>JASJOG010000049.1:0-600000 GCA_030142905.1 Heliopora coerulea
CCAGGCGTCGTATGTAGGCAAAACTTGCCGTTTATTACACATCCGAATCTCCGAACACATGGGTATTTCGGCGCTCACGGGAAAAGCTCTCACACACAACACTCTCAAGTGTCTTAGCACATCATAAACAAACCGGTCATGATATTTCTTTTGATGATTTTTCAATTTTATCTTCCGGTTCGTCTCAGTTAGATGTTCTCCTACGAGAAAGCTTATTAGTTTCTAAACTAAACCCCTCTCTTAACGCTAACATCAGATCTTTTCCTTTGACACTCTTAATTATTCTATTCCGCTACGTTTCATCACCTCTAATAATTGCTGTCTCTTCCGTTTCTCTCCACCATACTCATTAACATTCCTTTCCCATGCCATCACCATCACCTCAGGGACGGCGGAGCCGGGGGGGCTACAGGGGCTGTAGCCCCCCCACTTTTTTCCAAATGTAATGCTGAAACAACTACGCTTTAAAACGCTTGTGCAATTTCCCATAGAAGCATACAAAATGCTGTATTTTTATCCCAAGCCCCCCCCCCCCCACTCGTAATTCCGCTCCACCGTCCCTGCACGTAGTTTTGTAACAGCTACTTAAGCCTGATCCAATTATTGATGTTTGAGAAACATGGGAGCTTGGATATATTAAGGTAGATGAACGATCTTCAAGCTCGATACTCAGAAAATGATTTCTGAGCCCCAGACGGGGATCGAACCCGCAACCTTCTGATGACCGGTTAGACACTCAAACCATTGAGCTACCGAGACTCAGATGGTGAGCTAAGGTGCAAATTCGATATATATGTGCGACCTAAGCGGAAGCCACTATATATTAATAATGATGGAAGCAGTTTGATGTTTGAGAAACATGGGAGCTTGGATATATTAAGGGTAGATGAACGATCTTCAAGCTCGATACTCAGAAAATGATTTCTGAGCACCAGAAATCATTTTCTGAGTATCGAGCTTGAAGATCGTTCATCTACCTTGATCTAACTATTGTTATTTATTTCGCTCTGAAGATGTTACTTGTTTAGTAATGAAACGTTAGCAATAAAGTTCGTTTTTTTATATTATGTTTCCGTCGTGGTTTTATTAAAAGTTATCTGCTGGGCCATCATATTTGTGACAATATCAAGCCTCCTTAAACAAACAGATCACATACTGATCTGATTTAATGATATTAGTATACGACAAGTTTTACGGTTTTGTTTACCGTAGTGCGTTCTTTATTCAAGAATACATCTTGAGCGACACTCCAATTCATCCTTTCCGGGTAGGCTTGGATCACTTGCTTGGTGCGAAGTACGGTTCCTTGAATGCTATTACAACAGCGTTAGCAGCAGGTTTGCTACTTCTTCCAACAAAAAAGTCTTTCTTTGTTCTGAAGTAAATTTTATGTCAATATGACTTTTTAATATTTTATTAACTAGACTTTTTATCGAAGTCCTGTGCAAGTTCCTGACCTGAAATTTCGTTCTCATTATTGTGTTCTGACCTTACACTGCATCACAACCATCTCATTCCAAGTGGTCCTTGAGCCATTTTGAAAGAAAAATGTGCCAGTAATAGCAACCACGTAGCCACAACCATTCCGAACAACAGCCAAGTATCCATCCCTAAAAGATTAGAATAAATACTTATTAACCGAAAGCGAGGTCCCTATGGGAAAGTTTTTGCTTGACGTTTTCGTAGACGCCGAGCGACGAAAAAGCAAGGTCCGCGCTAAAAACCAAAGGCAAATACTTTAACGCACGAACTGAGCAAACGAGGTTAATAAGGAGTTTATTATATGGCTTTTGGTTGGTTTTCTTATCAATTTAATTGGGATTTCATCGTCTAATGCTGCAGTTTACCTTACCTCTTAACTTGTTCATGCTGTGGATTGACCAGGCGGAAAACGTAATCTCAAAAGGTATATCAAAGCCCAGCAAAATATCTTTACGAAAGCCATCGAGTCGGACACAGAAGTAAAATCGTAATATTTAATAAAGTTCTAATACAACTTATGATTAACACAACGAAACGTTAGAACTTTATTAAATATTACGATTTTACTTCTGTGTCCGACTCGATGGCTTTCGTAAAGATATTTTGCTGGGCTTTGATATTCCTTTTGAGATTGTTCATGCTGCTTCTTGTCTCCACCAGTTAAAAATTCATTTAACGTACTTTTATACCACTAGCTTTAAACAAGTGCATTATCAGTGTTCGGTACCTTTTACTATACGAAATTTTTCAACGTACATACTTAATTTTCCTGAACTTTCATGAAAATGAATTGGAAGATTTTCTGGGCAAAACGAACGAGTCCGGAATAAAAAGCGTACCAGACTGAGCAGTCCAATATTCTTAAAAGATCGGACCATTCAGGAACCAATCAGCATGCACAACTTTCTGTTCGGACACAAAAACGATCTCAGCCAAATAATAACAGTTAGACCAGACATTGTTCATGCTGTTGTACCGAAAGATGTCCTGCATAGCCTTCGGCCAAATGTTAGAAACATAGTCTTGACTATATTTAACAATTATACGCCAAAGGCGAAGTGAATATTGCCGTGTTTTATGTTGTAGTATAATTACACAGGTGATTACTTGAATAGAAAGCAGTGAGTGAGGTGTTTTAAACGTTCCTAGGTAACATTTTCAAAGGTCGCCGCCATTTTGCTTCTGTTTCTAACGTTGCGGTTAATCTTACCTCGTTTCTTGTTCATTTTCCTTCTTGTTTCCACCAGTTAAAAAGTCATTTATCGTGCTTTTTTACTATCAGCTTCGTTGCGTTTTATGTTTAAGTATGATTACAGAGATGATTATTGGAAAGAAAGTAGAGAATGAGGTGTTTAAAAAAGTTCCTTAGTAACATTTACAAAGGTAGCCTCCATTTTGCTCCTGTGCCTTCACTGTTATGTTCACCTCCAGGTGAATATCGAGTATTATGACGTAATTTTCGCGACCAATCACCGCGCGGGATTTTCGATAATCACCTGTGTAATCTTACTAACAGTGAATAATGACGTTTGTGTGAGATATTCGATCAACTACTATTACAGCTCAAAACCAAAACCTTACTCATACCCGATGGCGAGACTAAGCACAGCAACTGCTATGCAAATTTAAAATTATCTATCCATAGTAACAGGTCATGCTACGCAAATATAAAATTATATACGATACTTAGACATCAAACAAAACATATCCGTCAACAGGTATTTTCGTAGCAAATTCCCCATCAGGCTTATCATAACCGCTACCTTGGCCACTACTTGGTTCATTTTTATATACTAACCATTGCGTTGGTGGATGTAAATGTCTTGGTACCTTAATATCGTAGATCATTGTAAATTTGCATAGCCACGACTTGTTCCTCTACCTGGCTTCGCCACCGCCCATAACCAACATTTAATCCACAACCCTTGGCCGAGTGCAGTTTAGAGGACGCACCTGGATGCTGACCAGTATATTGCTGGTTCAATAGTCAAGTAAAGTGAGATTTGGCGGGAAAATTTTAGGAGCCACAACCCAAGGAGGAATGAGTTTATTAAAATATTATATTGACGTATATTTAGTTAGGGTTAGGGTTAGGGTTAGTGCTGGTTGTACAATAGTATTGTAAAGTTTTTTTATTTTTTGTGAATGGAGTGATATCTTCGTTGACTAAGGCCAATTCACGTTCGAATGTGGTCATGGCTTCATTTTAGTTTCCCACGGAAAGTTCATAATATTTGTTGTTGAGCCAACTGCAAAGGTCAGCGGCCAGGTGCATCCGCTAAACTGCACTAGTACCCAACCCTTCGACAATACATCCAGCTAAAACCGTACCTGCAATCCATGTGGCCAGTAACCGCACGTTCGACTGGCATATGGCAGAGTTGCCAAGGCACTTCGTACGTAATCATTTGCCGTGGGAACAAGTATGTTGGGATTGGTGTGAAACGTCATTGCAGTAGAGACATAAAAAGGTTTAAGACACTAGAAGAAAAAGCACAACAACAGAAAATTAGTAAATCAGAAAGTGATGTTGGCGGAACTATAATGACATAATTAATAATGAATCAATTATTATTATTATTATAGTTAATCCTGAATACAGCGGAATCGTCCTGCCGGGGTAGAGCACTCCTTTGAGGCCTTCAGCTTCTTACTTCTGTGACAGCATAACGTGAAGTTACGAAAACATTTGTGAAATAACTTCACGCAGCGTATGGCTGTACTTTTATATCTTGCATGGATTCATTTTACGTAATTCATAGCTCCAGCTTACATACTGTCTAGCTGTACATAATGTAATTTATGGCTGTTGGTGGCCCTATTACGGCATAATTAAACTCTCTCTCCTCAATACACCGGAATCGCCTTGCGAAAAGTTGGGCAGTCCAGGGAGACCTTCTTACACTTTGTTACTATGTAACGTGAAGTTACGGAAACATTTGGTACAAGAATCATAAGTCGGAATGTTAGGAAACGAACCCCGGCCGAAGAACGCCATATCCCCTGTAATATCTGTACCCTTCGGGAAAATTCAAGTTTATCTCTTGACAATCCCAATCAACAAGTAATCATTTAACGCTTTGATTTTCAACAGTAGCCTCTCCAATATCTGACGGTTTCCTTCGGATCGAAGCTCACACTCGTTTCGGTAGAGGCGCTAAAAGTTCCGTAAAAATATACTTTAAACCAGCACTATAAGAATTTCGTTAATTTTGGTTTGATGCTTTGGCAGTGCACAAATGATTGTCATGGACCAAGAACGGATCAACTTCTACATCTGGTCGGAAAAGAGTATAGAAAAAATACGTTCACTTGCAAATTACTCCAGAAAAAAAGTTTTAAGGATGAGCCCATACATGATCTAAGGTTATAGTATATTGTGTATGCCATATTTCAGGTATTCCTCCTTCGATCACGAGTGCGGACGAAGTAATGGTACCCACAGGTTTCATGCGCTTGACTCCTCGAAGGTTGGCCCTAAGGTTCTCGACTGGATACGAAAGCGAGGATAAAAAAGAAACTAACAACACTAGGCTACTACAACAACAATCCATCTCACCACAAATATATAAATTCTACCCACAGACCAATATTAAACACAGACTGCAATACATTTCACATTGGACATGGAATTCATTTGGCGCTAGGCCGGGATTGTTATAGTTACCATGAGTATATATTGTTGCAGAAACGTTCCTTTATACAATACCTGGACTACGATATTGTCTTTAGCATATTCAATTGCCAAGCCTTGGGAGATGTAATCAACGTAGGCCTTTATAGCAACAAGAAATAGGTTAAACTTGAAATGAAATGGAGAAGGTTAAGCTGAAAAGTATGAACATTTCTTGACAAAAGATGCTAAGGAGCGGTCAAGCTGAGAGGTGAAGACATGTCCTGGTAAAAGATGTGATAAGACAGGCTTCGGGGAAGTATGGCGTAACGAAAGCGTGTATATATCAAAAGGAAAGGAAAGAATCTCGAATACAATACCTTTGTAGCCGAATATACTGTGATCAATGGTGATGGGTATTGTGCTGCACTCGAAGATAAATTAATAATCGCTCCTTTTTTCCTAGAAATAGTGAGAAAACGATGTTGTTCGGGAAAAAACTATTTTGATTGGGAGATTGCTCCTGGAGAAAAATAAAAATCAGGAATACTGAAAAAGTAACAAACAGACACCACATTCTTCAGTTCTGCCACGTTTGTACCTTACCTTTCAACCATCCCGGGAAGAATTATGCGAGTCATCTTAAATTTTAAAAAAGCAAAGGACTGATTTAGAAGGACGTACAGAATGTGATCTGGGTTCACTTTTCACACTGTACGGCTGCACTTTCGTTTGTATGGATTCACTTTACGTGTTTTATAGTTGCAGCTTAGGCACTGTATGGCTGCACTTTCGTTTTCTACTGATTCACTTTAAGTGTTTTATAGTTGCAGCTTATGCGCTGTATGGCTGCATTTTATGGACTGAATGGATTCACTTTACGCGTTTTATGGCTGCAGCTTAAGCGCTATACGGATTCACTTTACGTACTTTATGACACAGCTTACGCACGGTATGGCTGTACTTTATAGTTGCAACAGCGCACCCAGGATTATCGTAAAGGGAAGAAGTATGTTAAACGGGCCTCCGCTAGGGGACTACGGAGACATTCTCCCCGAGGAATATTTTACATTTTAAAGTCCGCACAAGGCCACTTTAGGCACTATGGACTAACAGTTCTTGTCCACAACACACTGGTAAAGTGGCGGAGAAATTATCGTTATTCACAGTAGTCTGACAGAAGTACTGTACTCTCTACGCCGTTCGCTTATAATTTTGCGTTACACTTTTATTATTTTTCATGGACGCAAATAGAAAGCATTTTTGCGGCTACTGAGGAAGGGGTTTCTGCTCCCTAAGTCCCCTCTCTTGTGTAAGCCACTCTATGGCTGCAGTTTAAGCAATGTATGCCTAGGTTTAACGCACTGTATCGAAGCACTTTACGCACAGTCAGGCGCGTAGCCGGAAATTTTTCTTGGGCAGGGGTTCAATGTGGAGCAGCTTTGGGCCACTACAAATTTTCAACACGGCCAAAAATGTGCCATCTTCCAATATCTACAACTCTGTTCATCTGTATGAGCTATAACACACCAAGCTCACTGTTACAATTCTATTTCAGAATCATCCTCAGGGTATTATGAAATGATAACTTCACAATTAACCTACACTGCTGAAGTCCACACGCTCAAGTCAACATTTTTCAGTTGACTTCAGCAGTGTAGGTTAATTGTGAAGTTATCATTTCACTGTTACAAGGAAGTTGATTTCTTGCAAATATTTACCTACCATTGTCATGCACGTCATATTGATGTTAACGAGTTCGTGTAGTTTCTACAAAAATTGAACTGGATTACTACATGGTTTAGAAAAGTAAAGCGCATGGATGTTTAGTTTATGTGTGTTTGGGTCGTACCTGTTGGGATAATTCAGTAAAGAAAGAAGGAATTCCATAATGTGTACCGACATTGTTAACTGAAATGTAAACATAGTTGGCGCTAAAATAGCTTCTGAAGAAACCTACGATTTGTGGTTGTTATTATAAATACGGTTGCTACTGTTGTCGCTGTTGTTGTTATTGTTGTTGTTGTTTCTGTTGCCCTAAAAGTCGGTGATTCGTAACACCGTTGTGCCAACGTGGCAAAAGACATTGCTGTAGCACATAATACAAGAGCAAAACATTTTTCGATAAATATTGGAAAAATCTCTGACTTTCAAAACCGCAGTTTCAGCAACATCTCTTTTTGGAATCACATCTAAATCCTTCAGTATTATAAAGATTCAGCGCGAAAGATTAAAGTGAAAAGCCTGTATTTCTTAACATAATAATAATGACTAATATTATATAGGAGGGAAGAAGTTACATTTGAATGTAGTTTTCTTACCCAAGATCGCAATATCAAGTCCAGTAAGCTGTTTCTTTATGTCTTCATAGAGCTGACCATCGCCACTGAAGTCAGCAGAAATAGTTTTAGTCTGAGTTCCATACAAGACCTCTAAAGTTTGAAAACAAAACTAATGATTGTGCTTTCCAAACAATGTCAACACATGTTCATGTACTATCATGTGTTAAGGTAATATAATCATACCTGTTTCTTGTGCAACCTTGATCATCTTAGACAAAGAACGACTCAGTAGCACAATGTTGAGTCCATGTTTTGCAAGCTGGATAATACATATTAATTTGTCAATTTATTAAATTTCTCTTGGAGATGGGTTGGGAGCTAAATGGATGTGGGTGGAGTCCAGAAGTGTGACGATGGTGGGGATTTAGGAAGTCCAGTAAATGATAACCAAAATGAAGGCACACTTTAAGGATTGTTGAACTCAGTACCACAACCAGTTACTTAGATTCATGATATGACGTCTATGACTTTAATACGTCTATGACTATAACAGATGACAAAAAAAACTCATGGACATTTATTGATGTCTTTTTACATGGGAATTATAATTTTCAGGAACTTTTTGATGAATGGATGGCTGGTGATGGATGAGGTTAAATTACTGTGGTAAGATATTACTAATACAGTATGTACTTTCAACAAAGAAGTGAAACTGAAGGTTAAAATGGACAAAAATAATTAATAACCTCATGTGCAAATGCTCTTCCAATTCCATCTGATGCTCCAGTTATAACTACAGAAACATAAAATAACAAAAAAGGATTACCAACATACTGCTGAAAATGTTCAAGCTTTTTACTGCTACCACATCCTTTAGAACTTCATTTCAGCTGACACCAGATGATTTTCCTGTAACTATTCAGTAAGATGGTACTTTCAGAGCCAATAGTGTTTATAGTTAACCCTAAGGAAATTTATGATGGCTTCTAATAGAATAGTTCTGTTTAGAAGAAGGACACCTCCAGGGCAGAAAGGATTTAGCAAATGAATCTTTTGCTTGCATATTAAATTATTAAATTAAATGTGTTTTCCCTTAACATTTCTTCACTGAGATTATACTTCACTCTACTAAATTCATTATGAACATGAACTGACTAAAAAAAATTTGAAATAATTAATTAGTCTTAAAAACATATTTCCCTGGTTATAAGATCTGTATATTCTACAATACAGTGATGGTATGGCAGATTAAAAGATTATGATTTTGCTGAAAATGATTCCAAGAACCTATTTACAAAATTTTTGTCTGTATAGTAATATAAGCTTCTCAAGTCATCTTTTCCTCTAGTGGTACTGGCAAAGTTTCTAATGCAGGGGTGGGGAAGTGGGGGTGGGAGAGACCAAAATTATGGAATGCAAAACAAGGTTAATGGCAACATTTGGGGATTCAAGGCATAATTGTTCCCTCAGAGAATTTTTTCTCAGTCCATGAAAAACATGTTTCCTTCACTTCAACAATTTTGTGGTACAGCAGCCTTAATTTTTGGTTCACAGTTATACAAGTAATTTGAAACAACATATTGACTTATATAACATTATCTCCCTACAAGAATATGACTTCAAACTTTTGACTACCTCCTTTTCACCTTTCTTCCCTGCACCAATGTCTCTTTTTCTTTTTAAAAAAAATTTTGTACTTTGTTTGAGTTTTGTATTAATTCACTTTGAATATCATGAAAAAGGTTGATACAAGCAGCTATTCCTTGCTCTATCAACCAAGCTATAAAGCTGTCATTAGATAGTGGATGTTAGAAGATGATACCTTTCAATGATGATAGTATAACTAAACAGGATTGGGTTTATATGTTGCAGTAAGTCCCACTAGAGTACTTGCCTAATGCCATTTAAGGTACTGTATAACTTACCAGCCCATTTTCCTCCATAAATCTCTTGTAAATTTCTTTTCACAAACAGTCTTGATATGAAATAAGTTTGAAAAGCTTTAAGTAAACCAAGCAGAAACCCTGATGTTTTCTTCATTACATAGAAGGTACCTAATGGATGGATATAAGTAAAGCAAAAAAAGTCAACAAGGGAAACTAGGTGGTAATATAAATGTTATACCAGTAGTTAGAGTATTAATAAGATAATAAATGATCCTCACATTTTTCATGCTACAGCATAAAACAAATGCAAGTACAAACAAGTGGGCACAAATGATAGCTTTTTGAGTCTCAGGTTGCAGATATAATCCCCATCTGGGGGTCAGAAATTGTTTTTCTGAGGATAGAGCTAGATGATTGTTCATCTATCATCTCATGGTATTTCCAAGCTCTCATGCTTCTAACATATAAAAATTTCATCTCAGAGTTAAGTTACACAAACAATATCGAGCCCATTTCACATACATCTCTTTTAAAGTAAGGAGATGACACACAACTCCAGCTTTTGTTTTGTTTTATGTGTGATCCTCTCGTCTAGAACAATCATATTTTTTTTCACATGAACTGTTAATCAAAAGGGTCAGTTGTGGAGGAATACCTGTTCTGCTGATTTTGAATAGGAGAATTGTAGGATATTACAGCTTTAACGCCTATAAAGGGACATGCATTAACATTTACATCATTCCTAATGACTTATGTCAAAGATTCACATGATAAGTTGAATACATGATGTCAAATTTGAGGTAATGCCAGGATTTTTAGGAGTGTTAATTTCCTTTACTGGGGGATCTGATTGGGTTTCCTTCAAAAAAATTTTAAATTCTAAATACTTTTACAAACATTTGAGATGATTTTGCAGAACAAGTCACCTGCTTTTATCAGGTCAATAAATAGTTTGTAAAAGTAAAGTATATATATGACACACATTCAATTGTAAATGACAATGCCTGGCTTTGTTATATGCAAGTACAGTAGCTAATGAGACTACTTATATGGGATTTGACCAAAAACCATGACAAGCTGACAACTTTACAAAGTATAAAATAAAACAGAGTCTGAATTTGGGTGACAACATGGGTGATATCAAATTGCACTAGGCCTGGCTAACAGTATGCAGACTTGAACTCGATGGCAACATTGATGTGCAAGAGTTGCACAAATCAATTTTTTTAAGCAGTTTCTGGCCCAAGTTCATGAAGTGCGAATGAGAGTTAATTTGCAATTTGCAAGAAATACACTTCCACTCGCTCAGAAAATAGCCATGAACATGGCTTTTGACCAAGTGTAAATGGCTGCAGTACAGCAAGCCCAATTCTTGAAACGTATAAATATTTGATAAACCAGAACATTCTACGACCAATTAAATATTAAAAGTAATTGGAGTAAAATCTCTACTGGGAGATTGTGTATTGACGCACAGTATACCTATTATGGCCAAAATATTGCGGTAACTCCCAAAGTACCGGTTTAGTTCTTCTATGATGTACCACAAAAGTTGGTCGTCTACAGTGCTGGCCATATTTCGTCCACAGATGCTGAGGAAGTGTCGTTGAAGGGTCAAATGTTCAAGGTCGCCCCACATGGTGTATATGCTGTATGCATTTATATCATTGACTGAAATGGAAACCGTCTTCGGAAAAATAACTTCGGAATGACTAGAATTAACTGTTTAGTAGTGAAATATTAAGAGGGTACTAATTACGATACCGATAACGAAATATAGCTTGGTTGCGTAGTTTTTCACTTTTACTGCAAAGCGTGGTGAAGCAGAGAGCAAAATCTAACGACTTTTATAATTCAAGAAGTATATCCGATCTTGTTCCGATGGACGGGCGAATTTGAGAGGGAAAGGAAATACGTCATCTGTGGCTCGTTAATTTCATGACAGAAGTTGACAGTGGCGAGTTCATTTTTGGTAATTTGGTTATTTAAAATTACGATCAACACAGGATACATTGTTCGATGTGTATATAACTTCACCAGAAGGTTCCTAAATAGTTTCACTCAAATTCTGCGAACTGGTCAGGCTTCCAAATGAGTCCTACATCGGGGAAATTATCGGCTAAGTATAAGAAACAAAAGTTGTCGTCAGAAGTACTGGCGGAAATTCTACGCTCAGATGAAGAAGACGAGCTTGTAGAGTTCATAAACAATTCATTCACGAAAAGCGGACCGAGCACCAGCAATAACAACAAGAAGCGGACAAGAACAAGTAATAGACATAAGGATGAAGCAGTCATGCATGAAATAGACTTGTCAGCGAATGGTTTGGCTCCCAAAGGAAACATTTCCAAATACGATTTGTCAAGTAATGGAGAATCTATTATCGTTGGCGATAGACCGAGGAATAAGTCACGGATTTTTATAACATTTGGACTTTTCGTGTCGTTCTTCGGTTTGGTAAGTACCGTGACAACGAAGGTGATACTCTTAGTATTCTTTTTTTCTTCATGTGTGATAGGTAAAATAGAGACAAAGGGTTTTCCTTTAATTATGCTAATATGGTCGTGAAATAAACATATTAATAAGCAATACATTGTCTATGAAGCTTCATATTATGTGGGCAACTTCCCCCAAAACGGTTAGCCTTGATGAATATTCACTTGATTGAAATATTTGAATTTATTTTTCCATCCAGTGAATCAGTTTACATGATTTTGCGCTGGCTTAATTACAGTTTTCAAATGTTATTTTTGAGTGTTGTTCAATAAAATTTGCCCTGTCACTCTTTTAAAACCATATTATTTTGCGACGGCCCACTGCTATTTAATGACCAAAATACATCTGTTGAAATTGAATTTGATGAGAATAGGGTGCAAAATACAAAGGACTTTTAGCACATTAACTAAAGGAATTTTCAGTGGTGTAAGGTTCTGATGTTGAAATACTACAAAGTAAATGACACTGCAAACTTAACACTGCACGGGGGCAAGAAAAACCCCGCACGTTCTAAGGCAGTTTTTTCCCGCAGCCGCGAATTTCAGACAAATCTTGCAAAAAACAAGTGTGCATTTTGGTGAAAAAAATTTTCCAGGCATTTTTTGAAAATTTGTACCATTTATCCAAGCAAAAGTGGCATCCAAAATGCAACTTTTAAAAGTGCATCCTTTCTGGCTCATACTACAATAAGTGCAATCTGTACAATGTATTAATGTACACATCAACTGAAACAGCACTTTGAACACAACCCTACAACAATAGCCTTAACTGTACACCCTTACAATGTACCTGTGGTGGCAGGTTCAGTTACATGTAAATGTACATTAAAAGAGGTAAGTCATGATTAATCAATGTCAGCTAGGGTTTTGGGCCTTACCTCAACTTGCTCTGATTCTTAAGTTATTCAATGGTTTGGACCTGGGAAAGCTGTGATTGTTCATCCCTTTGTTCATCCAGATTTATTAAACTTTAAAAATACACTTGGGACAAACAGTTATAAGTGAAAATAGGCAAACAACCAGTTATAAGTGTATTTTTAAAGTTTAATAAATCTGGACAAACAAACAAAGAATGAACAATGCTAAAGTTATCTTGTACTGTGTTCTAAGATATTGTTCTGAGAAGTTCTTCTGGATGTTAGGTTTT
Organism: Heliopora coerulea; assembly: GCA_030142905.1. Classification (NCBI taxonomy): domain Eukaryota; kingdom Metazoa; phylum Cnidaria; class Anthozoa; order Scleralcyonacea; family Helioporidae; genus Heliopora; species Heliopora coerulea. Next base: position 12,906 of record JASJOG010000049.1, read on the forward strand.
TGTTTCCACATTGCAATAAAAATATTCAGCAGCAATAAGAAGGGCCACCGTGAGACATAATTGCCATTTCCAGACTCAGTGCAAAACTTTTAAACTGTATGTTAATTACAGTTGTAAATAAAATTTCTCTTGTTGTCTTTGTTGTCTTCCTAACACAGCTCCATGGGGGAACACTTCCAAAGTAGGGCTGTAAGGCATTCTTTTCCAACCCTGTGTTGATTTTGAGTATGATAATACAGTAGTATGATCACACATTGAATACATGTATCCTTGAGGAGGGCAGTTACAATGATAGGTCAAAATGCAATGTTAAACATAGCAAATTTAGAAAAATTCCCAAAAGTTGTGCACTGGTATATCACATTGTAGAGTTATGCAACAGTCAACTTTGGGACATGATCTAGAATAGGAGTTGGATTTTGATATTAGATGAACAACTATTAATGATATTACAAAACACTGTGTAAATTAAGTAGCAGATACTGTACACTGCAAGCTTTTGTGTGATGAAATAAGGGTTCTATTAGAACTTTAAATTGATGCTGACCCACACCACATTTGCAATATTACTGTTTACAGTACATATTTTTTTATCCTGCAATTATTTTCTATAGGGTGTTGCTATTGCAGTCCTTGGACCAAGCTTACTTGACCTGAAGGACCAAGTAGGATCAACATTCCAAGCAATGTCCACAGTATTTACTGCCCGCTCTGTTGGTTACTTGCTGGGTTCTGTTGTTGCTGGGTGGTTGTTTGATAAGTGGAATGGTTACTTTGTGATGGCTATATCCTGTTTTGTTGCCTCAGTGAGTCTGATAGTTACCCCATTAACTGGATCTTTTCTCACTCTGGTGGTTACTATTGTATGTCAAGGACTGTCGCTGGGGTCAATAGATACAGGTAATGATATAAAATTATTTACAAATCATATAATAACCATGTGTACTGTTTGCTTGTATTAGGTGACTAAATTTTTGAAACAATAATTGTGACCCCTAATGCTGTGTGAGAAATCAATAATTTGGCCAATTGGGCTTACATGGAATAACATCAACCAGAGTGGGTTTGTTGTTGTTGTTGTTGTTAAGGTAAATACAATTGTCAGTGATGAACTCATATTGGGTAATCTGACTGGAGGTATGCCACCTTTCCTTGAACTGGAAAGGCAAAGTCAGATTGTATGCAGATTGTACTATGAAACTTTGCTTGAATTTCTTTGCTAACAATTTAAAATCTGTGAAACTTTTTGCTTCCTTTCACTGCTCCCATCCCTCAAAGCTGGTATTTATTCACCAAATGTGCATTTTAAATGAGATGTTACAATTTTTGTAACATTTATTAGGATCGTGCAAGTTAAATATTCTAATGCATTTTGCTTGTGCTAATTTGGCATTTTTTCAGAAAGGTTGCTGTCTTATGCTCCTTTCATTGCCACTCAGACCTTAATGGAATTTCCATTCAGAAGATTGTAATCTTAAGCTGTAAACTGTAATGGATGTCAATGAATCTGATTTAATACTGTTGTTTTTGCTGTTGTTCTGGATAATCTTTGTTTTGCTGTGTTGTTTTTGTTATTGTTCCGATCATTCTTACTGTACTGTTACTGTTACTACAGTTGTTGTGGTATTTGTTACAGCTATTATCAAATGTTGTTGCTGTCACTGCTCTTACTTGACTTATTTGCTGTTTGTTATGGGATTAAAATTCTTGTGATACTTCTGAAATGTCAAGTTACTTGCAGATAAGCCAGATGACTTATTCAAATCATTGACATGCAACAATCTGGTACATCTAAATATGATTGTTTTTTAAGGTGGTAATGTGATGATATTGAATCTTTATGGAAAGAATTCTGATGCCCAAATGCAAGGATTACATGCAATGTTTGGACTTGGTGCATTTGTCTCTCCACTATTAGTGGGGCCATTCCTGACAAGTCACATGCCACCATCGTGTTTCAATGCCACTTGTTTAACAGCAGAAGTCAATAATGCATCAATGAACAATTCATCACACAGCAATTTAACAGTCCCTGAAGCTAACTCCAACATGTCTCTGAAGTGGCCATTTTGGATATCTGTACTTTTGTTTGTAATTCCAATCTTGGCATTCATCCCTGCTGGATTAAAGGACAGAAATTCCAACCAGCAGGGCTTAAAAAATTGGGACTCCATGCAGAAAGATGATTGGAAGGCCTTTCGAGGATTTTTGTTGGTGTTGCTGTTCATATTTTTGATGCTTTATGTTGGAATGGAGGTTGCCATTGGTGGCCTAATCTTCAGCTTTGCTTTCAAACATGGTATTCTCAAATCAAAATCCCTAGCAGCTTATCTAACATCCACATTTTGGGGGAGTTTTTGTATTGGCCGATTCCTTGGAATTCCTTTAGCTAAATTTGTGCGAGCTCATGTTATTTTAGTCATAGACATGATTGGCTGTCTTCTTGGAGCCCTGCTGCTTGTATTTGTATCCACGTCAGTTCCAACTTGGTTGTGGATAGGGACTTGTATCCTTGGAGTTTCAATGGCATCTGTATTTCCATCAACAATGAGTTGGGCAGAGACATTTATGCATGTTACAGGAAAATCTGCATCTTTACTGGTTGTTGGAGCTTCCTTTGGAGAGATGACAATTCCATTGGCTGTTGGTATATTAATGGGAAAGAGAGGCTCTGACGTTTTTCTTCATTCCATATTAGTGATAGTGGTTTTAACAATGGTAGTATTTGCTGTAATTGTTGTTTTGGGCAGGCGTCAACAGCAAGAGGACATTGACAAGTTTGGGATTCATTATCGCAAGGTTATGGAAGAGAAGGGTAACCACAGTATGTTCTCAAAAGGGGATGAAATTGTGCAACTTTTAGAAGACACTTCTGAGATATTTTCAGTTGACAACTAAGTTCAGACCACTTTGATGTATCTTTTTGCAGTACATTATAGTTTAAATTTTTTTAATACTGGAAACTGTAATGGGGTCATGGTATATTTTAATCCCATTGGTTTTCAGCTGTAATAGTCAGTTAACCTTCATTATTAAAACTGTGGGTTTACAGTATGTTGATTACATCATTTTGAGCACCTTTGCAATGTTCCAAATTGTCCCTGAGCCTAAAACCTGGTTTACAGCATATTAATTAGGAGCCAAAATCTTTTGTGTTTAATTCATCATGAATTATTGAATATTTTAAGTAACATTAAAAAGCCAAGCACGAGTGCTTTATCGGGATTTAAAACACAAGGCGATAAAAAATTTGTTTCTTGAGCTGAAAAAATTAACTTCTCCACCTATAAAAGACACACGTCTTTATCACACGTAAAGACACAACACAGTTATGATTTTCTTTTGTATTTTTCTCATGAATCATTAATAAATTTTAGAAATTATATATATATATATATATATATATGTATGTATATGTATATGGTAGGGGTCAAAAGTATGAGTCCAGCCAAAAATTAGAGTCACTTTTATTAATATATAGAACTCTAGAATATAATGTCACTCATTAGAGCAAGAAACACTGCATTATTGAAAGAATAATGGATGAGGAAGAACAAATAACATCATAATGAGCAAAGCAATTTCGTGTTCATGCAGTAGTTTCATTAATATTTTGTGTATCCCCTTTTGCTTTGAGAACTACTGAAGCTCTTTTTGGCATAGATTCAGGATATTTTCTAATAGCTTTTCGTATCTGCAAATTTAGTTTGGCTCTTGATCCTCCTTGTAAACACATCCAATGATATAACTAAGATGCTCTAGGCACAAAATCGTCAAATAACAGTGTTGCTCTACCAATCCGTAAGTTTCGAAAATACTGCACCATAAGAAATATTGGAAGGAATATTACTTGAAAGGTCTGGCATGCGCACTATCGAAAATGGAAAAGCATCCCTCTTATCAAACAATTACTTGAAAAATTACTTGAAAAATTACTTGAGTGTCTCTGTGCTGTGATAGAAACACGAAGGACGTCATTTCAATCAGAAAAATGCCTAGTAAAAACACGAGGCGTAGCCGAGTGTTTTCTGGTATTTTTCTGGTTGAAATGGCGTCATTCATGTTTCTATTACAGTACAGAGTGTGAAGAAATTCCTTCGCTACTATACAATCATAATACTTCTTATCAATCTAACGCGTCAAAGTGAGAAAGACTGTCCAGCAATCACTTCCACTGTTCCTTGAGAGGATTCCAACAATCACGACCCCACGTCCAGCGAGGAAGGCCGGCCACCACGACTACCGCGTCCAACTGTACACCCTAACTATTCCCAAACTAAAAAGGATATTTCACCCCCACTTCACTTGATGACTGGTTAGGTCTTTCTTTCGTTCTTTAGCTCTTTGCTTTTCGCACGAGGACTTCCCGAGGTTGTAGCATTCAATTGATTTATGATCAACCCAAGACACTCATTCTTGCCGATCTATCTGGGACCTAATTCGTCACCAACGCCTCCAATCATAGTACTACTTATTCATTCATTTATTTATTTATTTAAACATCTTTAGACACGGTAACCTGATCATTCAACCAGGGGTTGCTTTTCATAGGGCCGTGTAGTAAAATACATAATAATTAAGAGAATATATTTACAATTTAAATGGCATATCTACAGCTAGAACACTATGTACAAGAATAAAAATGGTAAAAGTAAGAGATCTTGAGTATTAAAATAAGATATGTAATTAATTGTTTTAAGAGAAAGAGTTCCAGATCATGGCACCTTGATACCCAAGAGTTCTTTTCATGGCATTTGTGTTCGGTTTGGGTAAATACAATTTAGTGTTATTACTTCTCAAATCATAACAGTCCCGATTTAACACATGAAATAAGTGGCTTAATTGGGAGTTTCCACTCATGCACTTGTTAATTAGTGACAACAACTGTTCATCCCTACTGCATTGAAGGGTATTCCATCCCAATTTCTTCAAGGCGTTAGTTGCTGATGAGTAGTAACTGTGTCCCGTGATTACGCGAGCTGCTTTGTTCTGAAGTTTTTGCAACCGTGTTTTTAGGTCGTTGGCACAGTTGTCCCATACGAGGGAACAATAATCCAAATGAGGTAGCACTAAAGTCTTATATAACCTTTCCAAACATTCTTTACTAATTATATCCTTTACTCTCCGTAAAACACCTATTCCTTTGGAGACTTTTTTGCAAACATGTTCAACATGCGTTTTCTATGATATATTCTCATCAATGAATACACCTAGTGTTTTGGTGTTGCCTACACGATTAATAAGTTGATTGTTAATAGAAACACGAGGGTCGGTTTCAATGCGTGATATTCTTTGCTTAGATCCAATAACCATATATTCGGTCTTGCTAACATTCAATGATAATCTGTTTGCTACCAGCCAGGAATGCACGTTATTTATTTAATTTATCTTCAATTTCTTGGGAGGAGGTGCCAGTTACAGTAAAATTAGTATCATCAGCAAATAAACTAAGGGTGGAATTGCTTAGGCAGTTAAGTAGATCATTTATATAAATTAAAAATAATAAAGGACCGAGATTTGACCCTTGTGGAACTCCAGTTTTTACATTCTCCATAGAAGACAGGGTTTTACCGACCTTACAAACTTTACCACGATTACTCAGATACGAGATGAACCATTGTAATGCGACATCTCTAATTCCATATAACTCCAATTTTTTTATTTGTATATTGTGGTCTACGGTGTCAAATGCTTTTTTTTAAATCAAGAAACATAACACCATTTATAAGACCACGATCAATATTAACCAACCAAGTATCGCTTGTATTCAGTAAAGATGTGGCAGTGGAGTGGCCTCTACAAAATCCAGACTGGCAACGTGTAAGAACATTATTTTGGGTTAGATATGTGTCGAGTTGCTCATACACCAGCTTCTCAAATAATTTAGAAACGACTGACAAAACAGTATCGGTCGATAGTTGCTACAATCTTCTTTATCTCCGGGTTTAAAGATTGGGGAGATTCGGGCCTGTTTCCAATCATCAGGAAAGATACCCCGACAGAGAAATAGATTGAAAATATTGGTTAAGTAAGGAACTGTAACGACCGAAGAATGTTTCAGCAATCTTGCATGTATTTTATCGAGACCTGCAGCCTTACTTGGTTTCATTTCATTAATAACTTTTGAGACAAGATTTTCGGTGCCAGTTGAAAATTTAAACTCGTTCTGGACTGGTATCATATAATCAGAAAATTCTCAGTCAGTTTCATCCAGATTAGAAGAAAGATTCTCACGTATGTTACTAAAATATGTTTAAAGTTTCCGCAATTTGATCCTCCTGTGTAAATGTAGTATTGTCGACTCTGATTGAAGATATTAAAGTAGTTTTTGAGCAGCGACCACGACGCCCAAGAATTATGTTAATGTTCTTCCACGTTTCCTTTGGATTATTTCTATTTCGGTCAATAGTTTGCAAACAGAATTTCTTTTTTGCAGATCTAATTAAATTATTGACACAATTTCTTTGTTTCTTATATGTTGTATATTGGTTGTCGCATTTAGAGGCAACAGCCCTCCTTTTTAGATAGTCACGATAGTTCATCTCCCATTTTATATTTGAAGTCATCCACGGAGCATATTCGCTTCTCACCTTGCGCATTTTTAAAGGAGCGTGCATCTCGGAGATCAAAGTAAAGATGCACTTAAAAATATCCCATAATTTATTAGGATCGTCGGATTGCCAGTCATATTTGTTCAGAGCATCAAAAAGATCTCTTCTAAACAGATCTTCTCGATAGTTTTTAAAATTTCTGCTTTCGATCAGCTTTGCATCTGTCTTCAGGACCGCAATTTTAAAACATCCAAAGACGAGACTATGATCACTGATCCCAATATTTAACACTCCAGAAGTTAATAGTTTTTCTGGCCTATTTGTTGCCAGGATATCAATTAAAGACTCAGAGCAATTTGTTACTCTTGTAGGATCATTGATCATTTGCTCAAGTTGATAGAAATTTAAAATTTCAATTAATCTGTTTGTATGAGCATAACTAGCATTTGATAATAAATCACAATTTAGATCTCCGGTGAGAATTGTCTTTGTTTTCATAATCTAAATCATTAAGAAAACCTTCAAGGTTGTTCAAAAATTCGGATCCAGAATTCGGAGGTCGGTAAATTGACACAATTTGTACAGGTTTTGATTTTTGGTTTTACAATTTCAATACATACAGCTTCAAGCTCATCCGACAAATCATCCGTTCAAATATCTATATTCATCATCTTTCATCTGTTCTTTATGGACTGTGACTCTGTTTCTCAGATTCTCAGTTTGGCCGACATAAAAACTTTCGCATTTTGTGCACAGGATCGCGTAGATAACGTTTCGTGATTTACAGCTCATTGATGATTTAACTTTCCATACTTTTCCGTTTTTAAATGTAATGGATTCCCCTGTGTATATATGTTCACATGTCCCGCATCTCTGCTCATTACATTTTGTTACTGCTGGCGTTGTATTTTCTCCTGAGGAAAATTTTGTTGTGGCGAGATACTGTTTTAAGTTTTCAGGCTGTCTGCGACTTATTATTAATCTTGTCCCATCCATGTTTTTCATTTTTCTTGAATTGGTTAAAAAGTTAAGATTTTCTCTGACTTTATCAATGATTTGCGGATTGTTAGGATTGTTTATAATAACAAGAGTTCAGGTTTCTTTTTCGTGATTTTCTTTCCTGGGTGATCTTAATTCTCCAATGTTTAGTTTTCGCGCTTTTTCTATTCCCTTTTCGATGATTTGGTCCGGATAGTTTTGTTTCCGTAAAAAACTCTTCAGTTCGTTTAGGCGTTGTTCTCTCAAATCGTTTTTTAACTATAGTGCAGATTCTTCTTGCTAAGCAGTACGGAATGTTGTTTTTGGTATGTTTAGGGTGACAGGATTGAAAGTCCAAATACTGGTGTGTGTCGGTAACTTTGTAGTATATGTCCGTGTATAATTCATTTCCTTCTTTATGTAGTAAAATGTCCAAAAATGGTAATTTGTCCGTATTTTGTCCCATTGTAAATTTGATTTTTGGATGAAGACTGTTAAGTAATTGGTAGAAGTCTGTCAGTTGTTCTTTCGATTTGTTCCATAAGAGGCAGCAATCGTCCAAGAATCGTTTGAATAATTTAGTTAAGAGTTCGGCATCGGCAGCTCTATATTTTTCCTCGTATGATTGGTATAAGCGCTTTTCTAAATATCCCATTACTAGTATTACATATATATACACATACATATATATATATATATATATATATATATATGCGTGAACGTTTAGGTTTACGAAATACAAAGAGGGCTCAATAACGCACAGAAAGAGCAAATGGAATTAAAATCTCACTTTATCTATCTATTTATCTATCTATCTATCTATCTATCTATCTATCTATCTATCTATCTATCTATCTATCTATCTATCTATCTATCTATCTATCTATCTATCTATCTATCTATCTATCTATATATATATATATATAGATAGATAAGTGAGATTTTATTAAAAATCGTACGAAGAGAGTGCTCAATACCAGAGTAGAGTGAATTACAATAGCAAGACAAGATAAACTTGGGTTATTTCATAAAGATTTACTACAAATTTACTACAAAAATGTAATATTTAAAAACTGAGCAGGAGTGCTTTATCGGGATTTAAAACATGAGGCGACAGCCGAGTGTTTTATATCCGATAAAGCACGAACTGCGAGATTTTTAAATGCCTTATGAAATTCACCTCTTAATACGCTAATTGGCCAAGAAAGTTTAGAAATTAGGCATATGTATCTTTCTCACATATATAGATCCAACACGCTTATGATTTTCTTTTGTCATTTCCTCATGAATTTTTAATGAATTATATATATATATATATATATATATATATATATATATGAATTGGAAAGAGCAAGAGAACATGAATGGTGTCCGATTTTGAAAGAGTGCTTGATGGTATATTGTTGGGTTTGGGGGTGATATAATTGGTCTGTCTAATGATACATATCTATCTGCATTGACCAATGTGTGGTTTTTAAAAACTATTCATGGAGCATAACACGGAATAAGTTTGTAACAACTGACAAAAGAAAAGAATCCGACTAACAATATCTAGGTTTTTTCGATAAGAAATCTGAAACACGAGTGTGTTTTTGTCCTAAGACACATTTGGCCTCTAAACAATTACGAGTATGCTTACATCTGAAACTGAGTCATATTTACATAAACAGCCTGTCTTGGCGTTGTACATTTTTTTACATTAACTTTTGGACTAAATTAGCAGATGATTTTGACAGCATAGCACAACTGTTTCAAAATTTTCTCCAGCGTCATAAACTTTCACTGTTCCTTTAACATCCTGTTTTTAGATACAACCTTGTTGTATAAGACTAACAATTTTTGTTTGCAGTGGTCCATAGTTTTTAGCATTTCCTGCAGACAGAGTTTTCAAACTCAAAACTTGCCACTGGCCTCCTTTTTTTGACAAACTGCACATGACTATGGCTTGGGAATATGCAGCATGACCCATTTCATCACTACATAACTGTTTGTTGGGAAATTTTGCATCGAAAAATCGAAGACTTGGATTAGGATATTTCGAAATGTTGGGGGAATTCCATGCACTTAGAGTAAACACCAGTTTGTTCACGTGAGATGGAATTGATTTAATCCTTACATTTATCGTGTGGTGACCCAAGCGTTTCTTGTTATCCATTACATCTCCTGAATGCGTGACCGCAGTACACGATTTGCTGTTCGTATGACGATAGTCAACCACCTCAATGAATGTTGAGCCGCTATAAAGCAATACCGAAGCATCCAAATAGTCTTGTCCGCTTGCTGGATATCCCCAGAAAAGATCAAATATTACATGATCAAATCCCTCTGGAACAGCATACAGCAAAATGATGAGGTAAAGGGTGCTGTTGGGTGGTATATTATAGTCTTTCAGCGTTGGGAGTTGATTATGGTTGCTCGTCTAAAAGATACAGGAAAATAGGATCGGAAAATAATTAGATTTAGTGCCAACTCTTTTCTCCGTTAACAGCCAGGCTACAAGAGCGGAGTCAGTGGTGGAGGTCTAAAGAATTTTGTCGTCAGGTGGATGTCTTAAAATATTACCTCCTTTCTCGATCAAAAAAAAGTAACATCCCCTGGAAAACACTAAAGCAGTAACATACTGATTTCTTTTTGCGTTCATGGTTTTTGCATACGAACGTTTATCCATAATTGAAAGAAGCAAGTTTTTGACATTTGCAACATTGGATATTGCATCTTCAGGTGCAGAGTATGATGGTGACAATGTTCATAAAGTTAACAGTTGGGTCATTGTCAGATCTTATAGGAGCAATGGCGCAAGTCTTTCTATACTACCTTTCACTACCCAAGCCCTCTTCAGGATTTTACTTTGGTAAAATGCCTAACGATTTTATTAAGAAAGGGAGACGAATAGCAATAAACTAAAAATGATAATTTTTAACTCGTATTACACACATCTGTGTCAACTATTACAACAACTGTAAATCCAATAGTCAAACGACACAAAGACGTTTCACAGAGCACCTGTAGAGCCTACTATCCTTCTTAGAGTTTTCAAGACTAAATCAAGGTTTCATAAATTGAAGATACCGAAATGGCATGAAGGAGGTTGAAACAGCACCAACAAGAAACAAAAAGTCAGCAGTGGCGGCACAAAGGTGACCTTGATGGGGTTTCTTCCTTCTAAATTCGTTTACCCCAGACTTGGTAAACTCCTTGATCCTCTTCCTGACGAAGGCCACAGTCTGGTGACCGAAAGCTCGAAATAAATTTTTGATCTGAGAACGTCGTTTTGCTGTATTAGGTATGTTTATACCTGATCGCGCTTCATCCATGTAAAACTAAAATACTAGCATACTTTCAATGAATTACCCAAAATTGCAATAAAACTGATTAAGCTCTCTGTCTGTCAACTTAAACTGACAAAACGTTTTTTCTGCACCACCCGCCCTGGGTAACAAATTTACATCAATATGGCCTTCGTCGAAAATATTCAACAGCCACTGCGGTGATTGAAGTCACTGATTGCATTAGAAGAAGAAATTTTCAAGCAATATTTTTAGACCAGTCAAAAACCAATGACAGTGTGAAACATGCCATCTTATTGCTCAAATGAGAAAATTATGTAATAATTTTTTGTTATCTAGTGGATAACTACAATTCGTATTTTTTGACCATTTTTTTGTACATACATTAACCCTTTAGGATCCCAGATATTTCTAAGGGAATTTTAAATTATTCAATCAATTCAAAGACGTTGCTAATAAACATCATAAGTCTATTGTGTTTTGATTACTGTTGTGAAACCAAGGAACTTTCCAATGGCGACCGCCTAGTATTTTACTCTCGCGGCGAACTGTTTTACTCGTCAGTAGGAAACCTACTAACATGATAAAGCTAAAAAGCTTACAGCTATTACATCAGACATGCATCAAAGTACTCATCCCAACACACGACATGTAAAAAGCTTACCAGATTTTTGCATAAGTCCGTATCTGTTCAATGCAACATGGCCGGAAGCAAATAAGACGCAGCTGACATTAGTTGCGCCTTACTGTAAAACGCACGTACATACGGTGCAAATCTTGCGGTTGCACTGCACATAAGACGTATTTCATGCAAGACGCCACCTCGTACTCGAAAAAACAGGCCAATTGCCATCTTATAATGGTCATACCGTACGAAGGCACTCCCTATTTCTGTTGTATAAATTGCCCTACTGACAGTATAGGATGTAGACCTTTGTTGAGCAGGCAACAAACATATGGAAGGCTTGAAATCACCACTCTGTTGAATAAAATCGTCTGGTGTTCACCGGAATAAATTTCTGCAGACGCAGAAGGACTGAAAGAGTTAAACGGGAGAGCAGCAGACTGCATGGTGGCTCAAACACCTAAGTACAGCAGATAAATTGTTTGTTTATAATGAATTTTTTCTTTGACATGCACCTGAACGCAAGAACAGAGAGCTGTCCTAGACAACACAAATGAGTTAAAGTGCTTAGGTAACCCAAAAGGTGGTTGAGATTGAAGGCAACTGGTGTGTGTCCCAACAATTTTGAATTAATAAATTAAAAATCAAACCAATATATTACTTAATATCAAAAATACCTTTAATTCAGTGTCTTGATACAGCAAACACTGCTTGTTGCAAGGAATTTTAAGGTCCTTTTCAATCTCATTCTTGAGGGTTTGGATGGTTTTATTTGGGTGATGTTGAAGAGTTGTACAATCACCTGAGAGCGTTGTCACAACTACATAAGATGGAGCATCACCAGCTACTGAACTGGAGTTACCAATCAGTCCTAAATCATCTTCAGCGTCAACATTTGGAAATAAGAGCTCCAGTCTTTCTAAGTATTGCTCATATTGTCTATTGTCTTCATTAACGACATTCTCACATTGGGAACACTTCTGATGGTTCTTTACCGAAGCTGTCACACACTAAAAAGAACTTAAGGCATAAGGATTTAAAAGGCAGTAATTTTTTTACATTTTGCTTCAAGAAATTATAGCTTAGCAAGTCGAAAGCTTAGAAAATCGAAAGCTTAGCAAATCGAAAGTCCTTTGCTAAAGCAAGAGAAAATTGCTGGGAATGTACAATTGTACTTACTCTAAGACAGTGTAGAAGTGGATGATCACAATTTTCAGTAAGTGGATAGAAAGGAAACTCCTTGGATAGTTTATCCTTTTTACAAAGGTGGCAAATCATGATGCGTTCATCTGTGGTAGCAGACTGAAGGATACAACACGAATTCTTAGAAAAGAAATCGAAAGTGAACTTTGCGAAACCACTATAACGTCATTTCCTGGTATTGTTCGTGATGGTAAGTTCCTTCTAGCCAGTGCCACAAGCTGGTCACATGATCTCCCAAGCACAAACCGAATCAACTGAATAATTTCTTTCAAATGTGCATTGCGAAAACGTGATCGGATGGACTGGGTGTCGACTAGGGTGTTCTCGTGAATTCTCCATCACAACATCGCAAAATAAAGGCAAAGGCAAGTTGTAATATGAAGGTTAAGATTCCGGGAAGGAGATCGGGAATTAGGGTCCACTTCCTGTGATTGAAATCGGAAATAAAAGCGCATGATGACTACCAGGTATTACGTATAAGTAGTACCAGAATAAGGGATAGTCTTCAGATTTCAGAATATAGGAGTTCAGGAAACAGTAATCAACCAGAGCATTTACAATGGATTAAGAGAAACTTACTTTCCTCCTTCAGAATGGATTAAGTGAGTACGTTATACGTATTATCAATACGAGTTAACGCGTCTGCAAAGTCTAATCAATGGCTTTAGTGGGTTCGCGGTGTAGTCCGCGTGCTCGGTAAGGATACACTACCTATGCATGTCCGATACTTTTCGCGGAACGCAATTTGGCTTCCGTGTAATATCTCTAGCTACGTAAAAATTTGATATTGCCGCACAAGTTTGATTCTTACTTTCCTGGTCGTATTTCACCAACATGATCGTCTGTAGAGCTGGATTCACGTAGTTTGCTTTGGTTAACGAAGCGAATGATGGCTCTGAAAAACAGGGTAATCTGCAAGTCTCTAAGGCCCGCTGATATCGTGCGGAATTCACAATAGCCCATTTTATCTCAATTGTCGCGTAACATTTAGAACCATTTCGGTTAACAATGAACACCAAAGTTCCATTCGGTAAATGATTCAACACTCTGCTGTGCAACACGGAAATGGCAAGGCTTGGCTTTCAACGGCAAGCCAATAACTTGCCGGATTGAATGCACATAAATTATGAAATTTCACCTGCTTTGTCGATTTCATTTCCGATTTCTAACACTTACAGTTGTAGAACAAACTTAGCTTCATGCTCGAATTTACCCAACGATGAACGAGGCGGGACGTTTGAAACCATCGCCATGTTACGGTCGTATACAGCAGTTTCGCGACGTAAAATTAGGTACGAAAAAGGTATAGTCACTTTTTAGTCGCTGGATAAAAAGTAAACTCCTTGGGCAGTTCACCTTGCTTTTCGCCATCTGCAGCCCAAGGATGACAGAGCAGTGAAAATGTTATTAGATTAAGGTTGTAGTTTTCGAACAGAAAACGAAAGTGAAGACCGCGTTATATAGTCATGTGATTCCCACGTGTTAGAGAGGGCCAGTGGAGTAGGAGACACTTGATTGAACAATGTGAATTGGAATGACTCAATAACAGCAATAGCTGATATTCACGGTACGATTGTCGCAATTACGATCGTTCCTCCTGAGGGATACGACTCAGTAACCAGAGACTTTACCATGCAAGTATTGCAACACTTGTGGAGCAAATAGTAAATTGGAATTGTACACTTACAACTTAATTGCATACGCCAGCATGAACAATCTTATGCGACGTATTGTGTAGATTTGGCCTAAAATATACACATAAAAACAGACCATGCCGGAACAGGATGATGATCCATTTGTTTGTAGTATGTTTTAGGAAAGATAAGGGTTTTTATGATTTTACTGATGGAGTATACAGGTATTAAAAAAAAAAAAGTTTCAAATTCATAAATTATCAAGTTCTGTGACATGAAATTAGTTCCATGAAATCCCATCAAAGGGTATCACTGGACAACTTAGTTGCAATGCATAACATAGCATGTATTAAAATAGATCTATGGATGCTCTAGTTAACATTTCATGCTAAAGTCCCTCTTTCGTACAAGCACTGTTAGCTAAAAGTTCAGTATTTTTTCTGCTTTTGATAGTTCACCAGCCCATGCAGTAAACATTTTCAATATGCTTGCGGCTGACGTCTTGAAAAAGAATTTAATAAATATAAAAGAAACAGAATAATGCCACACAGGCCATTACAAGTTTTATCTTGATGAATATTACCATACCATTGCTAGAACTAATTTTATGTTTAGATTAGACAATAGGTTGGGAAACAGGTGCCACAAGTTAACTTTGGCCCTGGATATTGATAGTGCGCACTATGCCACTGGTAGATACACACAAATATATTGTCTTGTAAATTTGTCAGTGGTAATTCTACTCAAAGGCTTTATTGATGGTGAAAAACCAAAGTAGTGAGCTTGATTGCAATGCAGTATAGTTAATTTTTTGAAATGAGTTTTTTATTACTTTATTTGTATATTTTATCAGTCTTCATTTTACACTCTTGATTTCAATGCATTCGTCCCTACCTTTATACCTTCCCCCTTTTTGACATAACATCAACCACGCCCTGTTGGAATCATATTTACAGAGATATGATTGGTCCCTCAGTTAATACTTTACTACATCACAAGATACGCAAGATACTGAAGTTTAAGTTGTCTAGTATGATGCCTGATATTCGAAAAGCAAGTTTAGAAGTCTGGCTTAAGTATTAAGGGTATTTGATTTGATTTGAAGGTAGATATGTTATCCTTTAAAGATAAGTATTTGTTAATAAACAGCAAGAATGTGCGACTCTTTTAAAGCCAAACCCGAAAAAAGGAAAGACATAAATTACATAAGCTCGTTTATCCAGTGGTCATAAACGAAACCTAGCATGAATTTTTAACATTCGTTTTACCTCATAAATCCCGAGGTACGGATTTCAAATCCTCGTGGACGCACAAAATTTTTTCTTGTCCATATTTTGTCAAACTTTTTTCGTCCTTCTTTTGGTTTTATTTTCGAATACTACAAACAAAAGTTGATATCAGCACAAGGGAAAGCAGTGTAAATCATCGTTTTATTTTTTGGAAGTGCGGCAAAATGACTGGGATCGAAATTCCAACTGAACGGGAGGAGGTTGTTGCGTTGACATATTTCTAGTTAGTTTTTATTTAGATCACGTTTAGCCGTTGCTTTATAAATTATACTTTGTTTTCTGACTATATATAATTCAGGTCACCTATGGATACTAGAAATCAAAGCGAAACACGTCATCCGTTAGAAAATGAAGATCCTTCTGAAGATTACCACCAGTGTTCAGCTGCAGAACAACAAACTAGAGGCTCACATTTGTTAAGTATAGAAAATGATGTAAACCTACATGCCACTAAACAAGGTGAAGGAAATGAGCCTCCTACGTACTCTGATGTCTTACGAGGTGCCAGTTCAAATGTGACACGGGGAACGGAGAAAAGTCAGGCCTTAAACACGCCAAACGTACTATGCCCACATCAGGCTAAGGTAGGCAAGTAATAAACAAAGTTATATTGTCATAGAAATATTTACTCTTCATTATAAAGAGGTTAACCCCCCCCCCCCTTAATTGATTAGGATACAGCGCACTACAACTTTTTTGATCTTGGTAAACCCGATAACTGCCAGACAAGTCTTGCTGAAGAATGAAATCATCTAGCATTTGACGAAAAATTGAAAATAAATCAAAAGAACTATGAGTATTAATTTATGAGCTGCGGTGAATGTTATCAAAATATCGTTCAATGCTTTGTTGATATGATTTCGGACCAGAATGGGTTATACATGAAAAAAAAAACAAACTACCCTGCTCAGTAGTTCTTTTAGACGTAATCAATCGGTCAGCCGAGTTGGTATGTGCTATAGTAGCACAACCATTCTGACCTGGTCGTGTAATTCAAGATAGAAATCGGGTACGATTTATAATATGAAATAACTTAATATCAACTAATTTTACAACTATATTCCACAGCTGGGTCAGTTATATTCGTTAAGAAGTTTTTAAATACGACGAATTTTCTGTTCTTGTTAGGTTTTGTTTTACCTGTATCTTCCAAATTTCCATGCAGATGAAGCTCACATTATATTCAGCCACTACGAGGAACGCCGACTTCTAAATCATGTCCAGAAGATAGGTGATGGTGACCTCTGGCGAACAGAGTTTCTCTTTGATATTGACCCTAAAGAAGTTCGTTATCGTTATCACGTTTTCACCAAGGGAAGTAAATCTCGGTTACCAGTGATTGGAAGATTTTGGGACAAAGACCAAATGGACGAGACAGAAATTTCGACGAGAAGTATCGCCTCTTCAGCCCAGTATGATGTATTTCACTTCAAAGGTGATTTCAAGTTCTTGCATGATACTCTACCTCGATCAGCGATTTTCTATACAAAATGGTTGTTACAGTCCGTTAATGTTTTGAGCATTAAAGACATTCTAATGCAGATTGAAGCTATGAAATTTAATTGCTGTCCAGGGCTGGTAAAAGAAACAGTGGGATGGGTTTTAGACATAGCTGCGAGGCCTACCTATACCGACATACACCGCCTGTATCTTTGTGTCCTACTGGGTCATCTTGCTTATAACAACCCCTACAGTTTCAAATTGCTTTTTGAATCTAAAATGAAGACGAACGTTGATCGTCTACTGCTCAGCTTTCCCCAATGCGCAAAGTTTACACTACTGCCTACTTCAAGCCTCAAAGTTTTGGAAGTAATTGCTCCACAGTTGGTTAGCGCCAGCAGCAATCCAGGCTGGCTGACCCTTGCAGCACATTTTTACCCTTACCTTGGGGTGAAGTACGTGATGCGAGAAAAGATGACTTTGCAGAAATATGACGACAAAGAATATTGGAAACTGGTAGGTTTCTTGCTGCAGGTTCTTCCCAAAGAGGGTGATGAAGAAACACGGGAACTCCACCGTCGATTGCTGTATAAAGTATTCCAAACTGCACCCAACCAAGAGGCAATCCTTGCTTTGTATGAAAGTCAAGATCTTAAGGATTACTTTTCATCGAGAATGGATAAAGAGGATTTCTTTATCGAATTCTATCAGAGTAGTTCCCGGCGTCACGGTGGTAAAAGTGTTGATTTGGGCGACAGGCTGGTTGATCTGACGAAAATTCCAGCTGAACTACGTGACAGGATGTCTCGTGTAGTTCACACAACAATGCTAGAATTTCTAAAATCTGTCGATGAGCCAAAAAAAGAGCACCTTGAAGCATTTCTCGCGTTAATTCTCAGCTTGTCGACTGAACATGTTAAAGACGTTCTTGCAGCCCTATCCGGCTCTAAATCGCCGCTTCTCCACGACTTTTTGCTTAAGATCTTGCATTGCAAAGGCTTTGAAGCGAACTGGCGTAGACTGCCTCACCCAGATAAAGTGGACATCTGTTTTACATGGATTGTTAGCAAGCTACGTTTAACAGCAAAAGGCGAAAAAGACATTAACAGAACTACAGCTGCCTACGAAGCTGTTCACCAGTTAATGTCCTGCTTTCTTAATACAGAAAATAAAGCCCTTGTCGAGAGACTATGTGAAGAAGTCGCTGAAAGAATTCTCAGAAATATACAATTTACGTCAATTCTCAGATCGTACAGAAATATTGAAAGTTACTCTGAAACCATCCAAGAGTGCTACCAAAACCACGTACAAGATATCCTGCACAAACAGCCCAGTCTCATTCGAAAGGCTGTGAGTGAACTGGACATTCTCTCAAGATCTTCCTCCTGTAAATCTTCAACCGGACCATTTCTTTCAAGGTGAGGAACGAACCAGTGACGCAGCCAGAGTTTGTAATTCTCGGGCTGCGACTAGTTGCATAAAAATAGTTGGCAATTGTCTTCCAAAGTATATTTGGACTTTTCTGGTTGAAAATTACGTCACTACGTGAAAAGATATGCTCCATATTAACAATTCGGACATGTGAAGTTTGTTTAGGCTAAAACTCGCTAACTTAGACTTTTATGCAAAAAATATAAGTTAATTTGAAGACATAAGAACGATCTTGACGAAGTTTCTTTCATGTGTTAAGGAAAAACACTTAGAAAAATGCAGGTGTATCCAACAAAATGTATCTCGCTCAAACATAAAGTCTACGTACGTGGTTTAACATTCAGCGAATTGACAATAGTGGAAGAAACCCAATACAAATCGGAAGTGTGAAATTTACTAGCAAATAACTTACGCTACCTTGATCCAAATAACGCACTCCACAGCTGGTTTATAGAAAGGCGTACGCACGGTAAATTTTAGCTGTATTAATACTGCTTAGATAAACAGTAATGCAAAACTGAATAAGTTTCCATTTTAATCTTGAAATATGCAAAATTTATCGAGTACATGAGTACAGGTTGAATATGCTGGGTATGTTCTGGGCAAAGCCCACGTTTGTATCTGACAACCTGGCCCAGGAGCGCTCAGGTCTGGCTACGCCATTGATTTAAAGTCAGAAATAAGAGCGACAATCTGGGACAAAACCTGTTAAGACAAGAATTGGCATAATAAAATTAACAATCCTCTGATTTTGGAACCTACATCCTTGCCTCCCTCGTTCAATGTTGGTTAATGTGGTTCTTGAAGTGTTACACATCTTTTACTTGACACAATAGCATTGAATGGCAGAGGGAAACGGGGTGTAGATTAACAATAAACTAATTGAAGAGCAGTCGAAATTTGAAAAAACTGTCGTAACAGTTTTGTCCGAGAATGTAGTTTAATCGCTGATTTGATTAGATGGTAGTTTGAGTAATTCAACATACTTGTCTTTGGACCGACGTTCACCACAAGAGTTGTAAACCTGACGGTCGGCCATTCAAATATGAGCCTCAGACTTTGACAAAAAATAACCATATCCTGCAATATTGACATAAAAAATGATTTAATTGCTGGTGTTCATTGCTTCTTTTTTAGTAGCTGCTTGTTTTAAAAGTGGTGCTGCAGAATATATACCATAGTTCATCGCCCTCAATACAATGCTACTCTCGGTGAAATAAACCAAATCTTTAGTTGCAATTCTTTTCAAGACTAACTTATTTGTACTTAGTATGGTTAGAACCACTCACATTCTGTAACTTTTTATCTGTAGACTTAGTCAGAACTTGCTTTTGAACGTTTTGGAGCTAATGGAAATTCCCCGGTCTAATGATATTCCAAGTGAAGACGATCTCATTAACATGCTACGGTGGACAGATACATGGATAATGTTGCTGAGCGCTAAGGGTATGTTGTGTTGACTTGAATTTATTGCTTTTCCCAAACACCAAGCAGATTTGGACTTCACTTCGTGATGTAAATATTACTATCTCCTAACTTTTTCGCTTAACCAGATCATGGAAAAAAAAGACAACTTGCTTTCCAATGTACATTTCCACGTGTTTTTGAAGACTGCATTTCTTTTTTAAGAGTAAGATTTTTTCGCTACTATTATATCACTACACATTGCCTTGTGCCCGAAAGACCATATTTTTGTGCTCCTTGGAGTACATAGTCCTCGAAAGTCTCTTACCAGACTCCTAATTCAAAGTCTCACTCGTATTGATGTTAATGTCAATACAGCAACTCATTTTACGTCTACATGTGTAATTTCGAGTCTCTGAATACATGAAATTCTGTTGCAATTGTCCACTTATTCTTTAACGTTGTTGCTCCAACGGTCAGAACGACGTGTAGATGTAAACATTGTACTATCGTAAACCCTCAATTAAGCCCTTTTTGCAGCAAGAAATTTATTAAGTTCCCAACTCCTTTAAGCCCCCTCCTCCCCTTCCCCCCTTTCATTCACAACCAAAGGCAATAAACCAATCCGGGTACGAATTCATATGCAGTTCTCGCGTGCTCTAATTCCTTATGCAGTTAGTGCACATACCATTTTCTGGTTGTTTGAGAAAGCGGTACAGCCATTTGGAACCGCATGTCCGTCCTCTAGAATCCTCACTTCCGTCGGTAAAAAATTCAAGCTACAACCTTCAAGAGATAAAAATTTACACAATGGGAACGACAGTTGTATAGGCAAATGTCTTGACAAATGCTAACCTACAGGCGTTTGGCGAATTAAATAAGCCCTCTCTCTACACCAAGCTCCCCACCAAACGGGCTTGAAATGAATAACCCTTCCCGGGAGGGCTTGATAGAGGATCTACGGTGTGATTTTCAAATCAGCGTCAACATCATACTTGAATTTTGTGTTTCGGATACATATTTGCTCATCTTAGGGATCGAAGTATTCGACAAGCCGTTTGTGTGATGCTTATGCATACCACTAGTGAGGCCGTAGCTAGTAAGGGGAAAAGAGTCTTACTTCGCACTTTTGGTCGCTTTAGAGTTTTCACATCTGCAAAAAATTGCTAGCTACGGCACTACCGGCTGTTCATTATGAAATAATCAAACAAAAATAAAAATAAGGAAAAGCTAGATTGAAGGTGAACTTCATAATGGCAGTTAAAAGAAAGTATTCATTAAAAACTTTCCAAGGGATAGACGAAGTTCTGATTTTTTAAAAGCATCACTTTAATTTGAAAAATTGTGGTCATTACGAGATATGTTGAACAACACATGCACAATACCAAAAGATGAACATTTAGTTTGACCAGCGTATCTTTAGGTTAAGTCATTGAACCTTTCTCTGAAGTGATTTTTCATTTGAGCATGAAGAAAATAATTACACATAATTTATCCAGTCCTGGATATAAATAAGTAGTGTTTGCCTGATCGTTTACACGATAAGTTAAATTCGTTCATATAATTTCCAGGTTGCATTTATAAGAACAATGCTTCGGACGTATTTTTAAAACCTGAAGGGACTAGGGTTTTATGTACTCCATCACATGTTCTTTAGGGTGTGTCGAAAAGTTACGAAAGAGCAAGAAATTTAGAGAAGGGCAACAAAATTGGCAAGCGCTCGCTTCCTGTATTAGAGATGAAAATATTTCATTAAGGTTTCTGGATGACGTCGAGAAACATCGCAATGATATATCGTCCATTTGTGCCATGGTGAACGTCAAGCCCAATGCTCCTGAAAGCGAATACTCAAAAGAAAAAGAATTGTTCCTGAATCGCATCATGGAACTTTTCCAAGTGCAGAAAGAGTGCCTTAAGAAGTTCGATTCACTGCAATCCTTGATCAACTACAGCAAAAGAGTGTCAGACGATACATGTACTGTTCATGGAATACCCGAGCTTGTGCATGCATTCAATGAGCGGAAGAAGTGCTGGCGTACTCAAAAACTTTTCATACTTAACAATGATGAGTTTTGGGGACCGTTACTACCCTTGCTAAGTCCAGCTAAAGCACTTAAGCCTTTAACGAAATCCGTCTCTTTCATGAATGTGGCCAAGATATGTTTGCAAAAAGATCAAGGTCAAGGTCTTCTGACACAAAGTGAAGTACACATTACTAGCGACTTTCAATGGTTAGCTACGTTCCTAACAAGTGAAGTAATAGATCGATTTCAGTCTCAATGGAATTCAGTGTTTCGCTACCCTGATTCTCTAACGATAGAAACAATGAGTACTCTACTGGGAAGTCTGAGGAGTAAGAAGCAACTCGAAGAAGAATTTACCTTGCTTGAGAAGTATTTCAGGCGCGATTTACCTTCAGATTTAAAACTTTACATAACAGGTTATGTAAAGTTTCCTAGTGTTTTGGAGCAAGTGAAGCATATTACTGCTTTGCTTGACACATTTGGCCTAACCAGTTCCGCGGACAACACGTCCTATACCCTGACATCGTTTGTAAGCAATTTTCAAGATAGCAACAAATTAAGTCTTAAAACGCTCTTCCAGTCAACGGTTGCTGTTAACAAGATCGTGTCTGGCTATGTTGGAGAAGAAATTGAGAATGTTGTGGTAGAGCTTGGGAGGTCCAAAGAGTTAGTTACCTTTCTCAAAGAAATCGTTGACGAAGACATCCGTTTTCTCGTTGACGCTGTCGAAGAACATTCAGACCAGTTCGTATCCGTGTCGTCAGTTTCAGAGCTTATTGCAGTACACGGTTTCCTGGCTCCTTTGATCAAGGAAAGGGAACAGAACTGCGATGCACAACAGTTTTTCACCACTCTGAAGCAATCATGTGCGAATTGTGCGGCCCATAAGGAGGACATGGCGGTTAAACTTTCTCAGTGTAGTACAAACGTCAACAGTCTCAGAGGATTATACACTAGTGTCGCAAACCGTGGGGAAATCACGAAGGAAATTATAGCTAATAGTTTGAATAAAGGTGTTTATTCCGTTGCGCTACAGGAAGATGGAATTTCTGAGGTGAAGATGACTTATCAAAAAGATGGAAAGAATTCGGTTGCTACTTACTCGCTATCAGAACTCCATGATCTTCGAGGTCGAGCACATCTCATACTTAGCTCCGACAAAGCTGCCTCAAAAGCGTCGCCTCATGGGGATGTTAAACAAGATATCGACTTTTCTGACTTTATAATGCAGGTTAACCTGCTAACAGATATCATTCACCTTCTCTCGAAGCTGCAATTGTCCGGATACGTCAAATACAGAAACTTCTGGAAGCGGATGAAAGGTACCAAAGTTCTTCAAGACACAAAGGACGAGCTTGAGCACGATTTAGAAACATGGGAAAATATCTTATCAAGTGCTCGCGAGCAATACTATTTTCTCAATTACTATCGGTCAGATCAGTTGTGCATCCTTCATGACTTCCTTACAAAACGTTCCCACGTAAACTATGAAGACGTCCTATCGCTTATTCATTTTGTTGATCCCAGCATAAAGAAAGAACTGCTGGAAGAGTACCGTAAATTTAATCATGTTTGGAAGGAAAACATCTCGAACGACAATCCCCATTCTATGGTTTCTGTGATTGGCAACGCCTTGGACGAAATTTTTGCCAATACAAATCCCACTATACGATCTATTCCAGATAATCAAAAGGAATCGTCTTCTAACCAGTCCAAGTTCGATGCTTCGGTTACGGCAGGAGAACTTTTTGTTGCCAGTTTGGAACCTGAGAGTCCGCTAACTGCGAATGTTATACTTACGTTGTATGAGAACTCGTCGAACGCATTCCCTGAGCCATATCAAGTAGTGTTCTGCGATTCACAGACAAGTTGGGAGGAAATTCATCTCGTTCTCCAAAGGTGCTTTGGTCAATCCAAACACCTGAAACATGATAGTTTATTTTGTATTGCCAATGTCGAACTACTGGCAAATGAAGTTCAGTTCAGATTGGTCAATTCCATCAAAGAGAAACAAAGCAGTGACCATCTTTCCGCGTCTTCGGAGGTAAACAAGGATTATCGCCTCGCCTTAATCTGTCGTGGAGGCGACCACCATCACATCGTGGAGCAATTTGCACAGTATGCTCACCATATTGCTGGTATGTCCGACTCGACCCTGTCCGCCCGTCTTAAGTCAGGGTGGCCTGAAGTAAGAATGATCACGTCCACATTACCAGGGCTTGGTAAAACAGAAAGAATTAAGAGAGAAGTACTAAAGAAGAATATGAATGTTGTCACATTCTCGATCAGTGGTCCGCTTGATCAAAGCAAGCTTATTCAGCGTTTGAAAAAGCTCAACCTCAAGAAGTATCACTGTCTTCACTTGGATGTCGGCGAAGTAAGCGACCCACTCTGGTTAGATACTTTCCTGTTTCAGCTCATTGTCACAGGAATGGTTTCGTTCGGAACGCAGCTTTACCATCTTGTCACTACCCATGTATACATTGAAATTGCCAACACCTTGAAAGATTGGCTTCGTGAATCCTTGGTGATTTCTAAGTATTTCACTCGCGTTCACTTGCAGTGGCGACACTACGAAGATTTACTTGTCAGTTCAGAAATTACAAGTGACCTCCAAGTGGTTTGCCAGTATTTCGATGCCCTCGACAGAGCACGTCTAGAATCTCAAGATATTCACTTCAATGGTCTACAGAAAGTAAAGCCATTGCCAGCAGATCGATGCCGAGACTTACTGGCTAAATATTATTCGTCCGATGCAGATATAACTTTCACTGCCTTAAATACATTTCTGGGAGTTCTAGCTGACCAACTTCTAAAGTTTTCACGAAGTGCATTTTTTAAGGTGGGTAATCTTAAGTCAATGCTTGGTGGAGGAGCGCATGGGGTGCGCACAAATCTTTTTCGAGCCCTTCTCGAAGTGTCTAAAGAATTTGCATCTCGTGCAATTACCACGTGCCGTTCAAGTCATTCCCACCGTCTTTCCCAGAAAGAGTCTGCCAAAGCCTTAGATAAGTCAGTAATGTCCAGTGTTATGTCTGCTCAGCACATGGTTAAAAGAGTAGAAGGAATGATACAGTGGGAAGACAGCAACCATTTGCTGGTAGTATTCCATGGCACCAGCTCACAGGCTATTGCAGCTGTTTATCGTAACAAAGATCGCGTTCCGCAGAACGTTAAGGAGCTCCTGAAAAGTCAAGTGGTAAGAGGAAAGAATAAAGAACTGGAAGACTTCACAGTTATGAGTCAAGATCAGTTACAAGAAAAACTGGAGAGAATAGTTTGCACTAAACCCATGGAAAAGTGTGAGGACAACCTGTATACCAGTTACGCCTTGACGCCAGATAACATCCTTAAAATGATCTTGATTATTCTTCGTGTGAGAGCGAATACTCCCGTCATTATCATGGGCGAAACAGGATGCGGAAAAACAAGCCTTGTAAGGTATTTGGCCAATACCTGCCAAATACAGTTTTCCACTTTCAATTTCCACGCTGGAATCACTGAAGAGGAAGTCACTGAATTCATTGGGACGAAGGAAAAAATAGCCAGAGATTGTGGCCAACGAATTTGGGTATTTCTAGATGAAATCAACACATGTGACCATCTAGGATTGATCAGTGATGTCATTTGTCATCACTCCTTGCTCGGTCGGCCCTTGTCTAGTAATCTTGTTTTTCTTGCTGCTTGCAATCCATACAAGTTACGTCCTGAAGAGCACATCAAAACAGCTGGTCTCGAAGGAAAGAATATCACCGATGAATATTCGGGTCTTGTTTACCGGGTTCATCCATTACCAGAAGCAATGATTGATTATGTATGGGACTATGGCTCCCTGGCACCTAACGACGAAAAGGCCTACATTCAGAGGATGGTTAGAAAGCTGCCAAAGGAGTACGAGGGCTTACTAGTTGAGTTACTCGCTCAATCACAGAAGTTTATTCGAGAAGCAGAAAAAAATCCTTACTGTGTCAGCCTACGTGATGTGCACCGATGCATTCTTTTGATCCAATGGTTTACGGAAATGATCGCCAAACGGAAAAAGGTGAAGATTGACAAATATTACGCAGATCCACAGCATCTCCGAAGATACCGTTCCGTGTCAGAAAGGTACAACGATAAGCCACTAACTAAAAGCATTGTCCTAGCCTTGGCACACTGCTATTTATCCAGATTACCGACTGACAAGTTGCGACGTAGTTATCGAAAGCGCATGATGAACTTGTTCTCTGGAACCGGAACTATTATGACGCAAGAAGGCGATATCGATAGTTTTTCAGCCATTGTTCGTATGGAAGAAGAAGACTACCTTGACAGAATGGAGCTTCCACCTGGTACGGCCAGAAATGCCGCTCTACGCGAGAATGTGTTTGTCATGCTAGTATGTATTCTAAACCGAATTCCGGTGTTTGTGGTCGGCAAACCAGGTTGCAGCAAATCGTTGTCCATCCAATTAATCCGAAGCAACTTGCGTGGACGTGATTCCAAAGATCCGCTTTTCAGGGACTTACCACAACTTTACGTCGTCTCATATCAAGGCTCAGAATCCTCCACATCGGAAGGAATCATCAAGGTGTTTGACAAAGCTCGCAAATATAAGTCCCACAATAATGATGGAAGCGTTTTGCCCGTCGTTCTTTTGGATGAAGTTGGACTGGCTGAAAATTCCAAGTATAACCCCCTGAAAGTACTTCACAGCTTACTTGAGCCTGGAGATGGCCAGTTACCAGACGTCGCAGTGGTTGGCATATCCAACTGGTCGTTAGACGCTGCGAAGATGAATAGAGCAATTCACCTTTCAAGGCCAGAGCCAACCATAGATGATTTGTACGAGACGGGATACTCCCTGCACTACGCTGACTCGAAGAACATGGAAGATTATGGCGAAAACTTCGGTAAAGATGAATTACTTTGCTTGGCTGAAGCCTACTTCGAATACCAGTGCAAGCAAAAACACGCAAACTTCCACGGTCTTCGTGACTACTACTCACTTATCAAAAGTTTAAGTCTAAGTGGAAGCGGCGACCTGCAACAAATCAACATGGCATTGCAACGTAACTTTGGAGGCATCCCTGGTGAGCTGTCCAACATACAGAAGATATTTCTGGACAAATTAAAGAAGCATATGCTTTCAAGTGGTGAGGATATCATCCCAGTCACCAAGCTTATCCAAGAGAATCTCGCAGACCCGCGGGCTCGGCACTTGATGCTGATTACAAGCGGAGACTCGGCCGTTGGTATTTTAAAGCAAAATCTGACGCAAGTAAACAAAGAAACCATCACAATTTTCGGTAGCCGTTTCGAAGAAGACCTGTCAGAGGATTATAATTATCGAATTCTGAGCCGTATCATTCTTTGCATGGAGCGCGACTGTATCCTGATATTGCGAGATCTGGAAAGCATCTATGGAAGTCTTTATGACATGCTAAACCAGAATTATTCTGTCGTAGGTAAGAGGAAGAACTGCCGCGTAGCTCTTGGAGCTTACAGTAATCCAATGTGCCAAGTGAACGATGGCTTTCGCTGTATTGTTCTCACTGATCACCACAAAGTAGATTTTTCCGATCCACCTTTCCTTAACAGATTCGAGAAACAGTTGCTACGCTTTTCCGACGTGCTAAATATAAAACAACAGGAAATTATCACCAAGCTTCATCACTGGGTACGACAAATATCAACAGTTCAAGGCCTCGAATCCCATTTTAAAGAATCTGATATGTTTATCGGTTTCCACGAAGACACACTCCCATCGTTAGTACTTTCCCGTAGCCATTGTTCAGAGGAATCCAATGAAGATATCATCAAGAAATGCAAAGACGATTTAATGTGGGTAGCGGCGCCTGAAGGAGTTTTGCGAGCGCAGAAATGTGATCGTTTAAAAGAAGATTCCCTAGAGGTTAAAAAATTAAGTGAAGAATACTTCACAAAGCCCATTCACCAAGGTTTCGCGTCCTTCATCGAAACTGCGACGAGTTATCTGGAATCTCCTTTCTTAAACAGCGATGAAATTGGTTCCAGGACTATTGTAATGACATTTTCCAATATCCACACGGACATCCCAAAATGTTTAGGAGATACCATTACATGTCAGGTAGAGCGACTAAGTGCATATAAATCAGAGAAACAGTTGGCAGAAAGAGTTAATCATTTCTGGTCGACCACCGAGGCAGAGCTGCTAGTTCTGCAGTGCAAACCAGAGTTGGATGGTGCTCACATGCTCCTTGCCCGTTCAATCATCGAAGATAAAAGGAATTCCTACGAGCAAGCTTGTCAAGAGACGGGAATAAAGCAACGAAAACACGTGTGCATTGTTGTGCACATACAGCGAGGAACGATGTCGGACAACATCCCGTGGCAATTTAGTTTTCTCTGTGGATGGAAACAAGTGTTCCTCGACGTACTTGAAACTCCACCTGTTTCGCTGAACGAAATTCGCAATGAATGTATTCAAAAGCTACTCACCTCCTCAATCTGGCCGCTTCGCAGAATTGCTCAAAACGATCTGTTGTGGTGCTTCACTTGCATCAAGTACACGCGACACCAGCGAGCACTCGACAGTATTCTGCATATCGTCAAGAATCTTTTCAGCTCGGAGAAAGTTTACAATGTCATAGAACAACTTGTTCTACAGTGGGTAAGCACAAACGGTGACGAAACAGATGAAGAGGCAGGTTTCAGCGAGCGTTGGCAGGTAAAAGTTGCTTGCGACAGACAAGCTTTGATCAATTCCTCTACTCTTTACTGCGCAATGGAGCACCACGTCTCTTGTTTAGTTCGCGAGCCACTGGCCAAGATCGTCTATTTCCTGGAAAAGGAAAATGCATGGCCCCCTCATGTGTTGGATATGTGGGAGGATGATGCCTTTAAGTCCACATATGAAGACTTGTGGTGCGATTTAATATTGAAAGAACCCATTTTCAATATATCAGAAATCCCCAAACCACTGGGAGCAGAATCGTACGTTCTGGATAACCCAAGACTTGACCTTCACTTACCTTTCAGCCAAGTTGTCATACGGAGAGTTGATAGTGTGAAAAACCTCTTTTTGGAGGATTACACGCAAGTCAGAGAGAATGAGAGAAATTTAGACGAGACTGGTCAACTGACGTCTAATGCCCAACAGCAACAAATCAATCGCTTCTCCGAAATTATTCCAAACATAGCTCCCGAGATCAACGAATTCCAAGACAACTGTCGCGATTCCTACATGGACGATCTCTTTGACATGATATCAGCAGATTTCAGCGCAACAATAACTCGTTACAAGCGCGTATCCACAGTAAAAGCTACTTTCATGTCACACGGTAAGCGATGTGTAGTAATGAAGGATGCGTTGCCTTTTTACGTCGAACTTCATACCTTTGTATGGGTCTGCAAAGAAAAGATCCTTGACCAGCTGCGAATGGTAGACTGTTGCCGTCCATTTATAGAACTTGAAGTTTTAAACCTCCTTACGAATTCCTTCTTACAGCCAAACAGCGATGAGACTTCGGTCGAAGAAAAGTACTCTGAAAGTGAAGAGGAGGATGATTCAGAAAATGAAAGCAAGGCTTACCAAGAACTAAAATTGGAAGATGAAGTAAATGAAATATGCATTGAAAATGAAGAAGAAAATTGTTCAAAAGATGAAGTCAAGGTTTTCCTAGAACCCAAACTGAAAGATAAAGCCACCGAAGTACCCTTTGAACTTGAAGATCAGAATGGTTCAGAAGATGGAAGAAACGCTTTTCATTTAGAACCCAAACCACAAGCAGGTGAAGCAGGTGAAACCAAGAACAATGAAAAGATATTAAGTGAACACGAAGCTGGAAATCGCGGAAGTAACGAACAAAGGGAAGAAGACGTGGTTGAAGGAAGTGATGAAAGCTATAAAGAAAACGAACCTGCTGAAGAACAAGAATGTTTCGAAGACATGCTGGTGAGGGTGTATTGTGAAGAAATGCTTCCCTCTGAAGAAACTGTTCTTAAGAAAAACGGCGGCCTTGATCCCTGGATAAGAAACGCTTCCCTGTTGCTTTCGCTAGCCTTTAAAATCAGTGACCAAACTCCTGCATTTCATTATCTACGTCTTTGCGTCGATTTTGCAAAAATAGTCCTAGCTTCGTCAACACCAAAAAAGGAATCCCTGTATCCACTCTTCATCCTAAACGAGATAGGAGCTGATCTTAAACCTGGATATCTTGATACTGATGAATCATTTCAGAAGATCACCGAATATTTAATCAAACCTCTAGAACAGCAGGTGAAAGAGGAAACACTTAAGTATGAAGGACTACAGAAGTTCTCAGCTCTCCTCTATGGCCGGTGCTTAGATACGAATGTAGATTCATGTGGCGCACCCCTGATAGTGGAGCAAGTTCTGTCTTTGCACCGAGCGGATTTGGTTATGACGATGGGCACTGTAATCTTGCGCCTCCTTATGGTCGAAGAAATGGAATCGCCTGGTGTTTTTGTGGATATAATAGCCAATCCAAGTGCGATCGAGAAATGCCCTTGTCTTCAGAACATCGACCAAGTATTTAAAGACTTGTTTACAGAAGGCGTAATTCATCATGATTCATATGCAGCTGTCATGGTTTGTGATTTGATCCAGTCACTTCTGAACTTTGATAACCGTTATAGCTTTGAAGACATTGACAGCTCAGATTGTGAACTTCTCAGGAGTGTGAATGGTGCCATGAAGACTCTTTCAGAAGAGGGACTGGATTACTGCGGCCTGGTGTTATTGTCAACTGTCGCATTTCTTCGAGCGTTCTTCACGGCGCTGTCGAGATTCATTGCAGAAAAAGCCAATGTCCTAAAAGTTGAGAGTTCATATGCTTACTTCATGAATGACATTAATTCCGTTTTAACTACTGCAGTCAATAGTGAGGCCAGAAAATTGTCGCTAAGGATTTTCTTTCTGAAACAACTCCATCAGAATATGAGTTTGTTTGATCTACGTAAGTTGTGCCGTGAAAGTGAGTTGCTGCCAGCCATTAAGAGTTTATGGAACAAGGACAAGAGCGCTGACAAAGCCGAATTCGTTTCCGTTAGTAAACTTCAGGAGTATCAACAAGTGAAGGCTGCGTATTGGAATCTGACCAACGAGGACGACTCAACGATGCTTACTTTTCTGGATCAGTGTCAAAATTCTTCGAATCACCGTCTTGCTCTCTTGGGAATCCTTGCAAACATGGTTTATCTAAAGCGAACAATGCGAAAGCTAACCGACAAAGAGGAACGTTGTGCTGACTGGTTCTTCGAGAAAGTTGAAGTGCTTCCCTCGCCGTTAAAAGAACTTCTTCTGAGAATTATCGGCCGAAAAGATTTCAACTGTTCCCAGCTACAGCTATCCCCAGAATCATCAGTCGACGAAGTAGAAATAGCATTATTAATAGTTCACATTTCATTTGTTGTTGCAAGTGGTGTACAGGGTGAACACTCTCCTATATACCAGTATTTTTCGAACACCCTTAATTGCAAGGAAAACTTTATTGTCGCACATGGTGAAGATCGAATGCACCAGGCGTTTGAAAAACGTAAATCTGTCAACAGTCCCACTCCTTTTTCTTGTGCGTGTGGATTGAGAATTGTGTTTAAAGACGACCAAATAAACAACAGATGCCCTTCCTGTGCTGAACGTGGCCAGCTACATCCTGTGAAAACTAGCCACTCTAAACGCGGAACTACGCCTGATTCTAGGACAGGCTATTCGCCAGTTCCAGCCAAGAAATTGTCGCATTGGGATACCAGTATCGACGGCATGAACCCGTCTGTATTTCGCGCTTTGCACTTGATCGTTCACGCCAGTCTTTACGCCGGGATTGCCATCCAGACTTATTCCCAGTTAGACCTCTCATCGCTGCTGAATCTACACGAGATCACGAATTCTGAAACCAAACAACCTCAAGACCCAGCGGAATTCTGTTTTGACCACATCACCACCGACTTGTCAACTCTCGCATCCGTCCTTGGCTGTAAGAAAGAAATTGCACTCAAAGTTATGCACCTTGTGGTTGAAAAAAGTTCAGAGCTCATAAGGGGTGATTCCCTTCGCGAAAACACCTGTTCAACGGAACAGCAACGCTTGGACTGGGAAGCTGAGTTTTCAAACCTGACTGAAGGGGTCCTACAAGAGGGTCTTGGCCCTGCGAATGGTGTTAAAAAAGAAATGAGAATGCAGCGGACAACAGAAAACGAAGTAAACATCACTCTTGAAGACCAGATCCAGGAACTTGACGATTATCCTGCCGAGCCGGGGCAGCAAAACCAGCAACTCAAGAGATTATTCCGATTGACAAAAGAACCGACCTTTGAAGATTTTCGCGCAAATTTTGTGAACTCCCCAAAGAATTTCCAAGAGAAGCACAACTTTTTGTCGTTGTTTTTCGCAAAGTTTGACGAATTACCTAAGATTGGAAACCTTTACCACCTACTCAAATGGGCTCGTCTTGTATCGTCAGCGCTGACACATCGCATCAGCAGAAAGGAGGCACAGTCAAAATCCATCAACGACTTCATCTATGGACACATCCTAGAGCTGGAGAGAAGTCAAGATGAAGTGGAAAGTCAGAAGAAGTTGTTTAACAACTTTAAAAAAGCTTGGAATGAGATGCGTCAATTAGTGAACGAAAAGCTAAGCAAGGATGGAAAGGAAATGCCACGCCTAAAGGAAATCGATCACATAGCCTATTGCTTGACGGAAAGCGACTATGGTATCTATCTTCGTACTGCAATCAGAATCCTTGCTTCATTTCAAAATTCGGTTTTGGACGAAATGCTCTATTTATCTGCGTTACTAAAGCATCCTGCGCTGCGTTTTCTCGAAAAAGATGACAGCTGCAGTGGGATCTCGTCCGTCTCCTTTCAAGAAGTTAAGGAAAAAGAAATCATTAACTTCCAATGGTCAGATGAATTGTTCAAATACGCGCAGATTAATCCCGAGTACGGCAAAGGCGAAGAGATTAACTACGACTTCGAA
Source organism: Heliopora coerulea (assembly GCA_030142905.1). Classification (NCBI taxonomy): domain Eukaryota; kingdom Metazoa; phylum Cnidaria; class Anthozoa; order Scleralcyonacea; family Helioporidae; genus Heliopora; species Heliopora coerulea. Next base: position 45,732 of record JASJOG010000049.1, read on the forward strand.
CGAATTGAGATAGAACTAGCCAGTGACATCGCCTTCGGAAAACGCTACCTAACGGAATCGCTGAACAAGTTCATCTTCTCAAAAGAGCTTTTCCATTCCTGTGGCCCGTTACTTGCCGAAATTCGGGACTTATTTCCTCAAAGTACAACCTTGCCAGATGACGTACGTCAAGGTTTGGCAAGTCTAAAGGAGCGCAGAATCAAAGAAGCTCAAGATCTACTGCAGCATATCGAAGTTTTGATCTTCCTATTGAAATTGAAACTGAAAAATATCGACATGGACATGACATTGGAGACGTTTGCCGAGAATTGGCTATCGATGCTACCCAGTCCTTTCCCGGTGTCGCTACTGCCACAACCAAGAAGTTCCATCAAACTGAAACACGTCGTCACTCTCTACGAAGCACTGGAAGACATGCTTGCTGATGGAGCAATCGAAGGGCTTGCTGATCAGTTCAGAGAAGACTTACCATACGAGAGCAAAGAGATGTTGGACTGTCTCGTGGACAAAGAAGGCGGACAGCTGAAACTGCAAACCTTTGTGAATGCACTACGTCGCTTTATATTTCGATACCTATCATCTGAAAAGTTCCTGCCTGCCGTCGACACAACCCTAAGTTCCTGTTTGAAAGAACCTTCCTTGTGGACGCCAGAAAAACCGCCCAACCCCGACGTCATTCCGAAAGAACTAACACTGGAAAATCTTCTTTCAACTTTGACACACTTGCAGGAGTTGGAAAAGGTAATGTACTGAAAGGGTTTAGATTAGTCTATTAATAAGTGGATAGCCTGTAGTACTAACGGAAAATAATATACTTTAAGAAGTATACAGTAGTCTATTCCTTCGTGTCCTATTCAGGAGTATTGGAATAAGTATTGGGAAGGAAAAGGTAGAACATCTACATGTATGTTGTCAACCCTCCGCTAATATCAAATTCAATCTTCCTCACCCCAAGCTGGCGTAACTGTTACGACCCCTCGCACATTCCCGATCAAAATTCTGCATTTGCGTCTTCCGGGTGGTCAAGTTTCACTGCGCAAATTCAGGTTTCATGAAAAGTTTGAATTCTTGGACACGCTCTTGTAGCGACAAAGATTTTGTGGTCGTTACAAGTTGCAACAGGTTCAGCAGGTTGAACAAAAACACCATGAGAGAAAACCGTACAGAAATGAGCTTGTTTGGCTCATACATACAGGTTACTTCTTCATGGTTCTCGTCTGTAAATGATGTCCCTAAAGTGAAGTGTAAGTCCACCCCTTAAACATTAACCATAGTTACAATGTGGATGTGCCACAGTATTTTGTCGTGATATTTTTTGCATTCAAATTATTAGGAAAGAAAAGGAAACGCTAGAAGATTTGGCGGCAGACATTTTCAAAGTCAAACCCACGTGGTATCAAATAGACAGGGAGGACGAAGTAAAAGACGCGTTTCGAACTTTTCACGTTCCTAGTGAAATTACCTTATCATTTAAATTATAGGTTTGTTGATCATGTTATGAAATGTGTGAGAACTAATTATGTTCTTTACAAGCTGCTGTACAATTAAGCCACAATGAGTTACGGAAGGGAACCATAAAGGTAGAAATTATGCCATGTTTTTGTCTTTCTGAGTGGGACGATTGCTTGTTATTCACATAACCTGAGTTGGCGATTTCACTGTAGTAACTTGTAGTTTAACGTGTCTTTCATTATGAGCTATATTCAATTTTCAATTTAAATTTATAGTTATGCAAAATGTTGTAGGATAAGCATGTTTTCAGTACATTTCATGTAATTTCGAAACAAGGGAGCTGGGAGAATGGAGGGAAAAAGGGAGCTGGGAGAATGGAGGGAAAAAGGGAGCAACAACTCACTACCCATATTGTAAATGAAGGGTTGTAACTTCAGCAACCCATGCTCTGGGATTGTTAGCACTGCCACTATTAATATTTCTTCAGTCTTTACCAAAGATTCGAGTTTATCGAAGGTTTCTACACTATGACCGCACAAAGAAAGAATAAGATTTTAGAATTTCCTCTTTTCCGAAAGTTAGTGAACTCGGAAGTTTTTAACTTAACATTTACCGACGAAATTTTCAGATTAATTACAAACTAAGTCTATCCTAATATTAAGCTTTTTTTCTCAAACTAGTCGAACATATCAACAGGAATAGATTTATCCCAATATCCACGTATCGTAGAAAAAAATGTGCTCCCCGGTTCTGGACTCCTGGCATCCTTGATAATTAAAACTTAGGCTGTTACTGTATACGTCTGACCGTTATATGTGAAACACCTGAAGACTAATTGTGTTTAAAAATAAAACTGGTTAATCATAACACCACATACTTTTTATCACTATAGCCTTTTTATGGTCATTTTTTTATAACGTAATTTAAAAGTCTTGTGCTCGTGGAGAGTTGCGCACCAGCGCAACTTCGACCGTTTTATAGTGTTCATGTCATCAAAATTCTTGGCTAGTTTCAAAGGGTATTTCTTTAGTTTGGTCATCTACATTCATACGCAACGTCTCACGTCGCTTCGGTGGTTAACTTTGAAGAAATATCCATTTAGATTTCCCATCATGCTGATTGACCTAATTTGATATTCTTTGCATGATGCACGGAATGGTGAAGGACAAGTACGAAAATAGAATTAACGTTTGTTATAATTGTTTTGAGGACATATGCACTTGAAAGTCACAGTCAGGAGCAAATTGTCTGGAGATAATCGTTCTTACCGAAGCTAAACTTTGTTATTAAGTCAAAAATGGTCAGTGTGATTCCCCTCCCTCCCTTTCCCTCCCTAGCAATGCTGGTCAAGCGGATAAATTTGACGTGTCCGGCATTCAGCCATGACAGGAAATCACCATTGAAATATGGTGGAGGGGAAGTGAGGGAGAAAGATAGCCTTTTAGGATCATTTTCATGTCTGAAAGTAAAATTAATACCAGGGAGTTCATAAATGTCTCAACCATTTTGCACCCGATTGCAGACAGTTACGCTTATGAACCACCGTTCTTTCGGCAACTGCTAACCAGGGGTATGCAACATGCTTGGTCGACTGAAGACGGTCCAACTTAAGATTTGCCGTATGGTGGATAGTCCCAGACGTTAATAAAATCACATTGCATGAATATCCACAATTAACGAAGATTCACGACATTCGAGGTATTACTAGTGTCCAGATTCTGGTTACTTTGAAGGGGTTGCGGAGATTCAAGCAAAGATTGTTTTGTGTTAAATGTTCACAAGTGCCAATGAAGAGATTCCTCGAATGTACAAGTCCAAAGGACATATCCTGGTGTAATGAATCCAGTAAAAAGCAAAGTAAAAAAAAATATCATAAGCGCGCTACCAGGTAAGTTAATGAGACAACTGGAACCCTCGGATACATTATAACTGGGCTTCTATAGTCTGTCAAGGCAATCCGCTGAACAAAGAGAAAACTAAATAAATACCGACATACCGACGATACTGGGATTAAAGCACATATCAGCGCGTTGATTGGCTACATAGTTGTCAGAATAAGATTTTTGGATAGACCGGCTAGTTATGGCGGGAAAATTTCTGAGTTAATTTGAAGACAAACAGAACGGATTCGGGTACGTTGAACAAAAGAATAAAAACAAAAAGTTGCTAACCAGCTGCTAACGAGACGGAAAAACAAAAACAGGAAATAGGTAAAAGGTAAGTAATAAGTAAAAAACAAGCTAAACCAAGCCGCTACATCTCAAAAAAATGTTTGTTGAAAGCGATGAAGGCAGGAACCAAAAGCCATTTTTTCCTTCAACATGCAATGGTTGCTCGACCGAACTAACGAGTTGCCTCCGTAAAACTAATGACCGCTGAATAATGTGAAAACATTATAGTAATCATGGTTGAGAAACATTGGTAACATTGTTCATGAATGTGCCGCACAACATTCTTCACGTCTGTTAAACAACCACGAACGAGTTGTTTTTGCAGCTTTCCGCTGCTCTTCCGTGGAATGAAAAATTTCGTAAAAACGAATTGAAAAGGAATAACACGACGTGAACAAGCGAAACCATGAAAACACAAACATGCTGTCGGGTCACCCGACGACCGTAATACGAAAATAAAGTCGGTTTTATATCTATATACCGTATGACCTTGTCACTTTGTACTCGATTATTTAAATGAGACACCTTAAATTTCATGTCTTTCACTAAGTATCACGGACATCAGTACAGTACTTTCGGTTGCCATCACTAAACAAACGCCTGTTTACTGAGGTTTAGATAACATGACGCGATCAAGAGTACATTAACTTCTCTAAGGACGGCCCGAGTTTGCTGGCCGAAAGCTCAGGTTAAAAGTCACATATGGTGTACTCCTACAACTCAAAAAACTTTAGAAACGCTTGTCTTTAACTTAAGCTACAAAGTAATTTCACTGCGGTTAAATGATGTCACAGAAATAATGGAAACTTTGGGTATTAGCCAAGGTTTTCTGATGGGAGCAAGGTAAGCCAATGTTGAATTAATTTCTCACGTCTCTTTCACATACAAATCACTTATTTCCTGATCTTACTTCCGAAGGATAACACCTTCGCAAATGTTTCCAAAAAATCAAAACATTTTAGCTTATCGCTCACATTACCGGACGTGCAAATGCAAGAGCGTGGACTATCACGTGCCACACCAATGGTTTTGGCTGAGGAAGCAAAAAGATAAATTCACGTCAGACACGCCTAACTCACAAGTCAAAAAGGTCGTCTTGCATATACGCATCGTATAAAATAGCTCCTGACTATCTTTTCCAAAAATCTTACCTCACTGTATGCTTTGTGAATGAAGATTATTTATTCGTCAAGATAGTTGCTATTGAAGTACCAAGTCGGAAGCGTAGTCTCGTAATGTTAATTATTGCCCATCAGATAACCTTTAAGATATTTAAGATCATTATCCTGTAATTCATTTCGCTCGGATGATGTTACGTGTAAAGTGACGAAACGTTACCTGCATCAAAAACTTCTCGTTATGCCTGTCTTAAAGATTATCTGCTGGGCAGTAATTTTCAGTAGAAGACTATCGACATAAATATAGAAATGAGATGCTGCTAAATTCTCAAAGGAAGTGTATATGACGGAAAACGAGATAAAGGAAGAGAATTCATTGAAAGTAAAAAAAAAAAAAAAAAAAAAAAAATACTGAAGCTTTACTTAAGTATTTCCGACGACGTTTTGGTCTGTGTGCGCTTCTTCAGCCCTGACCAGGAGTAGGGCATACATTCCAGACACGTCGTCGGAAATACGCAAGAACAGCTTGAGTATTTTCTGACTTTCAGAGGCTATCTACGTAACTAGATCAAATCGAATCACAAAACTATTATTCCAAGACATCTCTAAATAAGCTATGATCCTGTTTCATGAAAAGGCACTAGTTCCATCACAATCTAAATTTTAACTGCTTTGTGACAGGTGCGTATGTCAATATTTGTTTGAATGTTTTATGTCCTACATGTTTTCACGACCATCAGTATATTGGTGAATTTATGATTCTTAGAAATAAGGTTAGCAAGGTAATTAAACGTTGGTCGTGCAATTTGCACTTTCATCCCTAATTTAACCCATCCTGCATACGGTTGCTGACTTGTTATCCAACAACAAATTACAATAAAACAAATGAAAGAATAAAGCTAAAACCAACAGAGAACGAAGAACAAACGTTCATGCATGAAAGGATTAATTATGTAGTACAAGCAAATGCGGGCTCAAAGAAAGAGAAACTCATTGTAAATATTAGTCAAACAAAGATGAATGAGTAACACACAAAAAAGTTTTAACTGAGAAACCCTGGAGGTCGAGAACAAAAACTGGTTAACAGTTGGTTAGTTCTTGCGAGGTAAAACAGGAAGCATTAGCACGACTGTTTCTCAGAGTCAAAAAGGTACTTCGTATGACGGTCAATAGTTCGTCAAGGACGTATTTTAAAGAAGAAAGCGCAGCCTCACTTATCATGGCTGCTTTCCACTAGGTTTTACCACGTGAAACTCGTCACCAGCGTATTTGTCTATGCATGCTTACTCCGTGACTTGTTAACCCGTCAGACTTGGCAACGATATCAGGAAAGTAAAGATATTTTAACATCAAGGCTGGCTAACTCGCGATTAAGCCAAAGAAAACAATGGCTTATCACGGCTGTACTTACAAATATGACGGACCCATTTATTTTGAATTATATTTATAAACTGCTTTAGTATACTAGCCGGTAGTCGCACTGTCCAACGTCGCTTTTTTACTCAAAATTACATCCGTTGACAAATATATTTTTCCACAAAATACATTCTTCAAAAACACCGTCCAAAGTCCAGAATCTACAGTTAAACCCCGTGAGTCAGGTATGACTAAAACTTTTCCATGTTTGCAAACTGCGATGCAACGGGACGCATTACTGTTTAAACTTTTCGACACTGGTTAAATTGATATACGGAGAAAGATTAGTCGAGACTTCTTATGCAGTTCATTGCTTAGCTTCGCTGTCTTTAAGGCAAAGAAAGAAAAAAATAATATATCCACTGAGAAGATTTCCTCAATCATCTTTAGGCTTCATTGCTAAAATTGAACTTAGTTCGCATGATGAGGATTCGAAACGGAGAACACTGTTCTCATTTGACATGATACCTCGCTCGGTAGAGCGCAGCAGTCCGTTAACATGAGGCTTTGAGTTCAAATCCTTCTCTAATGGACTTAGTTTTTCAGCGGAACCTGAGGGTAATAATGACAAAATGTTCTCTACTTGTAACCGTAAGGATTATCAAGAAGTCTTCGTAACGCAGCTTAAGTTATCAATGATTGCGTGAAATGACAACCCATGAAACTCTTCAGAATCTTGTCTCTATCAGGAAGCAGAAATGAAATATACACGTTTGAGAACGAAAACCCATTATTAGCAACCGAACGCTGAAGAGCACAGATACGGAGAAGTTCGAACCCGAAGAAAGAGTCGGACATGAAATTTACCCGTTCGTATTTGAATAATATAAACGTGTTGCGCTTAAATAGAAGATTTTTGTGATATTGCCATCTCATTTCCCTTCATCAGTAGTTCTCTTATTGCAACCATTTTCAAAGCATCTTCGTGGAGCCGATACACTCCACTTCGCATGATGACAGTGAACGTAGCATAATTGCCTGCTAGCCTGCGGGGATACGCCGGATAATCCATTGCTATTGTTCTTTTTATCAGATTGACCGCAGTTTCTAGTGGCACCAGTTCACAGGTAAGGTTTATGCGATAAACGAATATATTCCATACACCAGAAGACTAAACTGCTATTCCGTCGTAAGTCAGCGTGTTCAAGTAACTTATTAACACCAATGCTACTGTACATATCTCACGAGACGTTCATGCGCTTTCTCCCGTCGAGACAATGACTGAGCATAGCCTATCGGCCGAGGTAAACAAGGTTCTTTTCACACCTACCCAACAACGTCAATTGAACTTCAAAAATGCCATGCCAAGGGCACGCGATGGGAAACCAAATGGTGGCAAATATATGTGGACATTTTTAAAACGGAAACCATTTTCACAGGTATACGTCATTAATTTTCAACAGTCACGAGTCTGAGGATAATTTAGGCTAAATCGAAAATTGACTCAAAGAAACTGTTTGCACATTATCAAAACACATAACGCACATAAACAGATAGTGTATCCTGTTTTGCTTAAGAAATCATTTGAAAAAGACATTTGCCATGGTTTATTACAGATAATACACCCACCCACAGTGTAATTGTTTGACTTGTTTGCGCATAGCTTTGACGATCAACGTCAAGGATGTGTTGCGACTGATGCAATTAACTGGAGTAGGAATTTAATTATTAGCTTAGGGCAATAAATTTTTTAGGTACTTGAATGTTTTCAAATGTGCTTCGAAAACAGCTATTGAAATAACTGTGCGATGCAATAACAATATAGCTGTATTACTGGAAACTCCGGCTTGTAGTTGAGGTTTTCCGCATAAAGTACGGACAACTTTTGTCGAATTAACTTCTCGTGCCACTAACAGTCATGCGAGTAACCCATTTCCTTGTTGTCCATTTTGTAATTTTAAATCTTCATCAATCTTTCAAAATTAAAAAAAAAAATAAACAAAACACGTTAGCTTATCATGTAAACTACGCCGGCTATCAGATGGTTTGATACATTAATGTTTTGCCATAAAATGCCACGAAAGGGATCACTCCCAGATCCTTAAGAGCCCAAGATAACCATTAAATACTTGGAAAAACCTAGCAGAAAAAGGTAAGGAATCCAGAGGAGTTCCTACAACAGTGTAGCCGATCAAGTTAATTTTTCACATCTCAAAAATACAGGTGTCATATATCATACGGGAAATCCAGAGAACAAATCCAACTTGTTTATCCGACATCTATCCATCTCAGTTTTTCCCTGGAAGCTGGGAATAATCTTTTCGAATTGCCCGTGCTATGTTATAAAAGATTTTATTGCGATCATGACTTTATTTATACACACAGTAACACAACGGTCATTTGAACAACATTCAAGGAATATTAGGCATTTGGACTGGACCACATGAAATGGAATCTATTATAGACGAAAAATTTTAGAGTAACCATTCGACCTTGTCCAGACGTATATGAACCACATTCGTTTGTACCACGCCAAGCATCCACCAGTGCACCGCCTATGAACCCGTAACACAAACACGACGGACGGGCATGATTGATAGTGGGTTCCGATTGGCTCCTTGATAATCAAATTGTTTCAAGAAGAATAGAAATCCGGGCACGTGATTCTTCGGTGGCCTTAGACTGAACGCGATATTGCGGTTCAAAGCTTGCACTGATACCACAAGCCAAGTAAGGGAGTTGCATCTTGCAATGATGGTCAACTTGGCCTCCGTAGACGAGGAAACGGACAACGAAGCACCGGCTGAATCGCCGACAGAAGCTTCCGAAGTAGATGAAACAGAAGACAAGGTTCGCGTCGACAGACGAAAGCTGGAACAAATGTTACAAGGTCTGCAGTTCCGACGTATTTCAGTAAACTCTGTCATATTTACCGTACGCTTAGAACGGCGGAGTTTGTGCCGCAGACAGAGCTGCATCAACTGGCAACTAACGTATCTTTTATGCATTGTTATATTATAGTCAATGGAGACGGGGACGGTCCAAGCGCGGAGGAGTTTTTCTCAAAGGTCAGCAAAGAAACAAGTCGACTCCCGCATGATTTCCGTTTTGTGTAAGCCCTCCAAGTCGTGCAGAGTTGCGGAGTTTTCACTCTTTCACTTTGTTTCATTTTGACAGATTATGCTGGAGACAAATACTCGCATTTCATGGCCTTCAAAGCTCAAGATTGGGGCGAAGTCCAAAAAAGGTAAACAATACATATTGTTAATACACTAGAACAATACCGCAGCGAAGATGCTCAACGCTTAAGTGAGCAGGAGCCGAAAGTTTGGCTTTGTACATTTCTCATGACTCGAAATCTACAAACTTTGCGTTCAGTTTGAATGAACTCGAGGCGACGAAGGAATGGTTTGCAACCGCAGTAACTCTCGTGCGTTTAGTCATGGCCGATTCAAAATCGGGGATTTATTATCCCTAACAGAAGGCAGATCGAACGAAAATCGATACTTGCGTTAAAACCATGTGATACAATTATTTGCAATGAATCATTATCTTATTTGTTTATCAATATTATCCTTCGTTTGTCATGATAAGTTTGCGTTTCGAAGCAGCTGCCAAGCGTCAGACACCCGTCTAAAAATTTGTTTGTGGGACATGAACCTCATAGCAACGCAAAAATAAACTTTTGCCACGAATTCGAATCCCCGTCGCCCCTGAACTTTAACCGAGAAAAAAATCGTATCAAAAATGTGCGTGATACGGACATAATTAAAGTATTCTGGCGAACAATAGAATTGTTTCAGTTAATCTCGAGGAGCTGTTCGTTTGGTCGCACGACGCCAGAAACTTCAATTTTGAAATGTTTTATTTTGGTTTCATGACGGGTGTTAATTTTGTTAGACTCCAAACTCTTATGCATAAATTGAAGGCTTTTGCTCACGCTGAATGTACGGCGCAGATTGCAGGCTTGCGCGGCAAAATTATGGGCAGTGAAATTATGAGTTACTATTCGTGAAGAATCTGACCTAAGAAACCGAATTGCATCAATGAACTTCGCTGGGACATTTATTCTAAGACACAATGCCTCACAGCCCAGTACTATTGTAGAGGAACTATCGTAAGTAGAATTTTCTGTGCGTTTTAGCGCCGAAAACAGCTAACCGAAAACAAAGTGTTTCATGAGAGTTTAACTTCGACTTACGCGGACAGGGGTAATTTCCATGTCCTACATATCTCAGTATTTTTATTGGCCCCGTTGGAACTAGGTGAGCTATTTGTAAAACCTTTCCTATCGGTTGTAGAACTGAATAGAAGCGAATTAGAAGGACCTTTGTAAACCAGAATCAGGTAATTCCAATTCGACGAACGAATTCGGAAAGTCAAGCCATGCACCAATTCGATAATGACAACTATCTCAAAAGGCGGCAATGCATTAAAAACCATTTTTAGCCCAGTAAGTTAATAACAAGGGGCTCACCTATTTTTGTACACCAGCTGTCAACGCAAATTAACACTTGCCGAGCGAACACGGATAATATGAAACCAACGTTTGCTTTTTCGTTGGCTTTTAAATGGAGCAGAGGACAAACAAAAATGGTCTGTGTTACAATCTCGGATGACAAGGTGGATCTTCTGATCTTCGCAAACTTGCGCATTAAAACCACGGACTGGATTGGGACTCAGATCTAGGGTGCTTAAATAGGCCATTAAAGCGTGTGAAATAAGACGATCCGCATATAGAAAGCAACTAACGTAAGACACGAAACGACCCGTAAATACTAGTAAGACTTGCGCGTCTTCTGTTAGACGCGGCTTGTGTAAGACGTAAACATAATATAAATATCTTTTATACGAGCCTCTGAAGTCTTATATGAGCCGCGTCATATTATGTCTCGAGTAAACAGTCCAAATAAACCGGACTCGTGAACATGAACAAATAATGTCACGAAATATGAATTTTATTTGATCAATGATATAAGAATAGAATATTGCGTAGACAACGATAAATAAGGTAAAAAGTTGAAAGGTTGATAACTGCCGTAACTGATCTCAAAGAATATCATATTTGATATTCTTTGAGATCAGTTACGGCAGTTCTCAACCTTTCAACTTTTTACCTTGAATCTTATTTGGTCTGGTCAAACAATTGTGGCATGATTAAATAGTCGATATATCCGTCGATGATCAAAACCTCCTTTTTCATCAGTATAGAACAAAATATTACGATAATTTATTTTCTGCCATTTCAATTAAAACCAGTACCACAAGATCACCTTACGTCTCAGATATCAATATTTTCAATGTTGCAAATCACAGTTGTTTGTCCAGCTGGAATTTTAGTACGAAGGCAGCTTTTCTCTGAGAGTGCGTTTTTTACGATGGGAGTTGCCTGTGTTTTTTTGGTTTTTTTTTTGTTCACGAGCTCCGTTACGTTTGTCAATTTCGGCTTAATAGCTAGAGTAATTACTTCAGGAAATGGCCTTTACGTCAGACCTAATTCAGTTGTCAGAAAGAGACCAGTGAGTTCTCAATGTGTGTAACTCTACTGGATGTTCCTGTCCTTGACTGTACATACTCGTGCAATCTCTAGTTTTGGATCCACTAGAAAAGAGCGTGAAATGTGAAGTCGGTGAAACGCCCACTACTAGGATTGTTATTTCACTTAATTCCACTTTGTTTACCAGCCATTGGAGACCTTATATCAGGATTATAAGTAAGAACAAGAAAACAGTCGCGAGCTTCCTGTGTGTACACAAAATTTGAAAACGCTCTATTTTCACTAAAAAAAGTAAAAAGAACTCACAAAAAACACAATTGGTTGACCGCAATATACCGTATGCCCTATATGACTGTCATTTTCTTTAATATGCTAGCTTTCAAATTCACAAACTCAGCAGAATTTCTATAGTTATGTACTGTTTTCAGAAGATCTATAGTTATGTAATGTTTGCTAGCCATGGTAGATCTTATAGGATGGCAAACTGCAGATGAAACTGGAGGTGTGCCACAAACTAAACAAAAATCTCAGCATGCTGTATCCTAGATGTAACATGACTACCACTAGAGTTATTGCAACATGATTATCAATCCACAGTGACAGATTAAGTGAAAACTATTTTGAGCCTGTTTCACCGTTTCCATTTCTTACCAATTCATGACCTAGGAAGGAGGATCAACCCCTTGCATTCCCTCTCATCTAACATGTAAATGGCATGTTCACTGATGTACAATTCCAGCAGACTGATTTCTGCCTTTAACAGTTTTTGTGACAGACTTAGTGCTCCAAGAAATGAAAACCATCATGGTTATATCACTTAGTTTTTCATTTTTCTATGAATGTTTCATCCCACAAAATTTGCCTCACCCAGACGGGCATTGGTCACTAACTTACATGAAATTTTGTACAACCCTGCTGGTACAGTATACAAAGAGGAATGAGGTCACAATGAGTGATCTAGTAGCTCCTTAATATGATGCACACTGATTGAATCTTACTCCACTGTAACTTGATGAAGGAAATTTAAATTTATATGCTGTAAAATCGAAAGCAATTGAACTGAGCCACATGGCCTGAGCCAGTGATATAAACTGACCCAGATGCACAAATCTCACAGTTTATGTTGAAATTAATCTAAGGATCATCTCAGGAATTCTGCAAGAACAAGGCTTCTTTTTAAACAGGAGACTTCATGGCAAGATCCAAACTGCAACTTACAGTTGGACCATCTGAAAGTATTTGAAGCACAAAAGCTTTCAGGTCTTAAGATTATAAACAACCCAAAACAACAAGAACTTTGTGTCCTTTCAAACATTAAAAAAATGGTGCCAAGGATCAGTAAGATGGTATCAAATATCCAAGTTAATGCCACAATGTCAAAGATGATTAGGTGTACTGCTATTTATAAAAATTTGGATCTCATTCTAGATATTCCTCTAAGACAATAACCCCTCCAGCTCCTTAATGAAGAATATGTTCCATAACCACAGTTGTGAAAAACTACTCATGTTTTTACTAAAAACCTGAGCTGTTTTGATGTTGAACTGTACAAAATAAAGTGCAAAATATGCAGTTTAACACATCCTCCAGTTTGTTGCAGTTATAAAAATTTGACCAAATTTCATAATAGTGTAGTAACTATTTAGGATTGCATTCTGGTAAAGGAAAATAGAGAGCCAGTGTGACAGTAGAGCACCTTCAGACCACTCTTCATTTTATATTTTGAGCCACTGGGTACAAAATGCTTCTATCAATTCAGTACAAGCTTATATATTGCCTCCCCAGCCACTTCATTCCAACAATACCACTGTTAAAGTTGGTCACATGTTTGTGAAACACATGACGAAAATCAGTTGATTGGTATGTAATAATATACTGCTGACCTCGAGTTCAAACCTGGGGTAAATAGTCTGGATAAATTAGCTCAGCACCGTGACTCCTTAGTTTTCCATGCAAGCCATTTTGGTAATTTTTACATTTTAAACAAACCAACTCAGAAGAAGCTACTCTGCATTTGATGTCTGCCCTAGAATTACCAGTACCAGTAAAGTAGCTCTGAACCAATAGGCAAAATGAGACACTCTTTGTCACATCTGACATAAGATACAGGGCAAAAAGAAGCCTGTATTTTTATATCAAATAATAAGCTCTACATATATTGTATCATTAACTATTAAGTTCATGCCATTTGAGCTGGACAGTTGTCTGTTACCTGGGGTGAAATTTGGTTGTAACCTTAAACATGATATGTCCTAACAACAGAATTTGATCCCTTGTATGGTAATTCTCAGCAAAATGATTCCTAGATGGTCATTTAAGTGAACAGCAGTGTTGAAAAGCAAAGTCAGTAAAAACGAAACAAAAGTGATCTCACTGGGTAAACAGCTGTGTTGAAAGCATTAAGAGGTGTTGTCCCTTGAAAAGTGGGTCTACAGCAGGTTACATTCCTGACGCATTTTGAAAGGATCTGTCTAATTAGTAATTTAGCTCGGGCCACCTTGGATCGCTTCTTACTTCAACATTCACATACAAATTACCTTTTTAAAAACTGGGATTGAAATACGCAAAGTTTCAGTTAACGAAAGCTGTTTTAAAATGACTGACCACCTTGCCATTTTGGCATGAAGTTGAACCTATAGCAGCTGACATATTATTTCTGATAAACTAACATTAGACAATAAAGTGCAGTGATGGGTTCTGATTAGTAAGGATAAGTTTTATACTCGATAAGTTTTATACTCAATAAGTTTATAAGAATAGAGTTTCATAGCATACTTTTTAGTGACTGGATATTAAGTTTTGCTTTTGTAGTCAACAAGTTTGCTTAATATTTATTAATATCTATCCTTGTGATGCCCACAAGAATGGAGTTCCTACAACACAAGTTCCTACTAAGTATTACAGTTTATCTCTATAGAACTTTTAGGGACAAATATTTCAGTTTATCTCCATTGAACTTGTCAAGACAAATCAAAATATTTTGCCCTTTTAATCCCTAGGAATGTTTTGACTTACAGTGTGTAACATATTTAAGTAGGTTATTCACAAGACAGAAAGACTGTAGCTTCATTTTATTTAGCACTACATGCATGATTAGATTACTTTAACTTTAACAGCACTGTTCTTACCAAGACATTCATATATTTTACAGCATCAATGTAAAATGCATACTCAAGGACTGCAACTAAGCATGAACAGCAATTTGAAATATTTACAATGTACATAGACTGGATGTGCGCCTGCAATTTATTTTTGCAAGATAAACATACAAAACTCTGAAAATGCCGCCAGTTCTCAAGAATATAAACATACTTAAAGAATTACAACAGAAAACCCCCCAGGTAATATGTTTCCCCTTCATGCTACCCAATTTGCATAATGAATTAATTCTTTAGGCTGGTCACATTTGCCTTTCTTGTGTATACACACAGTGAGATAAAGGCAGCCAACCAAGTAAATTATTGCATGATTTCACTGTTCCAACAGAATTATTTTGTGTGATTATGACTACCAACTATATAATAACCAAACTGAATTCACAGAAATCATCATTCTTACATTATTTTTACATTACTTCTTACCTGAATGTTCTCTTGTTCACACTGCCATGTTTTATATCAGCCAACTCATCTCACTGTTCTCACCTTTGAAATTTTTCATGTATCATCCCAGAGATTCCAAAAAACTCACATATATTCATATGTACTCATATGTGAACAAAATCCTCATAGTACAGTGATGCTCCAATAAGTTTAAATTGAAACTACCTAAGGAAAAAAATGAACCTTTTTAAATTTTTATCCAAATGCTACCCATAAGGTTACGTTACAGACACATGAAATAAAACGTTCTTGAAAACTAAGGCTGTTAAAAAATTTAACTATAACAACAGTTAAAACATTTAATTTATTAATAGAATTGTTAATTTTCTATCTGGTTTATATCTAACAAATAGAAAATAGCTTTCATGTCTCTGTGCTGTGATAGAAACATGAATGATGTCATTTCAACCGGAAAATGTATAGTGAAAACACAAGGTGTAGCTGAGTGTTTTCTGGTATTTTTCTGTTTGAAATGGCGTCATTTGTGTTTCTATCACAGTACAGAGACAAGAAAGCTATTTTCTGTTTGTTTTATAAAATAACCAAGGTTTTTTTGACTTTTTGTGATGTCATCCATGTCTATGTACTCTAATACAAAATGAAAACGATGTCAGCCGTGTCCCTGTACTCTGAAGGAAAATGAGGCTCATCTAATTGGAGCATAAGTAGGATGCATGCTATTTTACAATATCCATTTGTATTCCTTTGTTTTAAGACCCTCACATCAAAATATTTGGTTCACTGGAAAATGTTAAGAAAGCAAAAGAACTGGTTGTAGCAGTCCTTGAGTCAAAGGTGGGTCAATCATGTGCATGCATAGTGAGTTCCACAAAATATACATATGCCTTATTGGACAATTTAGTGCACAGTATGGCTGGATATTTTAAAAATCACAATATTTTGGTGATCCCATAGGGAGGGCAGAGTACAAAACAATGCCCAACAAATTATGTGGCAATACTGTGCACTGTAATGTCCATAACATTGTTAAGTTTGCACTCTTAAATTTCCAAAACAAAACTTCTAAAGATTGAACAAACTGTCAGATTATTCAACATGTACTGCAAGATTACTAGTAAATGTATGCACTTGGTCTTTCTTTTTCTCCTTATTTCTTTCATTCTATCATTTCATTCTTTAATTACTTACTAATATACTTAATTCTTTCTCAATTTCTCTCAAGAATTAATTCTTTTCTCTTACTTCAATTCTTTAGTGATTTCCATATTATATACCATGTTCAAAGAAGTTTAATTTACATTAAAAAAGACAGGTTCTGTTTAAGTTATAAAATAGATAAAGTTTACCTAGGAATTGCAACAGCATATCCCAAAAATTTCTAATGCTTTGATTTACACCTTCAATTTTCTTCTTACTTTTCAATTACTTAATTTAGGCAAATCGTGTAACATTGAAGATGGATGTTTCTCACACAGATCATTCACATATCATTGGCAGACGAGGCCAGACTATCAAGAAAGGTGAATATATCATGTCTGCACTACATTAGTTTTATTATTGGAATCCTGGTCTCACATTCATAACTTGGCATATTAATCCATAGATTTTATCAATGAAAGTTATTTATGATTAGTGAATTACCAATGATGCTGACATTTGTATTGCAAGGTAACTCATATTAATTTTTTTGCTCAAAGAAAGCCAGTAAGCCTGACTTACATGTACAAATGCAGAACTAGACAATAAAACTTCTGTCAGTCAGGGGTTTGGCTCTCTTTACAGGTGCAGGGCAAGATTTGAACTAATTATTAATACAAACTATATCAATAGAATGATTATGTCATCATGCCAGTGATTAAAAAAGGAACTAAAAACTAACGACTAAGACTATTGATAGGTACTTACAGCATTCCTAAGGTGGTAATAAATTAATTATTAGTTTTCTAATAAGTTTCAAATTTTCGGCTTTGCTCTATACTGATGAAATATACAGAAACTGGCCAATATTTAACTCTTCAAAGGTTGAATTCGTTTTCCTTTGTGCATTGTCCTTTCATTGTTTTTGCTCTGTTTTCCCATTTGTTCACTGGACATGTGCGCATGTGCACATACATACGTCCTCCCAACCACCCCAGGAGTCCATACGATACCACTGGAACTTCATCTTACGTTCACAAAATCTTAAAATATTGACATTTTTCCATTTATGTTTCGTCTACTTCAGTCATGGAGGAAACGGGATGTCATATTCATTTTCCGGATTCGAACCGAGGCTCAACAAGTACAGAAAAAAGCAACCAGGTAAGCTGACGAGTTTGAGATGAAGTCCTCGTCTGATTATTACAAACTGAACACTAAACACGCACGTAGACCACGGCAGAATCATCTTGGAAGACAAGAAGTCTTGTTTAATACTCACCCCTGGAAGAAATGTGACAGATTACTTCCTTGAAGTCTTCATTACCACAGCTAAGGTGATTTTTCAACGATGATTTAAGCTTTCAGAGCTTGTGTAGCACAGAAGGCTCATTTCCCACACGAACAGTGTGACCAAATATTAAAATATTTCAACAAAACGACTTCTTCTCGTGGTACTAAATAGAAATTGCGTGCAATGGCGTCTCAGAACTGGGAGTTGTAACCACGAGTAACCAATGAACCCCTGAAAGAGTACTTGAGCCAATCAGGGCTGTTGATAAGTTCAAATGGCGCGAAAACAATTGACCAATGAGATCGTGTATATATTCAACGTTTTTACGTCCCAGAACAATGGCTGTTAACTTCCAGAATCAAATTGGAATATTTGCGTGGCGTGTAAAATTGTTTTAAATCTGTTTTATGCATGGAACTTTCAAGAAGAATGTCCAAATATTCTTGGGAATAAACTTTTCTTCGTTGTGAAAGGACATAAGGTGTAAACAAGCACCAACATATGAAACTTCTAAGTTTATCACTGCAATTCACTTGCCACCAAAAATGTTTCCATTCACAAGGAAACAGCATCATTTTTTCATTACTACGTTGCTTACCATAGTGTTTTAGTTTCCAGTCAAGAACCGTTAAACCTCAGCACACTTTATCTTTTGCATTATAGGTTTCTATTGCTGGACAGCCTGAGGGAGTCGAAAAAGCTAGAACACGAATTCGAGTTAGTAAAGTTGATTTTTGATAATTTTTATGCCATGATGAGACATTTTGCGTGTACCATATGCTATGCAGGTGTGGCATTGTAATGAGATAATGCATGCAGCTCCTATTTCTGAGCTATAGATTTCATCAACTTAATGGCCATTGACTTCATAACGTTCTGGGCTGACGTCGTAGTCTCAAATCTCGTACATTCTATAAATATATGACAGCAGTGACAAAGCTAAGCATAGCAACGGGTCATATTGTGCAAATTTAACTTAGCATAGCAACAGGTCATGAAATGCAAACTCAAAATTATCCACGATATTCAGGTATCAAATTATATACATCCACCCACGTAATGGTTATGATATAAAATTGGTTGACCGTTGTCAAGGTAGTGATCGTGCGAAGCATGACTAGAAACTGGAACAAAAATGCCTGTTTATAGATAAGTTTTGCTTGGTGTCTAAATTTTATTTTTGCATGACATGAGCTGTTGGTATGCGCAGATAATCTTAAATTTGCATAGCATGATCAGTTGTTATGCTTAGCTTTGCCACTGCATGACAGTATAGATATTGGTTGATATTTTGGTTCCGATTTGATTGCGGTAAATGCTCGTTGGATCATTTAAGAGAGTAGCTTCATCAGTCGCGCAACTGTTGCATTGAATTCGGACGAATTTTATTAAACAATTAAATGCGACGATAGTGCCACGTATGAAACGAATTACATTCGTCGGAAAGGTTAAATTCGTCACAAAAGTTAAGTTCTTCATGATCAGACAGACGAAACGTCTGTTTTACATTTGACGAAATAAATCCGTCATATGAAACGAATTCGAGTGAGCGAATTATGAAATTGCCCGTAGGGACAACCAAATTTTTTCTGGGTGTGACTGCACGAGATATCCGTCGTGGAAACGTGAGAAACTTCCCGATGACCTTGAAGAACACTCGCGTTTATTTTCAAAATTATAACAGGCTAATTTCCAAAGATTTGGACAACTAAATGATTCCATAGCTCGATAAAACCTAGTTTTCATTTGTTAGTAATTGTTGCAATTCAGCCGTAGGTGACTGGCGTAATCGTTATAAGGACATCATTCTATTTTTACAACAGCTGATGGCAATCGCAGATGGAATTACATCAAGTACTACTAATTAGAAACCAGATTTGACAACAAATAAGCAGTGGCAAACATAAAGATTATGTTTTTCACGCTGGGGATAATTTGTTGCTAGGCTTAGCCCAAATAAACAGACTTCGAGATGTTTGTAACTATACACCATGTTTGCTAAACGTTAATGTTACCAGTGTCTTTTCCAGAGGTGGGTCTGTGGTAATCGGACGTCAGGGGGGGCCTTTTTTACGTCCACAAAATGTAAAATTATTCTCACTGCACGGAGGTGATATGAATATACATTATATGCCTCCCAGGGAATGTCGACTCCGTGTGGACAAACAAGTCGAGACATTCAGTCTATGGAAATGAAAAGACAGCCTTAGTTGAAATGAGAGTTGATGTAGTCTATTCAATCCTGTCTATGAAATATTTAACCATAGAGGGCCTAAATTTGATTGTAGGAACTTCTCGGCATGATCAATGTCTTTTGATATTCGTGAATCCAATGCCCTATTTTTCCGGAGTTCCCTTTCACTGAGGACCGTAGATCCGCTTCTGGCTATCTTCACCTCGGATTCCTTTATTCTCCGAGGACGCTAAAACCACGAATTTCCCTGATTGCTTATGCCAGACGGAGATCGCTTTCTGTGGTAAACTTTGTCAAATGAATGACATGTGTGAAATTTAGGGGACCAAGAAATCCTTTGTCTTGTACTGAATTTGCCTCGTGAATAACAAGGTAGGGCAACCTTTCAACAAGCGTTACAAGCTGTTTATTCCTTTCCATCCTTGGTAATCCAGGCTCCTGAAAAATATCTTCTGAGATAATAGATTGCAAAGTGATACACAATGACTTGAGGAAGATAAGGGATTAAATTTCCTCTTTTCCTCACCAAGACTTCCTCAGATCTTTTCTTGGATGTGGGATAATTAAATCACTTGTGTTCATGAAGTCGTGGTATAACTTATTATCAATCCATGGGATGCGTCTGGGATGTTTACATTGCTTTGGCACAAAGATAAAATAATCGAAAAAAGTTATGTTCTTGGACATTCCGAATGTAAAAAACATCTTATTGACCAGTTCTGAGTAAGATTCCAGCTGCGAATGAGATCTAAGTTGGGATAAACTAAGTTAAAGTTTGGGATGGAGTTCTAAAGATACCCTTTGCCTTTCATAGGCATTTGTTACGTTTACGCTTTGAGCTGTGGCATAGTTTCCCAATTGATTCCCTCTGATAATAATCCAAACCATCAATTGATCCTACGACCAAATTCAGTTCATTAAACATGTCGACCACCAAGAAGATTGGTGATTATTTTCAGAGAATCGGGACAAACAACAAAGAAACTAAAGGGTAAATACAAGAAATTCGAATTGAAAAAACACCGGAAAGGACAGTAGCATTTTACAAAATTCTGGACCCGCCCCTGCATTTCGTTTATATTTCGCGGTACAACATTCTACCTCGAGTCTCATTTACATTTGAAAATCAGAACTGGCTTATTAAAGCTTTATCATTTGTTCCCTCACTTTTGAAAGTGTAGCCCCGTTTCCCTTTCATTTTTTATATTGGGCGTCAGTGTCAGGACCACAACATAATGTGTTTCCAATTTACAAAAAGAAGCGAACAACTGTTATATTAGACATGCATACCGCAATGTACACGTAAACTCATACATGGGTGGTAATCCACGTTTATCGAGGTGATAAAATATTGCCATTGATAATTTGTTCCCGACGCATTGTTCAATACGACATTTTCGCTCACATAAAAACAACAGCATAAGGTAATGGTTTTCGATCTTTTCATCTCAGACCTTAGGGTCACGTATATGGAAATATTAGATTATCATCGCCCCCCCCCCTCCATTGTGTGCACGCAGATGCTTACCTAAGGTGGCCTTGACGTCAACCCGATCTTCTAAGAAAATTCCTTGAAGATAACCAGTTTGACGTCATCATTAAGCAGCTGTTATCTGTTTCGTGACAACAATAGAAGAGACAGTCTGACAAACGCAAAGCATGAACTTTTGACCCTGTGTTCATTTGAAAAAAGTTCCTTTCTCAACAGCTGTTATACGCGTTTTCAGCGCACACAATTGTCTTTCCAAATTCCAGAGAGAGGGGAAGGTATATCAGTTCTCCCGATCATTTTTTCGGAGAAATGTCCATAAATGGACCACAGAGAGGTTTTTTGTATCTGGAATTTAAAGCTTCATATTGTCCAATCCAGCAACGTCAACATGAGTTCATATAATGCAATGATCCATATTAGTTCGATCACTCAAAAAGCCTATTGTGTCATAATGTCCGCTTTTGAGATTTATTTAAAAAGGCGTAAAAGTTTTATGAAAAGAACTAAAAAAAATAAATGGAAAACATTTTCGACTTAAAGTTATCATCTGTGCTAAAAAACCCTTCATAAGGTGGACGGCTAGTTAAATGAAATCCTACGTTATTTGATACCAAATTACTTATAAGACAGTTTATTGCACAGTGACGCTGTACATTTTACCCATTTCTGTTTTGACTCGCATTTCATGTTTGCCAAAATATGGGACGCACTAAACTCTCTTTGTAATAGGATATCGTTTATATCTTATTTTTAATCAATCTTGGATCGACTTGAGACAAGACCAAGTCCGAATGCATGACTTTGGCGTGAAATGCCACCGGGAAATCGTAAACTGTCACATAAAAAGTCCGCTTTTCCGTAAAGATTTTAATTGAAAATCTCGAAGAATGATTTTGCAGTATATTTCTTTCATTCAGTTTTTGGCGAGTGAAAAACGTGAGATTTATCGGAAGAAAAAGGAGAGAAATTTGATTCAAATGAAAGTCATAAACGATGTATTAACAATGTGCAACCTCCTCTTCTTTGTCGGTGAAAACCTTCTATTTGTAGAAGACAAAATATAATCAACATGTATGAACATCTATTTCCGTCCAGTTATATGTTTTGACGCGTCAAATCCTTTTGATTAACAAGGTACATTTAGCAAGAAAACACAGTGCGGTCGTTGTTCACATGATCAGTACAAACGGCAGCTCTTGTAAAGACCTAGGCTGGAAAAACATCTGTGATATTTACAAATGATTACAGACGCTCCTCCATAAGAGAGCCATGGTACAGTTGATAGACTAGACGTATCCAGGTATCATATTCACGTCATTTTCTTATGAATTGCAATATTCTGATCAATAAATATATTCTCAATGATGTGTTCGTGGTAGCTTGATAATTATGTTCTTAATACGCACGCTCTCAAGCTGTTCTCTCAGAAAAACTTTCTGAGAGAACAGCTTGAGAGCGTGCGTATTAAGAAAATATACTGTCGATATATTCTGCAGCAAGCTGTTAAGACAGAAGCGTAAGAAAGTATGAAAGATTGGGTCAAACGACAGTATGAGGAATACAGTGTAGTTGAAATTGCAGCGAAATACAACACTTTGGGAGAGCTAAAATTTTTTTATCGGGGTAGAACTTGTTCGTCAAATTGTCAAGCCGACTGAAGGGCTGTCGTCATCTCTGCAGAAGGTGATGAAGGTCGTCTTAAGATGAATGAATTTAAAATTGCCATTCACAAACTTCACAAGTTATGTTTCCTGATCTGATGTCAAAGCGAGATAAAAACCAACAGATAAGCCAAAAAGGCCATATTTACTATTCTGTATAGGTATGCACAATTTCCGTAACTATATTTCAACTTTATGTTGTTTAGGAACTTCTGCCCCTGGTTATAATGTTCGAGGTTCCTTATAATAATACGTATCTACCAATGGACCCCTTACCATCGACAATCCAGAGCATTGCTCAAAGATATGACGTCACATTCGTGGTCAAAGGCGTAAGTACTCGCTATTGCGCTTACCGTTTGTGTGGACAACATTTTAAGAGACGAGGTGCATGCTCCTATTGTTCCGTACAATTTACACGTTTGTGAATGATTTATATTAAGAGGAAAAACGAACACTTTTTCCTGATAAATGTGATATATACTGCTAGATCGCTGTAAATTTTAAATTTTACATTTTTACATTATACATTTTTTATATTTAAGATTTTACATTATACGTATATCCCATCAATTTACTTATTTATTTATTTATCAATTTTTTTAATTATTTATTTATTAAGGTTTCTTTTTTTTCTTTTAGTAAATTGTAAATAATTTTAACTTTATTAAGCTAAGATAAACCTTAATGTGTAAATAGTGTCCCCAATTAGTTTTTTCAAGCTAAATATCAATGACACTTTAATAAAGTCTTTCATTCATTCATTCATTCATTCATTCATTCTGGGAAACTTTCCCTGTTTCTAACGACACAATAGGTTCTCCAAGAGTGTAAACGTCCAATAATCATTGATCCAACAAACAATAATATGAAAAGAGTGCTGAGTAGGCAGTTATTTATCAAATAGAAAGAGCAAAAGAGGGAAACTGACGTTTCGAGCGAAGGCCTTTCGTCGAGGTGAAACGTAAAAACAAAAACGTAAAAAGTTTTTACTTTTTACTCCCACGTAGGGACTTCGTTCGAAACATCAGTTTCCCTCATATATATTTTTTGCCGTACACAACCCTTTTGCTGTTTCTATGTAATATTTAAGAGCGACAATGAGGACTAGACCAGGTTATGAAATACGTAGAATTCATTCTACCTAGAGACGAAGCCGAGGATTGGAACGAATTTCGAGTACTTGAAAATCTGGTCAAGTACGAATTGGAGGCCTTTGAATGACTTCTCAGAATCAATTAGTGTATTGGCACAATCAGTTAGTGTATTAGTGATAAGTGTATCGATGTGTAAACCAATTGTGTGAAATTATATTTTAAATCTAAGGACTTGAATTATTATTACCACTCCAAGGACTGGAAAAAAATGTTCAAGTTCTCTGCCCAGCACTTCCATAGTATTTCAAGTTCGCTCACGTGATGCCATTCAGTGCATCTGATTGAATGAAATGCTCATGAATTATTAATGAGTTTGAGAAGTAACACTCATAGATACAGTTTAAAATGTGCTCACTGGCGTGCTAAAAAATCTTTAGTTTCTTAACTCTTATATGATCATCGGTCTCTACTTGATGAGTGAAGATCTTTTTGGATAGAAAATAGTTTAACCAGTTTACATAGATGAGGATTACATTGTGTAACTTTTATCCAATTCATTCGGGACTAAAACTTGATGGTGGTTCACGATCTAGTTCTACTTACATGATAATATTGACTGAAGAATCTATGCGAGCAATGATGCTAATTTTTCTGCCTGAAATTCATTTAAGAAGAACCTAATGTCGAATAAAGTCGACCTTTAAATCACATGATGATACCGGTAATTCTTGTTGGCTTCGCCGCATTTCAATTGTTGACCACTTGCCAACGTAAAGAACTTGTCTTAACTACTTTTTTATACAGAGATCACAAATTGGAAATCTGGTTGTAGTCGTGAGAGGAAGCCAAGACAAAGTTTCAAACATTCAGGTACCATTGTTACAACATCACGGTGTCTGGCAATTTTGTCGAAAAGATTACTGACCATGGCTTCTCACTGTTGTCCTTAGGATGCAATTGGTTGTCTTTTTAAATATTTTACCGGGCGTTTGCAGGTAATGTATTCACAGAGAAGTCGCAACGTTTTTCGTCTGAAAAGACTGAACTAGGTGGGGAGTAGGTTCGAGATGAAGAATACAAAATTATAAAGAAACTCGAGAAGAGTAGTTGCATATTTAGTGTGTATGACCAAGTACATTTTGCTTTGCTTGGTAATTTGAGTTAGTATGTCCTTGCATTAGATTTATCTAAATCTAATCATTGTCAATAGGCGTTATACATTCACTTCAGATTATTTCTTTAGTGCAATAAAAATCCATCAAAATAATTATTTACAAAAATTAATTAGTCGCTTGCGTGTATCTGATATGTCTTCTAAACATATCTTGTATTTCACATCAAAATCGACATGAAAGTTTGGTCACGCAAAAATCTTTTTGCTGTTTGATTTCATTATGTTTTATGTTGAAAAAAAATGTTGATTTTTAATCAACTCTTGTAAATAAGTTGTAAATCGGATACAAAATCTTCCTAATTTACGTTTAGGTTAACATTAATTCCTAATACATTCAATCCAAAATTACATTTACATTTAAAAATCCATCTTTCAATTTGTTCAGTTTAAATGGCTTGTATTTACAAAATATATTGTACGTAAACTTAAACCTTCCGATATATTCGATGCATAAGTAAATAAAATATTCGCTACCAACCTGTATGGGATTTACTGCAGCTCTCCTTATAAATCCCAAACTGTATGATTACTCGTTTTGTATATCTTACATACTGGAATATACTAAGGCTAGCCTTGTAGATTCCATTCAGTTCTGCCGCTCATATTGTTTATCTTGCATATTGGGACTTACTATAAGGCTGGTCCTTTTAAAATCACTAACAGGTTGGCCTCTCATATGGTATATTAGAATTATTACATACTAGAATTTACTACAGCTTGCCCGATAATTGACATACAGATCGGCTGATCATAGTACAAGTACAGTTTTACTTGAGGACGGAGTCAACGATGTTGCGATACCTACATAATTTGAGTTGGAAACTTTCGCTCTATTTAGCACTCATATATCAAGTCAAGCACGCTTACCGTATGTGGATAGTTACCTCGCATAACCTGTTCTTTTTAGATCCCAAACTTCGTGACACTACAATTTGATATCGCTCCTCAACACCACCTGTTTGTAGTTGGTCATGCAGGTTGTAACATCAAACAGATTACGGACGTCACTGGAACTAAGATTGAGTTTTCTGATTCAAGTGTAACAAGTCGGAAGGGAACGGTGACCATTTCTGGATCCATTAACGCAGTTGTTCAAGCTAGAGGATTACTCGTGGTAAGTTGTAAGGAGAGAAAGAAGGGAGGAACGAAGGACGAGAAGAAGGAGGAATGAAGGAGGGAACGAAGGATTGGAGAAAAGAAGTGAAGGGAGTAAGAAAAAGAAGGAAGAGCGGAAACTAGTAAGCAAGCAAGCAAGGAATAAGCGAAATAACGAACTCTCGATTAAATGAATCAAGGAACGAAGAAATGAACAGACGAATGAACGAACAAATTCATGAAAAAAAGAAACGAACAAACGAAAATGGGATTACGGAAGGATCAGATGATAGTATTGCTTGACTAAGTTACTAAAGGCGAATGACTGCTTTTGCACTGACACTTGTTGTCCGCCTAATATCTGGCCGGACAACTGTCGTTTGACAAGTTTTGCCTGAAAAAACTCAACATTTCACTGTTTCTCGTTTAAACGTAGAACTCGCTTCCGATGCTATTAATGTTTGACTTGAAAGAAGAGGAAGCGAGCTTATATGAAGCCGAATCAGGTTTGTACGGTATCTGTCAATATGTTTTGAAATGCCATTGATTGAAATGAAAGAAATAACATCTACGTATCGTGGCTTCTGCTCCATATTTTGCATGGATACAATTCACAAGCAATTTTCGCTCCATTTAAATTTCTTTTATATATAAATACTTAATCGTAACTTCAATTCGATTTCTTTTCAGATAAGCTCACCAAATTGATGGGTAAATTCAAGGTTGCAATTACGATTAAGCCAAAGTTGAAGCAGACCAGTAAGGTAAAACTGGTATGGTAATTAAGTGGTTTGTAAGTTAGTCAGGTCCGAGTCAAAAGAAAAGACTCGTAAAGAACTTAATATTGAAGACAGGTGTTGGGAAAAGAGCGCATATTTAAAATACTTATGCCACTGATCAGAGGGATTTGCAGTCATGCGCTGATTTAAATTACTGGGATAATTTGCACCTCTGTTTTTACTCTTTTAGTCGGTTGTTATCAAGAGCAAGGAAAGTAATTCTCAGAATATGTACCTCACTCGTCTGGAAATCCTTGGAACCCCTATGGATCCTCAAACCACGCAGCATCCGCCGTTCACAAGCCTATACCATCAGAGTCCAGAATTACCATTCTTTTATCCGGGAAATGGAATTCCATGGTACCACAGCATTGGAAAAAGCCCATTCTCGTCGCCACTCCCCTCACCAACCTCATGTTTACCTAGGAACTCAGATTCACCTGTGCCGCTGCGAACGACTCCGTCCCCACCTAGATTTCCTCCAGGGTTTGAGCCAAGCCGCCAACATCGCAGATCTGGAAGCTTCAATAATCTAGATTTCCGTGACCGCACTCGATCCGATTTCTCAGCAGTTTCCTGCGACTCGGACCGCATTCAATCGCAAAGAGAGTCGGCTTCGGATGGAGGTGAGTGAACGAGTAAAAGCAAATTGGGCAGTCAGAAGTATCGCTAAATTCTTTCGAGTGCACAAAGCTACACGAGGAATGATTACAGATAAAATCAAAGTTAATGTACAAGGAATTCCATGGTCTGACTCCATGTTTAGGTGGCGTTTCGTTACCTAAAGATGGATTTAAACTCCGAAACGTCGGAATCAAATTTATGTGGAAAAAATTCTGCAAAATCTGTGGTCATCTAAGCTTGATATATACACTATTCCTAATTAACTCATTACCTGCTGGTCTGGATGAGTCCTTTAACAATTAAGATCGTCCCGCGTTAGTCATGGTAAGTAAGATAACTGAAGATTCATCCTAAGTGTAAAGAGATTGAGATAGTTGTAATAAGGTTTAAAAGCAGTTCCTTCATACAAGTATTGAAGTTTTAGTCCTGTAAATGTCACTGTAGACAGTGCACACCTTTCGTGGAAATCAGCCAAAGCCATTGTGGTGGTCGTTATTAAAGAAAATTTTGGTTGATCGATTCACTGACGCAGGATTATGCGACGCTTGAGGAATGAGCAAGTTTTCTAATCTGTTCGGAAAACTTACTGAGCGGCAGGCAAACAATCAGCGAACGCTCTCCTGGAAAGACATGCATGCTGGTAGCTATGATTACATGACGCAATCGCATAAATCCCCGACTTGATAGGACCTCCATTGAGGCTACTCCCCCTAAATTGTCATCCTGCCATGCCGGTTCTATCGAATCGAATCACAAATCTTAGTAGCTTCCTTACCATTTGATAAGATATTTCAAACTCCTTTTTTCATCTACTTTTATTTCTTATGGTGTATTTAGGTTCTCCGACGCAGTTTGTTGATCAAAGTCTTCATCGACGCAACTCCGAGCCAACTCCAATAGGGGAACCGTGGCCCTCAGGTCAAGCAATTCTCGAAAAGAGTACGTAGATCTATGTGATAAGTACGCGATGAACCTACAGTACGTCATGGTAATAAGAGTTCTTGATAAACAAACAGTATATTCTTCAAGAATTGTAGTAATGCCACAATCTCAAACCTTTGTTTCGTGCTTTCACGAGGGTCTTTCAGAGGCTTGGTATAGCTCCTTTCTGATTTTTCTTTTCAATTTCTTCACCTTTTGTCCTCTTCCTTCTTTTTACTCTTCTTTTGCCTGTGCTTGTGTTTGCTCTTTTTTTTATCTACTTCTTCGTGTTCTTGTTTGATCTTTACTACTCCTACTGCTACTGCTTGTTCTTGTTCTTCTCCTCCACCTTCTGTCCTTTCCTTCTTTTTCTTTTCCTTTATCTGCTCTTCATATTTTTCTCGTCTTTCGTCATTTAATTCATTCTCTCGTTCTCCTCTCAATTCCTCTTATATGAAATATATGACTTTATACCTACCTTAGATTATCCAGTAATGTTGGTTGACCTTGTGAGAAAAATGCTAAACCAGATTCCGACTCTTTAATTTTTTAGGTAATAGATCAATGTCATCTGTTTTATCAAGTTCTTCAAACCAAAAATATACTCTAATTGAAGGAACAAAGAACGCAACGAAAGGGTGTGTTATTGAGAAGACCATTGTCTATTAATAATGTTTACAGCGATTCATTTAAGTGTGCACTTGCATTTAAGAATTAAGATATTGGTTCTAGTACTTTGGACTCCTTTTCCTGGGCTGATTGAGTTTTACTTCTTGTGTTTTTTTCATACTTTGTTAAAAATACTTTATTACATTTAGGTCTCACCTTGCTAACTCACACGAATCCACTCCGATCAGTTCTGCTAATGTTTCTTTGTAAGTAGATTGTTATTTATCTCACTTTTAACTTTTCTTCTTATCCCATAACCACCAAAAACAGCACTTTACGTTCCTTGAAGATTTGGCAATTTCACCAACGTCCGGTACGAATTCCTTCACAAAAGAAAGCTTTTAGATTCTTGATAAAAATTGAAAATGACCCTTGCTGATGTGTACAGCTGTTTTCTAATACCCTGACGGGAATCGGACCAAGAACATTCTTATCGCTGGTGAGACGCTCTAACAGTTGAACTACGCGAACTCAATTTGCTAGTGAAGGTTAAATTTATGAACTGGTTCGTAACGAGAGCGTGACATACTTATCGGATGTCTGATAGTTTAAATATGTCAGGCAACAATTATCTTCAGTTACATCGATTATAATGTTATTTCAGTTATCAATATTATTGTTGATATTACTATTATTATCACTGTTGCATCTAACACTGTGATAACTTTTACTGTTTCTACCACAATTAGCTCTTCTAAATTCGATGCCTTGAACTTAACACCGCTGAAGAAGGTAAGTTTGACTTAAGGTATGTTTTTCAGTAAGATTAAGGCAATTTTGCAAAGTTGTCAAAGAATTCGAATGGCCTATCTGGGGATTCTTCGGGAAAGTAGCTTTAATTAAAATGTTCAATTAATTATTTATGTTCAGGCAACTCTCCACAGTTTAATTCTAATTTCACCGACGGTAAATAGTACGACCTTTATTTCTGGTCAGTTATGTGTTTAAAGTAGTTACAAACTGCATTAGGAGTATATCCAACCGTACAAGAAGTATCATAAAGTCAAGATACCTTATAAATTGGGCGATTATCCAGAGTCACTACGACAATACCGTTGGAGATTAGGGATATTAGAGTACGTTGAACTGAAGGGATTTTTGCGATAAAATGGCGGATTTTTAAAAAATCCATGCAAAACTTTGAAAGTTTGATAAGTTGTTCAATATGTAGTGTTCTTATTGGCGGAGTACCACACCTCGTGGTGACGTAAGCGTCATCACTAAAAGAACTCTGTTGTACTCTTGTGATATAGTTTTGAGACGAAGATCGGAAATAAATAGTTCTGTTTAACACCACGCAACATATTTTGTATGCTTTGTTTACCAATTTTTCAAAGAAATTTACTCAAGCAAACGTGACGAA
Source organism: Heliopora coerulea (assembly GCA_030142905.1). Lineage (NCBI taxonomy): Eukaryota > Metazoa > Cnidaria > Anthozoa > Scleralcyonacea > Helioporidae > Heliopora > Heliopora coerulea. The sequence goes on from JASJOG010000049.1 coordinate 76,389, forward strand.
AACTTAGTATTTTCATTGATGAAAGATAAATTCCTGAAGAACACAGAAGAAAAATTAATGTATAATAAATATTGTCATTGCCGTTGTAGTTGTTGATATTACTTTTATTAATATCGGGTTAGTTCGATGTCACGTAGTCAGTTTTCAGTTAATTATCTAATCGTCAAGTTTTTCACACAATGAAAACTCTGGATCTTTTTTTTTCTCTTGTTTAGTTCGTCTGTTATGAGGAACAAAGAGACAAGGCTAACGAATGTATGTAGCAAATGAATGAATAAATGAATGAGTGAGTGAAATAAATGAGTGAAAGAATGAATGAATGGCTGAATGCATGCGTGTCCAGAAAAAGTATTTTACTAAGGCAAACTTGAAGTCCTCTTTCAATATTGATGATATCTCTATTATCATAAAATACTAAACCAATAAAACGTATTAGCCATGTTAAAAATTTGGTAAAATTAGAAAACGCGATTCATCACTTGGATCCTGGCAATCTTGTTTATTTTTGCTGACACAAAATGAATGAACCAACGAACAACTGAACAGATGGATGGGTGGATGGATGGATGGATGGATGGACGAATGAATAAGTGAATGGACGAAGGAATGGATGGATGGATAGATGGATGGATGAATAAGTGAATGAAAGAACGAATGAACGGACTGATTGATTGAAAACTTTATTTAACCACGGTTGTTACATCAATTTTAACAATTGGTCTTCCTGTAAGCCGTGAAAAGAAATAAATATCTAATATATACACATATATAAACACAAAAAATATTTTACATATATTTTTCGTTCATTAATTGATGCAGATTACAAAATTTCAGTTTGTTCTTAAATACATTGATAGAAGTTATGCATTTTAATTCGTTTGGTAACAAGTTCCAGAGTTTGGCACCAGTGAAAGCAAAACTATTTCTATAATAATCGGTCTTACAGACAGGAAGGTCAAAATTTAATGCCGATTGTCTTAAACAATAAAACCTTGAAACGGCATTTTGACAAAAAATCTCTTGCAAGTACCTTGGTGTCAAACCATTCACAATCTTGAACATCATCAAAGCTTTCTGTTCAAGCCTGCGTTGGTATAGGTTTGACCAACCAAGTTTTTTTAATGTTTCATCGCTGCCATGTGTCAAACAAGTATCCCCTGTTATAACACGGGCAGCTCTATTCTGTAGCCGTTGCAATTTCTTACTTAATTCAGATCCAATGCCATCCCACACAATACTACAATAATCAAAATATGGCATTATTATCGACTGATATATTTTACATAAATTTTCTATGTTTAAATATTTACTAGCCTTTTTTAATATAGCAATAGAAGTTACAACCTTTTGAATAATACTATTAATATGAAGCTCCCATGTTAAGTGACAATCAATTGTCACGCCAAGACATTTGGTTTGGTAAACCCTACGAAGGAATACGCCATTTATAGACAAATTTGATATATCGTCAACTATTGTAGCAATACGTTGACGAGAACCTATTATCATATATTCAGTTTTCAGTATATTCAAAGTGAGTTTATTTGCTAAAAGCCACGTAGTAACGCACTTCAGGTCATGGTTCATCTCTTTCTGTAAATCATTTAGGTCAGATGATGAAAAAGTAAAATTCGTATTGACAGATGGATGGATGGATGGATGAATAAGTAAATGAATGGACGGGCGGACGGACAGATGGATGAATGGATGAATGGATGAATGCTTGGATGAATACGTCAGTGAATGATGGTGTGAGTGAATGAGTGAACGAGCAAGTTAGTGAACAGAAGTGAAATAAATTATCCTGGTTGCTTCCTGGTGTTGTTGTATTCCATGCCGGATCTTAAGAAGGATTATGCGATTTCAGATCACTCTAATTGCTCTTCCAATGATAGCTTCATTTATATAAAAATAGAATACTGCATGGACAGTGTTAATTAAGGTAAAAAGTTCAAAGGTTGGTAACTGCTATGACTGATGTGGAAGAATTCTCTGAGATCAGTCACGTCGGTTACCAACCTTTGAAATTTTTACCATAGTCTCGTTCAATTCCATTTAGTGATGTCGACAAGGAAAATAATTCAACCTCAAGTTCGTACTCCTACAGACCAATGGAGCGGGCTCCACCTCTCACAGTCAACGCCAGATGGAGCACTTAGAAAACCGGTAAGAAAATGGTAAACAAAAAGTAGACAGTGGTGTATTGATAAGTCCGCGCCCTTGTTAGAGGCTGGGGGCGATGTTAGCCTGACGTGCATGCAGCTGATGGTCTTGCATCAGTTTGATTTTCAGTTTATGTTGTCAGTAGTTGTCTCTGTTTTTCTAATAGAAATACAAGAGTTGAGTTACCACGTTTGTCTTACTTTATTCACTTATACGTCACACAAACGACCAAAAATTATTTGAGCTTTTCTTAACCATACACACTCAGGTCGAATAAGCAAAATTTAAACGTGAAAGCTTAAGTATGCACAGTTCGTTGTCTCTCTCAGGTGGGACTAGAAACGGTGGATGCTGGAGTTTACAAGCGATATGAAATCTCGAAATTTATTCGACGATAAGCATGGGGGTTTTGTGAAGAAACGAGGTGTTCGATGAAAGTAAACAAACGAAAACATAATTTCAATACCAGGAAAGAAGAGGCACATTGAAATTTTTGTCCTCCATTAGAAGTATTTGCTTTGGATCGCAGCTTTGGATTTTTGTAAGTTGGTCAGTCGAGTCTTTCGTAGGTTTCGCTAGTATCCGCACGCAACAATACCAACAGCAATCCTCCCGCAAGTGTGTTGTGACTTGATTGTGCGAAGTATCTTTATTTCATATCTCATTTCTTTCGTGTTTTGCTCATTGTTGTTCACTTTAGATGGCAAAGGGACATGCGGATGCTCGCCGCAATATCCCGACTACAGAGGAGGTAAAAATTTTTTTTTTAAATTCTTTTTGTACGCCATGTAAACTTTAACCATTTCGTAAAAGATTTTTATTTTTTCGTTCTTTGTTCTCTTTTGTTTTTTATATAAGCATAAGTTGTGACTTTTTAGTACATTTTGCAATAAAAATCTGCGATAAAAGATTCCTTAACTTCATTTTGCAAAATATAAAAAAAACGGACGACGTTTCGACGTTAACTGAACGTCATTATCAAGTCAAAGTACAAGCTCAAATGAAGAGTTATAAATACTAAAAACAAACAATAGGTCATTAATAAAAGATGAATAAAATTCATAAAATGTTTGGTTAAACAAAGAGTTTTGCACGAATGGAATCCGTCTGCTTGTTCAATTTTGGATTTAATTCTCTTCTGAACAACATTTCATTGATGAGACAATCCAGTTTCCCTTGGCACTTTCTCAGACTTTGCTCAACGATACCGTATATTCATTAGTTCTATTGTTGTAACGTGTTGTCATACGACAACAGTATGCATGAAAGGGCTAACTTTTCCCTCCCTTCCTTCCCCTTTTTTGCTTTCCTCTCCTCTCCTCTTCTCTCCTCTCCTCTCCTTTACCCTCTCCTCTCCTCTCCTTTTTTCATTTACTCTCCGCTTCATTTCTCTTCTCTTCCCTTCTCTTCCCTTCTCTTCGCTTCCCTTCTCTTCTTTTCCCTTCTTTTCCCTTCCCTTCCCTTCTCTCTCCTTCTCTACCCTTCCTTTCCCTTCTCTCTCCTTCTCTACCCTTCCTTTCCCTTCTCTCTCCTTCTCTACCCTTCCTTTCCCTTCTCTCTCCTTCTCTACCCTTACTTTCCCTTTCTTTCCTTTCCCTTTCCTTCCCTTCTCTTTCCTTACCTTCCCTTCTCTTTCCTTTCCTTCCCTTCTCTTTTCTTCTGTTCTCTTCTATTCTCTTCATGAGGACAACTTTTTCCCAACAGCACCCAGAATTAGACGAAACACAAGAAGTAAAGCAGGAACTTGGCAAGTCTATACAGGTGAGTACGTTGTAAATTTATGAAGTTTCAGGTACTGGGATCTGTTCATGGTCACCTGTCCTATGCAGGTTTTGGTAAATAAATTATAAACACCTTTTCTTCTCATTTGTAAATATTAGATTCCGTCTCATCCGTCCAAAAAGGGACTAATTAGTGCATGTAAGTTAATTGGTATTTTAATAAATGTTTTGGAGAGTTATGTTCAGGTACTTTTCCATAGCCCTCTTTTGTAAACAAAATTCGTGTTTGTGCAATGCATGTTTGGATGTATGTATGTATGTGTGTTGGTGGGTAGGTGGGTATGTAGGCAGGTGAGTATGTAGGTAGGTGGGTTGGTAGGTCAGTGGTTAAAAGGTAGGTAATTAGGTAGGTAGGTAAATAAGTAAGTAAGTAGGTAGGTAGGTAAGTAGTTAGGTAGGTATGGAGGTAGGTAGGTAGGCACGTAAGCAAGTAGGTTGGTGGTTAGATAGGTGGGAAGGTAGCCGTAGGTTTGTTTTGCTGTGGTGCACCATATTTTAATTCGTGTAGTTACCCTCTATTTTTTTGGTTTTTCAGTCTCTAAGCCCCATGGTGATAACTTCTTAACTGCGTCTGGTCACAAGTTGAAAGATGCAGGTAAATTTGTCGAAAAACCTCAGCACTGACTTGTTACATTTGTCTTTAAATAAGGTTTGGGAGAACATTGTTTTCTTGTTCTTGTACTTTTGATATGCTCCACCGAAAGCGAGATTCTGTTTTATTTCGGTTGAGACGATAAAGAATGTAATGTTTTAAGCTCATCAAAAATCTTCTGAACGTTGGCTACACTTGCTTAGCCCTCTTATCGAAGGTGCTAGGAAGTTGGGTAAATAACGTAAAACGCGGCTATAGACCACTTACACTCATATGCAAAACAACGCATTTGCAGGACAGCTTCAAAGTTCTGACGTTCAACAGATCGAATAATTCATGTAAATTCTTTTTGTTTATAAGTATTTTTCCTCCAACAGGGTAATAAATGCAAGTGGCCTATAGGGTTTGCATGGGCATAGAAAATGTAACGCAGCTGTATCACGTTGTGGTACATGAACTCGGTAAAAAAGTTATATTCGATATTTTTGGTTTTGCAGGCCTTTACGCCATGCTGAAGACATATGGTGTGGAGAATTATGCAGAACTTTTAGAGAGACAGGAGGTAAAATTTTTTTCATTTCGATGTCGTGACGAATTGTTCACGATCCATTGCCACAAACACTATCAGTTATAAATACTTCGTTTGAACATAAGATGATGCATAAAGGATTCATTTTGCCATAGATTCCTCGTTCTGTAAAATCTGTCGATATTTTTGATTCGTCTACCATTGGCTATCTTGTTTCATTGAAGGAACATTAAATGATTTAATATCTTCGGTTACGTCTCCGGAAGAATTTCGGTTCCATAAGAACCGCGTATTTCAGCTTTCTCTTTAATTGTAACTGGTTCATTTTCATCAACTGAAAGTGACGAGGGATTTTTAACGTATTTAGATCGACTTTGAAACTTTCCTTACGTTGACGAAAGAAGATTTAAAAGAAGCCGGAGTAGAACCTCTCGGGGCTAGAAAAAAGATGGAGCATGCAATCGAAGGTAAGTCGACTTATCTGTCTACTACCTTAACTTACTAACATAACTATTCGGGTACCATCCACCCATCCCCCGAACCACTCACTTATCTATCCATCCATCCATCCCTCCCTCCCTCCATCCATCCATCTATCCATCCAGTTGACAGTATCTGCATTGACAACTTGCCATAATACATAATTACTTGTAACCATAAAATAATAAATTCAAAAAAAAATGTAAATATTGTTATGTTAACAGACATGGCTTCTAGGTAGACAAGACTAAAAATTTATTTGTAATTTTTAATTCTGATAGGATTACCGTGAATAAATAAAATTATCCATCCATCCATTCATCCATCCATTCATCCATTTATCAATCCATCCACCCATTCATCCAACCATCCACTCACCGGTCTATTCATTCACGCCACTAGCTATCCATCCACGCCACTCACCCACCCGTCTATCTATTCATCCACGCCACTCACCCACCCTTCCATCCACCCACCAACCACTCAATCAATCAATTCTTTCATCCTTCAAATTACCTTCCTACCTTCCAACATACTTGTCTATCTGTCGATCTATCTGATTATACCTTTCAGACATCCAAGCTAAATCTTGAACTTCCAAATAATCGAACCGAGTATTGTAGCTCGTGCTTTACCTTAAACGGTGCAACACTGTGGAATTCTTAAACTGTTTATCTACAATTTATTTCATTTAAAGAATTTCACGTGTTTTCTCGAAACTAGACATGAAAAAGCTCCAAGAAAGGACAATTCAGGATACAATGCGCCGAGCTGCACAAAACTTCATGGTGAGCAACCCACTGGAACTGAACTGTCGAAGCGGACGGTGGTAGGTCTTCCACACGACTGATGGTAAATTTTCTGGCTTCCTTAGTCAGTAGATAGAATATATCCGGTTCTGAATTCTCAAGTGTTTTGACTACAGAAACACTTTGGCTTTCCTTTGCAAGAACCGAAGCGGGTAAAGGCAAAAGCTTACCAGCGTCACGAGATGGCCTTATCACTAAGAATTTAAAAAATGCCTTGCATAGATAGACTGCGATATATATATAACATCAAGAACCAGCTCCTCAAATAGTCAACCCATATACAACATCAATTTTCAAAAACATGTTGACTTTAATTAAAAAACTTTAAAACATAATATTTCGGGACACAGTCCTCGGAAATATTATGTTTTAATATATATATATATATATATATATATATATGCATATATATACATATACATACATATATATATATATATATATATATATATATATGTATATAGGTAAATTTCATCAAACTTTTCATCATATGTATGTATGTATGCATAAGGAAATGAATGTGAAATCTATTTACATAAATCAGGTAATAATAAAAAAGAAGTATCATTTTTAGCTGATGAATTAAGATCGTTTGAAAGGTAATCTGCCTCATTTTCCTTCCATATCCATCATTTTAAAATATTGAAGAGTAGACTAAAGAATATGTTGGAATTCATCTACGGGAAACTTTTCACTGAATTTCCATGCTGTTTCCGAAAAAGTTCGTTCGTTGATGTCGACTTAAAATGAAACGAAAAGTTTTCTATAAGATCTAGGTATTTTTGTTAAATAATGTCCGCCTTTAGGCAATGGTAAATACGATTTTGAGTTTTGGATGAAGCCTTAATAGTAAAAAGTTCCGTGAGCGCCTATGGAGAAATTTTTAGCGGGAGAAAGGAACATTTTAACTTTTGACGAATATGGTGAGCATATATCTGTTTCGTGTTGCATTATTTATTCATGCATATTAGACAAACTATTGACTCAAGGCAAGGGCTTGTCATTTATTTCAGTTGACAAGGGTAATATTTGTTTTCTATTTTTAAGGAAAATTAGTTTCCAGTCTCCCAATGTATCGTGCATATGCGCCAAATCGCCATCTATGGGTTGTACTTTTTGCTTGATTAAGTTGTACACATTGCTATTTTGAGCGATTTCCAGGTTAAACGATTTAGAAATAATTCTTGTTTTGTCAACTGCCACAACTACAAAAAATATCAAGTTTCTAAATTCATTTTCGTTCGAAAAAACCATTTGAGTAATAAAGAATTACATTTGATTTTTTCTAAATCGTTTCTCGTTCTCCAGAAATAGGGATTTAAAGTTTCACCTCCATCACTTTATGATCAGAATTTTCTTTTCGACGAAAAGAAAATTCGCCAATATTTCAAAAATTGTGGATGACAGGATGTCCAAACGTGGTAGCACTCTTTGGAATAAATTAATCTTCGTAGTGTTTGAAATAAAGGTGTCTACGTACCACTCACATTTTGTCGCGCACTCAGTTGCTGACCCTTTGCTGTGGAATAAAGAAAAACGTGTGTTTTCTAGCTGGTTAGGTAGTTCTGATGATTGCTGCCATATTTCGTATTAAGAATCCTGCAAGAAATTCACAAACAAACAAAGTTAATACATGAAGAGTACTCGAGAATTTGTAATTTTGAAACAAGGATAAAAGGATCTGGAACAAACTATGTTGCTATGGAAACCAAGAAAGTCGACTGATTGGTTGACCACATTATTACCAGTATTTCTGCTACTCCTTGTAATCTCCTGAAGGACATTTTTTTATTTCAAAATTTTGTTTAATTGATAATGGCAGCTCTAATGATAATGTTATGCAGTTAGAAGTTAAACCTCTAGCATGTGAACAACGGGAACTGATCTGGAAAAGTATTAAATGCGATTCTTCAATATTCAGAAGTTACTTTCGAAACAAACATGATTATAGAAACTTTGTTTGTCGTGGTACTTGGGTCATTCTGTCAATCGTATGCTCGATACGAATTTGGTAAGGTGACTATTAGTTTAGGCGAAGACAGCTTTCAATGATGTTTGATTGAAGAGAATTAATATTGAGTAGACTTCCCAGTCAGTGATTAAAGTTCAATATGACGTTGATTGAGTTTTTGATCGTAATCAAAAAGTTGCGCCTTAAATAAAGTGATAGCAATTTAGATGTTTTGAGACATGTGATTCTAATGAAATTTACAGAATTTTGGTTGTCTTCACAATATGTGTTTCCGTGAAAGATGATAAGATGAAAGGAACAAGAGGTAGAATAACTTATGGATGATACAGTAAATAACCGCAGACAAAATGAAATTGATCCAGAGCTATTATTCGTTTATTCATGTATGCAGGGCAAATACACCAGTCCCAGTTTGACATTATTGCATTATACTTTAAGCAGTTGGTGAAATTTAATCTGGGTAACTATTTCAGTTGATCAGAATTTAGGCTCCAAAATGAAAAAAAAAACAATTCAACAGACTGCTCACGTAAGTATGGTTTGTCATAGCTCCTGTTATGGTGGGAGTGAACAACAAGAAACCCAAAAATATTTTCAACGAAAACCGTGCTCTTATGAATCTTTAGACGGATATCTATTATCTTACAGTAATGTAGAAGAGCATTCAAATATTGTTTGGATCAATTCTATGTTTTGCTGCCTAGATTCTGAACACGATGTAAATTGCGAAGATTAACTTTCGTCTTCTGCGCACTAAAACTGTCAGCTGGTACTGAATTTTGAGATATTTTATAAAGATGATTCCATAGTGAAAGATATTTTCTTCGTGACTTGTTTTAGGTGTTCTTTTATTTCGGTATAGTGCAGGAGCACAAAAACTAAACACTTCAACGCTCAAGAAAAGAGCAGTAAGGAAGATAAGCAAAATCTAACGAACGTTGCACGAAACAGTCAAAAAATTGCTCATTAATATAGAATTCTTAAGCGTTTCGAAATTATTCAGTTTTTCTATAACTTTTATTTTTATCATTATTGGCGGCCGGCTGTCAACTAGTTAGGTTTACTTTGTCTTTGTAAAGATATCATGCACGTAGTGCATTATGGTTATCTGTAAGGACGAAAGTTTTGGAGTTGGAAGAATTTCATTAATTTTTTAAACAACTTCGCGCGTCTGTTTTTCATGTAATTGTTTTGTTTGTAATATTTGTATCGGAAAATATTTGTCATGCAATGGTGTTCTTGAAGTTTATAAATTGTGGTCTGGGACCGAAACTGGTGTTGCACGCCTTGTCACGTGATTTCATGTTACTAGAGGTCTTTGTTTCCAATGTCATTTGAACTTGGAATGATAAATCCAGGTTCATATGGTTGACAATCGACTTAATTGAATGATAACTGCGAAATTAAATCATTGATTGGCCCTTTCGTATCAAACTAGAATTAAGAAGCCTTAGGCCTGATTTACACGTACGGCATAAGCATAAGACGACATACGCAAATGCAGAAAGTACGTCATGGTTTGTTAATTTCTTTGTGCTTGGAAAGTACAAAGAGTTCGGTTGACTGTGAAGTGCAAACTGCGCTTGCGTATGTTGTTATGCTTATGCTTATGTCGAACGTGTAAACCAGGTTTAACCTACCTAGGCAATCGAGCTATGAATCATTACATCAGATCATCGTGACAGAACTTCAATTTACACATTGCCGAATGTTGGATCGTTGTATGAGTATAGTTTGAAAGACGTAAGCATGAGGCTGCAGTACAAACTGGTCAGTGACCTTAAGATTACAAGGTGTAGATCACCGCTAGACTTTTGCACTCGTGTTAAACGCGAACATGGATATAAGGGACATTATGCTCAGCCAGCTAAATTACATTAATGTAGGCCGGATTACCCCTCAAATTCTCCATTCAAGAAAACACTTGAACTGGACAAAATCCAATCATAGGTTTCAATGGGAAAGTGTTGTTCTAAATTTGTTAGACACTTCATTGATGACCTAAACCTAAATATTTTTATTAATATTTTTATTGAGATTACAAACTTACCGTGGGATTTCCACACCGTTGCTTGGTCACCATAATCTTACATTGAGGCGTTCATTATAGCTGGGCTAACTGAAATGTATAGGCAATCTGCTCCTTCTATATCCATGTATAGATACAAACATGACAAGTCGGTGAACGGATTCTCACGCATGAACCTGAGGTTTTGTTGGAAGCAATTCCTCCCAAGTTTGGACGAGGTTCATGAATTTTTTTTTTTAGTTTTGTCCAGAGGAATACATCGTTAACAATTGCTTCTCCCCAAGGCATCTCCGGATGTGTTTAAAGTGTCAGAGCCTTTCTGAATTAATGGAGAACAAATTCTGTAATCTCTAAAATTACCTGTGAGACGCTTTGTCGTGAAGAAGAGTTGCTTGATCAAATATGTAACTTTAGTTTACCGTGTCTATCTCTGAATCCCATTTGTCAGAGCGCTTCACTAGCAATCATGAGGTTACGAGAACTATATGGCAGCTTTCCTTATGACGTTTTTTATTGGAAAAACTTTGTTCTAATTGGACTACAGAGCTCTCCTTTAAGAGTTTTGATATGCAGCTTTGAAAAATGTTAAAGTTTGAGGAGAAGAAAAAGATGCAAATTGACTCTATTAATGAAGCTCTTTCATCGCACATCTAATTATTTCTCATAGACATCATGTGTTGTGGGTTAGTTTGACAAATGGCTGGCTCCCCATATTACGTCAGCTGAATACAAGTGCCAAAATACCTTACAACGTTTTCTTTTTCATGCAAATATTTAATGCCCAAAGGGAATGGCAAGACACTTGCTTACATTGACATAACAAAGATTTCGAAAAACCATCTGGTGGTTGTATTCAGCAGTTAAATAAGGGTCGTGGCTAGAAGGTATACCTAAGAAGGAGGATTGGGATTAGGATCAGGGTTAGGTTTGGGGTTAGGATTAGGGTTAGTTCTAGCCCTAACCCTAATCCTAACTCTAACCCTAACCCTAACTCTAATCCTAACCGTAATCCTCCTCAGGTATACCCGTCGGCTAAGAAAGTTAAATAAGGGAAACCGGCCATTGCTGGTCAAAAACGAGATATTCCAAAAATGAACCAGTGACACGATTTTCTATTTCCTGCTCCTTCACCAAACCAGGTGACATGCGTGAGGTTCTGTTGGCGTTAGCGATTGTAACTTTAGATATGAGTGACTTTATGCTTACTCTGAATATTCTTAAGAAAGCCATTGTTTTGTCCTTGGCCATCGTAAACATCATTTTCTAAAATAAAAGTTTTATTCGAGTTATTTATATCAGCGTCTTGCGTCTTGTGAGAGTGGCTGCAGGAAGGAGAGATTGGAAAATCCTGACACCTTCCACTGCTTTAAACCGAGAGAGAATTATTATTTTTTGTCTGGAGTTTCCCTTTGAACCAGATTCAAGAATTAATTTTTGTGGTAACGACGACAAATAAGAGTGAAAAAAGTTGACGATATTGAAGGCTAAAATCAGTCAGCATGTATCATAAGAAGAGGAGAAGAAGCAATTGAACAAAACTTAGGCTCTGGAATGGCTAATTTTTTTACTAACACGAGGTTGCTTTTGAAGAAAGCAACGCTCTATTTAGCAAAGTATTCTTTTATAAGCACGTCAAGTAGCCCCTAGCTTAGTATTTGTGTAAGGCATTCAAAAGGCAAAGACTATTGATCCTATGACAAAGGCAAGTGACAGCATTCTATTTCTTTATTATTCCGTATTTTTATCATCGTTTTATCCATGTGTGAGATAAACAGTATTCAACATCTTAATAAATTTGACTACTAAATGTATAGCGTCTTCAAACTAGGTAATTTATAGGAGTGTATACTCATCGTTGCTGTTTTGAAAAAGCTTTGGCAGCTTTTTCATCAATCACAAGTTCTTTCAAAGAATATAAATCTGAAAAGAGATTAAGGCACGCGTTAAGAAACATCTTGTACGTAACGACGAAATCCTTTCTCAAACTCACTGATAGTTCTCGTGGTTAGCAAACAGTGTTAGTTTGTTAAAAAGCTAAGTTTTAATTTCTATCCGTTCATTGAGATAATTCAGTCGAAGCTTAGTTGGATCACGTGATATTGGTAAATTAAATTCCACGAAACTTCGCCAAACAATTCTCATAGGGCAAATTTTACTTACAGTCAGTGAATAATCTTATTACTTTGTTATCGTTATAGACCGCGTAAAATGGAGTGGAAACTGGCAAGTTTCGACGACAAATTTTCCAACGTTATTTGTTTCGTCTTTCCCCCAAGTCTTCAAAGTAAAGAATGATCTTTCAAGCATTAAACTTTGAAGCAGTTATCTTTCTAAAATATGCACCCTTCTTTCTTTTTTTTTTTCATATCACATCAGTTATAGATGGTGTGATGGTGATGAGAAACCAAAGGAAAGTGACCGCCGAAATTTGTGACTCTTAATATTAACTACCCTAAAGGATGAGTGATCCTAGTCTAAATAATTACATGAAAATGGAACACATGGAATAAGTAATCTACGTAACTCGAGATTCGTTAAATGAATGATTAGGGATAGAGTTTAGGTAAAGATTAATCTTGGACTTCGTAACTCTTTATATTTTTCCATCCGTAATCCAGGCCTCATTCTTGTCCAGGGATCAGTTACCATGGGTGATTTCTCCCTGGCAAGGAACATTAAGGCCTGTTTCACACGTGAGCATAAGCATAAGCATGAGGACAAAACAAAAGGCAAAAGAAAGGAATGAAGTCAAGCCTGCGACATAAGGATCATCATAACCATGAGCATAAGATCACAGTCAAAGCATAAGCCAAGAGCCGAACAAAGGACGAAATAAAGAAAAATTCTTATTGTTTTATCTTTGCGAGTCCCTTAGAAGATATCACGCTTTGTTTTCGTTTTGATCTTGTCCTTATGCTTATGTCGCTTGTGTGACCCAGGCTTAAGAGACCACTATCAACCTAAGCGACTCAACTATGCATGACAGTTTAGGTCATGATTACTAGTTACTAACTGAGTTTAAGGTCTGTGGAGGAGAGTCTTAATCTTAGGTTTCAGTTGAGACCAAGTCAAAAAAAATAAAAAAAAAGAAAGCTTGTAATTTAAGAACGTGGGATCTTGTTATTTGGTACATACCATGATACCAAGTCAGGTCTGGAAAGGGAACTACTCATAGTTACATCGTAGTTATTACCGACCTTTACTATTTCGTCTTTTTCGTCTCCAGGCTCTCGGTGGAACGTGAGGACGTTCTTCTCCCTTAGGAATATTTTCATAGTAAACTTCAAAATGTTCCCACAATTCTTCGCTAAGATCTTTTGTTACATGTGCTTTCGAATTTGTGGCTGACGTTATCAACAAGACAACAAATAGAACGAGCTCGGAACCCATGAACATCTGAAAATTGGATTAATATATTTGTCAGTGGAACTGAAAATCATACCATAAGCCCACTGAACTTAAGTTCAGGGGGATGAACCACGGAAAACTTTATGTAAGTATATGTTTGTTTGGTAGGCTAGTGTGCAAGGGTGGTTGTGTGTGTTAGCATAAGCGTACGGGACCAATTTCAACTGGGGGGGCAGAGGCCTGTTGCCTGAAAATTTTCTTCGTCGCCCGAATTTTCAAAATGAACCAACCACTAAGCCATGCCTTCAACAAAACTGCGCTTATTATATATTTTACGCAATACTAAAACGACATCGAAATGGGTACAAACAAAACAATATCAACTGACAATACATTAAGTCTAAAAGTGCTGATCTTTTCCTCTCAGATCCCAGGTTATGAGAAGATAAAGGTTTCTGCCCGAAAAATGGAAATGTCGCCCGAAAAAATTGACGATGTCCGAATCTGAGAAGGGCAGCAGCCCACCAGCCCCCCCGGCTCGGACGCCTATGTGTGTTAGTGCATGTATGTGTATAAGTGGGTGTGTGTAGGTGGTAATGTGCACACCTGAACATGGATGTTTGTGTGCTTATGTGGGGTGATTTGTATGTGCGTTGGTGGTAGGTATTTTTCGGTGTGTAATGAGCGTAGATTCTCGGTTGAAGGTGTTAAAATCTAAACTATAACATGAAAATCAAGTCTGTATCTTCTTCCTTTATGGAAATGGAGTTGCAATTTTCCTAAACAAAGTAAATATTTTTGGTGTAAATGATTTCCGTGGAGATCTACGAAGTAAGTTTTGTAGACATTTTGAACTTGAGATGGGCAATTGTTCAATCACAGCGCAGAAAGTACTTTCCTAAACATATCATATGCTTTACCAAAACTAACCACATGTGGAAAGGATATCTCATTCCAGTTTAAAGCGTGAGATCTCTTAAATTAAGAAAGCTAATTATTTACTGAAGGAAATATTCAATTAATGTTAAATGTTTCAATCTCGCGGCCAGAGACACTTACCAAACTTCAAAATAATTTGACCAACAAAACCCGCCGATTTCTTAAGTTTTGTGCTGTTCAAAGAAATCGCAACGCCTGTGATTTGTAAAATGGTCGCCGTATGAATCTTCATCTGTTACATCTCTCCTATTTTTTACCGGAAAGGTAAAAAATTTATGAAAGGTTGATATTTAGTACATGCCGCCAAAGGTTTGACCCAATTTCGAGTAAATACTCGTCGATAAGAAAGGTTTTTTGTATTTGTTTCTAAACCTGCTTCGAGACAAAGCCTTACTGAATGGATTGAATCTCTTCCTGATGTACAGTAAACAAATTTATAAAATTCAGATAGTTATAAAATTCATACCGACCGATAATTTTTAGACCAGTTTTTGATCAACAAACCCTCCATTGTTAAAAAGTGCGTAATATGGTTTTGAATGAATGGATGAATAAAACTTTCTTTAGACAGGTTAAAAACCCACTTCACCAAAGCTGATCTCAACTAGGACCCAAGAGATAATAGTTTCATCATTTTCCCGGAATGGTAACAGCGTAAAGATTCGAATTAGAGACCTCCCAAAGCATTTAATTTTACACAGTTCTCTTTCTCGCATTCGTAAACAAAGGATGATGTCTGTCCAGATGACACAATATGACACTTTTGTTTCACACACCAAAAGGAAACCTTTACTATTCTTGCTCGCATTATTCTCTTTGGTAAGTAATCCTAATCACATAACACTCAGCCAGACTTGCTTGTGTTTTTTTAGTAATAGCTCGTTACTTAAGAGTATGATAATTACAGAGTTACTGAAACCTTGAATCAACTCGTCTTATAACAGCTTTACTTAAAGATGTGTAATTTCTTCAAAGATGGTTAGGTGTTACTCACCATGATCCGCATTTTTCTTATTTGGAAATTTTTCTGCCAAAAATTTTAAATGTCGACAGACTAGACTTGGGTTAATGTGTCTTCAGCTCGTCAGTTGCTTCTACCTTGCGTGTTATGTGAGGTTTTCCTATATTTGCATTTCTTCCTGTTGTGACCAGCTTAAACAAACAGTTAGTAAAATCTTTTGACGCGTATTTAGCATGATTGACAAGACATGCATGCTGAAACGCTCAGTCCACTACACCTGGACAAACCATTCGTAGCAAACAACATGACGAACTTCCATTTCATTTTCTTATTTGAGCCGTAGGAGTTGTATTTCAATGGTAGAATATCTCGTACAAATAGAAGGCAACGAAACGATGGTTTAATATATAACCAGAATGCTTTGAAAACTTAAATCAATTCTAATATAAGCCGAACGTTTGATATGTTGTTATGAATTAAATAGGTAAGAGCTTTCTTCTTACTCAAGACAATTTGATCTTTTGGAAAACCCTAATATATGAAATATATATTACATTCAAATAATGGTCATTGTCATCTTTTTTGGGACGGTAAACGGATGAAGGCTTTTTAAAATTTACCGTTTACCGAGCCTTCTACTATAATAGAAGGATCAGGAATGCATCCGAGAAAGACGAATTAGGAAAGGAAGTAACTATTTTGGAATGCTTCAACGAAGTGTCGAAGTCTCCAGGTTAGAAAGACAAACGCCATTCAAAAAATCATCAGTTCAAAAATAACTTTAACGTGAACACAAATTTGACCTCCAACACGTTGACACGAAGAAATAGACCAATAACAATCCATACAAACATAAACACACATATATAAACGCGCACACACATACACACGTACAAACATACATAAATACATAAGTAATTACATATACATACGTTCACACTGATACTTACACTAGTAGATGCACCGATAATCATATATATACATACAGGTCGACGCGCAATCAAAAATCAATTTGAACCATCTCAAAGTCTATTAATCATAATCTCAACTTTATTCAGCAGTATTCTCAGAATATGTCCACAAAATTTTCGCTAACCCAGTGTTAAGCGAATCATCTTCTGAACAAAAGGCCACTGTAGCCATAGATTTAAAACAGCTGTATACAGCTGCATGCTAGAAGTAAAGTAGATTTGAGGTCTGATTGTATATGTCACAAAAAATCGTTAGGTTTTTCTGCACAACGTCCGTCTTACTGCACTGCACCGAGAAAGATATATCATTGGTCGAGTCACTCATCGCTGTTTGATGAAAAGCAGTGGCTAATCGAATGTTATGGTGATTTGTTTCATCTGCAGTTGTGAATATAGTCCATTAAGGCTATTGATCCATGCAGATCCCTGTTGGAAAAATTCGAGTGAAGAACCCATGCCTAGCATAGTCAGACAATGAAAATTCGACTCGGCTTTTAAGTCAAACCAAAATGGCGAAAACCCTCCATTCTGGAAATGGCTATCATAAGTTGTGTTTATAATATTGACGACTCTGAAATTGTATTGAATTGAGAAAAACCCAAAATTACCCACCAATCGCAACATAACATTACCGGAAGCTTTGGACACAGATGGTTTATACAGATACTGTTTAAGCTATACAAATCAATTTGTATGAGAAACATGATTCGGAGACTATTATTAAACCCATTGCACAAGTATATCGTAAAATAATTTGGTGGTTTCACCTGTTCTTTGTTTTCGCCTTTTGTCGACCCCCATCTATTGAAGAATACGATCAAATGCTTGATCTTGTGACGTTCGGCTTACAATTAAGTGCATCACGTTTTGCAGCTGCGGTAAACATTGTGTTGATGGAAATGAAAGCTTCGTCCACTATTTGTCACAATGTGACAAATGTCAGCAGAATTTCACTAGAGCTAGAACTGATTACAACGTATCACCTAGACGAATACGTTTATATATGCGATACCAATAATATCAAAACTAAAAGAGGCGCGGTTAATGTGTTCTTTTTTCACAGTATATATAAATCCATATTATATCTTCTCTTTTTTAATTGTACATATATATTTATGCACTATTTATAACCTTATAACCTTATAGGTTACATGCCAATAAAAGATAGAAAAGTTACCAGCGCTGTAACTGATACGACACACAGAAAACATTTTGGACCACAAACACACCGCAGAAAGGAAACTTACTTAATTTTCATTTGATTACCCAATTCTTGTGATGACAGGAGGGGAAAGCGACATCTTTGGCACTTACAAATGCGAAAAGACATAAAATACATCATTCCTACCCAAATAAGGTTAATGGTTTACCTTTCAAAATTACAAAAGAATTTAACAAATCCATATAAATTTTGAATTAATTTGATAACTAATGACCGGCTTCGTCAATGGCATCAGAATTTGCATGGAAAATACAGGGTGTCCCTAGCCCTCATAACTTAACGAGGAAAGCAAGAATCACTCAACTGCAGTTAAGCAGTTGATGCCTACCATCAAAGGCCAAAAAGGTCACGCTTTAAGTCTAAATGTTAGAAAACGAGTCTTCACAAAAAAGTCTTCGTACGTTTTATCTTAATACAATTTTATAATACTGCTTCGTCAAGTCCTTGAATAACCGATTTAAACATCCTCCATGATCAATCATCTGAACATTTGAGCTGTTTATTTTGTGCTCGGGTACACGAACACAGAACGAGGTAAAAAAACGTCGATTTACTGAGCATGAAGAGAGTAACGTTTGTAACTTTCCCTTCAGAATTATGTTGCAAGATTTGGTCTTTGGTTCGTTTTCATCTTGTTTGGTTTTGCAAATATAACACCTGGGCATGTAATGGTAAACTTTAAATTTGCATGTTTAATCGTGACTTAAATCTGTTTAACATTTTCCTGTCCAAGACGTTTCCCGTTGACGAGTAAAATCGTCTGACGTTAGCCAAAGAAAAATTAAAAAGTCGGGTACGGACCGGAAAGGTTAATGTAACAGCCGTTTTTCTACCATAGGTAAGAACGAGATAGAATTTGGAAAAAAAAATTCCAATAAATTATAGAATTATAACTTTGCATTAAGTGCAATTAATGTTTTATGTACAGCCCATCATGGGAATTTTGATAAACATTTTGCCACGATGGTGCAAATGTATGTCGTTTGAAATGGGTCCGGTAAAAGAGAAAATGACGCATTAACAGATGTCTGATATATAAGTGTGATAAGCTAGCCATTCTCATGATGAACTGATGGTTAGACTGGTTTCTTAGGCAGGCATATTATGTAAATTATTGTTAAGTATAAAGAATGGCATATCATTGATGATACACGATGAAAGACGACAGTGAATGTGAAAAGACAATGACTACACGGCCAGGACATCCACGTGCACAGAGATTAGATAAGATTTACAAAAGAGTTGAAAAAGCATTAGAAGCTCTCACTAAATATTATACACGACAAACATACAACTCATAAAGTATGTTTACAGTCAGAATCCTGAAAGACATGAGAGCCCGATGTGAATTGACATATTTGACATCTAGGTTTGCCGCACGCCTGCATGCCCTTCGGATCCAAAAAGTTAACTGGCTTGTGGAGTTTAGCCCGAACTAAAAAATCTCTAAGATTTTTTGGCCTACGAAAAGAAACAAATGGCGCAGATGGAAACACTTTTCTAGTGGTAGCGTTAATAGTTAATATAGGATAAAGATCGTTAATTATACTACCAGCTCCAGGAAGGGATGGACGAAAATCCAAAATTAAGGGTTTACTTGTACAATAATTACTGGTAGATTGTTTTCTCTTAAGAGCTTCAGAATGAGAAATACTATCAGCCCTGGCAATTTGAAAATCTATTAATCCATCCCTATAACCCTTTTTCTGAAACCAGGTTTTCATCTCTTTCAGTCTGGTTTTAAAATCCGTGGCCTTACTGCAAATACGTTTAATACGCAGAGCCAGGCTATATGGTATGGCTCCCTTAACAAAACTAGGGTGACAAGACCTTCTATCAAGATACTGATGGGTGTCTGTCGGTTTACAATATAGATCGGTCGAAATAGATCCTGCCGCCAAAGACACCACATAACATCTAAGTGTGCTAAAGAGGAAGCAGAGACACTCCACGTAAATTTAATAGTTTCATGATAAGAATTTAAGGCAGTAAGAAATTCTTCAAGACACCCTCTGCCATGTGTCCAATCTCATTCCTTTTGTACCTGTCGAAGACCACAGTCTAGTGGCCGAAAGTTCGTCAAATTAAATATCTTTCTGGTCAAAAAATGTCTCTATTTATTTCATAAATACCGCCACCAAAGCTATGGCTGGAATGGAACAGGCTGTATCAAACGTTTTTCCAATTCTGCCATAAAAATATTGGCAAAAGCCGGTGCAAACTTGGTGCTCATGGCTGTGCCCAATTTTTGGTGGAATATTCTTCCGTCAAATTTAAAGTAATTATTTTCTGAAACAATGCGCGCCAAATCCACTAGCTCAGACGTGGGAATACCAAACATATCCTTTCCATCAAGAGCTATTTTGAGCGCCTCCAAGCCCTCCGAATGGGGTATATGTGAATATAAACCAACTATATCAAAAGTGACAAGTAAAGCTTCATTAAAAACATCCCCAAGATTTTCTAACTTATTAAGAAAATCTATAGTGTCTTGAATTCAAGATGGTATTTTCCTAACGAGAGGTTGTTAGTGAAAATCTAAAAACTCGGAGATCTTCTCCGTGGGCATGCCACAGTTGGACACTATAGGTCGTCCAGGCGGCTTAATAATGCTTTTATGCATTTTAGGAAGTAAGTAATCTTGCCTAAATTAGCCATACAATCCTTTAAGATACTCAAAACACTTTGTATAAATGAAATTGGACTCATGCCAAACTTTAAGTTTATCACAGATGAGGGGAAAGACCATACTGCTGGGATCGAACTCAACGCTCTCATAAACCGCCAAATCATTAAGCTGTCAATATGCCTCCTCTTTATTATCGTCGAAGTCCAAGAACATGACAGCAGACCCTTTGTCCGCTTGTTTAATAACCATATCTATAATTGTATATGCATAATCCAACTGGCAGGGAGGCATTTTGGATTTATAAACTAAATAGTTTTGTTTCCAAAGGACTGAATCAACGCGTTGTTATACAATTTTACTCAAAATTATTTTATGAATATTTATTTGCTGTATTGTATACAAGTAAACTGGTTAGGATGGTTAAAATGTTAAAAAATGCAGTATTAAACCCAAACTGAAAATAAACATCCTGCTGGTTAGCACAACTTTTTTGAATATTCTAAAGAAAGGGCTGTGCCCCAACACGTCAAAACAAAGATTTTTTACTGTTCCTACCTGATGATTCTATATATCTATGTATATATATATATATATATATGTTTGAATAACACGTGCGAACAAAACAACGAAATGACAAAGAACCATTTAAGAAATAAAACCTCTCTGAGATTAATACGCTAGTCCCAACTATGTTAAAACCTTGCTTATCAGTTGGCAGACCGGAAAACGAATTATAATGCATAAAAAGCATTCAGTATTTTTCACAACACCCTCAATGTTGCGATTAGCTTTTAGATTCTAGAAGGATGAATAATGGATCCCCATCTGGTGAAATTCTCGTGTCATTTGTTGTCTTATACAAGTTATTGTTGTTCTTTAATCTTTTCATCAATGTTCAATAAAGCACTTTTCCTGTCGCTGTTCTTCGACGAAGATTCTGCAGGTTAAACGAAGACAATACTCTAAAAAACTAAGAAATTTTCTTCCTCCCAGCTGTTCATCGGTAACTATACGCGTGCAGCTCGAATTTGGCCACGTAAAAGAATAATGATAAAAAACCTTTTTGTATGAGACATTTCTTTAATTTTTCATGAACGCTTAAGAATATTTAACAGTCATATCTATATTGCTCTATTGTGACTCCTTTTTGAGATTACGTCGTCCACCTTATCTCCAGGCATGCAAATTTCTTATGTTTCACCAGCCAGTGCATTTGTAATATTGAAATTTTGATATTATATGGATCAGTCATGGACTAAATAAACGGCTTCAGGAAAGGTCGGCGATGCAGACACGAGGGAAACGTTTTCACAACTGTGTCAACTAGTCATATACACTTATTACACAAAATATTCCTCTGATTTAAGAAAATTTAAAAGGATAAATATATCGTGGGATACTAATTATTTTAAAAATTGTAAGAGGTAATGGAAGGTTTTGTTCTGAGAATTTTTCCTTTATGTTTTTTTATTATTTTTTTTAAGAATTAAATTTCGTGTGTTAGCTATGACGTTGATATGTGTTATGTTCATATAGAGCGAGATATTCAAGACCAGGGCCAAAAGATTTGTTCAGCTAAAAAATGCGATTTGCTGTGCAGAAGAGAGATTAACGAACGAGACGTTAATCCGACATTTCTTGCTCATGGTTAAACAACTTGATTTTTATAATCTTGTGTGCTAACGGTAAGGTTTTAGTTTTGTTTAGTTGATAACTGAATTTTTATTTATGTGGCTGCTTTCAAATACGCACGAAATCGATATCAAACATGTTTAGGTACTTGGTATAGTTTTTCTTTCAAATCTATATACACAGACTCCCGTTAACGCACGTTCGGAATACAATCATAGCGACGCGCAAAGGTAACTTAAGGCAAGTCAAAGTTGTTTCACATTCACAAAAAAATTCGGTGTGTTTTTACCTTCTGCTATCGCAATAGGGACTAAAAGTCGGCCAGGCTAGCGACGGTAATCACACATTCACAATAGTTAGGAACACCTTGGCTATTGATTTTCCGGGCGGAAAGCGCAATCGCAATATGAAGATCAGAGCCCAGCTCAGAATTCTTAAATGTATCGCCGTAGTAAAAGAGGCAAGTCGAAAAGTTTTAAAACATGTTTACTGACGTTTCGTTGCGGCGTGCAACATCTTCCGAGTACAGATTTACAAAGGTGAGAAAAAACTACATTTATGGATCTATAATTACATACTGGGTAACGAGAGTCCGCAAAAAGTGGGGGGCAAGAAAAATGACCCAAAGTCAGGTTGTAAAATGTCTTTACTATGTATTGCTGCTTTTTTATTTTAAAATGTCCAGTCTCTTTCAATTTCTAGTTAACATTTACTGTGATATATAAATACACAATACAAATTAAAATACAATTCAAAAATTTGTATTGAGAAAAAAATATTATATACCCAAACCAAAAATCAAACTGTAACATGAGTCAGTGTCATTTGCCTTTTCCTTCACTGTAAAGCTACAATAACGTAACAAAACTCAGTCGACTTATGCGAAGTTAGTAATCCTGTTTTAGACAAATACTGACAAATACTAACAAATTAATGACAAGTCAAGAAAAGTGTGAAGAATACAAGTCTTATTATTCTTGGTTGAGAGGCCACCATGCTTACAACAAAGACGAATTTCAGCCTGAAATTGACATGACTCTCGTGCTTCAACGTGAACCGGAAAATGCCAAAGATCCACATGCTGTGACCATAACAGAAAATAACGGACGAGTTGTGGGGCATATCCCTTTAGGATTGTCCAAAATTGTTTCTTCATTTTTGAAAAGAGTAAATCATAGAGGAGAAGCTGTCATTTGTGGAAAGAGGGTAAACAGAGGAGCTGGCCTGGGTTTAGAGATTCCCGTTCTTTACAAGTTTTATGGTGAACACAGATATTTGACAAGACTTAACAAACTCATTATTGGCAGTGATATAGCCGGGCAGTCCTTGCGAGACAAACACGAGGGAATAGCCACTGCACAGTCTACACAAAAGCGCAAGTCTGTCAAGAGCATTGAAATGGCAAAACAAACTAAAAAGCCTCGAAAGTAATGTAAACAGAGCGGAAGAACTTTGAAGATCGGAACATACACCTTGGTTTTATTGAAAGAAACGTTTATATTTTGTCTGTCATTTTTGTCGACAGAAGTGATGACGAACAGAATATTCAAAGTACTTCCGCTGACAAACAGCTGGTGTCCGTTGTAACGAGAGTAAAACAATACAAATGTTAGTTTGGGACCGCAGGAAGTGTCCGCAATTCCGTAATAGCGAGAGTCCGTAATAGCGAGAGTTATTTCAACACATTTCATAGTAGTTTCGGCCGGGGATTTACTATCTGTCCGTAATAACGGGGTGTCCGTAATAGCGGGGTGTCCGCAAGGCGAGAGTTGACTGTAAGTAGTTGCAAATTAAAATAGGACCCGATACTTGTAGAAGTTGAAAATGAATCGCACACTGTCATTATTAACTACGATGATAAAGAAAATGATTTGTCCCAGACAGCAAATATAAAGTGAAACAACCAAAGATTCGTGAAGAGAGGCAAATGTGCAAGCTAATTCCGTTCATCAGGTTTTACTTGAAATACGTTTATCCATGCAATTTGCTCGTAGAAGTGCCACTTCCTACCTCTTGCCGCTGCTGCTAGTATGCAATTTGTCAAAGTCATGCAAAAATTTGGCGGAATTTTCAAAATACAAGCTCTGAAAACGTTTGCCTGTTTTTCCTTTTTTTCGGCTTTGCTCTCAGCTGTTGAAATCTGCCCTGAGTTTTATAGAGACCAGTGAAAAGACGAACGCGACACGTATAGCCAAGATTTGACGACACTTGTTTCATTTAAATATGATGGGGGGACGAATGTGACTGCAGCTAGCTGAAGTATAATAAGTATGGCCATTTTACTGGACATTATTCTAATCATAGATCAATATGTAATACATAAAAAGTGTACCTTTTTGACAGGGTTGTTTAATTCGTCTTAAACAACCGAAACACAGCTGGCTACGTCTCTGCAATTTGAAGATTGCAAATGAAAATTACCTGGATTTGTAATTGACAACCAATTATACAATGAAATACCTAGAATAAGGATTTAAACTGAGTCCTCAATTGTCGCCTTATTAAAACACAAAGACGTAAAGAAGTTTGCAGATCAGCGACTAGTGGATACTGGCTACAGCTGTTGCTCTTGAAGTAAGGAAAACGTAGTTCTATACTGTGTCTGGAGTGGATGATCGACACAATAAAAGAACTAGTTTTTGACGCCATATTCATGTATAACTATCATCCATAGTTGTAGGTATATATACGGTATCCTTCAGTCGGGGTATTTGTCTATCTACAGAAACAGCGCAGATTTACAACTTTGCATTGCATATCCTCTGATTTCTTCATTAGAGGAATTTCAAACGGTTACGGATTCCATCCCAGTCAGTGGGTCAGGAATCATTTCTTGAGGTGATGATACTGGCCAAAGTTCTAGGTTTGCATTTCTGTATTGCACTAATTCCATAATTTGCGGCTTTGCTCGCTCTAGTTTTATTTAAAAAAGGCGTACAGTCGAACCTCTATGAAATGGTAACTTCACAATTAACCTACACTGCTGAAGTCAACTGAAAAATGTTGACTCGAGCGGTTTTTCAGCTGACTTCAGCAGTGTAGGTTAATTGTGAAGTTATCATTTCATAATACCCTGAGGATGATTCTGAAATCGAACCTCTATTAAGCGGCCACCCTCGGGGATCGGCTTTGTGGCCGCTTAATAGAGGTGGCCGCTAAATTGAGGTGCGCAAAAAGTAGACCTTGGGCGTGGTCTAATGTCTATTTATTCAATCATACATCACTGTGAATTTCATTTCACAGGAGATGCCTTTTCAATCAGTTGGCTAAAGGCAAAGCTAAAAAAGGAGGGATTTGACGCGAAGTAATAGAGCGTTTCTATGCAACGCAAACACTGACACTTTTGTTGCGAACAATGCTTTGAATTTAATGAGCTTTAAAATTTGAGTGAGGTGTCAAATGACAGGTGTTGAACATTATTTTTAAGTGTTATTAAGTAAATAAAGCAAATTATTAAGCATTATCAGCTCAACTTTTAGTGCGGTTCTCTTGAAAGAGTTGCGCCAAGTAAATCATGCAAGCTGGCCGTTTAATAGAGGTAATAATTTATATAAAACATCATTTGGGACCGCTCATAGGTGGCTGCGGCCGCTTAATGGAGGTGGCCGTTTAATAGAGGGATATTTTAATAGTAATTGTATTACACATATTTTGGGACTTTGATATGCGGCCGTTTAATAGAGGGTGGCTGCTTAATGGAGGGCCGCTTAATGCATGTTCGACTGTACTTTCCTGGTCGTACACTGCGGAAATGTTATAAATTTTTTAGAAAAGATTCTGACAAAGTCAAAAAATTCGTTTTATAAAACAATATCAAAACCGTGCGAGTGATCGGCAAATGCCTGAACCAACATATACATGCTCCTGACACATTTTGTTCAAGGACAATTTGTCAAGGGTGTTAAGTGTGAGCTGAAAGTTCCGTCAGGGAAATTGCTTGAATCAGTATATTAACTAAAAACATGGAAACATGTGCTGGTTGGCGGTGTTACATACATATATTACATAACTAGCTACTATTTTAAGAGTTACTCCGAGAAACAAACAAATCTATGACAGTAGAATATTGAGCTGTGTCTGTTACTGATAATCTGTTTGCTGATATCTACGCTAATCAGCACAACTTGCTTTATATTTGAAGGCGTTTCACTCCTTACGTGTAGCTTAACTAGATTAATTTTACCGAGGAAAGTCATCGATAATTAATGAGTTTATTTTTTGCTTCTCTTCCGCAGCTGGGCATAATTTTAACATCCTAAATTTCAAAATAAATTTGTCTAATCAAAGACGGCTTGAGATAAACGCTTAGGTTTCGGTTTTCGACGCCATCAAAAACAGGAGTATTTCAACAGGACACAATTTTTGATTCGCTGTCAAAGTCCAACATGCATGACGAGGCGTCCCATGTTGCCAGCGAACACTTTCCTGTCCAAGAGGTCTCCTCTTGACGAGTAAAATTGTCTGGCGTTAGCCAGAGTAAAATACCAAAGTCGGGTATGGACCCGAAAGGGTTAAGCTCGTGACTAAATGATTACATTAAATCAGGCGGACGTGATTTGCTAAAACGATGCAGGTTTCTCGAAGACGCACACTTCGAGATCTATCTAGATCCACATCCATCTCGATCGGTCATCACACTGACGGCGGAGCCAGGGCCGGGGGCTGTAGTACCCCCTACTTTTTTCAAATATAACCTATAAACATCTACGTTTTAAAACATTTGTTCTGAATTTTCCCGGGGATGCATGTAAAATACAATGCTTTTATCTCGAGCGCCCCCCCACTTGAAACTCCATCCCGCCGCCCCCGGGTCACTTTTAAAGAAGGTAAGAAAGAGGCCCACATCTTGCAAAACAGGCACTCAGTGAATAACCCGCTGCATGTCAGCTTCAGTCCTATTTCGTATTTTAAGCCACCACCGTCTCGTTATTCTGGTTGAATTGCTCGTAAAACAATAGAAATACGGTAGGCGGATTGACCTTGATAACGTCAACAAGGACGTTTTTCACCAACGTTAAAGTCGCACAGTCCGCCATTATACAATATTAGCATATAGCTCGCAGGTAAATAGTATTTTTCGCCCAATCTGATTGGTTCCTCTATCTCGGAATATCCTGCACTATTCATCTCCGAGCAAAACAAGATGGCGTCCAGTTTTGTTTACGTTACTGAAGAACTTCTTTTTTAATAAACAAAGTCGCCGTGCGAGACAATACCAAAAGAGCAACGAAATTTGGCAAGAAGGTATACAAAGATTTTGTATTTCTTTTACTTTTAAGCGATAAATGCACCCAGGATGAGTTCAAAATGTTTTGTTTACAAATGATGAGTGGGTGACAAGCCGACTGAGTTCGGTAAAATTCTTTTAAAAATTTAAAAAATAATATGTGAAAACAATTATGCGAGGTATATGCTAAAACAATTATTCACCTCAGTATCGGTGAATAGTGTGGATATTTACCTCCACTTCGGCTAATAATTGTTAATTATTTAAGCGACAAGAAATGACGGCATTCGGAACTTGTCTCGCCATTGTTTTCCCATTGCCGTCCCCGATCTAGAAAAACTGATTAAAGTGGAATGGAAAGGTTGAAAATTTTCGTTTAAAACGCCCAAGAAACCGGATGTTTTAAACCAATTAAACCTGATTCGGGGGGAACTTGGGTGAATGAATTTTTCAAGCGACAAGTGCCAATGGGAAATATGCCAACAACTTTGTAGCTAACAATATTACTGGAATAGCGGAGAACTCAATATAGACGACGCTATATCAAAACACTCCATATAAGTACACTAAAATTTCTCTTATTATTTGGAAAACAATGAAACTGCAATCACTCTTCAACACTAAAGTCAGGAACCGATAAAAAGGCACATGGAGCTGTGAGATGGTATACACCGGTGAAACCTCTCGCAATTTAGTTTTTCGTACTAATGAACACACTGATGTCACGAAACAGGCAGAACCATCTAGACACTTAGTGTACCACAGGGACAGCTGTATTTTATTGGAAAGCAAATGCACCCTCTCCTGTTTGGAAGTAAAGAAGAATTATCGAAACACTTTTTATTGCAAAAGATCGCCTGACGGTTAACACGCATGCAGACAAGATTTAATTTATTGTTCCAGCGCGTTTGTCTTTAACCTAAAGATATAGCATATTCCAGTAGTTATCTTTCAACCTGATGACGACCACCTTGGTTGAAAACGCTTGTTTTTACCAATAAAAATTTTGCCAATTACCATACATGTTTTAATATCACCTGCCGAAAAGGATGTCAATTATAGTAGAACCCTGCTAACTCGAACTACCAAGGGCAATGAGAAATAGTTCGAGTTAGCGGGGGTTCGAGTTATCGGAGTGGGCGTTGAATTTTAAGTATCCTGCTAACAATTTATAAGGTATCGTGGTTGTATAATTCATCTAAAATTACGAGTCATTTTGGTTTAGTCAGTCAAGAATATTTTAATTTTTCTTCATGGATACAGTTGATTGTGTTGTCCTGAATACTTACATTACCATAATGTCTAGTGTAATGTCTGCCATAATGTCAAGTGTAATGTCTGCCACTATGGGGTTGTATAACTGTCTATAACGAAATGACTATTCCAGAATACATGAACAAGTTCAGTGAATGTTTGGTTCTTTTACATACGGCTGTACAAATTTGTGAAAGCCCCACGACTAATTTGTGGGGCATTTTAAGAATCGTTGCGCAATATTCACCCCGGATAATACTCTGGAAAGAAGGTCTTTCCTGGGCTTGAATTACGTTTCCACACATCACGTTGTTATCAGTAAAGATTCAAAATTACGACTAGTCAAACAGTTACCCCTGACACTCTCAGGTCTACGACCGACGTTTTCAAAATAGAGTTCGAATTAGCGGGGTAAATTTGAGCCAAGGGAGTATAAAATTCAGTTCGAGTTAGCGGGGAGTTCGAGTTAACCGAGTTCGAGTTATATGATTGTAAATGATAGGGAAAATGGGATCAAAGCCAGGGGAAATTGAATTTGGTTCGAGTTAGCGGGGAGTTCGAGTTAAACGAGTTCGATTTAGCTAGGTTATACTTTTTTTTATCATGACATCAGTGGTGAAAGTTAGAGGTGACAATTTTCCCTTTGGTCCACAACCCCCCTTTGCTCCCCCATTTATCATTCTGGCTGTGATTTTGTATTGGTATCCTCAAACCTCAGGGACGGTGGAACGAAACGTCGAGTGGGGAGGGAGCTAGTGATAAAAATTAAGCATTTTGTATTCTTTCCCAAGTTATTTCACAAGTATTCTGCAAAGTAGTTGCTTCAACTTTTTATTTGAAAAAAGGTGGGGAGACTATAGCTCCCCCAGCACCCGCACCCAGCTCCCCCGTCCCTGAACTTCGCTCACGAGCATTGCTACCAACCTTTTTATAATATAGAGAATTAAGTTTTGTGTTAATTCGTCAACAGGAAAATCAGCATTGTCCAGTCTAGATTACTGCATTATATTAACCCTTCGGTCCGTAACTGATTCAACTGACTCAAGCTAACGTCAAGAGATTTTACTCTTCAAGGGAAGATATCTCGGACCGGAAAGTGTTAACAAATACGATATCATTCAAACAGGTGGTTCGTCAATAAATTTAAATAAAATCCAATTTGTAATTCTAAATAGGGTTTTTTCGTCACTTACGCCCGTATTGTTATGATATAATTTCGGGAGAACGGCTGTATACACGAGGAGCAGTACATTGTGAACTGATCTGCCCAAAGATAATCTGCCAAGGGATTTACTATAACCAGAATATCTTTTTGGTCTTAAAGCCAGTCTTGGTCGGAGCTGGAGATTGTCAAAAAAAAGGGTCTTTATACCGAATACGGTAGGTGGTTGTATTGGTGTGTAAGCGGAAGGCAACGAGATTGTATAAATTTCCCAAATTCAAGATTGCAAAGAAGTAAAATTCATTCAAACTAGGATTTTGAAGTGCGACATAACTCTACGCAACACTGCAATACGTACTACGGAACAAAATTCCAACTCCGTCACAACGCCAACCCAAGACTCATTAAACCCTACTCCATATCTCCATACAACACTACACGAACGTCTACGCCATATCACACCAAGATTTTATACGAAACTCTTGGTCAAGATTTTCACAGAAATAACGAAATATTGACTCAAAACCGCACCAAAGCCTTGGCAACACTGCGCCAATACTCATATCAATCCTATCAATGACACTCAACTCACTAGACATTTCAATCATAAAGACACTCACCAATTTAGAAAAATCTCCAAGTCCATCTGTGACACAAGCACCTTCTCCAGCCCAATCTAGAACCACAGAAGGTCAACGACCGCTGAATATTATAAAATTTATTCACAATTATGTCGGTAACTTAGATAATAGGCTGGTAAGCAGAACGCTTATTTAAAAGACGCCCCGCTGAATATCTTCTGTGTTACAGGCGTAGTCTAGACAGAATGGACTCCAGAACACTCGCAATCTGAGCTTTGGTTGCCACCAGAATTCGGTACCTCACTGGTTTGACATCTGCTAATGGTTGTCAAATCAGAAAGGTAGAGTTTTTTACCCACGTTGCTTTTTTCTCTAAGAGTATCTTAGCCTGTGCAGTTATTTAATAATGATCTAATTGCTCGTTAACTTATATCTGGATTTCTTAATCTGGACGTCGCTGTGGCGGAAAGAAAGGTTTCTACCGATCTCTTACGTACATTTCACGAACTCAAGTTTTGATATTCATCATTGCAAAATAAGTCAAACTCAGAAGTCAATAAGTCAAACTAGAAGTCATTCGAAACATAAAAATGCAAGGTATTGCCTTGGCAAACAAGTGAGACAATCCGCCATCGTCTGTACTTAATAAGATACCGTTGAAAGCAATTACAACTGGTGAAAAAAACATCCACCCACTTCATTAATTTAATGAATTCCTCTTGGGTTTTGTTTCGCAGCAAAGAATGACGTTTTAAAAGTTGGTGACCCTAATGTACAAATGCACATACGCATGCTCAAACACACGCACACAGACGTATACAAGTAAAAAAAGCGAAAAACGTGAATCTATTTTGAATTTTCCTTGCAAACAATTAATGAATTTTAGGGATTTTTTAGATACTTCATCAGACTGTTTAGTGCACATGCGGCTCGACATTTTACTAGTGATGCCGTATTTTCTCGATTACATTTGGCTTCAAAATACATGGGATAAATAACATAATGAATGTCTTAACTGAATATCTGGATCACATTTTCGTACTCAGACCACATCAAAAACCTTCCTCAGTCAGTCAGTTTAAAGTAAAACGATAAAGAAGAAATACCAAGTAAATATAAGTTTTCAAACAGTTTCTGATGAAACTAAGCCCTAAACGATAATAAGACAGTTTTATCTTTCCATATGAATATATATCAATTCAAAATTCAAATTATATATGTCTTATATGTTTTACAATATGATGTGGAATATTCAGTGTGTGAGTATATGTGTATGTGTATGTGTATGTGTATACATTTGTAGCTCCGACCTTACTTAAAATGACTGCTTGATAATTCGAGCTATTATAGTTATTTCTTGAAGTCATGACTTTTCAAAAAATTTTGATCTGTGCTTGGCTATGTACATGTGTGTATAGTAAATTTACTAGGGCAAAATAAAAGCTGTTGTTGTTGTTGGTGTATATTAATTGAGCGATCAACAAATCTAATAGTTACTATAAGGCTGAGTAATGACTATAGCTGGACCAAAAAATGAATCTAAAGGTTGCAGATATAGTTGCTTTTTGGCCCTCTGTTTCAGGGCTTTCATTTGTCGCAGAGCTTCCATTTCGTGGCGGAAACCACAAAGATCGAAGGCTCGGGCACCAACATTTATTCAAACTTCAAAAACTACAAAAATTAGAAATATGTCTCACTTCCACTTCTCTTACCTGACAACTTCCAATCAATATTGCAGTCAATAAAAATCTCCAATAATTTTGGTTACCTTGATATTTCGATGTCCTTCTATATCCAGTTGCTTTGACTTCCACCAGCTTTCATGCTTGCGTCAAGACGCACAACACAGGTCACATTGTTCAATTCCCTAGCTGGCAGACTAAAAGGAGTTTTAAAGGAGGCATGAGCAAAAGGTTTCATGGAAAGAAGACTGCATAAATACTGCGCAATTAATACAAACATTGTGTAAATACAAAACGAAAGACTTTACAGGGTTTTAAAGTCCTTGTGCCAGAAAAAATAATTTTGAATTTCCCAAAATCATTCATCTCATAGTTAAAGTTATAGCGTTAAAGTCTAAGAGTTGCTTTTCTGAAATATTTCTTCATGTGAAAAACGGTCTTGCATCATTTTTTACCATCAATAAAATGAAACCAGGATATGGAATGATGCTAGAATACTGAAGAAGTAAGATTGTCATCTTATGGGAAAAAGATGTTAGTTAAATATGAGAAATTAGTTTGTGTGACAAGACTTATCATTCTCAAGAGGTAAGAAAATTTAACAGGAGTAAATCAAATCAACGTTGGCATTGACTAACATTCCCGATTGTCTTTTGTAGTTCGCAAAACCTTTACGAGTTACGAAGTCTTACTGGTCGCAAATCAGGCTTATAAGAGTACCAAGTGTTAAAACTCATTTAGTAAATAAGTCTGTATCTATTGGGTGTATAATTCGAGATTGCTGCTCCAGCGTTATACTCTATACGGGTACATATTACACTTGCCGGGTCAACTTACAGTCGAAATGAAAGCATCGCGTGACTCTTTACGTGGGAGCCGAGACTGGTTGACCTCCCCGGATGTAACAATGTCACATCTGGTGAGGTCAACCGGTCTCAGCTCCCACGTAGAGATGGACGTTCTTGAAAGATGCAAGACAGTGTCTTTTCAGCTAGTACCGAGTGTTGACAGCCCCACGATTACGAGAAAGACCGAGAAATTAGTCAGTGCAATTCCTTAGTAATTCTCCTTGAAATGAACATCTGCTAAGACTCCACAGTCTAAATCTTTGATCAAACAAGAACACTAACAGAAGGAAATCACGTCACGTCGATTTGCATTGAGACAGACCAAACGAGAATGTAACATTAGATAAGTTAAAGTTCGACTGCTGAGCTGAAGTCACTATGAAATGTTTTGACGACTACAATCTTGAGTGTGAAACCAAAGAAGCTGAAATCAAAAATTTATAAATCAGTACTGAGACCAGTCATGCTATACGGGGCAGAATGTTGGACGATGCGCAAGAAAGAAGAATACCTGCTGAGAAGGACGGAGATGAGAATGTTTCATTGAGGGTTTTCATTGAGAGGTTTCATTGAGGGTTTTATTGAAAGACAAGATAATGAATGAAGAGATCAGGAAAAGGTGTGGGGTCGTAGATATTATTGAGAAGGTGAGAGAAACAAGATTGAGATGGTACGGTCACGTTGGAAGGAAAGATGCAACTGAACCAGTTAGGAGCATTATGGAGATGGAGATTAAGGGCAACAGAGGACGAGGACGACCGAAGAAAAGATGGATGGACTGTATAAACGAGGACTTAACTGTGAAGAAGTTGACTACGGATATGGCAAGAGATAGAAAGAAATGGAGGATTAGAATCCGAGCAGCCGACCCCGGGACAGTCTGGGACTAGAAACTGGGTAAAAGAAGAATCTTCTGTTTCGTTCGAAGTACGGTTTCTAAAGAATGGTTTCCTACGCAGAACTGTTTGAAAAGAACACTGGATACATAGATTTTGAAGTAAAATTTAAGAGTAGAGAGATTGTCCAGGCGGAAATCGTAACTATAATATAAATAGTAATGGCCGACAATACATGGCGATACTTCGCACAATTTGTTGGGCATTGCTATTTATATTAAAGTTAAGTGTAGAGAGAGTTTGAGAAGGGAGCGTCAGAAAGAAACTTGCAAATTTTTATCTCCCATTGTCAGGCTTGGGAAAAATTGTTGTTTGATCAAGACCAATTTGGAATGCCACGGAGGACATGAAAAGGACTTTTGATGAAATACATTTGATAATTGATAGAAAATCGAGCAATCTATTAGATAAGCTGAGAAAGAATGTCGTCGACAGTCGCGTAGCCAGCTCTTGTCTTTCCGGGGGAGCAAAAATTTATTCCTGTCCCGGTAGTGTTTGGACCATCATTGGTACCAATGATTAATTGCAATCGATATATAGTTTCCCTTTCCTATAGGGCCAGTGATATTTAGCCCGGGTTAACATGAGTTAGGTAATTCAAAAGCCTTTCCCAGCGAACAATTTTAAGAAATATAAGAAGACAACTCCGAGCATTAGCATCTTGCGAACCCAAGATATGATTTAATCAACAAGACGAGAAAACGTTTCAGGTTATATTTCGACTCTTTCTCAAAGTCATCCTCAGACCTAACTAAATACGATCTGAGCGTGCCTGCATTTAGTTAGGTCTGACGATGATATTGAAGTAGAGTCGAAATATAACCTGAAACGTTTTCTTGTCTTGTTTATTAACTCATATCTTGGCTTTGCAAGATACTATTGTTCGGAGTTGTCTTCTTCTTATATTAGATAATTCATGTCAGCTCAATTACATCGTTTGGAAAGCGCCTTAATAAGCACAAATGGCAAAGATATGGTATCATTTGAAGCGGGTGCCAAGCGAGCATTTGTATAGAAATTCTTTCCATGGTTAAGATTTCTAATAAAACTGACGCAGATTGCAGAACTGTAAGTTAATTACTGAGTGATTGCTGCCACGCGCAAACTAGCATGCGCCGTTTCTTAGTCAAAACAAACGTTTATCTGTACAAGGATATAGGTTTGCGTCATAATAAAAGCTTCTGTACAGTAGATATATCTGCACCAGAACATAGTGCATATACCAATACTGAAACATATGTTTGTGGGTTGTAGTATGTAATAATCATGATTAGCATAGTAGTCATAAAAATCATAATAATCATATAGTCATAATTATAACGATAATAATAATAATAATAATAATAACAATGATGATAATAATTATAATAATAGCGCCCACTTTGGCATAATATGGCAATTTGGGCTAAACGACCTCATTGGCTCGTATGAGCTGACTTTCCCCAATAATAATTGCAATGATATTGATAATAATACTAAAGATTTGTTGACAGTCATTTCACAAAATCACATTTCATCAATCCAACTATTCTGAAAGAGGACAATACTTTAGAATGACAACACACATGAGAATTATCGCATATCGAGCTAGATTCCATAATGGGCAACAACATTCTTGATTAGTTGCGTAATGTTGTGCATGCCCCTTTTTTTCCCTCCACTACTTATATACTGCAGGAAAGTCTTGGGTGATCAAAAAGTTAAGAGAATAGAAGAGGTAGGAATACACTGATTTGTAAACATATTTCGCAAAATTTTTAGTGTTTAACCAAATTTCTTGGAAGGTTTAAATGCTCTTAAATCAACACAAATTTAACCACCTGTTATCTTAGTACGCAGGTTCAGCAATGACACTTTGTCACTATCCCAGTGATAATGTTTATTCGAATTTTTGGCAAAGAAAGTTGTAGGTTATAATTACTGAATCGGGTTTTAGTGCCGGCCTTTTGTCGTTATCTAGCTATACATTTTCGTGGCTGAAAGTATTACCCGAGCAATAGATACTGCTAACCAAAGCATGGGAATTGGGAAAGCAACAAGTAGGATAAGTTCCAGCTGGGTTCTCTTGCTTTTACTTGAAATCATTGGATTCCAAAACGGCACTATTTTGTAAAGTGCATTTCGGCCAAATTGGGAAAGACTGTGCATGGTCTGATTTATCCGTGATCACGTGCGTTAGTTTTTTATACAAACTTCAAAATCAAAAAAGAAAAAAATATGTCATGACTAGAGCACAAAAATTAGAACCATGTTAAGAACTCGTCACATAAGATATATATATATATATATGTGAACGAGTCTTCTACTTGCAGACGAAAATCCCCCTTCCGTTGAGACAACTTGTGTGGGCCGGACCACCGTTTTTCTGGATTAGGTAACTTTAATATACAGCAAGAAGTTAAAAACTATGATTTTAAAATAAATATGACACGTTGCACATTCTGATGGACTGTAACGCATGTCTCATATCTGCGCAACAGTCTGAGTCTCCTCGATTAGATATTGAGATGAAGTGGATGGGGCATGCTTTCGTGGCACGTTGAACCAGGCATATGCGGTCAGCTTGACATGTCAGATATGATCAAAATTTATCTTGGGATATCGATAGCTAACTCATAACGAGCAATCTGTTGTCTGAAGTGTATTCTTGTAAGTTTAAGGGTAGCTCAAATCTGTTTTGGGGAATTGGTTTTCTCTCCCTCCGACGTAGTGCAGGCGAAAATGTTTGTTTACACTTTTTACAAGGTTAAGAAGTTAAAAAAAATAACAAAAAAACACAGAAACAAAATATATCTACAGGTAATTTTGCAGCAATTAAGCAAAAGATCAAATGTTCATCTCAATCTGGAATTTTTTGAATTTTGTTTAGCTGTTTTTCTACTATTATTAATTTCCACTATTATTAATGCAGCGAAATTTACTCAGACAACTGTCTTCTTGATTCAAAGCCAAATTCTCAATGCATTTTTATAAAAAAATAAAAAGTTTGTAACGGAGCTGATATATCTTGTTACAAAGGTTACTTGGGAAGTTGAAAGAACCCTTAAAACTTCCTTATGACCTCCATACCTCGATAATGGTATTCAGATCATTTGCCACATCTTAAAGTAGCGTCTTCGGGTATAAAACGATAATTAAAGTTTGGTATATTTGAATGAACTCTTGGTGATGGAAAATTTCGTTTAACATTGTCATACTTGTGTAACTTACTCCATTCTCATGATATTACATTTTGAAGGATATGCAAATGAGGTTACCAATGATTTGTAAAAATCATATCCAACTGACAGGTTAAAGAAGTTCAAGTTAGAGGAGACGCAAATCGTAAATACGGAGTCTTGAAAACTCAAAATCTAATTGACGTGAGGAGACCTTGTAATGAAGTCGAAATATTACCGTTTACCTTGTTGACTTGTCTACTTATTTCGACTCAGCTATTTAGTTTTCAAGTTGTTTATTTGCGTCACTTGTGTTATCTTGTGTTACCTAAACCTTGACTATTTGGAGTAACCTTGAGTGATCCAGTTCATCCTCACGATCAAACTGTGCCAAATTGTGCAAAACTTGGCGCATTGATAGAAATCATTATTAAATAAAGTCTTGACATTCTGGAATCGTTAGTTTCCTAAAAAATTCAGGCTGATCCTCTCTGTTTACGGACCATCTATATTTCATCGTTTCATTTATATTAAGTAGATATATTTTTAGTTTAAATTAAAACACCTTAAGCACGATCTGGCAGGAACATACCTTATTTCGTTGTATGACAAAAGTCCGGAGACTTATCCGCAGCAATGACAATGTGTTTCTTCCTTTGGCCATGTTTTAGCAATATCCACGTTCAAGCTTTCGTAAACTAACTTGGAGGATAAATTGGATTAACTGATAAGTCAAAGTACTTGGTCAAGATTTCGACGTCAAAGGTGATATCATTAGCAAATTTTTCCGAAATGATATACCTTAAAAAAAGGGAGAGACAAATATGGCAAACGACATTTTTGCGTCAGTTTAATCCACTCAAATAAGACTAACTCAATTTTCGTTTCATAGAGACGTTAAACAAGATTGTAAGTAATCTTCAGTTTTGAAAACATGAAAGCACGTCAGTGTTCAGCATTGCCTGTATTAGCTTTCGCCGTATTGTTAATAATTAAAGATGGCAGAGTAAACAGAACATAGGGCATCAAGTGATTCGTGACCTTTGCAGCTTTAAAAATCATAAATCTATAAAAAATATGGGATAGTGCGTCCATGAGCAAATACCGCTCTACAGGAGGTATATGTTTTCACGTCGCAAATAGTATGTTTTCACGGTTTTTAGTTACAGCCCAGAGATAATACAGTGCTATCTGCTAAAAGCTATGTTAAAAGTCCATGACGGGGCGACATGGACTAATAACTAATAACTAATAACTAAAACTAATAACCTTTAATAACTAAAGGTCGAAGGTGTCAGGAGTCTGAGCTTTCTTGCTGAGAGGTTGTATACTGTCGTCTGGAGCTGAAGAGAATATGGCAACTTGTGGAAATCCAAAACAGTAGAAGAGAGATGAGAGATTATTTTTTGTATTGCTTATAGATTCCTTAAAGATTGCACAAGAAGTAAAACTTCTCCGTCATATATCCAAGCTTCCATCTAACTTGAACTCGCCAGGTTGAAAGACAAGAGGTACGAGGAAGTTGTAAACGAACAGGGAAAATTTCGAAGGTAAGATAAAGAACTTGAATATGAATATAATTATTGATATGACTTGAAATGCGTACATCGATATAAATTTGAATTTTAGCAACGATTCATTACGTAGATACATTGGAACAAATATGAATCTTCTTCAAGACACCCCAACCTTTAGTTGAGCTTTGATCGCCTTTCCTCATGTAATTCATCGACAACCAACGAATTCGTAGTTTCCTCCCATCTGTGGGCTTGGCTTGGGCATTTGCACCTTGGATCACCTTTTTTCCTTTTGGCGGAGTTCCATCAGTTTGACAATTTTATTCACCTACAAAGGTACATTCAATGACACATGTCGGAGTATTTAATTTTAAAAGACCTAACACTTTTATGGTGAGTGTCCAAACCGTATGTCCGCACATTGCCACTAATCCTCGTTAGGGGAAAGTGGACACGCTACTTCACGCTAAATTAACGACGAGCGACTGTAAGTTTCCCCCTCTGCACATTGTACTCCTACACTCAAGTCTTTTCAAAGAAGTCAGGCAGTTAGCGTTCCAAAGTGATACGGCATCAGCCACTCAAGAGGCCTCATAAGTTTTGACAGATGTCAGGATCACACACGTTCACAGATATTTAATGGTCAGATGCTCTTATTTACGCTGGTACAATATTCGTTATTAAACGAAAAATACTCTGTTTTTAAAACCTCCTCAACGCAAAATTTAGGCGTGCCCCGATTACATGCCCGAAACATGAAATTCGGCTTAACTAGTTTAGTTAGGCGTCAACGTCCAAGGTTAACGCTAAGCCAGGTCGGAGTTTCCCATTGCAAGCCCAACTAAGTCGGATCGACCGACTCAACTTTAAACCTGGATTAGTTCTGGTAAAGTCAAACCCTATCTTAGGGTTTTCACACGAAAATCTAACTTGGGTTTTCGTTACGTTTGGCCAAATCCTGGTTCGTTTTTGCATTGTGTAAATGGAATTGATGTTCGATCATCAATGCGTAAAGTGTAGAGCTGTGTGATCAATGCTTTTAGGTTTAGCCGCCAGACCTCTGTTGATTTATAAATTACAGTCTCCAAATAGATACGTAAGGAATTCTTCTTCCTGTTTAAACCAAGTTCCTGTCATTCTGCTGTTCAAGATGTTGTCCCATAGAAACTTCATATACTTAACTGACTGAACGTGTTAACCCTTTCAGGGTAGCTTTTTCTTCTATGCTCTTCTTTCTTTGAGGGATGGCCAATTAAATTTTTGTTTGTGGAAGTTTTCTGTGATAGATAATGTAGTGACAGTAATAGTGAAAGCCGATTCACTAATTCACTTACTGATTACTTGCGGTGATGACAATCCCCTAAGCAGAGGTGTAGGGTCAATTTTATTGGTGCCAGAGCTCTGGTGGGCCTGACAAAAGCCTGTCATTTCCTATAGCGTCTTTCTATGTATCTCTATATCCTTTTTCTATATATCCCACCACCCACTTGCAGAGGTGCTGGAGCGGCGCTCCGGTGAGATCCGGCAGCACTGCACCCATGCCCCTAAGCAAGCTATAAACGGGATTCCTTATTTCGTTTGAACGTCTGCTTACCATGAAACAAATATCCTTTTTGTTAAAGCTAGAACACACTTTGCTAAGTTTCGCTAGGGCTTAGTCAGGGGCGATGTTTCTGATGCATAAACTTCCTGTCTGAGTTTTTGCTTAAAATTTTGAAATTGTTGTGATATATGGTCCACATCACTTTCTATTATTCGCGACATTGTTAATATTAAGACCATGCTTTTGAGAATGAAAGAGAAAAGACTTTTTTTTTTGGTTGCTCATACAAAGCGAATGAGCTAATGCGTGGATCAGTGTGGTGTGACAAGTCTCGGAGATTTCTAAATTATCAAGCTGTGACAAGTTGATTAAAAAAGCAATTAATTGACTGCTGCGATAGCCGCTTGAGTAGATATTATACTATAGATCGCGAATGTTTCACTGTTCAAAGTTTTTTTCCTGAGGTTATGTCGAAAACCAGACTCAGCATGTAATAATGGCCGAAAGATGGAAAAGGGAGACCTATTTTACGTCAGACGTTTTGACACACATGTTTTTTTCATTAGCGGTAACTTTTGTTCGGAAATGCTGTTTAAACAAAATTATGTACAGGGTGTACACACTAAGGCGGATACTTGAATTCTAACAGAGAATTCTTTACGACCAGTCACGGCAGTTACCGACCTTCGAACTTTTTTACGCTGTTTAACAGTGTGTACCCTCCAACTTATTTTTATATGCTTGATATGTGTATGGACTTGGTAAGCTCACGGGAACTACATAACTGCGGAACATTGATACAACGAAACAGCAAAAGCAACAGAACATCAGAAAACTGTCATTTTGGGTAATTCTACACATACGTTTGAGTTCATATAAAAATCGATAAAAACCCTAAAATATTTAAAAATACAGCGTACAGTTGGTTGAGCCTTTAACGGTCCGTGTCACTTG
This sequence comes from Heliopora coerulea, assembly GCA_030142905.1. NCBI lineage: Eukaryota > Metazoa > Cnidaria > Anthozoa > Scleralcyonacea > Helioporidae > Heliopora > Heliopora coerulea. Next base: position 117,268 of record JASJOG010000049.1, read on the forward strand.
TGCAGGACATCAGAAGAAAAGAACGAAAGAACGAACGAACAAAACACAAACGTTTAAAAAAATAATTCAGGCATTTAAAAGGTGAGCTTAAAATGACTAGCCACCAAGAGTTTATTCAACGCCCAGGCGGTCAGATAAGAAAAGAGTTCTTAAAAATGCAGTATCAGGCATGCTGATAATGAATCCGATGCAGACAGTGATTACACGTATAGCGTGACATGCCCTGACCAAAATGCAGCTGATCAAGTTTCAAAGTTCTCACAAAAACCCGTGCATGACAATCGCCGAAGTTAATTTTAAACTGAAAAATAGCAACCATCATAATGGTCAGAATAATTAATCCAGTAGAGTGAAGGAAATGCTTTAGTTACTTCCATATTGAAAACTGATTATGTTAAACGTTCTTAAATTTTTGCAGTAATGCTAATAGGTTGAATTAAGAATAGCGTCATCATCTCCAGTCTTTATTTTCCAGATGAAGCTGTATTAGTTTGTTAAGGTAGTTAAGTGCTGGTTTAAAAAGTCTCTCGTTATCATATTTTCGTGGACAAAGTTGTTTTCGCTCGATAATCGGGACCTTAAGATCTACGTTAACTTCAACGACGACTTCCGATAAACAAAAGTATTCTTCATGCAAAACAAAGTGAATGAATAATTTTTATTCTCCGGAGCATTTTAACAAGGTCGTCGTTCTACACACAACGTCACACTGACCATTTTCACGTCTTAAGGACGATGCAGCTCGCGGAGTGAAAAAAGCTGTTACTTAAGATTGAATTCAATCTGAGTCTACAGTCGTTTTAGAAGAATTGGAGCGTTTAGGAGTCATAAACAAGCCACAAGTATCAAGCATGGTGGTCAATAAACTGCGGGTTTCTTCAAATGCGATATTTTAAAGGTCGCAGTCGTTCAAGTTGCCGTCTGAGATCTTAAGACCTCTAGTATGAAAGTAGAACGCAGGGTGAGCAGTGTTGAGCGGAAAGTAGAAAACCAAAACAAATCAGGGAAAGACTGAAATCAAGGAACGAGATATTGACGTTTCGAGCAAAGGTCCTTTGTTGGAGGGAAACGTGAAATTATGTATAAACTAGGTGATATTTTTGTAGGATAAACAGTCATGTAATGCAAAATGATGAATGAGTTTAAGAAGTCAATGACAAGTAAAGTAATGAGAGGCAGATGATGGAAAATCATTTGCTATTTTAAACGTCGATCCGTGAGCCGAGAAGGTGAGGGCCGACAAAGAACCCAGGAGATCCTATTGCATAAGTGTTGAAATAAAGAAAAACACCAAGGCAGTAAGGAATGCGATTGAAATTATTGATTGCTCGAGAGAATTGCTTTAAATCAGAAATTTTCTTTCTTGATTCCATTCATTCACTTTCTATCTTATCCTAATCTTCTTAATACACTTGCAACATATCCATCGTTCTTCAAAACGCCCTGCCTATCTATTTGGAGGTAAAGGTTTTTAAGGTGGTTGTTTCTAAATGAACGGCGGCGGTAGGATGTGATTGGAAGGCTGTTTATAAATAAACACAGCCGAGCGCCTGGTTGGTTGCCTTGAAAACCGATCAGTTCAGTAATAATGTCAAGTATATCGTATTAGGTACTACGCAGTATGAGGTGAAGACCTGAGTTACATTGTATTAGTATGAAGGTTGACCTACACTGCAAGATTGACGCAAGCGGTTGTTCGTCCTGATGTATCCGATTCAGTTACATGAGGCTTCAGGACCCCTGACCTCGATAATATATATGGACTGCGTACTGTCGTCAGCAATCAATTGCAGCGAGTATCCGTAAAAAAGAATGAGGTCATTAGAGGTCCTTTTTCTTATGACGGATACCACTGGCCTCACAGAAAGAAAACTATTCACTATATGATACCTGAACTCTCATTTTAAGCTTCTGGTTGCGGGTTTTTTTCGTAACTACCCACGAAAGAACTTGTTTGGAAATCACTTTTATAACTCTATTTATGCATTACCATTGGCAATTGACATGCTTAATTACAATACGTAAATGTTACGAGAGGGAAATTTCTAAGAGAAGCCCTCTTCTCTTCTACGTTGTTGTCCGATGTATATGAGCTGGTTCGTAGGTTAATGGAATTTTGCATGGGTAATCGTTACGAAACAATCTTTGTTTTGCAGAGAATCTGGCTAGTTTCGAATTCTTTAAAAATTCGAAATTCTCTGAATACAATATATAATCAAACCAAAATATCCCATCATTAATGTATAATAAAACCATCCGCAAAACACGTCTTTAAAATTTTAGCTAAACCAATGAGCTCTATGAACTAATGCTGACTAACTTTGATAATTTAGAAGTGCATTTTAGGAAGGGAAATTCTGTTCTTAGTATATTATTCAGATGATCTAAAATAACTCGGTGGTGATGTTAAGTTTAATTTCAGTGCTTTAGCTAATTTCTTGACAACATTCATCTCAGGTAGAGACCAGAGCATATAACCGGATATAAATATGTTTATTCTGAATGAGAAAAATCTCGAGTGTCTAGATATTTTTAAGACCCAGCCGGGATCCGTTGCAAAAAATGCAACTTTGGGTCATCCGGCTGGGAGTCGAACCCGCGACCTCAAGAACCTACTGCAATGTTCTGCCAACTGAGCTACGGAGGCCGTTGCCGAGAGCATAGCCACGAGTTCAGTTCAATACTATACTGAGGTTCTGGCTTTCGCTCAGCTTTTTCAAGCCGGAGATGTCTCCCCTCTACGAGTAAAATGGCTCGATGATAGCCAGTGTAAAAGTATTTGGCGTAAGCCAGTATAAAAATAAAAAAGTTGGCTACGGACCGAAAAGAGTAAAAAAATCACTTTGCGATTACATGATGAAAATGTTGAGCTTAGGGTGAGTTTCATCCAGGTTTGAGCTAACGAGGCCAACATTTTCAGTTAGTCTAGCCGCTGACACTTCCAATGCAATCGACTGAAAAAACGTTTCTGCATGAGTGCAAAATACTAAAGCAACAATCAGCCCTTTGAGTTCCACTTTTAGCCTGTGTGAACATTTCTTACAAAATCGGGAGCTTTTTCAACTGTACGTCAACCATCACGCCAGGATGAAACTCGATAAAATTTATTTTTTAGTTTTTCAACCTTCTCATCCGCGCTGTAAATCTTACGTGTACTCGGCCCAATAGTGGTCACAGCTTTGACTTCTTCGTTAAATTAGTAGTCATTTGGGAAGTGTATTGCAAGACCGTGACGATAAAGAGTCATCGGAAATAGCCATTAATCTAGAACAAAGTAATGCACTTGGTGAAAATGCTTCTTTGTCGAAAACCTATTTATTCTTGGTAATTATGGTCACCTGTTTGTCGTATCAAATGGCCACTATGCACTTTGGGAACTCGACACATTAGATTGATTCACACTAAGGCTGGGCATTTTCGTTGCTAACGACTTCTTAGAATAGACAAAGAAACGGTCATTTATATCTGTCTCATTTGCACATTTCTTCATTGTCTCAAGCACTGTTAATCTTTAATCTTTAAAATTATATACTCAGAGGATTCTATCAACTTAAAGCAGTTGATTTACAAAGCAGCCATGCATGATTATTTACAAAAAAGAAAGGAGGAACTAAATACAAAGGATTAACAAGTATAAGAGATTATGTATACATGAAAAACATAGATTACACATATAACTAAGTGAGTACATGCACAAGTTCCAGAGAATCAATCAAGGAGACTGGTGGTCTTCAATATATTATTAAAAGAAGACAAAGACTTAGAACGTTGCAGTTCACTTGGTAATTCGTTCCATAATTTATCGTCATATCTAAAACTCTTTTCTAGGGATTCTTTTTTCTGTTGCCTTATGTGAGACGTATGAGCTTTACGTGTTGGCCCAGTTAGTTTTAAAATATTCAATTCGATGTAGCCTTGTTGATACTGAAAAGTATGATTTGCCTTTGGCAGAGAAAATCGTGTTTGGGTCGGGTCCCAAACTGAGTTTGCCCACCAAGTATCACTGACATAAATCATCAATGGTAAAATTTAGTAATTTGGAATCTTGGTGCAATTTGTATATCAATGCTCGTGATCTCAAGCTATATAGTCAGAAACGTTTCCTACGATTCTAGTCGTCATTGGAAGATCTATAGTGTAAGACTTTATATCAACGCCAAGGTACTACAATTCTAGCGAAAATCACATGGTTCCTGCATATGCTTGTGTTGTACAGTTAGTCAAGTTGCAAAAAAGCCACATGTACTTTTTTTTAAATGAATAGCCATGAAGACGACTTGAAATATATTTAGGTAAATTTATTAGCGTTTCGTTGCAACGTGCAATTAAAATCAAACATATTCAAATTGTCTTCATGGCAATTCATTTAATAATTTTCAGCTGGACTCTTATCTTTATCCTTCGTTTACGTTTTCTGCCCGGAAAATCCATTTCAATGTTTTTGTTTAATTTGTAGTTGCTTGATAGAAACCGTAGGGTACCAAACGTCATAGCCTAAATAAGCAAACGTTTCATTATTTGTATAAATATTCAAAACTTCCTTACAGAAACTTGAGCATTGAGCAGGTTAGAATGAAAATTTAACGAGCCGATTTCGAGAAATTTATTTCACTCGTGTAAAGTTACCTTGAATGGCAGGAATTATCGAGAGAACTTTCGAGCGTTTATTGCAATAGCCCTCCTTCCAAATATCAAATCGACACAAGTTATATGAAAGCTGCAAAGACGTTCGGCACGGAATCAAATTAGTCATCTTGGAAATCTAGTCATGGGCTACACCATCTGTGGCACAGATCTTGCTTGGAGCTGGGTTGCTATTTCGGTATATATGATGTTAGTGAAGTGCATATGCGATTCCAGTGAAACGGATGTGTTATATCAAAAGGTTACATTCGAAATCTTCATTCAGCAGCAATGATAAAGACTATACAGAAAGAAATTTCGCGTACATTAATTATTGCAGAGCGATTGAGTCTTCCTCCTAAGACAAAACCAGAATCAGTTATGAGAAGACCAGCTGCCACGTTTTGAAAGCCACAGTCTTAAAGGGTGCGGTAGGATGAACGTAGGAGATATGTTTGAGTCGCAACGAGGAGGCCGTAACTCATAAGTTCACAGCTCGGCATAATCATGGAAGTAGTTTCATTCGATCGAAATCTATTCTCTTGAACTGAGAACATATGATTCTTCAAGATGTAATCCATAACCGGTCCCATTAGAGGCTAGAAAAGTCATTTGTATTAAATGGAATTATTTCATTAACCAAAGCAGTGGTAACTGGTTTCTTGCGAAAAGCATTTCTTAGATTTTTGGCTAACGTTTCCGCGAATCTATGGAAAGAAAGAAAGACTGAAAGGAGACACTCGTCTTTCTTTATGCCTCTCTTTCCTCATTCCTATGCTGGAAATCAGTTGACGCAGACCTTTCATGGAGGCAGTCAACTCGTTAAAGCCCTGATCATAGGAAGAAAGCATTTTCCAGCCAATGAAATCTCGCACTTTTGCAATTCTAAGCGAGAAACTATATCACTGATTGTAGTATGTAAAGTGGTATAAGTTCATTTATATACGTCTTATGTTTTGTCATCTACCGGACATAAAAGCTGTTTATTTAATTCAGCTTTATTCGAATTTTTAACGAATAAGTAGTTACCTATGTAACAGTCGAGGAAGGATATAGTTATTTACAAACATCTGCATGCTCTAATATGTATGTTTATCCATAAAGCAGCTAATTCTCAAATGTCCATTCGAGGTAAGTTGTGTCTTTATCGGTTGCTTTCTGTCGTCTATTTGCGGGAAAGCGTTTTAAACTAAGTAAATATGAAGTAAATACGTTTGGTATTTCAATTTGGTTCTAAAAACTAGACAACACAACTACAAAAGAAAATGAAATGGCAAACTCAGATGGATGGATGATGGATGGAGCTGTATTCACAGCTCGTCTTAATTATCTACGAGTTATGGATACGGAAAGAAAAAGAAAACGGAAAGATTTTCGTCAGCAATTAGGTTTTTCTAGTACAGGACAATGGAATGCTAACATGTTTCTTCATATAAGTTCATGCCATATACGTTTTCATTTCCTTCAATTATTTAAGATGATGAATGAATCCGAGATGGCGAGTAGCATTCATCGTGGCCCAACAAACATATAGGTGGGCGAGGAGGGCTATTTTCAATTCGCATTCGAGCAGGTGAAATTTCCAAAGCTGTTTTGTTCAAAACAAAGAAATGTTGAGCGTATTTCTCATAATGTTTTTTTTAAAAATATACGTCTTCAGCGTTGCTATATAAAGGACTAGTCCGCCTTCATACCAACCCGTACAAATTCGAGTCACGTTGTTTCAACTGAAATTAATTTAAAACTGACAGGGCCATTTATTGCGGGGAAGTGTTTTCGCTGGTTTTTCGAACCGGGCAAATAGAGTTTGCCTTCGCTTTCGTTTGCACTGCTTATAAACTGTTATGCACCTGGTCGATGAAACAGCTGCTGGCTATACAGTGTAGCTGATCATTGATTGGTTCACTCGAAATCTTATTACAAGACCAAGTATACATTTATGTCCAGTAAACCTTGATTCAGATTGTCGAGCATATACATGGTTTTCGGTACAACGCGAACCATAACATTTTCCTTTGCTATAGTTCGTCAGTTGCCTGTTTGAATGAACAGAATTATGTACAGGCACGATATGGCTTACTGTTACAGAGACACAAAAGCTAAACGGTAAGTCAAATCTCTGTTAACTGCCTCCATTATGTGCTCTCAAACGTAATGTATATCCGTTAACAGGTACTTTGCTTTTCAAAGGAATGGCTCTTCCTTCATGTTCGAGCGTCTTAGTCATGTTTTATTTCCCCCCAAGAGTTACTACGAGCAACGTTAAATAGGAACTGAAAGGTTGCGTGGGTAGTTTAACGTCAGTAAAAATCTAGACAAACTTTAAAATGTTTGTATTAAACAAATCAGGACGACAAATTGGGGAAAAAAGATATACTGTCCTTTCGTGAAGTATATATAGCGCGCTGCAAAGATTTTCAAACAAGTGTAAATGCTTTTGCCAATCAAAAACTAAGAGGCGTTTCACTAATCAACGCTGACACGATGGCGTCGAAGATTCTGCGTGAGAGGTTTTATCTGAGGGAGGGAAACAAGGTTTAATTACGAGAAAAGGTAAACTTCCTTCGACAATCAAAAGCTTTGTAACGGACGAACATTTATGATACAATTGTTTGCTTTAGACCTGACGAAAAACGTTAGAAGTTGAGTTTCGTGCTTCTTTAACTAGATTAATCAGACCCACTTTGGGGGAAGTGTCACAAGGGGTTGCCTTTCAAATCTCGTTATTTCCATTAGGTTACGATGCTGACCGAAGTACATAGCAAAGATAAGACGAAGAACGCCATTCACGAGGAACATCACCTCGAATAATAATAATCTGTTAAGAAAAGAATTGTCCTTTTTCCTCAGGCTGCTGAAGCAAGTGATTTCGTTTGTAGTTCGTCAAATCAAAGCTGGTTTCTCTTTTTTACTCGGCAAAAATAAGACAAATTCTGCAAGCTGTCGAAGAGCAGCAAAGATTATTGCACATTTGAATAACATTAATGATTAATTTTTTAATTAGAAATAAAAAAAAGGAATTATTGCCTTATTATAGGCCTTTCAGACTTCACAGACGCTTCGAATTGATAATCAAAATATGCATTAAAGGACATAATGATGACTTCACAATGCGCACAAAACGATCGCCTTGGTCCTCGCGTTGTCTGCTTCAAGCAAATACATAATCAAAAGAAACTTTTCTTGACAGTTAACCGACAAAGGAAGCTATCGCGAACAAAGTCTTTATGTCAAACAATAGATCTTACTAGATAAATCCCCAGGTTTTACACGTGGTTATCCATTTTAAAGAGCTATAAAAAATGTGAAAAACGCAACAAAGGTTGAACAAGTGTCACTGAGAATCAATGTGATTTGTTAAGAGATTAGCATTCGATTCTTCTTCGTGTTCGATCAAGTGTTTCTCTGAGTCTTCCAAGTGCTATAATCTCTACCCTATGCAAATGAATGCTAATAGAGCAAATGTCAGGTCCGACAGCTTAATGAGCGAAAGAAAGCTACATAAACAAGGCCCATGGAAAATTGTTACAAATGGCTCATGTATATGGAAGTATTTGACTTTCTTCTGGTCGGCCGCCAGGTTAACAATTTATAGAGGACTTGCAGTTGTTAAGAATTATGTATAAATGAAGTGCATGTGGATTCCAAAATTTTTAAGGAGAACACTAAAACAGAACCAAGATAAAGCCAGCTGCACCATTCAATTGAGTGTTCATGGGTGACAAATTTTAATTCTTGATTTCAACTCCCAAGTGTTACTTATACCGTATTAAACAGAAATATATTTGCTCAAAATAAAAATAAAAATAAATGAAAAAACTCAAAACTAACTGTGAATTTAAATTTAATCTGATTTTCATACATACATACCCACTTACTGCGTATCTATCCATCCAACCATCCATCCTATTCATCCATCAATCCATCCTAAAAATTCACGGATAAAGACAAAAGCACAGAACGTCACCCAAATTTAAGAGGTTTTTATGCGGAAATTAATCGCGAAAACAATTTATAAAGACGAATGTGCAAATTTTCGACACAGCTTTAAAATGAATTAACGTACCCAAATGAAACTGTCCATCCCCGAACATGGATGTAAAATTAGATTTTATTAACCGGCTGAACTCATACAATTCAACGAGCATAATCATGTTTTTTCCTACTATTTTAATTGAGCGAATTAACGCTTCAGCCCCCGGATAGTTTCGGAAACTTAATTAGTCGACGCAATTTGTCTGCAATTCTGGCCGATTTCTTCATGAAAGGGTTCCAGTTGGCAGACTCCTCGATGAACAAGTATTGGGCAAACGACATATACATAAAAAGAGGCGGAACTGATGGAAAAGACGGGATCTCGTTTCGCTCGATTAATAGGTGGGTTTCTCTTCCTGATACTACAACAAATAAATTGAAATTGGCGTTTACTTGGAGATAAAACCCGCACGAACTCTTGTTTTTGCGGGTGTTATTTTGCTTGGACATATAAGACCCGATTGGCAGCGCAAAGGTTAATAACCAGATTTTGTGTGTGAGAGTATTCATATGAACGAAAAAAAAATCGAAGAAAAAATGGACAAATCCAGGAGGGTTATTTTTGCCTATTTATCGTCTTTGCAGGGAATGTAGTCCTTGATATCAAACAACAACCGACACCGCTGACCATTAGGTCCCAAGTTTGAGTAATGCAAAAGGTGGTTTCTATACTAATAGAATATGACCCTCTTCGAAGGCAAGAATGAGTTCTAGATGGGTACAAATACCTAGAGTGGGATTCAGGGTATGTAACCGGCAGATACTGCACGTCCTGCATTGTAATAGCGCTGCTATAGCGTTTTGTCGCCATTGCCATTGTACCACAATTAAATACAATTTTGAAACGAAATTTTACTCAATTCAAAATGAAGCTCTAAAATGAAAGAATCATATTTACCTTGAGTGATTTTGTTCGACACGCGGAGTGTGAAGAGAAATGCGGATTTCAGCCAACTAAGATGTTATTACAGATGATGACATTGGCTTAACTACGGGGGTGGCCTGGAGGGAGCCAGCCCCCATAAAAATTTACTGGGCCACCCCAACTGCTAGTGAATGTAATCATGAACCTCTATGAAGTTTGACATTACCGCAATTGCAGGTGTTCAAGATGACATATTTAAGTGTTTGAGAGACACTCTAAAATTTGTCCTTGATATTGGCCCCGCCAAATTTGCTGAGGGTCCCTCAAGGCTCCCCCACTTGGAATGTCTTAATTATGCCACTGGACGATAAGTGGAGGTTCGTCAAACTCAGACACTTGTTAAAAAGTCTTTGAGCCCCAAGGAAGTTTTCATGGAAACGAAAATGTGGAAATAGTATTGGCTGAAGTTTTTCTTGAGCTGAAAACTCCCGCATGGTTAGTTGTTGGCCACGCTGTTGCCAGACAACACAAAGACAGACAGCTGAATGCTCTTAACTCGATCAATCATCATCTCTCCACATGTGAAACGTCACCTGTACGGCAGGCCGAGTTGCGAAAAATTTTAGGATTTCACTCAGGATAGGGGAATCGCCGAAGCGACTTAAAGAATTAATTCTCATCCGCTTTTTAAGTCAGTTGAAAATATTTCAAGCCGTAGCATTAACTATGTTGAATTTATATTTACAAAATACTCCAAGGCATATAGCCTTATCTATGTCGAATTTATCATGCTGCTGTGTATTAAGCACTAAAACACGTATGCAGAAGCTTAGATACGGCTGCTGGCCCAACACTCCGCAGACGCTACGCATGCCACCACTTCTACGGTTTTCCAGGTATCACTCTGCTACTGTATCTGGTGAACTGTGGCCAGCTGACTATAATTGCATCTGCGTTCTGGCCTATAGAGTATAAAACAAATCCTGAAAAATGGTGACATCTCGAAAACCGAAGATTCGAGTCAAGAAGTAGACGTGCAAATGACTGCGATAAAATTTTAACTTTATTACAAAGACGTCATGAAATCAAACTTTATGACTTGGTAATAAAGTCGAAATATTACCGCAATCATTCGTACGTCTTGTTCTGACTCAAATCTTGGGTTTTCAAGATGTCATTATTCTTTTTTTTTTTTTGGTTTTGTTTTGTACGCTATGAAATTGTCTGCTGACACCGGATTTTGTACTGGCCTATGCAAAGCTACTCATTGCAATTGACCGTTTCAAGGTGGGTAACGAAGTTTGGTTATAAATATCATAGCCCTGGAAATAATTCTGATGAACACCATCGTTGAATATTTTTGTAATCGTATAGGATAATTTAACCTCGACAATGTGAAATAGTCTCATTACTCTGAAGATGTTACATGATAAGTAACGAAATGTCAGTTAATAAAAATACCTCACGGTTAAGTTGTTCGAACTGTTTCAACGATGGTGTTCATCAACGGAATTATTAGCTGGGCTATAATATTTATAACCAAAGCTATTGACTTTCCAGGCGGAAAACGTTGACGTAATATAAAGATGAGAGCCCAGCTCCGGATTTTTATATGGAGAACCGTAGCAACCGAAGAACGAGGCATTTAAAATAACTTCACGAATGTTTCGCAACGGACGTGCAACATCTTCAGAGTAACATTTGCAAGTGTGGCAAAAACCTATATATGTATTTACACGTGATGATAAGTAACATGAGAACCAACCAATAAGATTAAAGTAACAAGATATAAGGTAACAAGAAAATTATGAGATAAAATAAAATAAAGTTAAATGAAAGGTCATTCTGAAGATGTTGCACGTCCGCTACGAAACGTTAGTAAAGTTATTTTAAATGCCTTTTTTTTGTCTATCGTTATGGTTCTGCACATAAAAATCCTGAGCTGGGCTCTCATCTTTATATTACGTATAACCAAAGCTGTTCACTTTCTAAAAAGAAAAATCCAAGCCAGGTTCTCCTTATGGGATGCCTCCTCTCGCAACGCTCAAAGCAATTGCTAAATATTCCAAGACAGCAATAATTCACGTGCGAATTATCAGTGGAGAAACAAAGAAGAAGTCAACAAGTTCTTTATTCTAACAAAACATTGCATGATTTTACGAGAAAATCATGAATATTTTACTAACATTCCCACGAATGGGCCCTGAAGGGACTCTTCATTAATGAGTGCAAAATTCATTTTTAACCCTGTTCCAATTAAAAAACCTAGGTTGCACCCCCTCTAACTATAATTGTCGATTCACAACTAGTTCAGCACTTGCGTGTACCCTTGATGCACCTGGTAAAGTACAGTCGCTCATTTGGGATGACAAAAGCTTTGATTGCCAAAATTTATTTTTGTAAGTATCTTTTACACAAAGAATACCAATAAGGGTGAATGACAATCAGCTGCAACACACCTGTTAGGATTCTTTATCTCCAAAGAATACTATTAAAGGTATGTAGTGTGTGTGTGAGAGACGGAATAACGACTGCTATCAAGAAGTCAACTTATAATAGAAATTCTTCGGTTGTGAAAATTTTTGTATAGTCATTACATGAACAAATTGGTAATGACACAGTAAAACTTCACCATTAGCGTTGCTTATAAATTTGAAAGCCTAGCATGTATTGACACCCGATAGTCGGGTTTTGTGGATTCTGTGAACCAAATTAGGGGTTCTCGAATCATCCTTAGGCTGAAATATTGCCATAAGTTCCTCACAACAAAAACGTGAAAATATATTGCAACATGTTCTACTCGAAGCATGTTTTAGCTCTTTGAAATTCTACTCTTGAACAAAAAGAGTTCTCTTTCAATCCACAACAACGGTTACTAGACATGTAAATTTCGCTGAGTACTATATTCATACCATACCTTGCACAAGAACGGTTGGAGTTCAGGCCACACGATCAAATAAAACTTCCAATACTTTAACCCAAACTTTGAAAATCTTCGGTTCACAAATTCGTTTTGTTTTCAATTCATCTTTCAAGTTTGGGAGAATAGTCATATTTCTAAATATCACTCTATTTTTAAACCGGGATGATCCTAAAGAAGGTCTTTTCATAAAATAGCTAAGTACCTTCTGGCATTTTTCTTCCAACAAATTCCTTCGAGAAGCTTTAAATTGAAAATTCTGCATAACTTGATACAATGCTTTTTCAATGGGAAAGGAACCATCGTTACAAAAACTTCTTATGTCACAGTAACGTCAAGAACTCAGCCTAAAATTGTACGACGTGTTAAAACAGAACACTTCGGGCAGGGATAAGAATCGCTAAAATCTATCATTAACAATGAAGAACCATCTTTTAGTGTGCTTAGGATATTAAGGTAAGAATTAAAGAGACGTTATAAGAAAGGAAATATATAAAACCGATTCTTTACACCTGCTCCGCTTTACGGATCATCGCTTCGTGTTCACCAAGCATCCATTCATCTTGGTTACTGCAGCCGGCTGGTGTGCCAAAACAATTCCAATCAAAACTTTCGACTGTTATTTCAAGCTCTTGTTCATCTCTCTTGAAATAAGCTCTGACCTTTTCCCGCCAAAACTTGCCTGTCTCAGCAACCAATCAGAGGGCTTCATTTCACTGTCATAACAAGCCACAGCATTAAATTACAAAGTAAAGAAAAAACCAACCAATATATTTCATTCAAAAAAAAAATTTTGCAAATTAAAACAAAAAGTTGCCATGTTAATCAAGGAGTAATTAGAACCATTTCTCCATAAAAGAAATGGATTGCCACAAGAACATTCAACATTAAACTCTTGGCTCCCCAAACGCTGCATGGAGCACAAGACAGCATGACAAACTAACATACAGTTTCTAGGCATGACAGCAAAATTTGTGCAGGCGAATGGCACCTTGCTGGCGTTTTAAGAGACGCAGCAGCTGGTCTATTTAAATTATTTTCTTAATAAATTTTAGAAATCGAAGCATTGCATGGGGATTTGTGCGACTGTGAAGCCGGTGTTTTGCGATAACATCTTCTGAAATGTTAAAAATGAGCACAATGAATTAGCAATGAATTAGTAATATGCAAAAGTTTGGTGGTAGTGAACTCCTTATTGAGGTGAACGAAATATTGACGTCTCTGCCAAATTGGACGAGTTTATGAGTGGCTTGTGAGATAAGCTAAAAACATTATGTATAGAGGGGGGGGTTGCCCACTTAACAAAGTTTGTCACAAACTAGCATAAGGCGTGGTACAAAGTCACTTTATTTGGAAACAAACACGCGTGGAGGTTTGTGACAACTGTCGTACATAATAGCGAGCAAGAAAATATTGGCAAAGCAATTGTTAAGGGCTATTTACACGTGCGATTTAGCGCGTTGCGAACGTCATCCTGGTGTATGTAAGTCTGCGCACATGTGTAAGTCTGTGACAATCTGTGCACCAAGATATCCACTTACGATCATTGAACTCAAAAAGACTGGAACGATACCTCGTTATGTCTGGCCTTACAACTGAATGAAGCCAATATGGGGGGCAGCCATGGGGGTCAAAAACACGCGTGGGAAAAATTATACTGAACTTTTACTTTTCATGGACAGTTAATTCTAACAAATATGCAGTCTTAACTACATTGTCTTCAACCTTTACTAAGGACAAATAGAAAACTGTCAAAAAATCCGAAATTTGGGTGAAGTTTTTCACAATAGGTTGCGTGTTTTATCGCGTAGGGGACTGGGGTGACCTGCAAATTGACCTACATGTCAACCTCCATGATGGCTTCAAAATACAGTTTGCAGGTATCGTTCCAGTCTTTTTAGAGTTCAATGCTTATGATTCGCTGCAGTTTGTCCTCGACGCTCAGGTCAGTTAAACACATACTCCACGATGTCAATTGCAAGGCACTAAATCGCACGTGCAACGATTAAGGTTAAACGTATTAACAGAGGAGTTGGCTATCGCTTGGTAGTTCCGTAGGAATGCCACTTTGCCGGAGACAAATTTTCCATCCTATAGTTGAAATCAAAGCTTGGAAATGAAGGATTTGAGTTCAAACTGATCTAACGGACCTCAGACTACAAACATTAACTCGGAACAGTCCTCGGATACCAAATTTGAGGCGCTCTACACTGTATTTATATATTTACGGTAATAATGGTTTAAAGTATATTACCAGATATTCAAAAAATTATCACTTTTAGTCAACGTAACTATAAACGTTTGTTTGAATGTTTTTATGATTCGTCACCTTCTGTTTAAGATTTTCGTCTGCCATCGGCTCTCTTACCATCGGGGTAAACTACGAGTATTAAATTCCCGATGGACGCTTAATAGAGATAAAAGCAATAGCGAACCCGTTATCGGGACGATCTAAAGGTTGCCACGGTGGGTTAACAGAGATGGCCGCTAAATAAGGGTTTTATATGCAATGTTTATGTTGACAATATTTTCGGTATTATGATAACTGGCCGCTTAAAATGGGGTCATCGTTTAATGGGTTCAACTATATATGCACGTACAGCAAGGCTTATATATATATATATATATATATATATATAGATAGATATATATAGATATATATATAGATAGATATATATACATCATTGCTGTATATATATATATATATATATAGATAGATAGATAGATAGATAGGTGAGATTTTATTAAAAAAATCGTACGAAGAGAGTGCTCAATACCAGAGTAGAGCGAATTACAATAGCAAGACAAGGTAAACTTGGGTTACTTCATAAAGATTTACTACAAATTTGTTTCGTATGGCAAGCTGGGCCTGCCACACTCGTCAGGTAGTGATCGCGTCTACGAGTGTGGCAGGCCCAGCTTGCCATACGAAACAAATTTGTAGTAAATCTTCATGAAGTAACCCAAGTTTACCTTGTCTTGCTATTATATATATATATATATATATATATGTATGTATTTATATACAGCAAATTGCATAAATTTTGGCAAACCTAAACATATCGTTAAAAAAGTATGTATAGGTAAATCTGTAACTGTGAATACTTTAATCAACCTTAATGCATTAGACTGGCCAAAGAATGTACCAAAAAACACACAGCATATCTTCACTGACCGTTGAAGTGAGAATAAAATGGTGATACAACGGTCTTGATATGTTTATATGTTGATATGTTTTGTGCCATAATTTTTGCAATTTGCTGTATATATATATATATATATATATATATATATGTATATCAAAAGTATAATCGAACACAAGTATCGATTATAAAGAAAATGGTATGACAAAAAGAACATCAGTGTAGAATAGTCACTTGTTCGTTTCAAATAAATAACGTTTTATTTCACACACAAACGTTTTCGCTTCTACAAGATCTTCACGTGTGAGATAATTCGAGTGGTTAGGTTCCTTTTATATTTCCATTTACGTCAATCTACTGTTATGTTAATTATTTTGTCTATATAATATACATATACATACATACATACATACATATATATATGTAAATATAAAATACTGCATAGACAGTGTTGATTAAGATAAAAAGTTCGAAGTTTGGTAACTGCCGTGATTGATCACAAAGAATTCCAACGTTTCGAACAAAAGCTCTTCGTCAGAGAACGAAAAGCGTTCTGGACGAAGGACCTTTGCTCGAAACGTTGGAATTCTTTGAGATTAGTCACGGCAGTTACCAACCTTTGAGCTATGTATATAGGTCTGTCTGTATCAGTTTGTAAGTATGCATACATGCGCCCATTTATGTATTTATGTGTATGTATGTTAGTATATATTTGTAAATATGAATGTATGTGCCAACGCAGGCATGTGAATGCATGTATACATGCATAGATGCACGTATTTACAAATGTACGTACACATGTACGTTCCCCTGAAAGTAAGTAAATATCGTCATATGTACGTGAGTTCGCACCTGTATTAATCCAGGAAGGTAGATAGATATGTTTGTATGCGTATCTACTGATTTATATATTTATATATATGTGCGTTAAGATGTTTGTATGCATAAAATAAACATATAACCAGCTAAACCATCATGGTCAAGGGCTCATTGTTTCAGAAATGTCTCAAAATTTCGCTAGAATTTCGCATTTCTAAGCGTTAAATGATTTCTCACAAAAGTTGCCTGACGTGAATGATTTTTCTGGACTGTCTGCCCCTGTCATAAGACTCCTAGTCTGAGTGCGTAATTTATGGATGTACTTTAATGAAGAATGTGTTTAAAAATATACATGAAAGATCAACCCAGAGATAATGTGCAAAATTGAACAGCATGCCTCACTCGTTGAGAGGGGCACCGACTTGACAAAAATTAAACAAAACTGGGAAAACAATCTTTCAAAAAATTGGTATTTAAGTGTTTCACTCACACCTTATTATCTTGACCAAAGAAGCGATAAATTGTTGGCACAAAGGGAATTTATTTTTATCTATGAAGTGATCAAAATAAACTTGCAGCACACAACCGCCCACAAACAGGAAACGTTTGTATTAAGCAAAAGAAAAGGTTTAAGTTGCAAGATGTAACAAAGGATTGGTTAACAGACAAATCTATCTGAAAATCAGTTACGAGATAATGCAAGTGTCGATTTAGGCGATGTACCTGAGTTCGAGCTTCAAGATTAGAACCAAATGAAGCCAGATGAGTCAATAATTGCCAACGTCAGGGGTAAAACACGGAATAACTGAAGATAAAGGTAAGACGTCGATTGTCTGCCTTTTTGGTTTCAATTACGGTCGCCTAGCCTTGTTCGCAGTTGGAAACCTGAAACCCAAAAATGGTGGAGAAGCCTGAGAATTACTTAGTTCGTCTTTTCAAAGTCTTATTTTTAATTTCACTTCAACGAAAATGTCATGTTTGTTAAAACAAGAGTTACGCATTCTTTAGCTCTCGTCTATCCGGTGATAGGTTTACGGACATCCTTGTTTGAATTGCCCAGTCATTGGGGCTCCCAGGAATGACTGGCTGCAGTTATTGTCTGGGAAGACGCGAGATTCTTGCCATTTGAAGTTGTTATTCTTCGCCAACTAAATCTCAGATGCCGCGGAGTGGTTCAATCAGGGTCCAAGCTGTTAGGATAGACATTAGTCACATGAGGACTTCCCCAACGGTTGAACTCGATTGTCGTTTTCTTAGTTGGTTCAACCATTCCTGTTGTCTAGAATTGCTTGCTGGAAATTTTTAACTTCGAGGTTATAAATATTGTTCTGGTCATTGACTTTATTATAATTCATTTCATACGATAATTGTGGACGTCAAACTTGACAGTTGTTGAACAGTTGTTTAAAAGAGTTTTTTGTCCTGGCCAATGACGTTAGTGGGACGATACGTCAAAGTTATGTGTTTTGCGGTCATGTACAATAACAACTCCGGAAGTGCCGTCAGCAGCTTGGTGTGAACGTACCACGCATTTAATGCTTTGACCGCGGAGCTCTCCCCTCGACGAGTAAAATCGTCTGGCGTTAGCCAGAGTAGAATAATAAAGATCTTATCCCACCGAGAAAGAATTAATGTTGTGCATGCACGTGAGAGGTGAGTCTTGTGAAAGACAAACTCAGATATTTATCAAGCTATTTAACTTAAATCCTAAGAAAACCCAGAGCAGAATGGAACCCATAAACAAGTAAGACTTAAAGCCTGGTTTACACAGGCGACATAAGCAAGTTCCTCTGGGACTTGCGAAGATAAAACAACAAGAATTTTTCTTTTTTTCACCTTCTGTTCGGCTTTTGGCCCACGCTTGGACTATGATCTTATGCATATGATCACGACGATCCTTATGTCGCAGGCTTGACTTCATTCCTTTGTTTTACCTTGTGTTTTGTCCTTATGATTTCCTTATGCTCACGTTTGAACCAGGCTTAAGTGGCTAGCGAAAGTTAGAAAAGTGCGCTGGTCCAACTAATGGGCAATTTCTTCAGCCTGAGAGGCTACTGGCGTGTATTTTTTAAAATTAACCTACAGAATGCTATGCTTTTACACTTCGACATTTTGGCATATACATGGAAGTAAATTCGTACGACCAGGTTTGAGGGCGGGATTACGTTCAATTTCAAAGCTGGAAATCTTAATCTAATCCGGATCGCCTAGATCCACTTTAAGCCTCCTTTGGGGATCTGGTTGCAAGGAGGCGTACCCCGAGGTAATCGTTTTGATACTAAGTTTATAAAAGAAATGTAGCTGATAAATATGGATATAATAACTCTGAATGGCTAAAACTAACATAACATTAAAGCTTAGTATGAGTCTAGCAGATTGTCTGAAAAAGTTAATGATTTATTTTAGTTTTAGACGTTTTCTAGCATCAATAGGCCAACATACATGTGGTTGGCGATCCCCACTTTGTTCGAAAGTGAGGTCAATAAAATTGAATTTGAAACCAACAGAATAAAATAAAATAACTTTCATTAAATGCGCTTTCATACCTTTGCCACATTTTCATACCTTCGTGTGTGTGGCAAAAGTCAGTGCCAAATTTACAAGTTCGTGAAGGAAGGGATTTTAGTGGTAGGATGGGGAATAAGAAATATTTTATAAATTACGATTTTGATCATGATTCCACGGGTATTGTTTATCTTATGGAATGTGAGAGGTGCTCTAAACAATATATTAGAGGCACAGTCAAGTCGTTTGGAAAACGTTTTAATAATCACAAGAGCAGTTTAGTAAGATACGGAAAGGGTCAGAAGAGAATACCGGGAGATGGAAAAGATTGTTGATAAGACTGGTGTTAGCAGACCTGTGGAGAGAGAAGGGTTGGTATGTAAATAAATTGAACTCAGTTACTCCTCGTGGACTAAACCTTGGAGATTTTACGTGATTATAATTTGTAATGAGTTTTTAAAATTGTATAAAGTACACGAGCTGGCTTCTATAATGTGAATTTGATTAAGAGGACAGGGCCCCAAAACGTCGGTTTTTAATAAAGCAAAGAGTTTTCTTATTTTAGTATTTTTACTATTTTAAACTGGTAAAAGAGTGCTCAATACCAGGGCTGGTAGAGCGTAATACAAATGTTAACTAAAAATGTCCTTTACGTCGCAACTTAAAGTTTCACGCTGCTAAGCGATCATCAGGTAACTGAGCATATGCATATGTATATGTACATGTATATGCATATGTATATGTATATACGTATATATGTATATATGTGTATTTGTGTATATGTGTGTATGTACGTATGTGTATATATGTGTATGTGTGTATGTGTATATCTATCTGTCTATCTATCTATCTATCTATCTATCTATCTATCTATCTATCTATCTATATGTATGTATATGTATATGTATATGTATGTACATACAGTATGTATCTGAAGAAGGGCTGGATCCCGAAACATATGTTGAGTTACATTAATAAAAGTGATTTTATTACAAATACATTGGAAAGAAATATCGACATCAAATTATTTCGTAGTTGTATATTACGTAAACATAAGTTTCAGGGAATGAACAAGACCCTTTTTCGAAAATTCTCTTGCAGATACATCAGAGATACCTCAGAGAGTTGAACCTATAAAGTCTTCTTGAAGAACTGACAGTTTTCGTGCTCACACCCAGTATCTCCTCCCTGAGGATAACCAAGAAGTACCGTGATAGCGTACAAAGTTCCTGATAAGCAGGTATCCTGATATGACAAGCAACGTTACAACAAATGGGTCCGACCATGAAGACCCATTCAGGCCGTTCTACGACTCCTCCTTGGTGGTACTTGCTAGCTGCATCGTTGCGACAAATGTTCTTGTCGTAGTGCTGTTCGTTCGCAAGGACTGCTTGAGAACCAAGACCAACTGCATTCTTGTAAGTCTAGCCCTGTCAGACTTCATGACAGGTTTCCTGTCCATTCCACTATATCTTTTATGCTCACTGACCAACGGAGATGGACGCACGGCCGTGTGCCTCGCATCGGCAGCTTTTTACCGCTGCATCGCCGTCTTGACCATGACGCACATTCTGGTTGTGACGCTTGAGCGCTACATCGCCGTCATTTACCCGATGCGTTACTACCGCATAGTTACCAAGCGCCGCGTGAGTATCGTCATCATCATCGTCTGGCTCTTCTCAGTCTTCTTCACGGTCATCCAGCTAACCTGGCTCGACTTGTCCTCTCACAACATAAATAAAATTGGTGACAAATGGAAGTTCGACAGGCCGTACCAAATTACCGGCCTTGTGCTTTGCTTCACGCTGCCGCTGTTCATCATGATTTTCTGCTACACGCGCATGTTCCTGGTGATCCGTCGCCAAGTGAAAAACATCCGCAAGCAGGTAGAAATGGTCAAGGATCCACGAAACCAATCGATCGCCTCCGACAAGCGCGCCCTCGTTATCTTCGCATCTATGTTGGGGATCTTCGTGGTTTGTTGGCTCTCGTGGTACCTCATATTGATCCAGGTCACACTAGGCAAAAATGTCATCATGCCCGAAAAATTGGCAGACGTTCTCGACTTCTTGCGATTCGCGACAAGTTTGATCAATCCTTTGCTGTATACTTTCCTGAAGCACGACTTCCGTCGAGCGACGGTCTCTGGTTGCCAGTGCTTGGTTAAGCGGACGACTTCCTTTACTCGACGTGGCTCGAACCCTTTCGAAGCGACGTTGATGACAGAAGAGAACGGCAAAAGTCGCCCTTGTTCGTGGAACGGAAGCTTAGGCTACCCTGAACGCACTGATGTCTGTGCGGGCAAGGATTCCATCGGAGTGAAAAAGCCGGAAAATGTCGAGCTTGTCAGTCACGTGTAATTCGCAGTTAATCTCTTTCCCAGCAGCGTCAAGCTGTCATCATTTTACTTTGGCTAACGTTGAACGATTTTCCTTGTCAAGCGTCGTTAATCAACAAGGCTTTGTGGATTAGTCCACCTTCACGGTTTTCTCGACTAGTTTCATTGCTGGAGAGAAACAAACATAGACAAGACGGTTGTAGAAATTGCCGTTGCACTGAGGTAACCTCTGGACAATGCAATGTTACCGCAAAAGTTGCAGAAGCTGTAGACACATTGAACTCGGCATAAATGAAAATAGTCTAGTCCCACGCGAATAGCAAGCGGACGACAAATCCCATCTGCTTCATTGTCCGTTTTGACGTCTCTCAAGCTTGGTATAACTATAATCACGATTTTACACCCGAAATAAATTCTGAACTGGAAAGAGTATCTTATCAAGGCGTCCTCAAAAAGTTGTTGACACGTCGCTATTGCAAGGTATATTTAATCACCTTGATCGTGATCGAAACTGATCGCAGAATCTAAAACGGAATGCTTATCTAGCGTACTTACAATAAAAATAGGACTTTTCATGAGGATAAAAAGGCATGTCTTATACAAGGATACTTAAGGGGACTTCCTTGAATATATTTTGATCAGGGTGTAGCGATTAAATATGGCCGGGCACGCAAACATTAATAGTGTATTTTCAAACGACAGCACCGTCCGCGTCACAGTGCCATTGTTAAGTTCTTGGATGTTTGGTTCGGTAAATTTCTCTACAGCTTGGTAAATAAAGCAACCAAAGTAATTGTAACTACATAACCAACGCTAGATTTGGGCTATAGATTAGAGACGATTTGGGCTATAAATTGAAACTTTAGAAAATTCTATATGTGGCTTAACCTGTTTCTCCTAGTAAATGAGAACGATATGTTACTTCTTACGCGATCGTGGGTTTCATTCAACTTGGCGAAGTTTTAGTTTACCGTGTTAAAAATTTGAATAAAAGTTCAAACTTTGATCATGTCGCATAATAAATACCATATTGGACAGTTTGGTGCACAGTAAATACGTAGTCTTTACTCGACATGTAATTATAAAATATCCAGTCATAATGTACATTAAATTGTTCAGGAAGTTGAATTTATGACAGCCATTTGTTCGAAAGATACCGGGCGCATGTTGCATAGAGCCTGAGGCACATTTCACTGGAGCTCAGCGACACGTTCGCGCAACTACTAACTCTTGCCGCTCGCTCGCTGAAATTGCGATAGAAGTTCAGGAAGTTCGACTGTCGCTGTCACTGGCAGTTGTCGCTTCGAATGCTTCACGCTGGTGCATCCCATTCTCTACGATATGTCACTCAAACACTACAAAAACGAATGACTAGAACTTAATGTTTGGTAAAAGATGGCCGAAGATTGCGTGTGATGGGCCAGTGGTGGCGTGGCTCTCAAATAAGAACTGGGAAATGATACACTAAGGGCTCACTTTTAGGAGGGTGTTTAAGGTGAGGGTGAGGAGATCGCTGCCAATAGAAATACGACGTGAATTGAAGATGTGAAAACCTTTAATTCATTGAGATAAAAGCTTGGAAGAAACAATTGACATCATAAAATGGGTCTATAATGACATGGGTCGATGCTAAAATATCAAGGTACTTTGAGTTGAACATTCGTTGAGTTTCATATTGAAAATATGATGGTATAATTGTCGCTTTGTCGAATCAGCTTTACGCAGTCTGTCTGACAGATGTTGCTGTGTCGCGTTGCTGCTAAACTTTACCTAAAAGACAGCAGCGCAGGGTGCTTCCGGCACACGACGCACCTTGCGCAAGACGACATCTGGTGCATTTATATACTTAGTATGAAGCCCGTTGTATTAGAAATCCAACTAAGCCTTTCCTCGGATAACAGAGCTTGAAACTGCGGAACTTCCAAAGTAGCTAATCTGGAAAAAGTTTTTGAACAGCAAATAAGTCACTACCAGGAGTACGTGCGCTACCAGACAACTGATAACCGAACTTTCAGATATCCTATTTTTAGTAACTTACCGCATAACCAATTACGTAATGTTTCTATAATTATCCTAATCTGCTTGGTCATTTAATTGTTTTTAAATACGTAGATACCATGGTGAATGGTAATTTAAGATAAAGTAGGAGACGATGAAGAAGTTTCAAACTTACCTCTTTAAGTTTCAAACAGTTCTGTTAAGAACTAAACTATCCAACAGTCTTTGGTAACTGTGTATACCTATTTAAGCGTATATTACTCTTCATCTTCTCCTACTTTATCTTAAATTACCATTCACCATGGTATCTACGTATTTAAAAACTGTGTTTAAATTTGTTACCACGACAAAATCGCTGTTTTATCATTTAATTGTCTTAATTTGCTGAGTCATCATGTCTGGAATTGTCTGCATTACACTGCACTTCCGGTTTTGAATCTAGAATGTTCTACAACTACTTTTAGTAAATGACATAATTGCAATTTATGCGATGACACATGACTTCTTATTACATGATCATTCGAGAACTTTTATTACGTAATGCTATTTATAACCTATTGTTCGAGGAAGTTTCCCGGCACCCGTAACAAGACATTTTTCAAAATAAAATTAACGTGTTTTGTTTAAAATGTTACTTCTGACAGTTTTCCGGGGTTCAAATCTTCGTAACTTCAATTTTAAGAAGGTTTAAGTCTTGTCATTTGGTAGTAGAACAGCGCTGAAGAGGAAGTGGATATCTTACTCTCCCCTAGCCTCTATTCCTAACCTCAGATCAGTTTTATATCAAAAGTTTAATTTCAGGTTTTTGATGAAGTGTTATCCTGAAGTAAGCAAAAAAACATTTTTCCTATCGAAGAGGGTCAAATATGCAAGTCGGAATTTGACACCCCCCCTCCCCCCGAGTAGCATTATCCCAGCAGTGAAACGTAACTCCCTGGGAACGAGTTTTGTTTTGTTTGAGTAAAAACTGCTGAGAATAGTTAACACTTCTCGAATGTTTTTAGCAACTCAAGCATTTTAATCGGGGCTTTTTACGGCCCAAAACATGAAGAACAGCGACAAAAATGGAACATCTTAGAGTGTCCTCAATGAAAAAACCCTGGGATCCGAAATGGATTCGTTGAGTGATGAAGTTTCGCGTGACATCGCATCAGATTGGGTTGAGAATCTTCGGTCAAGGTTCATAAAGATGGGTCTCTCGTCTGTTACCAACTCAGACGTTGGCATTGATTCTGCAAACTGTAGTGGCCCAAAGGCAGGTAATGATTCCGTAACCACAGATCCAAACTGTCCAAGGACTCAAGCAAATACAGTTTATGACAGCAGGCCAGGTGTCTTCTCCAAGAACACGATTAGTTCATCAGAACGAAGTGAACTTCGAAGTGAACGTTCATGCTCGTCTTTGGACTTTGAAATTAAAAACGACGACGATACGACCTCGGACGACTCCAGAATCCTGGAAATGCGAACGAGTAGAGCTGAACGAAATACCTCTCTTGATCTTGAACGGTTACGAGAAAAAAGGTTAACATATTTTCGAAGAGTAGTTCGAAACGCCCCCGAAGATGGTAGTAGGTCGTCGCTTTGGAATGAACACTCGAGGGAGCATCTTAACCTTCAATTTAACAACTTAAAATTAAACAACTCGACGGTTTCAGGTACGAGAAGTTTTGCTGACGAACCTGAACGCGAAGACGAGTACTACCTGAAGACACGGGGGGTAAGTACCTCGAGTAGCTGTGAAAAGAAGAGCTGGGACTGCGACAGATTCGATGAAGTGCGAAGCCCTGAAATTGTCGTGGAACCTCGGTTAAAATCGAACGAAGATGACATAGAACATATGCTGGACTGGTGGGGTTTGAACGACCCGTCAACGAAACCCGAACTCCACAGATATTTTTCAATGACTCGGAGTACGTTTGATCGTTCCCGGAAAACGGTCAGGGATTCCGAGAACTCGAAATCTGGGCCGTGCTTGGATCGGTGTGGCGAGGCAGCGGACGCCGATTTACAGGCAAACTTAAAAGATTCCTTCCACGTGTTTCCTGTCGGCTTCGATAAGGATGATGCAGAATTAGGTCAGCATACCTTAAAAAGTGGCATATTAGAGGACCTACATTGTTCAGGTGATGAGGACTCAGATTTTACTTTGGATAATCCTATCCTGAAATCCAAAGCCCCAAGGATTGCAAATGGTCTATATTCTGGTAATTTGCCACAAAATTCCAGCTCCTGTACCAAGTCAAGATTGTCCCTGTTATCGACATCACCAGTGCCCCAAATTAAAGGTTCACTTTATTTTGAGTTTTCTGGTGGAGAGACAGTAAGTGAGGAGGTACCACAATGTCCAGATTTGTGTACCACTGCAAATAACGATGAGCTGGTGAACTGGAGGATACACCATCGACCAAGATCATTATCACAGCCAAGTGCTGTTAAAGATTGCTGCAAGAAGTTTGAAAGCATTTTTTGTGATGGGGAAGAAGATAATCCAAGTATTGTAACATTGTATAGCTGTAGGGAAAAGCCAGAAGGTGCAAAACAAGCAGTCAGTTCTAAACATGGTGTTGATAATTTTGAAGACATTGGGGCTTTTGATAGCCTTTATGCAGGAAAAAACAATATCAGATCAAAGGATGAAGGGCTATGCTATACTGAGAATATATTAGTAAGTCCGCAATCCAATGATGAACATGGTAATGACAAGTTCAAAGGCACCATATGTGTTTGTCCAGAATGTGAACATGGTAATAATTCCAGTGCAAACTGGTGCATTGAATGTGGGTTGGCAATGGTTAATGTAAAGCCCATTAAGCTAGTCCAAAACATGAAGAAACAAAGTCAAAGTAATCCTTTGAGTTCTGAAGAAGTAACTCAAAGTTTGGAGCCAAAGAAATGTTCCTCCCAAGGGAAGTCTGTGGCTGATTCAGTTTTAAGTCAAAAAAATTCCAGGAAGAATTATTCAAAGCAGTTCAAACAAGATGGTCGTCGTTGGGAGAAATCAAATCTGGCATGGAACACTTACAGAGACAGCCATCTTTCTAAACCTCCAAGTGTTAAAAATTTCAGGCATAAATCAAAGAGTAACTTTGCTGCTTCTGAGAGACTTGGTAACAGTGTAGGAAGACCCCGATCTGCCTCATGCAAGAATTCTGGGAAAATGGGTATTCATAGTCCTCAGAATCATGATGGTCCTTGCAGTGTTGCTGGAAGTTGGCCAAGATCACACAAAGTGCATGATTCAAAATGTAAAAGAAGGCATGAATGGAATTCTACCCGTAGTTGTGAAATGGTAAAGTGTTTCAAATGTTAGTTGTTTATTGTCATTGCTGGTCACGTGTAAATCTTAAATCTCATGCATCTGTATTTATTTAATACTAGTACTGACTCCAGTGCTAATACCAGCACAATGTTGGTTACTTTTATATGTCATCTGCATCACTTATCAGCATTTTTTTTCAAAAAGAAAATGTAGGTAGGAGATATATTTGACTCAGTGAGATCAAAAAATTACCTGAAATATTTTATTTGTCAGAAAGTCAAAGGTTGCAAGGCAATGGAAGAGGTAAAACCTACCAAGAAGAATGACTTAGCATTAGGTTTATCTGGTAAGTACACTTTATTTTACATGTACATTCTACATATTCATGAAAAATATATGATCATATAACAATAAACATATAATAATTATATAATTATTATATGTCACATATATAATTATATATGTGCATATACATAGCCATTTGCATGTTTATGCATACCTATATGTAATATTTAAAAACCAAGCTGGAGTGCTTTATCAGGATTTAAAACATGAAGTGATAACCGAGTATATTTGATCCAATAAAGCATGTACTGCAAGTTTTATAGATGTCTTCTGAAATTAACCTCCTAATATGCTCATTTGTGAAGTAAGTTTAGAAATTTATATTTTCTAGGCTGAAAAAATTAACTAATGTCTTCTTCACATATTAAGTCACACGTGTCTTTATCACATATAAAGACATGATGTGGTTGTGATTTTCTTTTGTATTTTCCTCATGAATTTTTATTGAATTTTAGAAGTATATGTATGTATATGTATATGTATATGCATATGCATATTTATATGTGTATATGTATGTGTATGTGTGTGTGTATATGTATATGTGTGTGTGTATGTATATGTAGATGCATATGCATACATGTATGTATATAGGATAGATATAGTTTTGTGTCAAGACTTTGACTGTGCCCTGTTTTATTGCAAGTTAATGTTAACAATAATCCTTTTTTAACTTAATGTAGCTCTTGATGGCTATGCTGAAATCACTGAGATGGTATGAACTGTTAAATAGACTATTTCACAGAATATAGTCTGTTTTTTTGTTAAGTATTTTCATGGTTATTGTACAACACATGTGCGGATCCCTCCATCACTGTACTACTTATTGTTTTGTTTGTTTTCCAGATTCGAAGTAATCGTGGAAATCCTATTCCATATTTGTGCCTCCCTGATGAAATTATTTTAAGAATTTTTAACGTGCTGTCTCACACAGACTTGGCAAGATGTTCCCAGGTCTGCCGGCAGTTTGGTAGAATATCTCAGGATGAATGTTTGTGTAAGTGAGTTACCAGTTTGGCTAATGCAGTGAGAAAATCTTCTGCAAACAAAGGGAACAAAATAATCACTTCAATTAACCCGGTGTAATTCGTCTTCCCCATCATCCAGATGAATTTCAATCTGCTTAAAATGAAGATTTCGGTAAATTACCAGTAGCTCGATTTTGCTAGTTGCTGGTGTAAAAGTATCTCCAGTCCAGCGTTTTTTGAGTCTTATACAGAACTGTACTGAACTGGTATAGCACATGTTTGCTTGTGTTTGAGAGAAATTTACTCAGGCTTGACAAATGGTGGGTTTGCCCTTGACACTGGATAGGTTTGGCTTTCTGTTGAATTTAAGTATTTATATATTCGCCAAATTTTACTGCGACTCAAATATGCCGAACGACAGGTTCAAACCTGCTTGGAGTAATACCCCTACCTTATCTTTATAGCTCAAGTTGAATTTTAACGGCAAGGAATGAACGTGTGGGATACGCTGTCATCAGATACGACGAGCTTTTTAGTTGGTCTGATATTGAGAACATGGCACAGTGTATATTTTATTATCCTCCCTTGTGTTGCATGATACGTTATTCCTCTCTTTTGATAGTTGCAATGTCTTATTACATACACTTGTTTGGTTTAGGGAAGACCATTGTGTTGGAGAAAAACCATAACATGTGCGACGAATTCTTGGAAAAGATTGGTTCCAGGAAGCCGGTTAGCTTGAGCCTCATACGGTGTCGGGGAAACCTGGTTACGTCCAGAGGCTTACGAGAATTATTCAGACGGTGCGCGGAAAATCTTGAGGTGGTTTGGGATTTTAGTTATTAGCAATCACAAGTCATTTATTCACAGTAGATGACCATATGTTCATGTGATATTATTTCAATTAGTCCGAGGATGACTGAGTTAAAGTCGAAAATTTTTTTATTAAAATTGTGCTTCATTAATCTAACTATCAAAAGCCATTTCCAGCCGACAATTCAAAAAGTAGAAAATAAAAGAAAGTGCGATTTGAGTTAAATACCAAGACGAAGGATGAATAACGGAGATATTTCTAGTTTATTTAAAACTCAGTTTAGGTTTGACTAATAAATGCGGGCTCTGTCAAGCATGTTTCAAATTGTTGCGACATCTGATGCAGCATGTTCTTGCATCAAGGGGTCGCTTACCTCCGATCAGACCAATAACCTTTCAACAGTTTGATTTATTAAGCGGAAATTCAACCACTGCTAATAGCATTTAATTCCTTTCTACACGCAGGAGTTGAACTTTAGTGGATGCAATGGAGGCCAGTTGATTGGGGAGTCGATCCTTCTGCATGTTGCTTTACGTTGTAGTAAGCTTCGGTCAGTTGACGCAAGTTGGAGTAACGTTGGTGATAATGGTATCGAAGCCTTGGTACAAAACGTTCACAGGTTAGGATCTGCTGTTGCTATTACAAAAAAAAAGTTCTTTCCAATTTTCGGGTGCTTGTCGAAAGAATTACGGGAAGAAATGAAACAGTAATTTTCCTTTCATTTCAGGTTGGAGTGTCTGTGTTTGAACGGCTGTCAAGCTATCACTGACCATTCATTGAAGATTATCGCAGACAAACATGGGGAAAGGTAAGATTTACTTTCTGGCGTACACAACAATTCACATGACAATAACTGGAATCCGGCAGAATTCATTGAAAAATATCCGAAGGGAGTGCGTGGACATTTGAAGCGAACTATTACCTAAGATAGGTTAACGTCTTCCCACTTAAAGCAGAAGGATGATGAAACGAGTAAGACATCTTGACTGGACAAACGTCTTCTCGTATATCATGTATATGGGAAAAAAAGACCGACGTTTTTGACGTCTGGGACTGCAAAGCGCTCCTTCTATCAAGTGCG
This sequence comes from Heliopora coerulea, assembly GCA_030142905.1. Taxonomy (NCBI): domain Eukaryota; kingdom Metazoa; phylum Cnidaria; class Anthozoa; order Scleralcyonacea; family Helioporidae; genus Heliopora; species Heliopora coerulea. The sequence continues at coordinate 146,981 of JASJOG010000049.1, forward strand.
TCTGACGTTCTGAACAGGACACACAACAGAGGTCTTAGGGCTGAGCTACGCAGTATGACAGTCACAGGTGATAGTTCGTCCTGATGTCCATGTATGTTGTTCTGCAACGCACTTCGTAGTTTTAAGCACTTCTTCGCGGTAAACGTTCCAATGCAGACACTTGCAACAGTTGATTTTTCACCGTCAAAGCTTTATACGTCCAGTTACATTCGTCGACATGACTTCAAAGTCTTCTACTAAGAAATGACCACAGTTAAAAAGTCCACAATTCTCCGTGTGAAGGGTAGCAGCGCTTTATCTTTCGAAGCAGATGGATCCCTTTAGAAAATGTACCTGTGACGATTTACTTTCGTAGATCTTAATTTTCTCTTTGATAATGTTTTCTTCAAGCCTAAGAACATTTGAAATCTTTGGTTGCTTCAACGTGTCGGCTGCTGGAATAAAACGCCTTGGACAAAAATGTCCCCATCTTCAAACGCTCAACCTTGGTCAGTGTTACAAGGTAAGTTCAGAAGTTTTCTTTGCTGTGTTTGCTCTTTGTTTTGTAGCCATGACGGGATCCTGGTTCTGTAGATTTCTCAAGCGTACAGCTAGGAGCACAAGTTTATATGAAAAGAAGGCTTACTTGCTGGAATCAGATATTGCGGAACTGGCATGTATAAATAAGTAGCCTTCATTGCAAGATACTCATGTAACTACTCTTGAGTTCGTTCCTCGCTTGCATACGAATCATCAAAATCTTTATGTTTTTACACACGTGGCTTCTGAAAAATATATTCTGGGCAGAACTCAATATCGCTGTTTATGGCAGCTTGCCGTATGATTACGTTACCGAACATTTTTCACACATTATATATTTATATGTATTTATCAGAAGCATCACATAAGAAAAAAGTTTAATACTGAAAAATATGTTGCATGAAAAGTTTAACAGTTTGTGTAAATCAGTAGGACCAGTTCGAGTTCAAGATCGAGTTCAAATCCTGCCCAAGACAGCTGGGTTTTTCGAGTTTACTTTCACAGTGTAGGGTATTCATAATTTTTCCCCTCATTGTTACCCTGAAGACGATTTTGAAAATCATAGTGAGTATTGTATGAGAATGACGATCATTGTAAACTCGTTTCCTTCATCCAGATAACCAGCGCAGCCATTGGCCAGCTCGTCTCGCACTTAGAATCAATAGTAAATCTTGACCTTCGTGGATGTAAACAAGTAAGTCTAGTTAACATTGTTTTCACTCGGCTATCCATGGAAATCTACATGACATCTTGAGGGGATCGAATTTTTTTGATCGATTTGGGAGTTCGATTTCATTTCATCAGCTCCTCCCCACTTCTTTCAAATCAATGACTGTAATAAAATTACACATTGGTACCAGTGCGCTCTATGAAAGATTTTCAAAAATTTTAACTGGGAATTTTTACATTGGTTTTTTTTCCCCGGTAGAAGCGTTTCTATTTATTTAAAATTCTTCATTTGCAGGCCCGGGATGCGTGTGTGAAGACAATCGCGAAGCACTGTCCACATTTAGTAAATTTAGTTCTCGCTAACTGTCCTTTCATTACTGATGTTGCTATGGCTGAAATAGCGACTAACTTGCCGTCAGTCAGGTAAGAGACCCTTTCTGCCGCTGTTCAAACATCAGCTTCACTCTAACAATCAGGATTTGGTCATGATGTAGTTCTGCGCATAGAATAATTGACATTTGAAACATACGATAAAGAAGAGGTACAGTATGAGCGGCCATGCTGTGTGGAATTGGCAAGGCGAGTCACCGTAGATCTTATTCAGTTTGGGCGAGATTGCCAATTTTCAATTGTGAAGCATCTGCTCACTATTTTAGGGATATCGGGCATCTTAGCCGAATAAATCGAGGGAAAAGTCCATGTCGATTTGGAAGATTCCGTATCTGATGTACAACTGATTAGACTCCCATTTCGTTTGCAATTTTTACGATTAACAGGCGTTATAGGAAACTGCTAAACCTCATGCAAGGCTGTAAGATATCTGAGCTTCGACAGAACTCATTCGTGTGCGATAAGTGCCTTGAGTGAAAACTCACACTCGCGTTGAAATCAGCAGCCTTATAAGGATGTAAAGTCAACAGGTGGAACTATGAATTGTCGGTGTGTTATAGGAGATTACATAAGATAAAGCAATCGATTTTAAACATTTGGTTTTCAGGTGCCTTGATGTTTGTGGTTGCGTGAAAGTGACTGATCATGGTGTAAGAGCGCTGGCACGGTCTTGCAGTCGATTGAACTATTTGGATCTGAGTTCCACTAGCATTACGCAAAAAAGGTAAGACATAAGTTCGAAAAAGGTAAGATTTAACGGATAGCATAAGAAGCTATGTTTTACTTGAAGCGGAAATTCGTGTTTGTGAATTTGTATATCCGATTCAACACCAACCCAGTGCTCGATATACCAGCTTACAAATTACGAAAATTGCACCAAGAAAATAGATTTCTAAGACTAAAAAGATAGTACTACCAATCTAAGGTAGTGAATTGTGATTTACAAACCTGTAAGTCTTCCGATATTAGTGGCAGAAAAAAGTTCAAGACTGATTTTCCACAGAAAAACGAGATGGTTCATAAAATTGAGATGAATCATTTTCTCAATTACGTTCCGCCGAGATACTGGTTGGGCAGCAGGCATGCCGAATGGTTTAGCCTTGTTCAGGTCCATGGTTTTGGAAGGATCTGGTTGACTGGTCCTCTGATCGAGATATGATCACCAGCATTGGGATATACCTGTAACGTTCAAACGTTTTGGAAAACTAGCGTAGAACTGATGTGAGAGGTCATAATGGTTAACAGATGAGATTGATGGTAACCTCTATCCTCCGTCCACTAGTCAGTCATACAGGTTATATTAATTCGAATTTCGATTGAAATTTCCATTGTCTTTGACTGTTTTCAGTGTCATGCTGCTGGCTAACTACTGCAGTCAAAACCTTGAGTCCCTGAAGTTAAGTTTTTGCGTGGAGGTAACGGACGATAGCGTGTCTCGTCTTGTAAAACATTGTAAAAGGTAAGTGTGAGTCTACCAATCCAAAATCTAAGAACTTGACGTTTTTCTGCTCACTAATCAATCAGTCAGTCAGTCAACCTATCGGTCAATCGATCGATCGATCAGTTACTAGACGTATTTTGTTTTTTAACTCCCAAATACGATGTTCTATTTCATAGCGTATAACAATAGTTTTGGAAATCATTTACAAATTTCTTTCACTTTTTGCGAGGGGATATGTTAGGAGTCGGGTTCGCCTCGTATCTCCGTATCCTGATACAGATGGGCATCTCATTCACCATGTTAACGCTTTGATGTATTTACATTTCAAACGTCCAGGCCTTACTCATGCTTTGACATCGTCCTTATGATGTCTTCAAGCAGGAAGAACCAAGTCAAAGTCTTTAACTTTAACTTTTTTTCCACCCAGGATGACGACGCTTCATCTTTATGGCTGTAAAAGATTGCGAAACGTCCAGGCTCTTCAAGAGCTAAACCACGCTCTAAAATTGGAGTTTTAATCGCCTCATCACGTCGCCGTTCGTTGGGAAGTCTTGTGTTTGAATCGTGGTATGATAAAATGTCGTGAAACTAACTTCCAAGATTTACGATTTGTAATCTGAAGAAATGACTTTAGAAAAAAAAACGAATTTGATTCATGAATGACGAAACGTTGCGTGAGTGTTTCCAAGAAAAGAGTAATCGATAAGCTTGGCGTAGAAGGCGTAAAATTTCTTTAGTGATGTGTTCAGAAAAGTGAACTTTGGTGTTTGGTTTCGGTAGTGTATTTAGTGTATAGTTTTGTGATATATGAAGGTGTTTCTATTGTGAAGAATGGAGTATAGAAATAATCATTTGGTGATGCTTTGTATGTGATGTATTGAAATGAATAATATGAAAACCTGTCTGATATAGGTGCACATTCAGTTGGTGTCGTCTTTTGTCTGGTTTTTTTAAATATTCAGTGGTTAACCGCATAACAAACTTGCGGCTCCAGAAGTCCGAACTGGTGTCAAAATATTCACAAAACAGTCAAATAGAACAAAGACCGACTTCTGCAAAATTCACCCCAGAACTGTATAATTTTACCAATAGTATACTGAATAAGTAGACCGTTCAGGTTAGCGTAGTCTTGAGAAAGACTGTTGGTGATTAACCTAGACGATGTATTATCACCAACATGTATCTATTCTTCATGGTTCAAACAATTTGCTATAAAAAGTTTGAAAAGTAAAAAAAATTACTTTGGTGGAAGACAAGAGAATATTATTCCTATGAAAACAATTAAAAACAATACCGTGTCGAAAATGTTGAACTAAAACGAGCGAGGTAGTACTACTCATATCATACCCCGAAAAAATCCAGAGAGATCAACTTCATTTAATGAAGTTTTAGGCTCTTTCCGGCCCACGGAAGTCCCTATTTTGATGAGGTACAAGCCTAATAGATGGAATATACAGCCTAAATAAACTTGAGTAAAAAAACAAACCGAACTGTACGATTATCGTGGAACACCATTCGAGATTCTTTGTACTCTTCAATGGTATATAGATTATTTATTTTCGCTGTCAATGCTAAATAGACACGGCGTGCAATTAAATATAGTTACGTCACTCTAGGTGGAGAATAAGCATAGGTAATTCTACATGGTTAAAACTGCTCCAGACTCTTGTGGCCAACTCGCACTTTTGCACAGTTGTGGAGCCAACACGTCAACATGTGGGTGAACAAGGTCGCGAACATGGTGGGCAAATAATTTTCTTATGCACGCAAGATGCTAATGCAGTAACGATCAGTGGCGTAGTTTATAGGGGGTGTGGGAAGTGTCACACCCCCTCAAGTTTGTGGAAAAACGGAAAATTCGGGCAAAAAATTGGTAGTAATTCGGGCAAAATTTGGTTGAGTAAAGTTGGTCAAAATCTCTTCTGGGTATTAGTTTATATATAGCTTACGTATTAGGGTTCCAGGTGCGATGCTGCCTCATACATGGCTTGATTGCGTGTCAAATTAAATTCGGGTAATTTTTGAAAGGATAGAATATTTGGGCATGCAAATTAAGCTGAAAACCCCACAATCAAAATGGGTTAACTACGCCCCTGGTTACGATAATTGGATGAATCGATGATAAATTTTCGCCAAATTACCCTGGCAAAACTCCATAAGAAAACGTCTGACGAGAACTTCGATCAACGTCAGTCCCAGACATATGCAACGTAAAAAAATTTTGACGTATCTTGAAAGGAAATGTTGAAGCCTCGAGGAAAACGTATTGTTATTGATAATTTGAAATGCATTGTATAAAGATTTGCCCAACTCTTTCGAGTCGGTGTTGTATCGAAAATATAATCACTCGCCTTCGGCTCGTGGTTGAATGTCCGACACAACATGGATACAATATTCGTGACAGAACAGTATGGCCAGCCGAAGGCGAGCCATTGTAAGTCCCATCGTTTAACTTGTCGGGTTTTTCCGACTCAGACAGCAATCATCAAACTTACTTGGTCAATGAACGCAAAAAATAGTTCGTTTCTGAAGTCTTTAGAAGAAACATGTAGTGCCTGGTTTATAGAGCCTAGATCACTCGGCTGTCGCCCCTAGTTTTAAGCCCCATATAAACACGATTAAGTCAGTTTTCTTTGCTCTTTCCAGGGTTCTATCCTCCAAAGAAACCTATCTAAACAAAAGAACTTTTGAAAAGCTGGCGGGGACTGATTATACAACACCTGAAATAGATGGGATTGAATATAAAATCCCTGACAACAGTTAATCCAAGAAGGAACAACCTGAAAACATGTTTTTACTTTTTAAAACAAAAACAAATCATGTCGCTTAACATTTCTCGAAGGAAACCTCCTTTGTATTTTAATGGTTATCCTTTGTGTATCTGGCTGAAAGCCGACGTTCGAGGTATTTGTCCTATACGAGGACCACCGCTTTCACATTAAAGATACTTAAAACTTGGTTTTAGGTAAGCTTAATGTAAAACTCCAACTTTTTCATTTTTACATTGCGTAGCGAAATAAACTTCGCAAGATAGTTTCACACTTTTATAATTAAAATTGAAATTGTGGAATAACACTTCAAACAAGTTTATCAAAACCCAATTTAATTTCACATGCTTTGTTGGTAGAAAACGGCGTATACATCGACCTTTGTAATGACCATGGAAGTATAAAGGTTTAGTTCATTTAATCTGAAACATTAAATGAAATGGAAATTTGCATTTATATTTGGGATTGACAAGATCAAGTTATAAGGCTTTGAGAATTCAGCGTAACTATTTATCGAAAAATGAAACAAGCGTGTTAAGCTAATCAGTGCAATGTGGAGTGCAATAGCGATATAAGGTGAACTGACGGATCATGCTGAGAAACACATCCTGTAGGAAAGGTTAGAGTTTTAAGACCGGTATAAAAGTCAATCAAAGTTGGGTCCTCGGATAACCATTTAATAAGGTAAGAGAGTAGCTTGCAAAACCTCAAGCATACTCCAGTAAAAATTACCCAGTCGAAAGATACCGCCAACAAAAATTGTCTTGAAGAACCACGCATTTTGTTCAAAATTACGCACCGTAAAACCGTGAGGTCCTCACAGTGAAGGAGCTGCCGTTTAGTTGACAAAGATGAAGAACGCAACTGTTCAGGGCACCTCAACAGCTCAGGTTGTTTCTCAGAGTATTTCTAGGAAAATTTTGATGACTACCCTCTTTGGTCTGGTGGAGCTCGTTGGCATTTTTGGTAACTTGCTTGTCATAATTGCCATTGCTCGCGAACGTCGTCTCAAAAGTAACTATTACTTGTTGGTAATGGTCCTTGCAACGTGTGACCTGACGTTGCTTCTCTGCTCGTCTCACGACAACATCATACGCCTTTGGATTCCAAGCATGACGTTCACCACTAACACTGTAGTTTGCATGGTTTGGGTTCCTCTACAGCTTTGTACTTACTTCGTAGAATGTCATTTACTGTGCTTTATCGGAGTCCTTCGACATCGAGTTGTGTGTCGTCCTATTGAACCAGCGTTACCTCGACGTAAAGTAAAGTTCTACGTTTTCTTGATTTTAATTCTTTCCCCGATTTTGTTTCTCCCCAACGTTTTCGCCAGACGTGTGCATAATGGCACTTGCTCTGGACAGTGGGATGACAATATTTTGTACCAAATCCACCGCTTAACACTCACGGGTTATTCATCTTTAGTGCCGCCAGTACTTCTAGCAATTCTTTACGTGAAGATCTTTCGTGAACTCGTTCGCCACCACCGTGAAATCAATACTTTTTCAACAACTCCCAACAACGGAAACGAACATTCCACAGCGAGGCAAGCCAGAAATATTCGCGTTTCCATTGTCAATATCATTATCGTCGTTGTTTTCGTGATTTCCTCGGTGCCAAGTACAGTCGGATGGCTCGTACTAACTTACACCAAATCTACAGAATACAGTGTAATGCAATGGCTATGGTTGATATACTATGGTGGGGTAACAGCGGTCAACCCTGTCATCTACGGTTTGAGAGATAGATCTCTTTTTATAGGCTGCAAGAGAAGTTTTAATAAGTTTTTCGCCTGGCTGAAAACCCTAAGGTCGCCGCACATAGCGGACTACTATCGACCATCTAACAGCTCAAACAACCACTAAGTTCTGTCAGATGGACCAAATAGTGCGCAACAATAATAGTTTGCTGAATCGGTAAGTCGCTTCCAGCCTAGTGCGCTTTTCTTAAATGCTGGAAAAAATTGTAGTTTAGAAATTATGGACGAACACCGTCACTTGTCAATGCTTTGATAATCAGAGACCATGCGTTTTCAAAACTGTGATTAAAAAGGAAGATAAAAAGACAAAACAGTCAACAATGATAATAATAATAATAATAATAATAACAATGAAGATCTTATGGGATCTCAACATCCAAACAGACCACCTGACCCAACACAGACGACCCGATATAGTAATCTTCTGTATTTATAAATTTGGAGCGTCACGGCGTTTGTCTGTTACCTTAAAACTCCAGAACCACAAGACTTACACAAGATTCAATTATATATTCGAACTCACCATGACCAGATGAGTAACATTAGCTATAGATACCTCAGAAAATACCTGGCTAGTAGTGTATAAAAGAAACGAAAATGCCAGCTGATCGATTTAATACCTGGGGACAGTAGGGTTAGAACTAAAAGAACATGAAAAGGTTGATAACTATAGTGAACTGAAGAGAGAGGTGAAAAAGATCTGGAATTTGACCTATGTTGGTATTGTACCAATCATAATGGGAGCCCTTGGTATTACATCTAAGAGCTTGAAAGACTGGTTGGGAAAGTTAGAGTTAAAAAGTAGCATAGAGCTTTTGCAGAAAGCAGTTTTGCTGGGGACTGCAAAAATTATTAAAAAAGTCCTAGAGACCTAAGGTTACTGGATGCAACCTGCTCCCTACGAGAATAAACCGGAATTTTACCATCTTGTCCGAGATAACAACCATAATAATAATAATAATAATAATAATAATAATAATAATAATAATAATAATAATAATAATAATAATAATAATAATAATAATAATAATAATAGCAGGCTGAGACCCCTTCCACTGTCCTTAGTTGGGTGGTGTGCGAGTTGTAATAATGGACATGAAGGACATATAACTCTAGGACCTTAGGTTGCGGGTAGCAACTTGCTCCTAGTTTTATTCCAGTTTATTTAAATAGACTGTGTGGAAAAACAACAACAACAACAATAACAATAATAAAAATAAAAATAATAATAATAATAATCTTTGGCAAGTGCCAGCAACCCCTTAGCCAAGGGTAGATAAGACTCTTTAGCCTTGGATGGCAACTTATCTAGGAGAAGGAAACTCCGAGATAAAACCAGAAATAGGTAGGCAGGGCATTGACTCGGAGCCAGTGACCTCCATAAAACGAGCAGGCTTTGATGAAATGACCTAGGGAGTGGCGCCCCTACCTTGCCAGCTGGGTAAACAGGTAGCCGAAAGCCTCAGCTTGCCTTAATTGGCTAGCAGCTGCAAGTACACTACCTTCAGGTGTTGGCAAACCTGCCCTGTTAGCCCAAGGACTAGAAGAAAATCTGTACAGCAGGCTGGTGCCCCTGACCTTAGTTGGTTGAGGATGAACCAGCCTTAAATGCTGAAACAGATATGCACTAGTCCAAGAATAAAACAATATTCAGACTTAACCTTTGCAGTGGCACGCCTAAACTGACCTTAATTGGTTGGAAGTGCAACAGGGTACTGTTAAGGTCAAACTGGATATACGCATCGGGAAGTACTTTCAGGGACTTTAGAGGGCTGTATATCCCTTACTCCTTCCTGACTGGATAAGTTGGGCGAGTAAGGGCTGGCCCCAAGGGTGTTTCCTAAAATCCATTTTAATGGTAAAATTTCCTTTCCCCACAAGTTCCCTGAAATGTGCAATGTCTGTTGCGGCCTTACCTGGTGGGATGCTGGGAGCCCGTAGCAGGCTTAGACCCCTTCCACTGTCCTTAGTTGGGTGGTGTGCGAGTTGTAATAATAACCAGGGAACAATATACTGGCTTATATCGAATGTTTTTGTAATTAAGACCAAACGACAAAATGAAGAAAATTAATTAAATGTTCAGGTGCATTCTGTAAAAGTAGCGATGCCAACTAGATTTTGAAAAAATAACAATGTTCTGTGGTATAAAAATTGTAGATAATTATACGAGCTGTCAATAAAAGCAACCAACCCAATACAGGGTCATATCTTCATCCTATAAGCAAAGAAATGAACTTAATCTGGTCCGAGTTGAGTTTCTAGCTCTTTTCTGTTCCGAATTTCCCATTCCTACGAGAGCTTTTTTAATCCCACGAAATACCCGTCGTTCATACGGAAGCTTAAACGCATTTGAAAACCAGTTTCTTGAGCAATTAAAAAAATAAAGCTTAGTTTGGAACTCTCCACGAACATTTTGGCAGAAGCGACACTAATCTTTGCTTCATAAAACCATATTAACAGAGCAGTTTCAATCTGTTTATAATTTACAAACTCTGGAGGGCGGATAAAAATTGAAACAAGTTTAGGCAAACCTATTTTAATTATTTGTTACTAAATTAGTTTTCTGGTGGGAACAAGAAGGAGAACTTTGAAATGGAACTGCACTGTACAATTTTTAAGGACTTTACAAAATTTTCCATGTGCCCTAAAAACAAGCACTTTCAAGATTTTTGATACAGTATAACTAGAGGTGAATATCGTGAATATCATAATAGCTTGATAAATTTTGTAGTTATTCGTTTAAAACATTATCCTTTTTGTTGGTGGTACAATAACCTCTTTCACGCAGAAGGGAAGGCTAACCTTTTCCAGACGGTTTCGGTCCTAAGTGAGCAAAATTTCAAACAAAATTATCAAAAGCTTGCTTAGTTAATTAATCCTGTCCAAGAAGGCCTCCCCTCGACGTGTAAAATCGTCAGGCGCTAGCCAGACTAAAATAGTCTTGCATTAGCCAGAGTAAAATACCAAAGTCGATTATGGACCTGAAAGAGTTAGAGAGGTAGTTGTTAACCCTCTCCTGTCCAAGAGGTCTGCCCTTGACGAATAAAATAGTCTGGCGTTAGCCAGAGTAAAATACCAAAGTCGATGCAAGAAGTAGCGCATCCATTGGTATACGTCGCATAAAAGTAGCACACCCATTGGAGTAGGCAACACAAAAGTAGCGCATCCATTGGTGTAAGTAGCACACCCATCTTAGAGGCACCTTGCGGGTGGACCGATGTGGATGGAATTCGGCATTGACTCTGCACCCGTGAAGTCGCTGTCCCCTTGAGGGGAAAAGGGGGTGCGAGGTGCAGCAGAGACGGGGACAGGAGGCTCCTTTTGCTCGCTTGCTTGGTCATTTTTTTTTAACAATGTTATAACTAACAAATTTCAAATTTTACTTGGTCGCTTCATTTGTCGATTCAGTGTGGATGAAAACCCGACGAGTTCTTTCCACTTTTGAACTTCTTACGTCATTTAACACTGTCTACACAGTAATCTATTTTCAGAACAAACACGGCTGGCTAAACATAAAATAAATGCTCCAGAAATTTGCATCTATATTTGGTATTAACACGATCAAGTCTAAGTTTAATTAAGGCTTTGAGACGTCCGCAAACTGAAACTAATTATTGAATGCGAAACAAGCATGCTAATATATATATATATATATATGTTCAATCTGCAGACGTACGTTTCGCTGTACTACAGCTCATCAGTGCAGCTCGGAACGAACTTGGATATATATATATATATATAAGTAAAATAGACAAAATTTTTTGTGAGAGTTTCACACCCTCAGGCGATCATCAGGCAACTGATGATCGCCTGAAAGCGTGAAACCCAGAGTAGCGACAGCAAAAAATTTTGTCTATTTTACTCCTTTATTCGCTCTACTGGTATGGTATCGAGCGCTCTTCATTTTCAAACCAACACTGCAACCTTCCTGGTCCTCACCTTCAGTATATACATACATATATATATATATATATATATATATATATATAGGCAGGCTTCAACAGGCAAAAAGCGTTTGACAGACATTTAGCCGTAACGCCCATGCCACCTTCGGTATTATGAATGATCTCTATTGTCATGGAAAAGTTCCATGAGCACAATAATGTATCCCTTATACACGCATAGCCACGGTTTCGTTTTTTTTTTGTCAGTTCTAGTCAGTTTTACCCATTGGTCCGAACTTTACTTGGTTTTGTTTTTTTTTTTTATTTATTTTTATTTTTATTTTTTTTTTTAACTGAAATGAAATTTGATGCTATATGTGTCAAAGAATGGATTATGACACTGATGCAAGTGACATACTTATCCAAATGAACGCGCTTGAAGAATGAGGGATTGGATTCTTTGATGTATTCGACACTTTGGAGAAAAAAACAAGTTGCTTCTGGGGAAAGTAGGTTGTGGCCATAAAACTAGCCATCTCAGGGAGGTTTTGTGCAGGCCAAACAATATGGCACTTCTAGCCCCAAAATATTATTCATAACCCTCGCGTGAAAAAATTGTCGCCTCCTTATTGAATATTAGCAAGGATATGACTTGGAAAAACTCTCCATAGAAAGAACCACTAAACAGCAGCAGACTTCTTGACTTGGTTGAACAGTGTGTTCTTAATCACTTGAGACATTAATCCATGTATAGCTTCAATTGTTGTTTTTGAGCTAGAAACCATAAAATAGGGGGAAAATCAATCGCTTTTACCTTACGTCACGGCAACCACGATGGTGTATCTTAATCATAAATTAACAGAGAAGGACAAGTTGTTATTCATTGTCTAGAGGGTTAGAGGATATTGAGCGGAACTAATTGTTTTGGAAATTGAGAAAGGGGATATCCTTATTTGAGTGAGTAGGGCGATCAACGCGGTAGAAACATATTTCAGTGAATGTTAATCGATAAGCTTTTTCTAACGTTATTCTCGTCATATAAATAATGACCGAAAATAACAAAAAAATGGCTGATTAATATTTACTGAGATACATTTCAACTATTTTGCGAGGGGCATGGTTTGATTTTGCTGGTTATAACTCTTTCCTAGTGGGAGCTCTCCCTTTAATGAGTAAAATCGTCTGGCATTAGACAGAACAATATAGCAGAAGTCTTATTCCGCCGGGAAAGAGTTGAAGGCGTATGGTTAAATTTCTCAGAGCAATCGGTGACGAGGTCTCACCTATCTTTACTGGCCTTTGTAAGCTTCCCTTCTTCTTTCTTATCATGATCACCGCTGGGGAAATATCCACCGATTCTTCCTACCTGTGATAAATTTGAAAATAATAATGCATTAACAAAAATAAATATAAAATGGTTTTGTTTTCAGATGATTCTCTTTTTCAAATCACAACCGGTAGGGAAGCACAGGTTTACTCATTGTTTTTGTTTCTTTTGTTTTGTTTTTTGTTTTCTTTTTATTAACCAAAGTATTTTCCCATATGAAATATAGTTTATATACGATAAAGGAAATCTTTCGAGGGTCTGAACCTTAAATTATAATATACAACAGGAAGAATTATTTCACCGTGTATAGACTTCATTTCATGTAATCGAGCATAAATGACAAGCATTGGGAAGCCGGCAAGAGGAAGTTTAAAATAAATAATCACCAATTTCAAGTATACGACATTTTTTTTTATCGTAAGCATGTAAAGTAAAGTAAATTAAAGTAAGAAAAATAAAGTAAAGTAAAATAAAGTAAAGTAAAATAAAGTAAAGTAAAATAAAGTAAAGCAAAATAAAGTAAAGTAAAGTAAAGTAAAGTAAGTAAAATAAAGTAAAGTAAGGTAAAGTAGAGTAAGGTAAAGTAGAGTAAAGTAAAGTAAAGTAAAGTAAGTAAAATAAAGTAAAGTAAAATAAAGTAAAGTAAAGTAAAGTGAAGTGAAGTGAAGTGAAGCAAAAGCAAAAGCAAAAGTAAAGTAAAATAAAGTAAAAGAAAGTAAGTAAAGGAAAGCAAAGCAAAGTAAATTAAAGAAAAGTAAAGTAAAGTAAATTAAAGAAAAGTAACGTGCCTCTATTTATATACTGGATAACCCTGTCAGTAACTTATGCTGTTCATCCAAGAGGTCCAGTAAGGGCCATCCCTCATGGGTAAAGTGTTACTACAGTAGGAAACCGCGGTACCTGGAGATAACCTGCTTAGCTGGTAGAATCAAACTGGACGACACTCTTCTCACATGTGACCAAGGTAACTTTAATCAGACAACTGCATGGAGCTGGAATCGAACTCTAACCTCAGTGGTAAGAGACACGTCCACTACCATTGTGCCACCAACAAACGTATGCTATCTTCAGTATAAGGTATGAATAACTAACTAATTTACAGTCTATATATGTAAATACACTACGCTAATTAAACGACAGGATAGCCATGGAATTTTAATACGTTTACGAAAGAAATTAATTAACTAAAAAATTTTTTTCTCGTTTTTTTCGTAGAAATTACAAAGAAGAAAAAGAATAAAGACGAATAGAAAAAAGACAAAAAGCAGGCAAACAAAACAAAACAAAAACAAACTAAGGCTTTTCGTGCAGTAATGCATCACCAAACAAATCCTTATGTCATTCACTTACTTGGGATTCTGCTAATTGTTCAAGTTTTTCGGAGAGATCTGATATTTGCTGAGTGGTGTAGTCTGAATTCTGTGAACGAACAAAAACCGATGATAAATATAGAGGAGATTAATGATTAAGGCAAGCAAATTTGCATACTTTATGAAGTCTCGAATGACGATTGTCATTTTCGAAATGAAAAAGACGACTTTTAAGCCACGTTTATACTATACTGGAAAGGTTTTTGAGCCAGTACAAAAAATTCTCCGGTATAGTGTAAATAGGACACTCCTGTACTGTTGTAAAAAGTTATCTGGTATGATGTAAACAGCGGACCTGGAAAGGCAGGGTACAACCCAAAGAAATTTGCACTTGTAACAGCGCACCCCTCCTCCTCCAGGTCGCCAACGTGTTAAAAATACGATCAATTGCTGTGATTGCATCATGTAAATCAAAATTGTTTGCAATAATCCAACAATATCACACAAACACTTGCGTGACTCCGTGTTGCATGCAGTCGAAGGCTCAAAGCACGCCGAAAACTCATCCGATATGGAACGTACCACTTCCAAGATTGGAGCGGAACAAAGTCGCACTGTTTCAAAAATCGCTCCGAAAATAAAGTTCCTAGTGTAAAGGTAAGGTTTCTCCGGTACGGTTTTCGCGTCACTACGGAAAGCTATCCGGTATAGTGTAAACATAGCCTGACTCGGAAGGCAACCTCCATAGAGCGAGATATTTCTGCTCGTTGAATCGTGTAAGAAATGAATAGGGATGCACCGGAACCAGACATTTATGTTCCGGCCGGGACCAGGACTCAGCGGAGCTGAAAAAAAGTCACGGCCGCAACCAGGCCTTATTCCGTTGGAACGAATTATATGTCTGACCTAGCAGAAACAAGGTTTAGCTTTGCCAGAGAGATGGCTACTTGTCTTGATCCATCTTTATTATTTAAATAACTCCACGAAAATGCTTAAGCAACAAAAATATTTTTTAATTTGTAGTTTTTAAGCCTTTTATTTCATTTTAAAATCCAATGACTTCGTATCTTTATTGAGAAAACACCCAACGCAAAACAAAAACCCAGAACCTTACCGTGAGTAACGTCGAAGATGATAGCGTGTTCACCCAGTACTTATTCCACAGCATGTCCAGTAACCTCTTGTCCAAAGACGACTTAAAATAGGAAACATCCAAAGAATAATATCTGAAAGAAAAATCGAACTAAGAAAAGATAAGACTTGGACGGTGGTCAAAGTAGTACTCGCTTGAGGCAATAAAAAAGAATTTTCATATGCTTTAAAAATCTCGTACGAATCCGAATTTTTTGAACAATAAACTTTCAAGAAAATGCAAGAAAATCTTATTTCATATACACTCTGACCAGAGCGTAGTGTTGGCTTGAAAGCTAGTGTGAAAGTAACGGCCAGGTGAGGGCTATTGTATTTTCAGCGAGAGTGGTGTGAAGATGAAATTTATTTTTAGTGTGGATCGAGATGAAATTGAGAGAGAGAGAAAAAGAGAGAAAGAGAAAAAGAGAGAAAGAGAGAAAAAGAGAGAAAGAGAGAGAAAGAGAGAGAGAAAGAGAAAGAGAAAGAGAGAAGAAGAGAGAGAGAGAGAGAGAGAGAGAGAGAGAGAGAGAGAGAGAGAGAGAGAGAGAGAGAGAGAGAGAGAGAGAGAGAGAGAGAGAGAGAGAGAGAGACAGAAAGAGAGACAGAGAGAGAGAGACAGAGAGAGAGAGACAGAGAGAGAGACAGAGAGACAGAGACAGAGAGAGACAGAGAGAGAGGCGGTGATATGCGTTTGCAAGTAGACTGAGGGCAGTATTGACTGTGCATTAACACAGGGTGAAGATCAAATTGAGTGTGGAGGTGAGAGGTCAAAGTGATTTTAAGGAAAATGGAGGCTGAAGATGAAACTGAGCGTCGTGGTGGTGGTGGTGGGGGGTACCTGTATTTCTGAGCGGCAGGAGCGATTATTTAAGGAACAGAAATTGTTTTGTCGAGACCGATGATCGAAGGCTTACACAGCCGCTTGAGAGTTCTACCAACCTCTCCGAGTGTTTGCATCAGGCTATATAAACACAACAAAACAGTTTCTATTTCTTTGATAAAATAAGCAAAGAACTAAGCAATAATAAATTGTGGGTAACTAACTTTATTTTCAATACCAAATAGTAAGTCCTTATTCGTTTCTAAACAATTCAGAGCTTTCCATTAACGCCAAGAACAAATTCTGGCGTCAGTAAACCAATCAGAGCTTTCCATTCGCGGCAAGAACAAATTCTGGCGTCAATCGGTGCCGTGACGTCATAAGCGTGTTTGTATAGCCCGATATAAACACGGTAACAGACCAATCATTACGTGCGTAACAGGAAACCTATCTTATAAATGGAAACCTAGCTTTAATGATTTTTTACATACTGCTTGCAATGTACGCCAAAGTCTTCAATTTTGTTCAGCGGAATAGTCTGATATTCTGACGGACCTTCGTCAGGAGGTTTATAACCCTGAAATAAACGAATAGCCACGTTAAATTGAAAAGGCAACAGTTAAAACATTGAGGAAAACATACTGTAACGGAACAAGTTTTTGGGATGGCAACACCGTTTCAGACAAGATTTACGATGGATTAAAATCAGGGATACATATTAGCGCTATTCCAAGTGAACGAACCCATATCTGACTAGTAGAGAAAAGCTCTACTTGACCACAGGCTGGGATTCAAACCCGCGACCTTCGGTTTACTAGTCTGACGCTCTGCCAGCTGAGCTACAAGGCCAAGATTAAAATCGTCACATGTACCTTGGGGTATGTCCGGAAGGCTCCAAGATTTACACGCCCAGCTGAGATGGTCCGTGTGGGATCAATCTAAAAGGATGGTTATAAAAGAATCATGAGGGTGAAACTGAGCACGGTGGTCGGGTGAGTGCAGGATTGACAGAGAGGGCGTTGTGAGGGTGAAAATCAGTGTGAACTTAGGATGAAATCAACGTCAAGTTTAGGGATATGAGAGAGTAGAATTGATTGTGATGGTGGGGTGAGGGCAAGAGCAACAGAGAGGGCATGATGAGGGTGAAAATGTGTGTGAACTTAGGATGACAACAACGTTGAGTGCAGGGGAAGGATGAGAGTAAAAACTGATTGAGGAGTGAGTATGACATAGGAATTGAGAGTGGGAGTGAGGGTGATGATGAAAGGCGGTTCATTTTATGCAGTATGATGGATCCAATTCTATCTCTTTTGAAATTCAGATTATGTGAACAGCTTTATAGTGCCCATCCATTTGTTAAGAAATCACCGTGTACAGTAGCATACATGTCGCCAAAGACACTTCCATAAAGAGACTCAAGTGCAAAGACAACATCACAGGAAGCAGCTGCAATGGTATTGTGGTTACCAAACTTCATTGCTGGGGTCTGGCATTCAAGGCTCAGGCTAACTTATCTGCTGGATACTGCAGGTCTTTGCCTAATCCAAACCAAACATTTCTGCATGTCAGCAAAATGAATGAACACCAATCTAGCAATGGCAGCATGGTTGTAATATCCGATTCTACCCCTTTTGAAAATCAGATTGCATAAACACTTTTAAATTGACCATCCAATGTTGTACCATACATGCCACTACAGCCACCTCTTTAAACAGACTCATTTACCAGGACAATCTCACAGATGACACCCACAATGGTACTATAGTCATTGCACTGCATTGCCTGAATCAGTCTTACAAGGCTCATATAGCTTATCTATCGGATACTGTAGGACCTTGTCTATCCAAGCCAAACATTTCTGCATGACAGGAAATTAATTAACATGGAACTGACAATGGTTTCCCAGATTTTCATACCATTAGAGCTGAAGCAAAAGCAAGACATTGAGAACTTACCACAATAGCAACAAATGGCTCCTGAAATTGCTGACTGACCATTTGGGTACCAACGTCAATACCAGATAACCAACACCCATAACCAGGGTGACTGTGGTACCAACCAATAGCATTCTCCAGTCTCCCAACCTAAAGTGGATCAACCTGATGAGATGTCATGTAACCAACCAGATACTTCACAATTTTTAATTGACCAAAAACCACATTCCCATCATCAGGATGTCAGCTGGATGTGTTATTTCATCATTTGGTGGTTACTTTTTCTCAGTGGTGAGATGAAGGTTAAATTTTAACCTTATTGAAGGCTCAAACATTTGGTACTAGGCAGCTCCCACTTCTCCTTAGTATTTTTCTGGTTTACAAAATAAATTGATATACAAATTGCAAATCCCCCTGTCTCAAAAATTTTTAAAGCTTTAAAAAAAATGTTATTTCCATTCATATCAACACCACACATGGCTACACCAAACTAGATGTAGTTTATTATATATTATCTTTGGGTCAATAAAACTTCAGGGTTTGAATTAGAGAGAAAAAGTTGACTCATGAAAAAATGTTGTGAGTTTCAGGGCAAGGAGGAAGTTCCTCCGTCTTCCAAAATGCTTCAAGCCATTGAAGGTAGTGCTCTGCAATTTTGTTTACAAAGTGACCATGTGACAGGCCACTGTGTTGCGTGGTGTCAGGTTTCAAGTCAGCTGACTGAAGTTTGACAGAAACAATAGCAAACAATTTGTTCTGGTTCACTAAAGATTGCAAATCACAGTTCTTAGTAACAGTAAATGTATGTGTAGGAGTTACTTTTTGTTTAAAGTACTTTTAAATTTGGATTTACAAAAACAAAAAGAAGACTAGCAAATTGTAAAATTCGGTTTGGAAATTGCAAATTGCAATCTGCTAATTTGAACCCTGAACTTAATCTGAGACCTGTCACATTGACCAGAAAAACAAATCAAAACCTTTAAGTGTAATGACATGATTACATTTATGGCATTTAAAATAAAGGATGTGGTGTGAAGGTTCAAAAAGCTAAAAAACATCCAATGGTTAAAAAACTCTACAAAAGTTTGACTTTTTCTTAACCATTACATTTCCATTTTCAGCCACGAAATTGAATCACTTACTGTTTTAGCGGACTCAATGTATGCAGCCATATATTCATATGCAGCTGCCTGGGCATTGACTCTGGTTTCAGTGCCTTCCACTGGCAGTGCAAATGAATCCATCACAATCATTGTGTTGCCATCCACTTTACCCAGCATCAATCCCATCACCTCAAGGTTACCTCCAGATCTTGCATGCATCACCTGAATGAAGGAAATGCATATTACAGCCTGGCAAATAATTTTGACATTTAAAACAGTGGGGAAAAGTTACCATTTTTAGCAAAGCCAATGCTGATATCTTGATGTTTTTGAAGTAGTGGGGACTAAATAAGAAAACAACAAAGAAAGAAAAGTCAAAGAAGAAAAGAAACAAAATGATTGGAAGAGGTAAGTGAAGACAACTATATTTCTGAAACATGTGGGTGAATAATATTATAATACAACTACATACAGAAATATCTACAATATGGAAAATGAAAATTTCCAAATGCGAATTAAATCCGTTAATTCCCACTGAAATGATCTCATTCATGTTTCCATTTTCTACTTTACACATTTATCAAATATAACATACCTGTCCAAAATCACGTGCATTATCACTTATAAAGACATTATGCAGTTAAGATTTTCCTTTATATTGTCCTCATATATATATATATGTTATGATTTTGTTCTCCGGATTTGTGTTTTGGTGAGTTGAGCTTTCGACTTGGTCCTTCAAGTCTTCGTCAGGTTATGGTGAGGTGTTTGCACGTGGTTTGTTTCTATCAGCTTGGTCCATGAGTCTTTGCGCGTGTAGGCGTTCCGAGCATCTGATGGGTGGATTGGGCTGTCGGCTGTTCTCATCGGTGGATTCTGATGAATTGAAGCGATTGGTTGGTTCATGGACATCACAGCCTACTATCCATGAACCAACCAATCACTTCAATTCATCAGAATCCACCGACGAGAACAGCCGACAGCCCAATCTACCCATCAGACACTCGGAATGCCTACACGCGCAAAGACTCATGGACCAAGCTGATAGAAACAAACCACGTGCAAACACCTCACCATAACCTGATGAAGACTTGAAGGACCAAGTCGAAAGCTCGACTCACCAAAACACAAATCCGGAGAACAAAATCATAACATTACTATGCCTGGATTACAAGTATTCAATTCATATATATATATATATATATATATATATATATATATATGTTCAATCTGCAGACATACGTTTTGCTGTACTACAGCTTATCAGTGCAGCTTGGAATGAACTTGGATTGATAAGGGACCAGAGTGCTCAAACTGCTTCTCGAGTGGTGGGCATTGCTTAACGCTATTGGTTATCTTTATATATCTGTAGAGTGCTCAACAACGTTGAAATGTGGGAGCATATATATGTTAGTGACCGGACATTTGGCTGACAGATATTTGACTGACAGACATTAGACCGACTGACGTTTGACTGACAGACGTTTGACCTACAGGACCTTTGACCGACAGACATTTGGCCAACAGGACATTTCACCAACAGGATATTTGGCCGACAAGACATTAGGCTGTGTTGGCGGATGCGTTGGTGTCACCCACCCCACTATCTGGAGACTTAGGACAAAAATCAGGAAGGAGCAAGCCAATAACGAACTTTTATTGGAGCAAATCTCTGCTGGAATCTCCATCAGCCCATCGAAGAAAATTTACCAAACTCTTAACTTAAGACTCAAAGCAATTGTGAGGGATTTGGACTTAAACGCTAACAGCTTTTTGGACTATATACATGCTATTGCACATAAGCTGTAAATATGCGTGAAAGATACAATAAATGTTCCACATTCATAGTTATTTCAAGGGGTTAGGGGTAGGGGTTAGGGTTTAAATGTCTTGTT
Source organism: Heliopora coerulea (assembly GCA_030142905.1). Lineage (NCBI taxonomy): Eukaryota > Metazoa > Cnidaria > Anthozoa > Scleralcyonacea > Helioporidae > Heliopora > Heliopora coerulea. Next base: position 167,931 of record JASJOG010000049.1, read on the forward strand.
TTCCAAATGTCATGTCAGTGAAATGTCCTGTTGGCCAAATGTCCGTCAGCCAAATCTCTATTGGCCAAATGTCTGTTGGCCAAATGTCTGCCCACCCATATGTTCAATCTGTAGATGTACGTTTCACTGTACTACAGCTCATCAGTGCAGCTTGGAACAAACTTTGATGGATAAGGGACCAGAGTGCTCAAACCACTACTTGAGTGGTGGGCATTGCTTAACACTATTGGTTATTCTTATATATATATATATATATATATATATATATATATAACTACAGACGGAACTGTTTCAGCCTACTGGGCCTTATCAGTGTAGTGCTGACGAGCAGGATGGAGAAGCCTATATTATATAGGCAACTCAAATGTCCCACATTTGTGGTACATCTAAGCCATGCCAGAGTGCTCTAACTAGAGACTAGTGAGTGTGCGCAAATGTGCTAGCGACATGACTCATCCTGTAGAGCGCTCAATATGAACCAAGAGGCCATAAAGCGATATCTAACTATAGACGGAACCGTTTCGGCCTATTGGGCCTCATCAGTGTAGTGCTGATGACCAGGATGGAGTAGCCTACATTATATAGACAACTCAGATGTCCTATACATACATATATATATACATATATACATACATATAAAGTTCAATAAGAATTTATAAGGAAAATACAAAGGAAAATCATAACTGCATCCTGTCTTTATAAGTGATAATGCATGTGTAACTTTGTACAGGTAAGTGAAAAAGAACTTAATTTTATAATATATATGTATTTTATATTATATATAGATTATATATATATATATATAGCAAAAGCAAAAGTGTATCATACAAGAAACACAGTTGATGATTGGTTTGAGAGTGCTTGATACCATTAGTTTCACGTGTTGTAGACACGTGAAACTCTGAGTAGCAAACGCTCTTCTAACTTTATTAAAGTTATATATATATATATATATATATATACATGTATATATATGTATATATTATAAATAATATTAATTAATGATATTAATATTAATATAAATATAAATATGTATGCATATCTACATGTATGTGCTCACATATGTAGGTGTACATGTATATATGTTCATACGTACATTATATGTACACTGGTTTGAAGTTTAAACTGAGTAAAAAGGGAGAAGTTAAAGGTCATTCATTTAGATAGATTAATCTTCCTTGGCTCTGCCTCAGTCAAAGTGAATATTTGTTAATTACATAAGTTAACATGTAAAGTAAAAACTTCTGTAAGCTCCTGCTCAAAAAAATAAAATTTCTTACTCTTTTGTCCAGGGTTTGGCTGTGAGAATTTCTTGTTGTTGTTTCGCGTCATATCTGAATATGCTGTCGATGTTATTCACTGATTCTATGTTGTTCTCCATTTCCCAAGTCTTCTGAGCCATTGAAGAATCCATGATAGCAGCAAATAACTAAAACTACTCTATATTTTTCAATGACAATCAGTAATGTTCTGAAATTCCATGTATTCAAAATTTCAAATAGCACATTGAGATTGTGGCAGCGGTTGCGAAGGGAATTACTTCGTTTAATCCTGACACTGCGGCATAACTTTCATTGCCTGTATTATCCCGTTCTCTCCCTAGCTATCCATTGGCATTCATTACTACACTCGACAGAGAATGTCCTGTGCCGCAGTTTGCCAGTTATGTTCCCTTTGGGTATGCTCGTGTTTCACTATCTTGAAGAAATTCCGTTCAAATCTGGCACGAAAACTCGAACGTCCAGTTGTTATTGCATAAATAAAAATAAAAAGGATAAAAAGAAAAACGCTAAAATGACGCAAACCTTACCGGAAGGTAGGGAATATATCAATGAGACTGCGCTCTACCAAAGCTGATCAAGGATTCACGAAATTACTCATACTCATTGACATGTTACGCTAAGAACCAAAATGCTATTCCTGGAGTGGAAAACACGCTTTATGCTCCAATTCATGTCTGAATTTATGCAGAGTTCGGGATAAAAATTCAATTTATTGAAGAGTTAAGCCAGTATACGATCCGACCTCTTTCGCAGGCGTTAGTTGGTGTTCATCCGATCATGCGGAGCTGGAATGATGCAACCTCATTCCCAGGGCCTTTTCCCTTTGTGAAACTGCGGAGGTAAACCCCGCGAGCGAAGGTTGGGAGTGATGTAAATTGACGTAAATACAAGCTGCGTAGCAACCTTGTACCCAGGGCCTTATTAGCGGGGAAGGAAGATTAGACCCTGGGTACGAAGTTGATTGCGAAGGATACTCACTGAAATAAGATAAATGAAGTCAGATAACATGAATGAGGTGCGGCAATTAGGGCAGTTTGCATGCTGACAAGGAATATCAAATACTAAATCTTCTAGAACAAAGGAAAACTAACTTCATCATGGATTGATAAAAGTCCCCCCCGGCAACCATTTTATTTTTCCAGAGCCAGTTAAGGAGCTCATCTACAGCTGGTTTGCATTTCATCGCAAATGTTCCTCAAGTACTACCTGCTAAGAACTACTCTAACATTCTCCTGGGTTTTAGGTTATAATGTAAAGCACTTTCACTTCATTTTGTGTTTATAGAAGTGGATCAATTATTTTTACTCACGTTTCCTTATGGGAAGAAGATTTTGCATAAATTGTGAACATTCCACAAAAAAGTAAATATTTCTGTTGATTTATGTTATTATTCGAGGGATTTGATTTTCAAAAATTGTATTGGGAAGCCGAGACCTTCCAAGAAAATTCCTCAGAATTTTGGCCTTTCTAAAACATGAGACAAAGATGTAGCAAAGCTTCCATTGTTTGCGTCTTACTAGCTTCGCTAATGTGTGATAAGTGGTTATCACACATTAGTGTTAAAGTGTGATAAGTGGTTATCTCTTATGCACACAAAGTGTCAAATGAGGAACTTTACACGACATGTGTCACAATAAATTATGAATTTGTTACGGAATAAAAGTGTCATTCTACATCTTATCTTTGTTAAATATATTGTGAAGGTTTGGGATTTTTAGACAGCCAAGAGAACAACGACGCAACAAAAGTCGAATAAGAGATGCGTGCCTTGTAGATAGTTCAGAATGCATGAGTAATCGTGACGAATCGATCAATCTTGTGACTATTCGACCAGTCTCCAAAATAACAGCTGCACACAAGGTGGTACCTGTTAATTGCACCTCTCAAGTCGTTGATTCGGTTGGCTTTGAGCGACATTTGATGCGAAGAACAGCAAAGAAACATTACACTGATCAGTCATACTGAGGTAAACGACTGAATGCACGACAGTCCGAAGACGCAACCTCTTGAGGTAAGAGCCAAATTTTGCTTGTAAAAAGAGCACTTAATTTATGGTCTGTTTCATAACTTTACCGTATAAATGGAGTTGTAAAGACTTTTTAATCTTTAAAATAGCTAAAAATTCAAATTTAGTAGACAGGGGAAACTTGAATAAAGTTGAAAACTTGTCCTTTTATTAGGGACCTTAAAATCTATGGTGTCAACTTGAAAGACGATTTGTTTTAAAATCTCAGGATTTAAAGAAGCTTACCGTATTTGATACTTGCAGCTTATTTTGTGACTTCCCAAGCACTCTAGTTCTTCTACAACGACTTCAGTATGTGGTTTAAGTCAATTTTAAGCAACAGATTTTGTCCTTATGATAGACTAACGGGATCTTTAAGAGTTAAAAATGCTTTCAATGGCGTTGTATAGTGAACGGCTGACATGCATAGTCAATACCCTTTAGAAAAATAATCATTCATTCACTTTATTTTGCATGAACAATTGTTTCGTTTGAAGGACGTCGTCATTGAAATAAATCTCCTTCCTAGCAGTATTAGTTTCCAATTGTTTTATCCTGGCTCTTGCAAGACGATTTTTTCGTCAACGGGAGACATTCTATTTTGGAGAGGTTATACTTGATCTCTATAAAAACCATCTCAATTACAGTCCTGGCAAAAAGTGTGGAATATTACATCAAAAAGCTGTAGTGTGGGGATGCATATCAGGAAAGGGTAGGGGTTCACTATAGATCATGCCTAAAAACACAACCATCACCTCGAAAGTATACCTGGATATCCTGAAGGAAAAGCTAGAACCATCCATGACCATTTTGGGCTGTGACATTTTCCAACAAGATGGCGCTCCAGTCCACACAGCAAAAATAGTGAAAACGTGGCTTTCGGAGAAGAACATCAAGGTCTTAGATTGGCCAGGTAGCAGCCCTGACCTCAATGTTACTGAAAACTGCTGGATGATCCTTAATAAGAAAGTTGCTGACAGACATCCTGCATCTCTTGCAGACCTTGTTAAGGTTATTAAGGACGTCTGGATGACTGAAATAACACCTGAATACTGTGAAAATCTAGTGAAACCAATGTCCAAGAGAATACAAGCAGTCATAAGAAATAAGGGTTATCCTTCAAAATACTAAGAGTTTTGGGCTTATGCTTATCGTTAAAATCGCTTTTAAGAGTTGTGTGCCACTAAAAATCAATTTTGTTTTCATAGAATTGTCATTTTTCCTAATATTCAAAATTTGAACTTTTTGATGTAATATTTCAGACTTTTTGCCAGGACTGTAACTCTTTCGAGGCTGCACGTTTATCACTTTACTCCGCTAAGGCCAAACAATTTTACTCGTCAAGGCGTGATATCCTATTGGGAAAAGGCTAAACATTACCTGGCTTCGAATTTTGCTCATAATTTATTGAAACAGTTTAATAAACCTCGTATATTGATGAAATGAACACGTTCTCTGTTCATTTCATTGTATCTTTGCCTGACCGCGCTTTGTCCATATTTTTACATAAACCTCAAATATGTTGTAGAAGTTTGTCCATGAACACAAAACTTTGCCGACAAATGTTCTCAAGCTTCCAATAAACCGTATAGTGATGGCCTGTTTATTGAATCATTATGGTTATTAATTTTTTGCGTTGCAAGTGGGGGTGATTGGAGGAAGATGGTTTTTCATTGGAAACTTGCGTCCCCACCCTGTCTCGTTCCCTTGGCTGTGCCATGGTTAGGCTTGGATAAATTATGCACGTAAATTGGCGTTTTATGCAAGCCGGCAATGCTCTTAGAAATCGCAGATTATGCTCAAAATTATGCTGCGACAACAAAATTCTGCTCAAATTGTGCTTGGTATGATACTACATGCCATTTATTCTGAAGCAAAATTCTAATCAAAGCTATTTTAATATAGCTTACTTTTAATGATACGGGAAAGTTTTGTTGAGAACTTGCCCCCAAAAGGGACATCCAACAGATCTATGGTAGTATATACTCTATATACTGGAATCATATTTTTGTTATGCCACTGTGTTACTTGATGCGGGTGCCTTTTAGTTAAGAACATGTAGACTAATTTAGATTTATTCCCAATTATTTTTCTTCTTAATTTTTCTTTCAACTACGGTGAATATCTTCTTATGTTACCAACGTTTTCCTGTATTCTGCTCAAATTCTGCTCGAAAATATAGTATTCTGCAAGCATAATACTGACGCAGTGAATTATGCTCGAAATTATACTGGCAGAATTTATCCAACCCTAGCCACGGTATTTATTATGAACCAATCAGCGTTTTGCTTCCATGTGGACTCTGATATCAAAATCTCCAAGAAATAGGTACATCCTTTTCTTGTCTTCATATACATGCATCAGTGTGAGATTTTCTGGCTTAACAAGTTTTGATGCCAAGTGTTATTCATTCTTATTTCCCTTCAAAAGGTTTGGACGATAGAAACAAAAAACCATTCAAATGTCTCCATGCAACAATTCTTCCAAGGAGGACGATCCATATACAAAGTTTGGACCTTTCATTTTGTCTCTTTTTGGTATTCCAGGAAACGCGCTCGTTATCATCCTCATCTTACGCGCCAAACAGAAGAAATCCACGACGACTTACCTGTTGCTGAATCTTGCTAGTGCCGATTTTGCGAATCTGTTGGCCGTTATTGCAGTTGCTGTTGCGGTTTTCTTCTTCGAAAGACATCGTTTGCATTGGCTTCTGACAATCCCTCCAAAAATAGTGGCGAATTTCACCTTAACAGTGATTGCTTTCGAAAGATATAACGCCCTGGTGAAGACAATGGAATCGTTCGTAAATATTACGAAGATAAAAATTGTAATCGGTGTAACCATATCTTGGCTCATAGGGTTGGCATTTTCCGCGTTGGCATTTCTTCACCACAAGTCGCACCTCAACAGCTGCGTTTCTCCTCATTGGCATACTCATCTCCTTTGGGGCTCCATACTCGTTCTTGGCTACATCCTTCCATTTTTTACCGTGCTGTTCTGCTATTCCAGCATTGTGAAAGGCTTGTACCTCGATCGCACGATTTTAGGACAGAAGGCAACAAATGAAGCGAGTTTAAACGAAAAGAAACGTCTCATTCGTATCCTGGTCGTGATCACACTCGTGTTTCTTGCGTGTAACGTGCCCACCATAATTATTCTGGAGATGAGACACCACTGTTTTCGACATGGAGAGAAAAGAGTTCTTGGTAGACTTGTGAGGATTCTTGGGTGCTTATCATCGTCTTTAAATCCCTACATCTATGGGCTACAAAGCGAGAAGTATCGGGCTCAGGTCAAACAATTATTTTGCAAAAAGCAAGTTGGCGAGATCACGACAAATGCCTTCGATACGAAATTATAATGGAAAATAAGGCAAGATGGACAAAGAATATTTAGTGCTGGCACAAAATGTTGCCGAATATTACGTAAGACTAAACCGAAGGATTAAAATGAATGGTAGAGAAGTGGATATTGATTCTTAGTGTAAGCTTAAGATATAGAAGATCTAGTGAGAATTTAAGCAGGCAAATTATAAAATAGTGTGTGATCGAGGACGCAAAATTATCATTTTGAAAAAAAAACTAATGATCCGAAAAAGATGATAGCTAGTCCATTTAACCGTTGTTCCAGTTTGCGCGTATTGTGCTGGAGATATGGCTTTAAAAAGATTAAATCTGGTACGAAAGCTCTCACCAGCTTATTCATCGAAACATGTTGAATGTTTTAGCGTTCTCATTTGAGATGACTGGAGTTTGCAAAGCCCTTGCAAAGCTTATACGTAACGTAAAACGCAAATTGGTCCATTTATACGAGAACGAAATCACGCCTTGTGTTTGACAAGGTTTACGTAAAACGCAAATTGGTCCATTTAATCGAGACCAAAGTTACGTATTGGGTTATAGACAAGGTTTACCTAAGACGTAAACTGGTCCATTTATACCAGAACGAAGTCACGTCTTGTGTTTGACTAGGTGTAGGTAAGGCTTGAACATCTGTTGCATGCTGTTCATGAGAGCGTGCTGTCGTCTGACGATGGGCATGTCTAATCAGTTTCATATAGATGGGCCTTAATTAAACTTCCTCTCAGGCAGCACATATGTTCATTTTTCAAAACCAGCACATATTGGTCACGTTCTTTCTGCATTTATAGGTGGTCTTTATATGGAGACGAGCCAACCCTCTTGGTATAGGGCTATCCCTAGTAAGAGGGATGGATTTCATCTTGGTTTTACATGACAATTTTCTGGCCCTTCTAGCAGGGCTGGATCTAACATGCATGCGTTATAGGAGGGCCAGCCCTTCTTAGACTGTTTACATAGAAATTTCCAGTCCTCCTAGGAGAGATCTCGGGTGGTCGATTGCGAGATCTCGCTTAGGTGGGCTGGCCCTCCTCACATGAAAACGAAAGCAAATTTTACAAGGGATTTCACAGGGAGGCGAGATCTCGGCAGAAAGGGCTAGCCCTACTCGGAGAGCTGGTTCGCTTCCATGTAAACAACAATGGGCACAACAAGAGCTAGTGAGTACAACAGCTGTGCGCAAGGAGGGTTTTGCTTAAGAATTAGCAAATGGATTTAGGTGTTAGGACACTTTGATCCAAACGCGGGAGGTGTTGTGAGACTTATGAGCCAAATGAATTTCAGTATCCAAATACTGTAATTCATTTGGCATATGTTTTGATAAAATGACGACAGATGAAAAGCTGTTAACCTTATTAACAAATTGCTGAGCGAAACTTCTCGCCAAAATAATCAATCAAAGAAACAAACAAAAACTAGCGAGATTTTTTAGCAACATATCGAGTGTTTGGACCACTGTATCGAAACACTGAAAACCGTTATGTATGTTTTTTTTATAAAGAAAAAAGGATAAACCTGGGCAACAAAAACGTCAGCAAATTTTCGGCTGGAAACTTGCCGTGTTTGGATGTTCTCATCCACATATGGGTATAAACCAATCAGAGATCGTGCACTCCATACGTTGCTTTATATAAAGTGGTTTTCTACAGCTTTTTGAGCAATATTAGCTTTCGAGTCCTGTGAAGTGAATTTAACGTGCTTAAGTCGAAGAGCCCTCGCAAGCCTGTCTCTGTTTATCCGACGTGGCAACTTCTGAAGGCAAGTACCCAAATTCTACGAGTAAAATAACAAGCATGCATAGAACTATTACAGATGCCTCTGATGCTCCTATATATGTCTGCATGGAACCTACCACATATACCTGTTCAATACTAGCGTATCCATGTTCTCCGTTTTGTCTTAATAAAGCTTCAAACGCATAGTTTGAACGAGATTCGTCCACTAAATACTTTAAAATATCCAACCTGCCATTAAAAGAATCATAATTGCTATTGCTAGGCCTATTAAAGAATTCAGAGCCCCCGGACACACACATTACTGTTGTGCTCAGTCTTACTAAATACTAAATTGGGTATAACTTAACGTGCATTGGTGCAGAGTATACACAAGCTTGTTTGTCTAGGTGGCCGCTAGTAGTTATTAATCCCGGTCTATTAAACTTCATTACGAGAGACATTTTACTAAAACGTGCTGTAAGACGCGTTCCTACAATTAGTTCATTTGTCCACCACAAACGCCATCTTGAACAATAAGGAGAATCAACAGATTCATGACACAAAAAACAACTGTGCTATTTCTGCTATTTCTGTTTGTTATTGTACAACGGATATTTGAAATATATATCCCATATTCTCATGGAATTATGCACACACTCTAGTAAGTTTGGGATAACTCGAAATGACTTTGAAAACACCGGAACTCCTCGTTCTCCCGAAAGTCTACTCGTGTCTCAATCATTTAGTAGAAACACGGAGAATGTTTTTTGTTTCCTTAAAGGAATAATAAATACTAAAACAGCGAACGATAACGCGAACATTCGACAAGCTCAATTCCTTAAACAATGTCTTCGGGACCTAGTAGGAGACCAACCCCGCTTGAACGTGGAACATGATTAGTGAAACGGTCTAGGAATTGTGTGCCTGAGACTCAAAATTGAGAGCTAAGGTGTCGGCTAGACATATGTGCTTCCTGTAAGGTAATCACCATATGATAATAAACCCCGAACAGTCTACTTGAGTGCTACATACATGACACCCTTCGTGTGGGAGCTTGGTATTATAGTAGATGATAAGTAGATTTTCGTCAAACTCATTTACTCGGAAAAACGATTTCTGGGCATCGGGCAGGAATCGAGCCCGTAACCTTCTGATGACAGGTAAGACACTCGAACCATTAACTCTTTCGGTGAGAGAGCTTTCCCTTTCGCGAGTAAAATTGTCTTGCGTTAGCCAGTGTAGAATGATTGAAGTCTTATGTCGTCGGAAAAGAGTTGAAGTAGTTATAACTCTTTCGAAATTCCCCGCAGGAGCTTTCCCTTTGACGAATTAAATCGTCTGACATTAGCCAGTTTAAAATATTGGAAGTCTTACACCGCCTGGAAAGAGTTTAACTACCGAGACTCAGATGAAGAGCTGAGCTAGAAGTCCGACATGTGTGCTTCCCGTACAAATTCAGCCACGATAAATTAATAAGGATGTTCAATGCGATGACTGTTACGTATGTGGGAACATGGGAGGCATCACAGATGATAAACAAACGTTCTTCAAGTTCAAACCTCAGAAAAATGGTATCTGAACCTCAGGGATAAAACCCGCAACATTTTGGTGACCGGTAAGACGCTCTAGCCATTGAGCTACTGAGACTCAAATGGCGAGCTAGGGTGCAAGTTCATCACGCACCGCCGGTACAGCAGGCACGTTATCTCAATATAATGACGTTCAAAGAGATGTTAAGTATGTGGGAACATAGCGATATCATGTATGATAGATGAGAGGTTCGTCTACTGATGCCTCAGAAAAACAATGTTTGAGGCCCAGACGGGAATCCAGCGAGCAACCTTCTAATGTCCGGTGAGACCATTTAAATATTGCACAAAAAGTTAAAAGGTTGGTAGACTGCCGAATTTATGATCATAAATTCGGCAGTCTACCGACCTTTTAACTTTTTGTGTTGTTTCATACTGCCAACGCAGCATCCCATTTTTATATCACTGTCTGCATTTAACTATTGAGCTAGCAAGAATCCGATGGACAGTTGCAGAGTTGGTTCCACAGGGGTGGGGCTTATGCGGTAGCCACGATGAGATAATGATGCTAATACGCAATATTGTGCCTGTGGAGGTTTTCTTATTATATCACAATTACTGTGCAGACAGTACACAAGCCGAAACAACACCTCAGCTCTAAGACTGAATCTCGAGGTTGCTCAATGGCTAGTGCGTCTCCCCATCACCAGAACGTTACTGGTTCGATCTCTGTCTGAGGATAATTATACGTTTTTCCTGATTAAGTTAGCAAGGAAAACGCTCACTTATCATCTTAAATGGTTTTGTCCAATTACTTTTTGTCCTTTCTAAAGGTTTGGTTATCTAAAAAATCGTCAACATGATTCCATGCAATAAATCGTCTGATGGATTCGTTGAGCATACGCTCATTGGGGGCTCGGTATTGTCTTTAATTGGGCTGCTGGGAAACTTACTAGTCATCGTCATCATCTATCGCACCAAGCGAAAGAAATCCATGTCGACATATCTGTTACTGAGCCTCGCCATAGCGGACATCGTGAACCTACTGGGTGTTGATGTAGTTGCCGTAATGGTTTTTTTGTTTAAGCAACATCGGGGGGAAAAGACGACGCTTTTAATTCTGACTGTCCCTCCAAAAATTGTCGCAAATTTCACCTTAGCGGTGATTGCTTTGGAAAGATATGATGCACTGGTAAGAACCGTGACATCGTTCATGAGGCCTACGAAGAAAAAAATTCTAATCGGTGAGAGTACAATGTGGTTCATAAGCCTGGTCCTTTCCACATCCATGTTTACCGAAATGATATTGCATCATGAGAAGTGGCAGCCTCCAGATTGGCACTTTCACGTCCTTTCAACGTTCTTGCTCTTTCTCGGCTACATCGTGCTAATCGTTATGGTGTTGTTCTGTTATTCAAGCATCGTGATAAGCCTGTACTTCAACTGTACGATTTTGGGTAAAAAGGTGACCGATGAAGCGAGTTTGAACGAGAACAAACGCCTTATTCGTATCTTAATCATAATCACACTCGTGTTTCTCGTGACCAATCTGCCCACCATAATTATTCTAATGCTGAAACAGTACTATTTTCACGGAGATGAAAAGAAAGGTCTTTATCTGGCTGTGATGATTGTCGGATGTACAGCGTCTTCCGTCAACCCTTTCATCTATATACTAGTGAGCAAGAAGTATCGTAACCAGATCAAAGAATTGTTCTGCAGGAAGGAAGAAAACTACGCTGGGCAACCTTCGCCTGTTGTCATCGATACCAAGTTGTAATGGAAAGTGAAGAAAGCAAAGAGGGACAAAGAACAATCGTTGTGTACTACCCTGATTTTGTATCAGTGTCGCAGGATAGTACACAAGATCAGTGTCGGTGAATAGTGTAGATACAGTGTATATACATATATATATATGGGGTATGGCATGACACCCACCTAGGTGGCAGGTCACGAAGGAACAGTGAGGCATTCCTTCTCCATTTAACCATAGTCTTAGGGTGGCACCTTGGAGAAGTGCTAACAACCCCTCAGTCCCCCAAACCAGGGATACGGTGAAGGCCAACGGCGGATATGGCGTATTTCGACAGTGATGGCGGATGAGCTACGACCTCTAAGGACAACGACTTAGGGCGAAAGATCCTTTGAGAAGGGAAATGGTGATTTCCTTAGTTCACCTTGAGGAAGGCAACGGGAAACCACCCCAATATTATTCCTTAGTATAGTTCCATGATTATGTACAGAAACCAGGACAAAGAGAACAACGTTAACGAGGTTGTACAAAGTGTTAACACCGCGTTCGGCAGGGGAGGAAGTGAGGCCTCGCAGGTCGTCATCATGCGAAATCCTCACAAGGACATATATAAGGTGGCAGTCTGGAATGTGAGAACAATGGCAATATATATATATATACACACACATTGTATATTGTTATATATGAACTATATGTATGAAAGGACATCCGTTATTGAAGTCTTCGATGAATTCCGTATTTTGGAGAAATGGTCACTGAGCACCTGGTTGATGTATAGACGCAGCAAAAATAGGTTAAGAAGAAACAATGTCCAAGGACTATGCAAATATAAACTACAGTGTAAGAAAATGAAAGAAAACTCCTGTAGGCTTCGTTATTTAGAAATGCTAGGAGTATTACAGTATTTACCTCCACTTCAGTGATTAATCAGTGTTCTATATACCTGCAGGATTTTTACACTGAGCAAAATGGTCAGGCGTTAGGCTGTAAAGTAACAGAAGACTTATCCCACTGGGAAAGAGGTGAAAGACTTCATCAGCATCAAAATCGATATTATGTAATTGTTTTACAAATTTAAATTAGACATTTTTAAAGTTGCCGATTGTTGAAACAGACCTGATGTTTCATGCGTAACATGATAAATAGTTATTATACTATCAACACGAATGAGTAGAATAATAAGGAATTAAACAGCTCGTTCACTAACAAGAAACGAGAAGTTCAATCCTGCACTCCTACCGAGAACTGTATTTAAATGTCAAGTCCCTATGTGGTGAATAACTCACTGCTATACTGCCATACTGTTGACACAGTCACTTGAGCCAAGAGTCGATGGCTTCTCATGTTTTCAGCGCAAGTTTAACTGCATATATATTAAGTATAATCTTCAAGCCTACGAGCGTAAGTCATACCTTTCCTAATGGACCAATCAGGGGTCCACCTATAAGGGTATGGAGATCAGATGATGTCTTACAATATCAGTATATTTAGAGAAGACAACCCTTTCTGAAAATTCTGCTGGAGACGACATTTGGAAATGTAAAATCTTATAATTTTCTGAGCCTTTCTTTTCTATGAGCATAGATGTAAACAAGTCGAAAGTAAGACTGCTTTATGATAAAATCGTGTGATGTAAATGGGATCCTGCTGCATGCATAAATGTGCCGAGTTAAGCAAACACGAGGGTATGACAGCTTCAAGAGGATTAACAGGTGCAACAAAGGCTGCTCTATTTAACTTCACACGTTAGCCATTAACGAAGTTTTCAACAGCTTTGAGCAACATCAACTGCCAACTCCAGCAAATTAACATCACGCTAGGTAAACTAGAGCAGCTCTCACTACTTTTTTCTTCTCTCCGAAACAGCAACTTGTGGAGGTAAGTACCAGGATTTCTTATGAAAAAAAAGGAAAGGAAATAAACAAAAATTATTACATAAGTTACGTTTAGAGACGTAGGCATACAGAGTTGAGTCTTAGTATGAAAGATCTATCGGCGACAATTTTCAGTGAGGGGTCCAGACTTTATAGATTAGTGACACTTTCACCAAATTCTTTAACAGGTTCGAACTGTTTTAAAAACATGGTTATAGTATAAATAGTGAAGAAGTGCCACGCAAGTGTTGTTGTGAAGCATCTTTAAATTATCTCACTCGACGTCGCTAATTTTTATATTCCTCAGAGAAGATAAGTATATTGGGAATAAGACATTTACAGGGGTGATAGTGGTTCCTGAAACTCGTTCAAGGATAGATTTTACAAGCACCGTAACAAACTCCGCTACGAAAACAAAAAGAATGCCATCGAACTATCAAAACACGTCTGGACTCTACGCAACAAAAACGTCAATGGTCGATTATCGACAAGGCCCCAGCATTTCGAAACGGCTCAAAAAGATGTGAACTTTGCCTGTCCGAGAAATACAACATCATTTACCAAAAATACTCTTTACTAAACAAACGCAGCAAACTTCTTTCAAACTGCCGCCACGTAAGCAAGTTCCTCCTGCGCAACTTCAAAGAGGCACCTCCGGAACAACACAACGCTTGATCAGCGCCGGAGAAACAGTATACAACTGAACGATATTGTTGATGTCTGTTAGTCATCTGATAATCGCGCCAAGTGTGAAACACTTTGTAATGACTATTGAGAAATTTTAGTTAGAACATCTAACAAATAAATAAATAAATATCAACTCTACAACTCTGTATCGAGCACTCTATATTTCTCAAGATCAATAATATATTACAGTAATAATATACTTATATTGTGAATATATATATATATATATATATATATATATACACACAATTTAAGGACACTTCAAAAGCGGTCTTTCAAAGCCTTGGTTGAATGAACCCGATTGAATGGCCTAATCTTCTGTCCAGCTTTTCCTGCGGGAACGGTTAAAGACGTTCAGTGGCGGAAAAATTGAAAACAGCGGTGTTCAACTTACCTCATCATTGCAGTTGGAGTTTTGCTTTGTATCAGATGATAAAACTACCAGGCTTTTTGGAAGTTTTTGCCTTAGTACTGCCCCATACGGTATATTATTATGCTACTTCATTTGCTTGTATTGCCACCATTGAACATGTTACCCTGCTTGGCCCTATTCGAAGAGTTTATATGGACGGGAAATTTTCCGCCCAGCGAACTGGACGATTCCTTTCGTTCAGATAAAGTTCGGGTTAAACTGGCTGACCTGTTTTTACACGTTTTGATGTTCATTACCAGAAAATATACTATCATTTACGCTAACCTCAAACTCATTAACGCAAAAATACATTAATTTCATTCAATCGACATTCATTAGCGTAGATACGAGCCCATTTGGATCAAGTGGCATTCTATATAGCGCCAAAAGACGACCATTAACACCATTCTGGATTACATTAAGGATAAAAAAATTTCAATTAGGCAAGATATTCCTCTTCTCTTATTCCCATATCAAATATGATTTTCATATGTGAAATTGCATGTAAGATCAGTTTTGTAAGGGCTACCAGAGAATCATAGTTAATGTGCACAAAATTCAAAAGTCGATCAAACTACGTTTGTAGCAGTTTCAAATCAAGTTGTTCTTTGGTTGTTTGCCCTGATTACCCAAGATATACTACCATAGCCCCAACTCATCTATTATGTAACTGACGAGTTTCGTTCTTAAATATTGTTTAATGTGTTTATTTTCCTTTTAAAATGTTTTGACTTTTATGTTTTATTACCTTTCTAAAAGGTTTAGTTCGTCACAAGTTCTTCACCATGGCTCCATGTAACAATTCGTCACGTGGACACCCCCACACTACACTCATCGGAGCTTCTGTATTGTCTTCCATTGGATTACCGGGAAACCTTCTGATTGTCATTCTCATCTACAGAGCAAAACAGAGTAAATCTACGACAACTTATCTGCTGCTAAGCCTTGCCATAGCCGATATTACGAACCTGCTTAGCGTTAATATAATCGCTATCTTTGTTTTTCTGATCAAAAAGTGGTTGGTTAAAAAAGCAACAATGATGCTTTTGACCTTTCCTGCAAAGATTGTCGCTAATTTCACCTTAGCAATGATAGCCTTGGAGAGATATAACGGCCTCGTAAAGACCATGAAACCGTTTGCGAACATTGGCAGGAAGAAAATTCTAATCGGTGTGATCATACCTTGGTTCATTGGCTGGGCTCTTTCTGTACCGATGTTTCATCACTTTTTTAACCGCAAGAAAGGTACTCGTCCCCATGGGTATTCTCATGTCTTTTGGGTTGGATTCTCTCTTGGACAAATTTTGCCGCTTGCTGTCGTTCTATTCTGCTATTCAAACATCATAAAAGGCTTGTACTTTGATCACACCATTTTGGGCAAGAAGGTGACAGACGCAAGAGTTTTGAGCGAAAAGAAACGCCTTACCCGCATCCTTATCGTAATTACACTCGCGATTCTCCTGTGCAACGTGCCCGTCATAATTCTAACGATACTAAAGCATTACTATTTTGACTGTTTGAGAAAGGTGGAAGTTTACAAGACGACGATGATTCTTGGCAGTATCTCGTCTTCCTTGAACCCGTTCATCTATGGACTGCATAGCGAGAAGTACCGCAACCAGGTCAAAGAATTATTGTGCAAGAAAGAAGAAGATGAAACTCCAATACCTTCACCGCAGGTTTTTGATACCAAATTGTAATGGGAGATAAAGAAAAATGGAAGAGGATTATTTGTAGATTTTGTGCGTAAAATGGTATCCCACTATAGATAAGAAACCAGTGAGGAAGGTTAAATGTAGACGTGAAATTGACAAGAAGTAGTAAAGAGCAATGTATCAGTTGATTAAACGTTTGAGGCGCTGTTACGCGATGTAACTTCTCTTCCAACTTGTCACGCAATCTCCTCAGCAAACGCAAAGATTAAAGTCATCTCTTACAGGTGAAGTTCGATTCTGATTGTTCAGACGATTATTTCCATTAGTCAGTACAATCGTCTCACCAGTCAGAGGCCCCATCTGATTGTTCGCCACTAGTGAGTAAAGCATATCCGCTTTTCCTGCTACAGCTCGTGCAAATATTTCAAGTTTGAACTCTTTTTTGGTCTCAAATATCATCTTTTTTACGCTGTGTTCATACTTATCTTGTTGTTAAACATGTGAACTTTGAAGAATATCGTTAAAAATTAATACATTTCCTAACTTTTATGTTGTCTACATACGACTTGTTTCGCCGAGGAACTCAAAGGAGCGTTTGTCCCGTCATTTGTTGTAAAAAAATGTTTATCACAGTACGCATATAATAAACAAATTACTTCATGGTTGGCTCGCTTGTCCGATTTTTATTCAACTGTTGTGATGGATGACGAACTTACTCGGTCGTGCCTCGCTCGTTGGTTTGTGAATCACCACAACTCGTAAATAAAAATCGAAGTAAACAATAAATCTTTATTATATTGTTATTATTACTATTTAATCTTCTTTAAATATGGCAACCTATCTACTTTTTTGTTAGTATAAAAATGTAGAAAGTTAAAAAAGTTGTTTTTCATAGGGATGTGTTTACTTATAATAATATGCAATAAAATGTTGAAGTATTGAATGATTTCTAGAGTTTAAAAAGCACTCCAAATAATTCAAAAATGAGTATACAATTCATAAAAAATTACAAAATTAGACACCCTAATCAACAACCAATGCTCTTTATAAAATTACCATCGTTTCGATGAAGAATGGTTCTTATTTTTCTGCGAACTGTAAAGAGTCCAATCACCTGTCACAGCATTTTTGCTGATGCAGGCGTTGCACAAAGTTGAATCAAGTTCTACTTTTTGCAAAGATTGTGGCAATGCTGCAACGAATTTTCGACGCGTTACACGGTGTAACACCCTCCGTGCAACTTGTGTCGCAACGCTAATCACGATCAGCCAGGCAAGATGAATGACCGGTTCAGTCTTAATCCTTTTCGGTTGCCTTTGAGGGACAAGTTGCACAGACTATTGCCTGGTGTGTTAACAATTATTCACCAAGGTGGAGGTGCGTGGTGGCGGATATACTGACAGAGAGTGTGAATAATTGTTTTAGCAAATACAGTCAAACCTCCCGTAAGCGGACACCCTCGGGACCACGACCTGGTGTCCGCTTACGGGAGGTGTCCGCTTATGAGAGGTTGGTTAATATTTAAATGATAAGTGATTGTTGAAACATGATTCTTTCAATAGTGGTCTTAATATGTTATTGTCTACAGCTATCATTACAAATTTCTCTAAAAACTCCACTATAAAACCTTTGTGTCTCTACATTACCAACATAACATCTACATTGCCGTTGTAAATATGATGTTATAGTGTCTATAGTTCTGCTAAGATGGTTTGAAATAATCTGTTATGTGCGCTTGCTTTTGCCCTGATAAACGTATGTCTGTAAGAATCTCATTAACATTTAATACAGCTCGACAAAGTTCTTCGTTGCCCGTGAAATATGCGAAATCTAAAAGCTTCTCCGCAACATTTGCAGCTTTTGCAGCTGTCTTAATTTCGGGTTCCTTCAAAGGCACGTCGAAATCATCGTCTTCTTGTTCGCCATCATTGTCTTCGTCAATGTCAAGGCCATCATCTAACTTAGGCGTTTGTCAATTTCGCTTGTTTCGTTCAACAGCTCTCTTCTTAATCCTTCACGCCAGTTTGTATCTTCGATGTTGATCAAGTCATCGCAGAATGGGACATAGTCGTCTGCACCAAGGTACTGCTCGGCAGAGCAGTCATTACAAAGTTTCGAGCACAGTTCATTCAAATTCATCATCTCTTCCCCTTCAAAAGGGTCATCATCGTTATCATCACTAAACTCTTCTGGATACATTCCCACCATGAACAGATTTCACAATCTCACTTGTGTTTTCTTGACCCACTTTGCTACATACAAAGCGAAGCAGCTTCCTTCTAGTCTTCACTTTCCACAATTAAATAATTCCGGCATCAAGAGGCTGAGTCTTCGATGTTGTATTTTTCGGCAAAAAGGCCAAAGTAATGTTTGAAAACTGACCCTTAAGTTCATGCGGATGACAGGGTGCGTTGTCAAGGAACAGGATTATTGTACGGCCTTCACGTTTTAATCGTCCGTTCAAATTGGTTAACACATTCATCATAATCTCAGTTTTCATCCACGCTTTGGAGTTTGAGAAATAGCGGCGCTTGTACGGTTTGGTATTGTCCTTTAAGTGCTTAAAGCAACGTGGCTTTTTACTCTTACCAATTACGACAGGCTCTTCCTTACCACCAGCGGCATTAACGAAGAATGTCCATGTACACCTTTGTTTCGCTTTTTTTCCGCCTCTGCATCTTTTCCTGCTTCACAAAGACTTTTGTCTGGAAGTGCTTTCCAAAACTGACCGGTCTCGTCCATATTCCAAACGTTTTTAGGCGCATAACCTTTTGTTAATTCCTTGACGCGCTCCTGCCAGCTATCAAGCGTTACTTCGTTGACATCACCGTCCTCACCAGCAACCCTCACCTCTTTGATGTTGTACCTTTTCTTCCATTTCTCTAGCCATCCGTTCGAACCTTGAAATTCATCATCACCAAGTCTTTGAGCAGTGAGTTTTGCTTCCTCTTGCAGCATGGGCCCACTCACAGGAATATTAGATTCTCTGCAGCGATTGTACCATATCCACAAATATTCGTTTATTTCAGAAAATTTTTGCGGATTTTGTCTTTTCCGACTAGCCCGATTTGCTATATGGTTTGCCTCGTCTAGAATGGATTCTTTATTCTTGATAATCGTTGAAACTTGAGTTCGGCCACAGCTAAATTTCTCTGCGATTTTTCTGACACCTAGCTGTGGATGACTTTCATGATATCTTATAAGTTCAACTTTATCATCAATGCTTAAACAAGTGCGAGCTTTGGACAGGCTCATATCTTTAACCTAGTTCTTTTCCTTTTTCTTATTTTTAATTGACTTATGCAGTATTGATTTTGGTTGGTCCTTCCCTTCAGCTTTTGCTTTTTGTTTGTTACTGAAACATGAGCAGGTGTGATGTTATGATATCCACTAGTGTTGCGCGTGCAGCGTATAGTTTAGCAAAGCCCTTCCGCAAAAGCGCAAAGCAATGGATACTTTCATTAATGTGGAATCATACATACGAGGTTACCATGAATACATGGATATTTGGGAACCAAAAGTGGACGAAAAATACGAGTTAAAAAGGGAACCAGAAAACAAAAAAGATTCACACGCTGTGGCAATTGTTAAATCATCACGGAGATCAACAGAAAGCAGCGGCACATCTCATGCCAATACTGTTAATGAAACAGTTGACGTTGTGGGTCATATACCCAAAAGTATGGCACCCTACGTGAGCAAATTTTTGAAACGTTCGTCCAATTCTGCAAGTGTTACAGTAAAGGGAAAACGAATAAATCGTGGGGCTGGTTACGGACTTGAGATTCCGTGCGTTTATACGTTCCAGGGTGACTAATTTTCTTTGACTTGGTTGAGGAACAAAATACACAAGACTGGATATGTGTTGTTGGACAAGAAAATTTAAATTAACAATGACTGCTAATGATTCGACGCTACAATAACGGATTTAATTCATACATATATAGTTTCCGCATCGACCTGTCATCAGCTCAGTTAATAACTTAATGAATGTATCAAACACATATGTTTCTATCCTAATACTGTATAGTTATCTAAGCAGCATAATTATTAATTTAACAGAAAATAAATCCAGTCTGTCCGCTTACGAGAGGTTATAATGTTGTTTGGGAAGGTGTAATTGGTGTCCGCGTCCGCTTACGGGAAGTGTCCGCCTAGGAGAGGTTGTAAATGTAGTAATTTAATAGTGTTTTGGTCGGGACCCAAAAACAGTGTCCGCTTACAAGAGGTGTCCGCTTCCGGGAGGTGTCCGTAAGTAGAGGTTCGACTGTACCTCGCATTATTGTTCTCACACATGGTTTATTAATTTTTTAAAACAAATTTACAGAACGTCGGCTTGTCGCCCGCTCGTCATTTGTCAACAAAAGATCTTGAAACTCAACCTGAGTGTATTTATCACTAAAAACTCCAAGAAATACATATCACTGAATAGTTTAATGTGAAATTTCGTTGGTTTTTTGGTATTACGTGGTACAGCGGCTTCGTTTATTCGAAACAACTTTCTTCTTCCGTAAATGAAGCAAAACGAGAAGTTATCTTTGTCGTAGGATGAATATTAAGGCTTAGCTCAAGATTCTAATATGAAGAGCCATGACGGGATAAATCGCGACGAATAACAAAACGTGTTAGTTTATAAAAGTTTTACTGACGTTTCGTTGCTGACGCGCAACATTTTCAAAATGAAACACATGATGGATAGGGTAAGGATATAGAAATAATATTTACAAGGTGTTGAAATATGATTATGTTATAATCAGTTTCTATGGTTCAAACTCGCCAAACGCAATTTAAGGAATTCCAGTGTTTACCGCAGCTGTCAACGGAAACTTCTTGGGGAAGCCATCTTGTTTTGCTTGGAGGTGAATAATGCAAGATATTTCAAGATAGTGGAACCAATCAGATTGAGGAAAAACACTATTCACCAGCGGGGTATATGATAACACCCCTTATCATGATACCGCAGTGCAGCGGATTCAGTCGTTGCGACATAAGTTACTTAGTGTAAGACCACCTTTAGGGAAGAGGTTCAGGTACCGTTACACATTTTAATTAATCATGTCTATTTATTACATCGACCTTGGTTGCACAAGGCCTGGATTGCTCATTTCATAGGCATTATATGAGAATTATTAACGGTGGCAAACTAGCTGGCCTATGATTTTTGATTAGGAAGGATTAGACATATCAGGAAAGAAGTTTTCCGAGGGTTAAAGTTTAGACCTGAGAAAAATTTGAAGTTTTGAAGCCTCCAGACGTCCATTCTTGGCATCCTGGCGATTGAAAATCATAGAGCACATTGAGTTGGAGAAGTGCATAAAACGCTTTATTCCATTATTTCTTTGGCTAAGGTGTTCTTTATTTCTTCTTTCTCAACCCTTCAGCCCGGGTCACACGAGCGACATGAGCATAAGGACGAGATCAATACGAAAACAAAGCATGACAAAACAACAACAATTTTTCTTTGTTTCGTCTTTTGTTCGGTTCTTGGCTTTTGCTTGAATTACGATCTTGTGCTTTTGCTTATGACGATCCTTATGTCGCAGGCTTATCCTGTTCTTATTCATAGATTCTTATTCATTGATAAGGTTCTTATTCATTGATCCGGTTCCTATTCATAGATATAATTTTAACTTGATAACTATTGTAAATATATCTTATAGGCATACAGAGCCTCTTGGGAGGACAGTTTGTTTATGTAACTGAATAGAGTTAACGTTAGCATGTTTAAATAAAGCTTATTATTATTATTATTCCTTTGTTTTGCCTTTTGTTTTGTCCTTATGCTTATGTTTATGTTTAAGTGTGAACCAGGCTTAAGGACAAGATCAATACGAAAACAAAGCTTGATATCTCCTCTGGGACTTGAGAAGATGAAACAAGAATTTTTCTTTGTTTCGTTATTTGTTCGGCTCTTGGCTTATGCTTGGACTATGATCTTATGCTTATGATTACGACGATCCTTATGTCGCAGGCTTGACTTCATTCCTTTGTTTTTCCTTTTGTTTTGTCCTTATGATTATGTTTACGCTCACACGTGAACCAGGCTTAAAAATATTCTCTGAAGCACTCGATGTCTGGTCATTAACGATGTTAGAAACAATGACATTGCTTTTGACGATGGATTATAGGATACTGAATCGGTAAACAATAGCCGGTTCCTCTTATTACGCCAGCTGAGTACAACTACCAAAATAGTTTGCGGGTTTTTTTATTTTCATGCAAACATTGAATTCCCAAAACCAATGGAGAAACAATTGGTCCGATTAACATTACAAACAAGATTTTGAAAGGCATTCTGGTATCTGTATTCCGTAGATGTACAGGGTGTATCAAAAAAACTGCAAACACTATAATTTGCATAAGTAGATACTGCAAATAGCATTTCAATGCCTGTGCAACTAATTATGCTTCTGGGATTTGAAAATACGTTTCAATTTTCCTTGTTATTAGAATAACCACACAAAGTGAGTTAAAATGCAATTTAGGAATATTATAAGTTCGACTACGAATGGCTCAGCTAACCACAGATTAAAGAGGGTTTATCGTGTTAAATTACGCGCAAACTCAAAGTTCGATCGCAGTGATAAACCGTTTCCGGGAAAGGTTCCCTGATCGAGTCCCACCTGTGCCAAGCACAGTTTTAAGAAACGGCAGAAAATATCAGAATTCAGGAACGAGCCTCAACCTTAACAAAGGCAATTCAGGCAGACGAAGAACTGCACGATCTGAAGAAAACGTTGCCGCTGTTAGACATCTCCTCCAGGAAAACCCACACGTAAGTGCACGCCGCAATCCTCTTCCCATTTCCAGTGCAGGCTTTAACAGGATTACCAGGCTTGACCTAAGATGGCACCCATACCAAATGCACGTGCAGCATGAGTTGTTTGCAGGAGACTTTCCACGACGCTTACGATTCGCAGAATGGTTCAACGAACGCTGCCTACACGAAAACTTTTTGGACAGCATTTTGATCGGAGATGAAGCCGGATTTGCGATGAATGGAGAAGTGAATACTCATAATGTGCGGCAATATGCACCAAAGGGACAACCACCTGCGTTCAATTTTCAAAGGAACGATTCGCGTGCAAAACTGACTGTCTGGGCAGGACTCTGCGGAAATGGATTGATTATTGGCTTTTACTTTTTCGAAGGAAACGCAAACGGCATTGCTTATCTTCGAATGCTAAATGAGTTTGTTTTCCCGCAACTCGCATTGCATTTTAACAATCAGAATTGGGAAGGAATGTTTCGGGGTCTTTGGTGGGTACAAGACGGTGCCCCAGCTCATCGTCTTGTTGAAGTAAGAGATCGTCTCAATGCTGTGTTTGTGAATAACCACGTCATTGGGTTTGGCCACAACGTCGAATGGCCACCTCGTTCACCGGACTTGACACCATGTGACTTTTTTCTTTGGGGATATCTCAAAGACAAAGTATTTTCTACACCACCGCGCGAAATTAATGAATTACGCCAGAGAATTGTCGACGAGTTCAATGCCTTACGAGAGCATCTTGCCTTAATTAACCGGGCAGTGCGTGATATGCATAGGCGAACAATGCTTTGCGTTGAGAGAAATGGTGATCATGTCGAAGGACGATATGCATGAATTGTAAATAAATGTCAATAAAAATCTTATTGTTTGTTTGATGTACACAATTTACTTTGCTCATGGGTTCGTGTTTTCGTTACTAACCCTAACCCTAACAGTACGAAGTTCGACATCCCCAAGCATGAATTGTGTTTACGCACCCTTGGGATCAATTAGTGCTAAATTATGCAACTTTCATAAATATCTGATTTCAAAGGAGTTTGCGGTTTTTTCGATACACCCTGTATATAGCAATGTATATATATATGTATATGTATATATATATATATATATATATATATATATAACTACAGACGGAACCGTTTCGGCCTACTGTATGTATATATATATATATATATATATATATATATAACTACAGACGGAACCGTTTCGGCCTACTGTATGTATATATATATATATATATATATATATATATATATATATATACATTGTATATTGTTATATATGAACTACATGTATGAAAGGACATTCGTTATTGAAGTCTTCGATGAATTCCGTGTTTTGGAGAATTGGTCACTGAGCACCTGGTTGATGTATAGACGCAGCAAAAATAGGTTAAGAAGAAACAATGTCCAAGGACTATGCAAATATAAACTACTCCAGTATTTAAACATATCAAAGTTGAGCACGGTGAAAAAAAATGAAAGAAAAGTCCTCTAGGCTTCGTTATTTAGAAATGCTAGGAGTATTACAGTATTTACCTCCACTTCAGTGATTAATCAATGTTCTATATACCTGCAGGATTTTTACACTGAGCAAAATGGTCAGGCGTTAGACTGTAAAGTAACAGAAGACTTATCCCACTGGGAAAGAGGTGAAAGACTTCATCAGCATCAAAATCGATATTATGTAATTGTTTTACAAATTTAAATTAGACATTTTTAAAGTTGCCGATTGATGAAACAGACCTGATGTTTCATGCGTAACATGACAAATAGTTATTATACTATCAACACGAATGAGTAGAATAATAAGGAATTAAACAGCTCGTTCACTAACAAGAAACGAGAAGTTCAATCCTGCACTCCTACCGAGAACTGTATTTAAATGTCAAGTCCCTATGTGGTGAATAACTCACTGCTATACTGCCATACTGTTGACACAGTCACTTGAACCAAGAGTCGATGGCTTAAGTATAATCTTGAAGCTTACGAGCGTAAGTCATACCTTTCCTAATGGACCAATCAGGGGTTCGCCTATAAGGGTATGGAGATGAGATGATGTCTTACAATATCAGTATATTTAGAAAAGACAACCCTTTTTGAAAATTCTGCTGGAGACGACATTTGGAAATGTAATATCTTATAATTTTCTGAGCCTTTCTTTTCTGATTATGAGCATAGATGTAAACAAGTCGAATATAAGACTGCTTTATGATAAAATCGTGTGATGTAAATGGGATCCTGCTGCATGCATAAATGTGCCGAGTTAAGCAAACACGAGGGTATGACAGCTTCAAGAGGATTAACAGGTGCAACAAAGGCTGCTCTATTTAACTTCACACGTTAGCCATTAACGAAGTTTTCAACAGCTTTGAGCAACATCAACTGCCAACTCCAGCAAATTAACATCGCGTTAGCTAAACTAGAGAATCTCTCACTACTTTTTTCTTCTCTCCGAAACAGCAACTTGTGGAGGTAAGTACCAGGATTTCTTATGAAAAAAAAGGAAAGGAAATAAACAAAAATTATTACATAAGTTACGTTTAGAGACGTAGGCATACAGAGTTGAGTCTTAGTATGAAAGATCTATCGGCGACAATTTTCAGTGAGGGGTCCAGACTTTATAGATTAGTGACACTTTCACCAAATTCTTTAACAGGTTCGAACTGTTTTAAAAACATGGTTATAGTATAAATAGTGAAGAAGTGCCACGCAAGTGTTGTTGTGAAGCATCTTTAAATTATCTCACTCGACGTCGCTAATTTTTATATTCCTCAGAGAAGATAAGTATATTGGGACTAAGACATTTACAGGGGTGATAGTGGTTCCTGATTTGTATGTTATATTTCTAAAGGACCATAACGGCTAACACAATTTATTCATTAACATATTGAAACTATAGAAAAGCCAGCCATCTTGTTTAGTCCCTGGAATGAAATGAGATCCACGTTTGTATATAGTTTGTTCAGATTTTAGGATATTTTCACGTCAGATATATTTGCTGCTCGGTAACTCATGAGGTAACATTCAGGTCGCTGTGAACCTTTGTTGTTTAGCTGTAGGAAAAAGAGCAAGGTTTCTTGTACTACAGAAGGCTTCGGGTCACCGAGAGCTGTTGCCAAATAAGTAGTACTTCTCGCATTTCTAAATAACGAAACTTACTGAAGTTTTCTGTCATTTTTTTTTCACCGTGTTCAGCTTTGATATGTTTAAATCTTGCAGTAGTTTATATTTGCATAGTCCTTGGACCCTGTTTCTTGTTAGTCTATTTTTGCCGCGTCTATAAATCTACCAGTTCGTCAGTGACCCATCCTCCAAAATGCTTTCCAACGGGAAAACTGATGCTTAAGCGAATGCATAGTCACGGAATTCATCGAAGACTTCAATAATGAATGTCCTTTGACACATGTAGTCATATATATATATATATATATATATATATATATATATATATTTATATATAACTACAGAAGAAAAAGAAACAAGAAATTGCAATTGCTGAGAAAAAGAAACATGCCCAACAGAAAACGGAGTCTACCGCGCCAAGGTGAAAAACAACAAAGACAACAGCGAAACAAACTACATTGGACTGACTGAAAACTCGTTCAAGGATAGATGTTACGAGCACCGTAACACAATCCGCTACGAAAACAAAAAGAATGCCACCGAACTATCAAAACACGTCTGGACTCTACGCAACAAAAACGTCAATTGTCGATTATCGACAAGGCCCCAGCATTTCGAAACGGCTCAAAAAGATGTGAACTTTGCCTGTCCGAGAAATACAACATCATTTACTAAAAATACCCTTTACTAAACAAACGCAGCGAACTTCTTTCAAACTGCCGCCACGTAAGCAAGTTCCTCCTGCGCAACTTCAAAGAGGCACCTCCGGAACAACAGAACGCTTGATCAGCGCCGGAGGAACAATATATAACTGAACGATATTGTTGATGTCTGTTAGTCATCTGATGATCGCGCCAAACGTGAAACACTTTGTAATGACTATTGAGAAATTTTAGTTAGAACATCTAACAAATAAATAAATAAATATTAACTCTACAACTCCGTATCGAGTATTCTATATTTCTCAAGATCAATAATATAGTACAGTAATAATATACTTATATTGTGAATATATATATATATATATATATATATATATATATATACACAATTTAAGGACACTTCAAAAGCGGTCTTTCAAAGCCTTGGTTGAATGAACCCGATTGAATGGCCTAATCTTCTGTCCAGCTTTACCTGCGGGAACGGTTAAAGACATTTAGTGGCGGAAAAATTGAAAACAGCGGTGCTTAACTTACCTCATCATTGCAGTTGGAGTTTTGCTTTGTATCAGATGATAAAACTACCAGGCTTTTTGGAAGTTTTTGCCTTAGTACTGCCCCATATGGTATATTATTATGCTACTTCATTTGCTTGTATTGCCACCATTGAGCATGTTACCCTGCTTGGCCCTATTCGAAGAGTTTATATGGATGGGAAATTTTCCGCCCAGCTAATTGGACGATTCCTTTCGTTCAGATAAAGTTCGGGTTAAACCGGCTGACCTGTTTTTACACCTTTTGATATTCATTACCAGAAAATATACTATCATTTACGCTAACCTCAAACTCATTAACGCAAAAAGACATTAATTTCATTCAATCGACATTCGTTAGCGTAGATACGAGCCCATTTGCATCCATAGCGCCAACAGACGACCATTAACACCATTCTACTATACATTAAGGATAATAAAATTTCAATTAGGCAAGATATTTCTTTTCTCTTATTCCCATATCAAATATGATTTTCATATGAGAAATTGCATGTAAAATCCGTTTTGTAAGGGCTACCAGAGAATCATAGTTAATGTGCACAAAATTCAAAAGTCGATCAAACTACGTTTGTAGCAGTCTCAAATCAAGTTGTTCTTTGGTTGTTTGTCCTGATTACCCAAGATATCCTGCCATAGCCCCAACTCATCTATTGTGTAACTGACAAATTTCCTCCTTAAATATTGTTTAATGTGTTTATTTTCCTTCTAAAAGGTTTTGACTGTTATGTTTTATTAAATTTCTAAAAGGTTTAGTTCGTGACAAAATCTTCACCATGGCTCCATATAACAATTCGTCTCGTGGACACCCTCACACTACACTCATCGGAGCTTCTGTATTGTCTTCCATTGGGTTACCGGGAAACCTTCTGATTGTCATTCTCATCTACAGAGCGAAACAGAGTAAATCTACGACGACTTATCTGCTGCTAAGCCTTGCTATAGCCGATATGGTGAACCTACTGAGCGTTAATATAATCGCTATCATTGTTTTTCTGATCAAAAAGTGGTGGATAAAAAAGACAACAGTGATGCTTTTGACCCTTCCTGCAAGGACTGTCGCTAATTTCACCTTAGCAATGATAGCCATGGAGAGATATAACGGCCTCGTGAAGACCATGAAACCGTTTTCGAACATTGGCAGGAAGAAAATTCTAATCGGTGTGATCATATCTTGGTTCATTGCCTGGGCTCTTTCTGTACCGATGTTTCATCACTTTTTTAACCGCAAGAAAGGTACTCGTCCCCATGGGTCTTCTCATGTCTTTTGGGTCGGACTCTCTCTGGGGCAAATTTTGCCGCTTGCTGTCGTTCTATTCTGCTATTCAAACATCATAAAAGGCTTGTACTTTGATCACACCATTTTGGGCGTGAAGGTGACAGACGCAAGAGTTTTGAGCGAAAAGAAACGCCTTACCCGCATCCTTATCGTAATTACACTCGTGGCTCTCCTGTGCAACGTGCCCGTCATAATTCTAACGATACTAAAGCATTACTGTTTTGACTGTATGAGAAAGGTGAAAGTTTACAAGCCGACGATGATTCTTGGCAGTATATCGTCTTCCTTGAACCCGTTCATCTATGGACTGCTTAGCGAGGAGTATCGCAACCAGGTCAAAGAATTATTGTGCAAGAAAGAAGTAGATGAAACTCCAATACCTTCACCGCAGGTTTTTGATACCAAATTGTAATGGGAGATAAAGAAAAATGGAAGAGGATTATTTGTAGATTTTGTGCGTAAAATGGTATCCCACTATAGATAAGAAACCAGTGAGGAAGGTTAAATGTAGACGTGAAATTGACAAGAAGTAGTAATGAGCAATGTATCAGTTGATTAAACGTTTGAGGCGCTGTTACGCGATGTAACTTCTCTTCCAACTTGTCACGCAATCTCCTCAGCAAACGCAAAGATTAAAGTCATCTCTTACAGGTGAAGTTCGATTCTGATTGTTCAGACGATTATTTCCATTAGTCAGTACAATCATCCGACCAGTCAGAGGCCCCATCTGATTGTTCGCCACTAGTGAGTAAAGCGTATCCACTTTTCCCACCACAGCTCATGCGAACATTTCAAGTTTGAACTCTTTTTTGGTCTCAAATATCATCTTTTTTACGCTGTGTTCATACTTATCTTGTTGTTGAACATGTGAACTTTGAAGAATATCGTTAAAAATTAACACATTTCCTAACTTTTATGTTGTCTACATACGACTTGTTTCGCCGAGGAACTCAAAGGAGCATTTGCCCCGTCACTTGTTGTAAAAAAATGTTTATCACAGTACGCATATAATAAACAAATTACTTCATGGTTGGCTCGCTTGTCCGATTTTTATTCAACTGTTGTGATGGATGACGAACTTACTCGGTCGTGCCTCGCTCGTTTGTTTGTGACTCATCACAACTCGTGAATAAAAATCGAAGTAAACAACAAATCTTTATTATATTGTTATTATTACTATTTAATCTTCTTTAAACATGGCAGCTTATCCACAATTTTGTTAGTATAAAAATGTAGAAAGTTAAAAAGTTGTTTCTCATAGGGCCGTGTTTACTTATAATAATATGCAATAAAATGTTGAAGTATTGAATGATTTTTAGAGTTTAAAAGCACTCCAAATAATTCCAAAATGAGTGTACAATTCTTAAAAAATTACAAAATTAGACACCCTAATCAACAACCAATGCTCTTTATAAAATTACCATCGTTTCGATGAAGAATGGTTCTTATTTTTCTGCGAACTGTAAAGTGTCCAATCACCTGTTACAGCATTTTTGCTGATGCAGGCGTTGCACAAAGTTGAATCAAGTTCTACTTTTTGCAAAGATTGTGGCAATGCTGCAACGAATTTTCGACGCGTTACACGGTGTAACACCCTCCGTGCAACTTGTGTCGCAACGCTAATCACGATCAGCCAGGCAAGATGAATGACCGGTTCAGTCTTAATCCTTTTCGGTTGCCTTTGAGGGACAAGTTGCACAGACTATTGCCTGGTGTGTTAACAATTATTCACCAAGGTGGA
Organism: Heliopora coerulea; assembly: GCA_030142905.1. Lineage (NCBI taxonomy): Eukaryota > Metazoa > Cnidaria > Anthozoa > Scleralcyonacea > Helioporidae > Heliopora > Heliopora coerulea. The sequence continues at coordinate 198,330 of JASJOG010000049.1, forward strand.
GGTGCGTGGTGGTGGATATACTGACAGAGAGTGTGAATAATTGTTTTAGCAAATACCTCGCATTATTGTTCTCACACATGGTTTATTAATTTTTTAAAACAAATTTACAGAACGTCGGCTTGTCGCCACCTCGTCATTTGTCAACAAAAGATCTTGAAACTCAACCTGAGTGTATTTATCACTAAAAACTCCAAGAAATACATATCACTGAATAATTTAATGTGAAATTTCGTTGGGTTTTTGGGATTACCTGGTACAGCGGCTTCGTTTATTCGAAACATCTTTCTTCTTCCGTAACTGAAACAAAACGGGAAGCCATCTTTGTCGTAGGATGAATATTAAGGCCTAGCTCAAGATTCTAATATGAAGAGCCATGACGGGATAAATCGCGACAAATAACAAAACGTGTTAGTTTATAAAAGCTTTACTGACGTTTCGTTGCTGACGCGCAACATTTTCAAAGAGAAACACATGATGGATAAGGTAAGGATATAAAAATAATATTTACAAGGTGTTGAAAAATGATTATGTTATAGCCAGTTTCTATGGTTCAAACTCGCCAACCGCAACTTAAGGAATTTCAGTGTTTACCGTAGCTGTTAACGGAAACCTCTTGGGGAAGCCATCTTGTTTTGCTTGGAGGTGAATAATGCAGGATATTTCAAGATAGTGGAACCAATCAGATTGAGGAAAAACACTATTCACCTGTGGGGTATATGATAACACCTCTTATCATGATACCGCAGTGCAGCGGATTCAGTCGTTGCGACACAAGTTACTTAGTGTAAGACCACATTTAGGGAAGCGGTTCAGGTACCGTTACACATTTCAATTAATCATGTCTATTTATTACATCGACCTTGGTTGCACAAGGCCTGGATTGCTCATTTCATAGGCATTATATGAGAATTATTAACGGTGGCAAACTAGCTGGCCTATGATTTTTGATTAGGAAGGATTAGACATATCAGGAAAGAAGATCTCCTAGGGTTAACGTTTACACCTGAGAAAAATTTGAAGTTTTGAAGCCTCCAGACGTCCGTTCTTGGCATCCTGGTGATTGAAAATCATAGCACACATTGAGTTGGAGAAGTGCATAAAACGCTTTATTCCATTATTTCTTTGGCTAAGGTGTTCTTTATTTCTTCTTTCTCAACCCTGCAGCCTGGGTCACACGAGCGACATGAGCATAAGGACAAGATCAATACGAAAACAAAGCATGACAAAACAACAACAACAATTTTTCTTTATTTCGTCTTTTGTTCGGTTCTTGGCTTATGCTTGAATTACGATCTTGTGCTTTTGCTTATGACGATCCTTATGTCGCAGGCTTATCCTGTTCTTATTCATAGATTCTAATTCATAGATAAGGTTCTTATTCATTGATCCGGTTCTTATTCATAGATATAATTTTAACTTGATAACGATTGTAAATATATCTTATAGACATACTGAGCCTCTTGGGAGGACAGTTTGCTTATGTAACTGAATAAAGTTAACGTTAGCCTGTTTAAATAAAGCTTATTATTATTATTATTCCTTTGTTTTGCCTTTTGTTTTGTTCTTATGCTTATGTTTATGGTTAAATGTGAACCAGGCTTAAGGACAAGATCAATACGAAAACAAAGCTTGATATCTCCTCTGGGACTTGAGAAGATGAAACAAGAATTTTTCTTTGTTTCGTTATTTGTTCGGCTCTTGGCTTATGCTTGGACTATGATCTTATGGCTTATGATTACGACGATCCTTATGTCGCAGGCTTGACTTCATTCCTTTGTTTTTCCTTTTGTTTTGTCCTTATGATTATGTTTACGCTCACACGTGAACCAGGCTTAAAAATATTCTCGGGAGCACTCGATGTCTGGTCATTAACGATGTTAGAAACAATGACATTGCTTTTGACGATGGATTATAGGATACTGAATCGGTAAACAATAGCCGGTTCCTCTTATTACGCCAGCTGAGTACAACTACCAAAATAGTTTGCGGTTTTTTTTATTTTCATGCAAACATTGAATTCCCAAAACCAGTGGAGAAACAATTGGTCCGATTAACATTACAAACAAGATTTTAGCAGTTTGATTTTTGAGAAAGATGAGAGCTTGGATATATTGAGGTAGAAGAACGATCTTCAAGCTCGATACTGAGAAAATGATTCCTGAGCCCCAGACGGAGGACTCAGAAATGGGGCCCGTCTGGGGCTCAGAAATCATTTTCTCAGTATCGAGCTTGAAGATCGTTCTTCTGCCTCAAACAAGATTTTGAAAGCCATTCTGGTATCTGTATTCCGTAGATGTACAGGGTGTATCAAAAAAACTGCAAACACTATAATTTGCATAAGTAGATACTGCAAATAGCATTTCAATGCCTGTGCAACTAATTATGCTTCTGGGATTTGAAAATACGTTTTAATTTTCCTTGTTATTAGAATAACCACACAAAGTGAGTTAAAACGCAATTTAGGAATATTATAAGTTCGACTACGAATGGCTCAGCTAACCACAGATTAAAGAGGGTTTATCGTGTTAAATTACGCGCAAACTCAAAGTTCGATCGCAGTGATAAACCGTTTCCGGGAAAGGTTCCCTGACCCAGTCCCACCTGTGCCAAGCACAGTTTTAAGAAACGGCAGAAAATATCAGAATTCAGGAACGAGCCTCAACCTTAACAAAGGCAATTCAGGCAGACGAAGAACTGCACGATCTGAAGAAAACGTTGCCGCTGTTAGACATCTCCTCCAGGAAAACCCACACGTAAGTGCACGCCGCAATCCTCTTCCCATTTCCAGTGCAGACTTTAACAGGATTACCAGGCTTGACCTAAGATGGCACCCATACCAAATGCACGTGCAGCATGAGTTGTTTGCAGGAGACTTTCCACGACGCTTACGATTCGCAGAATGGTTCAACGAACGCTGCCTACGCGAAAACTTTTTGGACAGCATTTTGATCGGAGATGAAGCCGGATTTGCGATGAATGGAGAAGTGAATACTCATAATGTGCGGCAATATGCACCAAAGGGACAACCACCTGCGTTCAATTTTCAAAGGAACGATTCGCGTGCAAAACTGACTGTCTGGGCAGGACTCTGCGGAAATGGATTGATTATTGGCTCTTACTTTTTCGAAGGAAACGCAAACGGCATTGCTTATCTTCGAATGCTAAATGAGTTTGTTTTCACGCAACTCGCATTGCATTTTAACAATCAGAATTGGGAAGGAATGTTTCGGGGTCTTTGGTGGGTACAAGACGGTGCCCCAGCTCATCGTCTTGTTGAAGTAAGAGATCGTCTCAATGCTGTGTTTGTGAATAACCACATCATTGGGTTTGGCCACAACGTCGAATGGCCACCTCGTTCACCGGACTTGACACCATGTGACTTTTTTGTTTGGGGATATCTCAAAGACAAAGTATTTTCTACACCACCGCGCGAAATTAATGAATTACGCCAGAGAATTGTCGACGAGTTCAATGCCTTACGAGAGCATCTTGCCTTAATTAACCGGGCAGTGCGTGATATGCATAGGCGAACAATGCTTTGCGTTGAGAGAAATGGTGATCATGTCGAAGGACGATATGCATGAATTGTAAATAAATGTCAATAAAAATCTTATTGTTTGTTTGATGTACACAATTTACTTTGCTCATGGGTTCGTGTTTTCGTTACTAACCCTAACCCAAACAGTACGAATTTCGACATCCCCAAGCATGAATTGTGTTTACGCATCCTTGGGATCAATTAGTGCTAAATTATGCAACTTTCATAAATATCTGATTTCAAAGGAGTTTGCGGTTTTTTCGATACACCCTGTATATAGCAATGTATATATATATATATATATATATATATATATATATATAACTACAGACGGAACCGTTTCGGCCTACTGTATGTACAGGGGGTTGCCAAAAAAAAAGAGCCCTCCCTTAACAAAACGAAAACGACAAAGTGTCATAATTCTTTTTATTTAATTAGAAAGAGATGGTACAAACACTCAAGCTTTATTAAAAGTTTTTAGGATTGTCCTAAACACGCAACATTTAATAGTCCATAGGATATCCACGACTTTTAATAACTTTTCGGCAGCGATTTGGCATGCTTTCTACAAGTTTTTTAAGGTAGTCATTGCTGAGATTCACCCATTCCTTCTTTAAACTGTCGAACAATTGTTCCTTACTTTGGTACGTACGTTTCCTCAGTTTTCTATTAATCTCGCCCCAGAGATTTTCAATTGGGTTTAAGTCTGGGCTTTGTGGTGGCCAAGAAAGAACTTCAATGCTTTCGTTCCTAAGATAGTTTTTCACGACATGTGATGTGTGTTTTTGATCATTGTCGTGCTGAAAAATGAAGTTTTCTCCATGAAGTCGTCGGGCTGAAGGTCGCATTTGACGAGTCGAAATTGGACGATATTTTTCCTTGGTTAAGGCCCCTTTTATCTGATGAAAAGCTTCAACTCCATGCCAAGAGAAACATCCCCATACCATAAATTTTTTCTGGTGCTTCAAGGTTCCTTGCAGAGATCGAGATGAGAACTTTTCGGTAGGACGACGCCAGACATGACTACGATTTTGGCAGCGTAAGATAAATGGTGATTCATCAGACCAGACTACCTTTTTCCATTCGTCCACTGTCCAGTGACGATAACGCTTCGCAAAGTTTACACGCTTAGGCCGATTTACACTGCTTACATAGTGTTTGTTGGTTTTGGGGCATTTCTTAAAATTCCGTTCATGAAGGCGACGCTGTACTGTACGACGTGATATTTCCGTAGATGTGCGCTCGTTTAGTGACTCTAAGAGATCAGCCGTGCTTGGGCAGACTTCGGAGGGATCACGAACTCTCACAGCTTCTCTGGTTAAAATACGATCTTCTCGAACTGTCGTGTTTCGTGGTCCTCCAGAGCGAGGACTTCTCTCCCCGCTATCTCCTTTCAAACGCTTGCAGAGCTTTTTTGCCCATGAGTAACTGAGTTCATATTCTTCTGCCACTTTCCGAGCACTCCAACCAGCACGAAGGGAACCCAAAATCTGTTGATTCCTTGCAAACTTCTTCTTTGCCTTTTCTTCCCGTTGTTGCTTCTTAGACCCCATCTTCCACAATGATTTAAAGCGAACTGACAAAAGTTTCGCCTAACTATCTAAATACTGAAATCGTGCATAACAATTGTGGGAGAGCTTCTTCACACTGATACCATACTCCACTTCTGAATGTTCCAAGGCAAAGGAGCTTCAGATTTTTTAAAACCTTCGGACTTTTGATATTAGAAAAACCCTCTTTCACATGGGGGCTCCTTTTTTTTGGCAACCCCCTGTATATATATATATATATATATATACATTGTATATTGTTATATATGAACTACATGTATGAAAGGACATTCGTTATTGAAGTCTTATATATATATATATATATATATATATATATATAACTACAGACGGAACCGTTTCGGCCTAAACGTAAGTTGTGAATTTTTCTTCTTTTTTAATAAAGTTTTTATGATGTTTATATATACATATATATATAGATAGATAAGTGAGATTTTATTAAAGATCGTACGAAGAGAGTGCTCAATACCAAAGTAGAGCGAATACAATAGCAAGACAAGGTAAACTTGGGTTACTTCATAAAAATTTACTACAAATTTGTTTCGTATGGCAAGCTGGGCTTGCCACACTCGTCAGGTAGTGATCGCATGTGATGTAGTTGCCTAGGAGACTTGATAGTGCCTATTGAGATTACGTCATACAATAAAGAGGTGAATTAATAAATATTACAGAGCAAGTGCTTTTTCCTATGCCTACAAGTTGTGATTAGTTCGTTTCTGGAATTTAATGAGCTTAGCCCAGGATGGCAGATGATAAGAAATTTTTCATGCAAACATAAATTACATTTTTTTGTGCTGCTGGAATATGCTTTACACTGTCTGATAATTTGCCACTTCAACGAAAATTTGATGTTATTGTCCCTTAACTTCCAAATGTATTTGCTCAGGGCCGTGCTATTTCTCTGAGTCGGGTTTCTAAAGGAGCTCGTGTGATTGTTATATCGGGACTTGAAGGTGCCTTCAGTGATACCGATGTAGGTCTCAACTTTGTTGTTGTCTTCTCTCTTTACCGTTGCTTGGTATACAACTCCGTCTGTTAAGCACTTTCCGGTTAGCGGGCAGGATTCTTTATGGCGGCAGTTACAACTTGGAGAGTCGGGTGGATTGGGTTGAGTCTGGGCTTCTTTGCTGAGTATGTGTTTGTTGTGGGATGCGATGATGTTTGTGACGTTTGGCATGCAGCTGTAGCTTAATTTCAAAGTGTTCCGATTAAATATTTTGTGAAGCGGGTGGTTTGATGGGAAGGACTCGTCGACGATCTTTAAGAATTTGTGACCTATGTTTGTGTGGACAGTGGCGTTGAATGGTGGGTTGTACCATATGATGTTTCTGCTTCTGTTTCTCGGATGTTTTGGTTTTGGTGGTTCGGGTTTGAAGTTGAGTTTGTAGTCATAGCCGCTTCTTTTTAGGGCTTCCTGGTATGGTGGGGTTGCGGAGTCAAATGAATGCTTGTCGGACGAGATATGGGATAGACGTTTATTAATGTTTTCTGGTATGCTGCGTAGTACTGAAGGTGGGTGATTGCTGTGGCGGTTGACGTATTGCAAGACGTTTCCTGGCTTTGTGAAGGGCTTGTAACTCGAGGATGATAGATCTAATGTGACGTCTAGATAATCAACGCATTTCTTGTTAGCTTCGATGGTTAGTTTTAGGTTGTGTTCTCTAAAAGTTCTACAAATACGTTTCTTTATGATTTCTATTTCTCTTGGTGTTTTGTTCAATGCGGCTAGCCCGTCATCTCTGTAGAGGCCGATGTTGTTTCCCGCAGCTGGTGCTAATTGTGACAAGAGATACGATCCCACGAGTTCGCATGTTTCGGCCCCATCAAAACTGCCCATGGTTACGTCAAAAAGCGAGTTGGATGATCTTTTGCACCACGTTGTGTTTTCGTTGAATAGCAGAGATTTCTTCGTTTGAATGATGATGGCTTTCTCTTCGTCAGTAATTGTGTCGTACTGTGAGGCAAAAGTTAGAGCTTGGGTAAGGAGATCTTCTGATATTGACGGGTAGAAGTCGACAATGTCGAAGGTGATAAATGAATGTGATTGTTTGTTCGGTATGTTGTTAAACCATGTTAGGACTGCGTCGGTGCTTTTCCACTGGTTTAGATTGGTTGCTGCAATGATTTTGGAGTTAATTCTTTGCAGGATTTGCTTACTTATGATGCCAAGTTCTGATTTTGCCGGGTTGATTAGTCTGCACGTAGGATTGTTTTTAAAGTTCGGTTTGTGGTCTTTTAGTGTAATGAAGGCGTTTTTTGGTGATAGGGCATCAATTCTGTCGTGGAGGTTCAGGTTTTCAGCAATCTTTCTTTCTTCCGAAATTATGTTGCTGGGGGCGTGATTAGGAGCTTTCTTGTAAGATTTTGTTACGGCAGTGTTCATGAGCGTTTGGTATGAGTGGGCGTCTAGGCGATAGAAGTTTGTTGTTTTGTCGGCAGGGATAAGCATCTTCTTGTCCGTTTTGATTTTTCTTGTGTCTTGTGATAATCGTTTCTGGAAGTTACATTGGTGGTTCGTGAACTGAATGTTTTGGATGAGTGAGAGCATTTTGTCTTCAAATTCGGCGAGTTCCTTTATCGGCGGTGGAGACCTCGTGGTAGGGAATCCAAATGTTTCTCTTGTCGCGGGTTTCTCCGTAGGTTTTAAAAAATGGTACGCTTTCCACCGTATACGTCGTAGGAAGGATTCTGTTTTTTCGATGAAGCATTTCAAGTAATCCGTAGGCTGCGCGATAGGTATATTTTTAGTCGAGTATCCAAGGTTGACCGGTTCCATATCGATTTTGAGAGTGCTCAACAGTGAAGGAGCGTAATAGATAGATAAGTGAGATTTTATTAAAGATCGTACGAAGAGAGTGCTCAATACCAAAGTAGAGCGAATACAATTGGTCAAAACTAACCATCGAAGCTAACAAGAAATGCGTTGATTATCTAGACGTCACATTAGATCTATCATCCTCGAGTTACAAGCCCTTCACAAAGCCAGGAAACGTCTTGCAATACGTCAACCGCCACAGCAATCACCCACCTTCAGTACTACGCAGCATACCAGAAAACATTAATAAACGTCTATCCCATATCTCGTCCGACAAGCATTCATTTGACTCCGCAACCCCACCATACCAGGAAGCCCTAAAAAGAAGCGGCTATGACTACAAACTCAACTTCAAACCCGAACCACCAAAACCAAAACATCCGAGAAACAGAAGCAGAAACATCATATGGTACAACCCACCATTCAACGCCACTGTCCACACAAACATAGGTCACAAATTCTTAAAGATCGTCGACGAGTCCTTCCCATCAAACCACCCGCTTCACAAAATATTTAATCGGAACACTTTGAAATTAAGCTACAGCTGCATGCCAAACGTCACAAACATCATCGCATCCCACAACAAACACATACTCAGCAAAGAAGCCCAGACTCAACCCAATCCACCCGACTCTCCAAGTTGTAACTGCCGCCATAAAGAATCCTGCCCGCTAACCGGAAAGTGCTTAACAGACGGAGTTGTATACCAAGCAACGGTAAAGAGAGAAGACAACAACAAAGTTGAGACCTACATCGGTATCACTGAAGGCACCTTCAAGTCCCGATATAACAATCACACGAGCTCCTTTAGAAACCCGACTCAGAGAAATAGCACGGCCCTGAGCAAATACATTTGGAAGTTAAGGGACAATAACATCAAATTTTCGTTGAAGTGGCAAATTATCAGACAGTGTAAAGCATATTCCAGCAGCACAAAAAAATGTAATTTATGTTTGCATGAAAAATTTCTTATCATCTGCCATCCTGAGCTAAGCTCATTAAATTCCAGAAACGAACTAATCACAACTTGTAGGCATAGGAAAAAGCACTTGCTCTGTAATATTTATTAATTCACCTCTTTATTGTATGACGTAATCTCAATAGGCACTATCAAGTCTCCTAGGCAACTACATCACATGCGATCACTACCTGACGAGTGTGGCAAGCCCAGCTTGCCATACGAAACAAATTTGTAGTAAATTTTTATGAAGTAACCCAAGTTTACCTTGTCTTGCTATTACATATATATATATATATATATATATACATTGTATGTTGTTATATATGAACTACATGTATGAAAGGACATTCGTTATTGAAGTCTTCGATGAATTCCGTGTTTTGGAGAATTGGTCACTGAGCACCTGGTTGATGTATAGACGCAGCAAAAATAGGTTAAGAAGAAACAATGTCCAAGGACTATGCAAATATAAACTACAGTGAAAGAAAATGAAAGAAAAGTCCTCTAGGCTTCGTTATTTAGAAATACTAGGAGTATTACAGTATTTACCTCCACTTCAGTGATTAATCAGTGTTCTATATACCTGCAGGATTTTTACACTGAGCAAAATGGTCAGGCGTTAGACTGTAAAGTAATAGAAGACTTATCCCACTGGGAAAGAGGTGAAAGACTTCATCAGCATCAAAATCGATATTATGTAATTGTTTTACAAATTTAAATTAGACATTTTTAAAGTTGCCGATTGTTGAAACAGACCTGATGTTTCATGCGTAACATGACAAATAGTTATTATACTATCAACACGAATGAGTAGAATAATAAGGAATTAAACAGCTCGTTCACTAACAAGAAACGAGAAGTTCAATCCTGCACTCCTACCGAGAACTGTATTTAAATCTCAAGTCCCTATGTGGTGAATAACTCACTGCTATACTGCCATACTGTTGACACAGTCACTTGAACCAAGAGTCGATGGCTTAAGTATAATCTTGAAGCTTACGAGCGTAAGTCATACCTTTCCTAATGGACCAATCAGGGGTTCGCCTATAAGGGTATGGAGATGAGATGATGTCTTACAATATCAGTATATTTAGAAAAGACAACCCTTTTTGAAAATTCTGCTGGAGACTACATTTGGAAATGTAATATCTTATAATTTTCTGAGCCTTTCTTTTCTGATTATGAGCATAGGTGTAAACAAGTCGAAAGTAAGACTGCTTTATGATAAAATCGTGTGATGTAAATGGGATCCTGCTGCATGTATAAATGTGCCGAGTTAAGCAAACACGAAGGTATGACAACTTCAAGAGGATTAACAGGTGCAAGCAAGGCTGCTCTATTTAACTTCACACGTTAGCCATTAACGAAGTTTTCAACAGCTTTGAACAACATCAACTGCCAACTCCAGCAAATTAACATCGCGTTAGCTAAGCTAGAGCAGCTCTCACTACTTTTTTCTTCTCTCCGAAACAGCGACTTGTGGAGGTAAGTACCAGGATTTCTTATGAAAAAAAAGGAAAGGAAATAAACAAAAATTATTACATAAGTTACGTTTAGAGACGTAGGCATACAGAGTTGAGTCTTAGTATGAAAGATCTATCGGCGACGATTATTAGTGAGGGGTCCAGACTTTATAGATTAGTGACACTTTCACCAAATTCTTTAACAGGTTCGAACTGTTTTAAAAACATGGTTATAGTATAAATAGTGAAGAAGTGCCACGCAAGTGTTGTTGTGAAGCATCTTTAAATGATCTCACTCGACGTCGCTAATTTTTATATTCCTCAGAGAAGATAAGTATATTGGGACTAAGACATTTACAGGGGTGATAGTGGTTCCTGATTTGTATGTTATATTTCTAAAGGACCATAAAGGCTAACACAATTTATTCATTAACATATTGAAACTATAGAAAAGCCAGCCATCTTGTTTAGTCCCTGGAATGAAATGAGATCCACGTTTGTATATAGTTTGTTCAGATTTTAGGATATTTTCACGTCAGATATATTTTCTGCTCGGTAACTCATGAGGTAACATTCAGGTCGCTGTGAACCTTTGTTGTTTAGCTGTAGAAAAAAGAGCAAGGTTTCTTGTACTACAGAAGGCTTCGGGTCACCGAGAGCTGTTGCCAAATAAGTAGTACTTCTCGCATTTCTAAATAACGAAACTTACTGAAGTTTTCTGTCATTTTTTTTTCACCGTGTTCAGCTTTGATATGTTTAAATCTTGCAGTAGTTTATATTTGCATAGTCCTTGGACCCTGTTTCTTCTTAGCCTATTTTTGCTGCGTTCTATAAATCGACCAGTTCGTCAGTGACCCATCCTCCAAAATGCTTTCCAACGGGAAAACTGATGCTTAAGCGAATGCATAGTCACGGAATTCATCGAAGACTTCAACAATGAATGTCCCTTGACACATGTAGTCATAAATATATATATATATATATATATATATATATATATATATACATGTATGACTAATCAACAAGCACTTCCCACCCGGCCACAAGTTCCATAAGATTTTTAACAGAAATGATGTAAAAGTTAGTTATAGCTGCATGCCAAATATGAACAGTATCGTACGCTCACACAACCAAAAGGACCTCCGCTCCGAAGAAAAAGAAACAAGAAATTGCAATTGCTGAGAAAAAGAAACATGCCCAACAGAAAACGGAGTCTACCGAACCAAGATGAAAAACAACAAAGACAACAGCGAAACAAACTACATTGGACTGACTGAAAACTCGTTCAAGGATAGATGTTACGAGCACCGTAACACAATACGCTACGAAAACAAAAAGAATGCCATCGAACTATCAAAACACGTCTGGACTCTACGCAACAAAAACGTCAATTGTCGATTATCGACAAGGCCCCAGAATTTCGAAACTGCTCAAAAAGATGTGAACTTTGCCTGTCCGAGAAATAAAACATCATTTACTAAAAATACCCTTTACTAAACAAACGTAGCGAACTTCTTTCAAACTGCCGCCACGTAAGCAAGTTCCTCCTGCGCAACTTCAAAGAGGCACCTCCGGAACAACAGAGCGCTTGATCAGCGCCGGAGGAACAATATATAACTGAACGATATTGTTGATGTCTGTTAGTCATCTGATGATCGCGCCAAACGTGAAACACTTTGTAATGACTATTGAGAAATTTTAGTTAGAACATCTAACAAATAAATAAATAAATATTAACTCTACAACTCCGTATCGAGTATTCTATATTTCTCAAGATCAATAATATACTACAGTAATAATATACTTATATTGTGAATATATATATATATATACAATTTAAGGACACTTCAAAAGCGGTCTTTCAAAGCCTTGGTTGAATGAACCCGATTGAATGGCCTAATCTTCTGTCCAGCTTTACCTGCGGGAACGGTTAAAGACATTTAGTGGCGGAAAAATTGAAAACAGCGGTGCTTAACTTACCTCATCATTGAAGTTGGAGTTTTGCTTTGTATCAGATGATAAAACTACCAGGCTTTTTGGAAGTTTTTGCCTTAGTACTGCCCCATATGGTATATTATTATGCTACTTCATTTGCTTGTATTGCCACCATTGAGCATGTTACCCTGCTTGGCCCTATTCGAAGAGTTTATATGGACGGGAAATTTTCCGTCCAGCTAATTGGACGATTCTTTTCGTTCAGATAAAGTTCAGGTTAAACCGGCTGACCTGTTTTTACACCTTTTGATATTCATTACCAGAAAATGTACTATCATTTACGCTAACCTCAAACTCATTTACGCAAAAAGACATTAATTTCATTCAATCGACATTCGTTAGCGTAGATACTAGCCCATTTGCATCAAGTGGCATTCTATACAGCGCCAACAGACGACCATTAACACCATTCTACTATACATTAAGGATAATAAAATTTCAATTAGGCAAGATATTTCTCTTCTCTTATTCCCATATCAAATATGATTTTCATATGAGAAATTGCATGTAAAATCCGTTTTGTAAGGGCTACCAGAGAATCATAGTTAATGTGCACAAAATTCAAAAGTCGATCAAACTACGTTTGTAGTAGTCTCAAATCAAGTTGTTCTTTGGTTGTTTGTCCTGATTACCCAAGATATCCTGCCATAGCCCCAACTCATCTATTGTGTAACTGACAAATTTCCTCCTTAAATATTGTTTAATGTGTTTATTTTCCTTCTAAAAGGTTTTGACTGTTATGTTTTATTAAATTTCTAAAAGGTTTAGTTCGTCACAAAATCTTCACCATGGCTCCATGTAACAATTCGTCTCGTGGACACCCTCACCCTACACTCATCGGAGCTTCTGTATTGTCTTCCATTGGGTTACCGGGAAACCTTCTGATTGTCATTCTCATCTACAGAGCGAAACAGAGTAAATCTACGACGACTTATCTGCTGCTAAGCCTTGCTATAGCCGATATGGTGAACCTACTGAGCGTTAATATAATCGCTATCATTGTTTTTCTGATCAAAAAGTGGTGGATAAAAAAGACAACAGTGATGCTTTTGACCCTTCCTGCAAGGACTGTCGCTAATTTCACCTTAGCAATGATAGCCTTGGAGAGATATAACGGCCTCGTGAAGACCATGAAACCGTTTTCGAACATTGGCAGGAAGAAAATTCTAATCGGTGTGATCACGTCTTGGCTCATTGCCTGGGCTCTTTCTGTACCGATGTTTCATCACTTTTTTAACCGCAAGAAAGGTACTCGTCCCCATGGGTCTTCTCATGTCTTTTGGGTCGGACTCTCTCTGGGGCAAATTTTGCCGCTTGCTGTCGTTCTATTCTGCTATTCAAATATCATAAAAGGCTTGTACTTTGATCACACCATTTTGGGCAAGAAGGTGACAGACGCAAGAGTTTTGAGCGAAAAGAAACGCCTTACCCGCATCCTTATCGTAATTACACTCGTGGCTCTCCTGTGCAACGTGCCCGTCATAATTCTAACGATACTAAAGCATTACTGTTTTGACTGTATGAGAAAGGTGAAAGTTTACAAGCCGACGATGATTCTTGGCAGTATATCGTCTTCCTTGAACCCGTTCATCTATGGACTGCTTAGCGAGGAGTATCGCAACCAGGTCAAAGAATTATTGTGCAAGAAAGAAGTAGATGAAACTCCAATACCTTCACCGCAGGTTTTTGATACCAAATTGTAATGGGAGATAAAGAAAAATGGAAGAGGATTATTTGTAGATTTTGTGCGTAAAATGGTATCCCACTATAGATAAGAAACCAGTGAGGAAGGTTAAATGTAGACGTGAAATTGACAAGAAGTAGTAATGAGCAATGTATCAGTTGATTAAACGTTTGAGGCGCTGTTACGCGATGTAACTTCTCTTCCAACTTGTCACGCAATCTCCTCAGCAAACGCAAAGATTAAAGTCATCTCTTATAGGTGAAGTTCGATTCTGATTGTTCAGACGATTATTTCCATTAGTCAGTACAATCATCCGACCAGTCAGAGGCCCCATCTGATTGTTCGCCACTAGTGAGTAAAGCGTATCCACTTTTCCCACCACAGCTCATGCGAACATTTCAAGTTTGAACTCTTTTTTGGTCTCAAATATCATCTTTTTTACGATGTGTTCATACTTATCTTGTTGTTGAACATGTGAACTTTGAAGAATATCGTTAAAAATTAACACATTTCCTAACTTTTATGTTGTCTACATACGACTTGTTTCGCCGAGGAACTCAAAGGAGCATTTGCCCCGTCACTTGTTGTAAAAAAATGTTTATCACAGTACGCATATAATAAACAAATTACTTCATGGTTGGCTCGCTTGTCCGATTTTTATTCAACTGTTGTGATGGATGACGAACTTACTCGGTCGTGCCTCGCTCGTTTGTTTGTGACTCATCACAACTCGTGAATAAAAATCGAAGTAAACAACAAATCTTTATTATATTGTTATTATTACTATTTAATCTTCTTTAAACATGGCAGCTTATCCACAATTTTGTTAGTATAAAAATGTAGAAAGTTAAAAAGTTGTTTCTCATAGGGCCGTGTTTACTTATAATAATATGCAATAAAATGTTGAAGTATTGAATGATTTTTAGAGTTTAAAAGCACTCCAAATAATTCCAAAATGAGTGTACAATTCTTAAAAAATTACAAAATTAGACACCCTAATCAACAACCAATGCTCTTTATAAAATTACCATCGTTTCGATGAAGAATGGTTCTTATTTTTCTGCGAACTGTAAAGTGTCCAATCACCTGTTACAGCATTTTTGCTGATGCAGGCGTTGCACAAAGTTGAATCAAGTTCTACTTTTTGCAAAGATTGTGGCAATGCTGCAACGAATTTTCGACGCGTTACACGGTGTAACACCCTCCGTGCAACTTGTGTCGCAACGCTAATCACGATCAGCCAGGCAAGATGAACGACCGGTTCAGTCTTAATCCTTTTCGGTTGCCTTTGAGGGACAAGTTGCACAGACTATTGCCTGGCGTGTTAACAATTATTCACCGAGGTGGAGGTGCGTGGTGGCGGATATACTGACAGAGATGTGAATAATTGTTTTAGCAAATACCTCGCATTATTGTTCTCACACATGGTTTATTAATTTTTTAAAACAAATTTACAGAACGTCGGCTTGTCGCCACCTCGTCATTTGTCAACAAAAGATCTTGAAACTCAACCTGAGTGTATTTATCACCAAAAACTCCAAGAAATACATATCACTGAATAATTTAATGTGAAATTTCGTTGGTTTTTTGGTATTACGTGGTACAGCGGCTTCGTTTATTCGAAACATCTTTCTTCTTCCGTAACTGAAACAAAACGGGAAGCCATCTTTGTCGTAGGATGAATATTAAGGCCTAGCTCAAGATTCTAATATGAAGAGCCATGACGGGATAAATCGCGACAAATAACAAAACGTGTTAGTTTATAAAAGCTTTACTGACGTTTCGTTGCTGACGCGCAACATTTTCAAAGAGAAACACATGATGGATAAAGTAAGGATATAAAAATAATATTTACAAGGTGTTGAAAAATGATTATGTTATAGCCAGTTTCTATGGTTCAAACTCGCCAACCGCAACTTAAGGAATTTCAGTGTTTACCGTAGCTGTTAACGGAAACCTCTTGGGGAAGCCATCTTGTTTTGCTTGGAGGTGAATAATGCAGGATATTTCAAGATAGTGGAACCAATCAGATTGAGGAAAAACATTATTCACCTGTGGGGTATATGATAACACCTCTTATCATGATACCGCAGTGCAGCGGATTCAGTCGTTGCGACACAAGTTACTTAGTGTAAGACCACATTTAGGGAAGCGGTTCAGGTACCGTTACACATTTCAATTAATCATGTCTATTTATTACATCGACCTTGGTTGCACAAGGCCTGGATTGCTCATTTCATAGGCATTATATGAGAATTATTAACGGTGGCAAACTAGCTGGCCTATGATTTTTGATTAGGAAGGATTAGACATATCAGGAAAGAAGATCTCCTAGGGTTAACGTTTACACCTGAGAAAAATTTGAAGTTTTGAAGCCTCCAGACGTCCGTTCTTGGCATCCTGGTGATTGAAAATCATAGCACACATTGAGTTGGAGAAGTGCATAAAACGCTTTATTCCATTATTTCTTTGGCTAAGGTGTTCTTTATTTCTTCTTTCTCAACCCTGCAGCCTGGGTCACACGAGCGACATGAGCATAAGGACAAGATCAATACGAAAACAAAGCATGACAAAACAACAACAACAATTTTTCTTTATTTCGTCTTTTGTTCGGTTCTTGGCTTATGCTTGAATTACGATCTTGTGCTTTTGCTTATGACGATCCTTATGTCGCAGGCTTATCCTGTTCTTATTCATAGATTCTAATTCATAGATAAGGTTCTTATTCATTGATCCGGTTCTTATTCATAGATATAATTTTAACTTGATAACGATTGTAAATATATCTTATAGACATACTGAGCCTCTTGGGAGGACAGTTTGCTTATGTAACTGAATAAAGTTAACGTTAGCCTGTTTAAATAAAGCTTATTATTATTATTATTCCTTTGTTTTGCCTTTTGTTTTGTTCTTATGCTTATGTTTATGGTTAAGTGTGAACCAGGCTTAAGGACAAGATCAATACGAAAACAAAGCTTGATATCTCCTCTGGGACTTGAGAAGATGAAACAAGAATTTTTCTTTGTTTCGTTATTTGTTCGGCTCTTGGCTTATGCTTGGACTATGATCTTATGGCTTATGATTACGACGATCCTTATGTCGCAGGCTTGACTTCATTCCTTTGTTTTTCCTTTTGTTTTGTCCTTATGATTATGTTTACGCTCACACGTGAACCAGGCTTAAAAATATTCTCGGAAGCACTCGATGTCTGGTCATTAACGATGTTAGAAACAATGACATTGCTTTTGACGATGGATTATAGGATACTGAATCGGTAAACAATAGCCGGTTCCTCTTATTACGCCAGCTGAGTACAACTACCAAAATAGTTTGCGGTTTTTTTTATTTTCATGCAAACATTGAATTCCCAAAACCAATGGAGAAACAATTGGTCCGATTAACATTACAAACAAGATTTTAGCAGTTTGATTTTTGAGAAAGATGAGAGCTTGGATATATTGAGGTAGAAGAACGATCTTCAAGCTCGATACTGAGAAAATGATTCCTGAGCCCCAGACGGGGGACTCAGAAATGGGGCCCGTCTGGGGCTCAGAAATCATTTTCTCAGTATCGAGCTTGAAGATCGTTCTTCTGCCTCAAACAAGATTTTGAAAGCCATTCTGGTATCTGTATTCCGTGGATGTACAGGTTGTATCAAAAAAACTGCAAACACTATAATTTGCATAAGTATATACTGCAAATAGCATTTCAATGCCTGTGCAACTAATTATGCTTCTGGGATTTGAAAATACGTTTCAATTTTCCTTGTTATTAGAATAACCACACAAAGTGAGTTAAAATGCAATTTAGGAATATTATAAGTTCGACTACGAATGGCTCAGCTAACCACAGATTAAAGAGGGTTTATCGTGTTAAATTACGCGCAAACTCAAAGTTCGATCGCAGTGATAAACCGTTTCCGGGAAAGGTTCCCTGACCCAGTCCCACCTGTGCCAAGCACAGTTTTAAGAAACGGCAGAAAATATCAGAATTCAGGAACGAGCCTCAATCTTAACAAAGGCAATTCGGGCAGACGAAGAACTGCACGATCTGAAGAAAACGTTGCCGCTGTTAGACATCTCCTCCAGGAAAACCCACACGTAAGTGCCCGCCGCAATCATCTTCCCATTTCCAGTGCAGACTTTAACAGGATTACCAGGCTTGTCCTAAGATGGCACCCATACCAAATGCACGTGCAGCATGAGTTGTTTGCAGGAGACTTTCCACGACGCTTACGATTCGCAGAATGGTTCAACGAACGCTGCCTACGCGAAAACTTTTTGGACAGCATTTTGATCGGAGATGAAGCCGGATTTGCGATGAATGGAGAAGTGAATACTCATAATGTGCGGCAATATGCACCAAAGGGACAACCATCTGCTTTCAATTTTCAAAGGAACGATTCGCGTGCAAAACTGACTGTCTGGGCAGGACTCTGCGGAAATGGATTGATTATTGGCTCTTACTTTTTCGAAGGAAACGCAAACGGCATTGCTTATCTTCGAATGCTAAATGAGTTTGTTTTCACGCAACTCGCATTGCATTTTAACAATCAGAATTGGGAAGGAATGTTTCGGGGTCTTTGGTGGGTACAAGACGGTGCCCCAGCTCATCGTCTTGTTGAAGTAAGGGATCGTCTCAATGCTGTGTTTGTGAATAACCACGTCATTGGGTTTGGCCACAACGTCGAATGGCCACCTCGTTCACCGGACTTGACACCATGTGACTTTTTTGTTTGGGGATATCTCAAAGACAAAGTATTTTCTACACCACCGCGCGAAATTAATGAATTACGCCAGAGAATTGTCGACGAGTTCAATGCCTTACGAGAGCATCTTGCCTTAATTAACCGGGCAGTGCGTGATATGCATAGGCGAACAATGCTTTGCGTTGAGGGAAAGGTTGATCATGTCGAAGGACGATATGCATGAATTGTAAATAAATGTCAATAAAAATCTTATTGTTTGTTTGATGTACACAATTTACTTTGCTCATGGGTTCGTGTTTTCGTTACTAACCCTAACCCTAACAGTACGAATTTCGACATCCCCAAGCATGAATTGTGTTTACGCATCCTTGGGATCAATTAGTGCTAAATTATGCAACTTTCATAAATATCTGATTTCAAAAGAGTTTGCGGTTTTTTCGATACACCCTGCATATAGCAATGTATATATATATATATATATATATATAACTACAGACGGAACCGTTTCGGCCTACTGTATGTATATATATATATATATATATATATATATATATATATACATTGTATATTGTTATATATGAACTACATGTATGAAAGGACATTCGTTATTGAAGTCTTCGATGAATTCCGTGTTTTGGAGAATTGGTCACTGAGCACCTGGTTGATGTATAGACGCAGCAAAAATAGGTTAAGAAGAAACAATGTCCAAGGACTATGCAAATATAAACTACTCCAGTATTTAAACATATCAAAGTTGAGCACGGTGAAAGAAAATGAAAGAAAACTCCTGTAGGCTTCGTTATTTAGAAATGCTAGGAGTATTACAGTATTTACCTCCACTTCAGTGATTAATCAATGTTCTATATACCTGCGGGATTTTTACACTTAGCAAAATGGTCAGGCGTTAGACTGTAAAGTAATAGAAGACTTATCCCACTGGGAAAGAGGTGAAAGACTTCATCAGCATCAAAATCGATATTATGTAATTGTTTTACAAATTTAAATTAGACATTTTTAAAGTTGCCGATTGATGAAACAGACCTGATGTTTCATGCGTAACATGATAAACAGTTATTATACTATCAACACGAATGAGTAGAATAATAAGGAATTAAACAGCTCGTTCACTAACAAGAAACGAGAAGTTAAATCCTGCACTCCTACCGAGAACTGTATTTAAATCTCAAGTCCCTATGTGGTGAATAACTCACTGCTATACTGCCATACTGCTGACAAAATCACTTGAACCAAGAGTCGATGGCTTAAGTATAATCTCGAGGCCTACGAGAGTATGTCATACCTTTCCTAATGGACCAATCAGGGGTTCTCCTATAAGGGTATGGAGATGAGATGATGTCTTACAATATCAGTATATTTAGAGAAGACAACCCTTTTTGAAAATTCTGCTGGAGACGACATTTGGAAATGTAAAATCTTATAATTTTCTGAGCCTTTCTTTTCTGACTATGAGCATAGGTGTAAACAAGTCGAATATAAAAGACTGCTTTATGATAAAATCGTGTGATGTAAATGGGATCCTGCTGCATGCATAAATGTGCCGAGTTAAGCAAACACGAGGGTATGACAGCTTCAATAGGATTAACAGGTGCAAGCAAGGCTGCTCTATTTAACTTCACACGTTAGCCATTAACGAAGTTTTCAACAGCTTTGAGCAACATCAACTGCCAACTCCAGCAAATTAACATCGCGTTAGCTAAACTAGAGCAGCTCTCACTACTTTTTTCTCTTCTCCGAAACAACGACTTGTGGAGGTAAGTACCAGGATTTCTTATGAAAAGAAAGGAAAGGAAATAAACAAAAATTATTACATAAGTTACGTTTAGAGACGTAGGCATACAGAGTTGAGTCTTAGTATGAAAGATCTATCGGCGACAATTTTCAGTGAGGGGTCCAGACTTTATAGATTAGTGACACTTTCACCAAATTCTTTAACAGGTTCGAACTGTTTTAAAAACATGGTTATAGTATAAATAGTGAAGAAGTGCCACGCAAGTGTTGTTGTGAAGCATCTTTAAATGATCTCACTCGACGTCGCTAATTTTTATATTCCTCAGAGAAGATAAGTATATTGGGACTAAGACATTTACAGGGGTGATAGTGGTTCCTGATTTGTATGTTATATTTCTAAAGGACCATAACGGCTAACACAATTTATTCATTAACATATTGAAACTATAGAAAAGCCAGCCATCTTGTTTAGTCCCTGAAATGAAATGAGATCCACGTTTGTATATAGTTTGTTCAGATTTTAGGATATTTTCACGTCAGATATATTTGCTGCTCGGTAACTCATGAGGTAACATTCAGGTCGCTGTGAACCTTTGTTGTTTAGCTGTAGGAAAAAGAGCAAGGTTTCTTGTACTACAGAAGGCTTCGGGTCACCGAGAGCTGTTGCCAAATAAGTAGTATTTCTCGCATTTCTAAATAACGAAACTTACTGAAGTTTTCTGTCATTTTTTTTTTACCGTGTTCAGCTTTGATATGTTTAAATCTTGCAGTAGTTTATATTTGCATAGTCCTTGGACCCTGTTTCTTCTTAGTCTATTTTTGTCGCGCCTATAAATCGACCAGTTCGTCAGTGACCCATCCTCCAAAATGCTTTCCAACGGGAAAACTGATGCTTAAGCGAATGCATAGTCACGGAATTCATCGAAGACTTCGATAATGAATGTCCTTTGACACATGTAGTCATATATATATATATATATATATATATATATATAACTACAGAAGAAAAAGAAACAAGAAATTGCAATTGCTGAGAAAAAAAAACGTGCTCAACAGAAAACGGAGTCTACCGCGCCAAGGTGAAAAACAACAAAGACAACAGCGAAACAAACTACATTGGACTGACTGAAAACTCGTTCAAGGATAGATGTTACGAGCACCGTAACACAATACGCTACGAAAACAAAAAGAATGCCACCGAACTATCAAAACACGTCTGGACTCTACGCAACAAAAACGTCAATGGTCGATTATCGACAAGGCCCCAGCATTTGGAAACGGCTCAAAAAGATGTGAACTTTGCTTGTCCGAGAAATACAACATCATTTACTAAAAATACCCTTTACTAAACAAACGCAGCGAACTTCTTTCAAACTGCCACCACGTAAGCAAGTTCCTCCTGCGCAACTTCAAAGAGGCACCTCCGGAACAACAGAACGCTTGATCAGCTCCCGAGGAACAATATATAACTGAACGATATTGTTGATGTCTGTTAGTCATCTGATGATCGCGCCAAGCGTGAAACACTTTGTAATGACTATTGAAAAATTTTAGTTAGAACATCTAACAAATAAATAAATAAATATTAACTCTACAACTCCGTATCGAGCATTCTATATTTTTCAAGATCAATAATATAGTACAGTAATAATATACTTATATTGTGAATATATATATATATATATATATATATATATATATATATACACAATTTAAGGACACTTCAAAAGCGGTCTTTCAAAGGCTTGGTTGAATGAACCCGATTGAATGGCCTAATCTTCTGTCCAGCTTTACCTGCGGGAACGGTTAAAGACATTTAGTGGCGGAAAAATTGAAAACAGCGGTGCTTAACTTACCTCATCATTGAAGTTGGAGTTTTGCTTTGTATCAGATGATAAAACTACCAGGCTTTTTGGAAGTTTTTGCCTTAGTACTGCCCCATATGGTATATTATTATGCTACTTCATTTGCTTGTATTGCCACCATTGAGCATGTTACCCTGCTTGGCCCTATTCGAAGAGTTTATATGGACGGGAAATTTTCCGTCCAGCTAATTGGACGATTCTTTTCGTTCAGATAAAGTTCAGGTTAAACCGGCTGACCTGTTTTTACACCTTTTGATATTCATTACCAGAAAATGTACTATCATTTACGCTAACCTCAAACTCATTTACGCAAAAAGACATTAATTTCATTCAATCGACATTCGTTAGCGTAGATACTAGCCCATTTGCATCAAGTGGCATTCTATACAGCGCCAACAGACGACCATTAACACCATTCTACTATACATTAAGGATAATAAAATTTCAATTAGGCAAGATATTTCTTTTCTCTTATTCCCATATCAAATATGATTTTCATATGAGAAATTGCATGTAAAATCCGTTTTGTAAGGGCTACCAGAGAATCATAGTTAATGTGCACAAAATTCAAAAGTCGATCAAACTACGTTTGTAGTAGTCTCAAATCAAGTTGTTCTTTGGTTGTTTGTCCTGATTATCCAAGATATCCTGCCATAGCCCCAACTCATCTATTGTGTAACTGACAAATTTCCTCCTTAAATATTGTTTAATGTGTTTATTTTCCTTCTAAAAGGTTTTGACTGTTATGTTTTATTAAATTTCTAAAAGGTTTAGTTCGTCACAAAATCTTCACCATGGCTCCATGTAACAATTCGTCTCGTGGACACCCTCACACTACACTCATCGGAGCTTCTGTATTGTCTTCCATTGGGTTACCGGGAAACCTTCTGATTGTCATTCTCATCTACAGAGCGAAACAGAGTAAATCTACGACGACTTATCTGCTGCTAAGCCTTGCTATAGCCGATATGGTCAACCTACTGAGCGTTAATATAATCGCTATCATTGTTTTTCTGATCAAAAAGTGGTGGATAAAAAAGACAACAGTGATGCTTTTGACCCTTCCTGCAAGGACTGTCGCTAATTTCACCTTAGCAATGATAGCCATGGAGAGATATAACGGCCTCGTGAAGACCATGAAACCGTTTGCGAACATTGGCAGGAAGAAAATTCTAATCGGTGTGATCATATCTTGGTTCATTGCCTGGGCTCTTTCTGTACCGATGTTTCATCACTTTTTTAACCGCAAGAAATGTACTCGTCCCCATGGGTATTCTCATGTCTTTTGGGTCGGACTCTCTCTGGGGCAAATTTTGCCGCTTGCTGTCGTTCTATTCTGCTATTCAAACATCATAAAAGGCTTGTACTTTGATCACACCATTTTGGGCGTGAAGGTGACAGACGCAAGAGTTTTGAGCGAAAAGAAACGCCTTACCCGCATCCTTATCGTAATTACACTCGTGGCTCTCCTGTGCAACGTGCCCGTCATAATTCTAACGATACTAAAGCATTACTGTTTTGACTGTATGAGAAAGGTGAAAGTTTACAAGCCGACGATGATTCTTGGCAGTATATCGTCTTCCTTGAACCCGTTCATCTATGGACTGCATAGCGAGGAGTATCGCAACCAGGTCAAAGAATTATTGTGCAAGAAAGAAGAAGATGAAACTCCAATACCTTCACCGCAGGTTTTTGATACCAAATTGTAATGGGAGATAAAGAAAAATGGAAGAGGATTATTTGTAGATTTTGTGCGTAAAATGGTATCCCACTATAGATAAGAAACCAGTGAGGAAGGTTAAATGTAGACGCGAAATTGACAAGAAGTAGTAATGAGCAATGTATCAGTTGATTAAACGTTTGAGGCGCTGTTACTCGATGTAACTTCTCTTCCAACTTGTCACGCAATCTCCTCAGCAAACGCAAAGATTAAAGTCATCTCTTACAGGTGAAGTTCGATTCTGATTGTTCAGACGATTATTTCCATTAGTCAGTACAATCATCCGACCAGTCAGAGGCCCCATCTGATTGTTCGCCACTAGTGAGTAAAGCGTATCCACTTTTCCCACCACAGCTCATGCGAACATTTCAAGTTTGAACTCTTTTTTGGTCTCAAATATCATCTTTTTTACGCTGTGTTCATACTTATCTTGTTGTTGAACATGTGAACTTTGAAGAATATCGTTAAAAATTAACACATTTCCTAACTTTTATGTTGTCTACATACGACTTGTTTCGCCGAGGAACTCAAAGGAGCATTTGCCCCGTCACTTGTTGTAAAAAAATGTTTATCACAGTACGCATATAATAAACAAATTACTTCATGGTTGGCTCGCTTGTCCGATTTTTATTCAACTGTTGTGATGGATGACGAACTTACTCGGTCGTGCCTCGCTCGTTTGTTTGTGACTCATCACAACTCGTGAATAAAAATCGAAGTAAACAACAAATCTTTATTATATTGTTATTATTACTATTTAATCTTCTTTAAACATGGCAGCTTATCCACAATTTTGTTAGTATAAAAATGTAGAAAGTTAAAAAGTTGTTTCTCATAGGGCCGTGTTTACTTATAATAATATGCAATAAAATGTTGAAGTATTGAATGATTTTTAGAGTTTAAAAGCACTCCAAATAATTCCAAAATGAGTGTACAATTCTTAAAAAATTACAAAATTAGACACCCTAATCAACAACCAATGCTCTTTATAAAATTACCATCGTTTCGATGAAGAATGGTTCTTTTTTTTCTGCGAACTGTAAAGTGTCCAATCACCTGTTACAGCATTTTTGCTGATGCAGGCGTTGCACAAAGTTGAATCAAGTTCTACTTTTTGCAAAGATTGTGGCAATGCTGCAACGAATTTTCGACGCGTTACACGGTGTAACACCCTCCGTGCAACTTGTGTCGCAACGTGAATCACGATCAGCCAGGCAAGATGAACGACCGGTTCAGTCTTAATCCTTTTCGGTTGCCTTTGAGGGACAAGTTGCACAGACTATTGCCTGGCGTGTTAACAATTATTCACCGAGGTGGAGGTGCGTGGTGGCGGATATACTGACAGAGAGGTGAATAATTGTTTTAGCAAATACCTCGCATTATTGTTCTCACACATGGTTTATTAATTTTTTAAAACAAATTTACAGAACGTCGGCTTGTCGCCACCTCGTCATTTGTCAACAAAAGATCTTGAAACTCAACCTGAGTGTATTTATCACCAAAAACTCCAAGAAATACATATCACTGAATAATTTAATGTGAAATTTCGTTGGTTTTTTGGTATTACGTGGTACAGCGGCTTCGTTTATTCGAAACATCTTTCTTCTTCCGTAACTGAAACAAAACGGGAAGCCATCTTTGTCGTAGGATGAATATTAAGGCCTAGCTCAAGATTCTAATATGAAGAGCCATGACGGGATAAATCGCGACAAATAACAAAACGTGTTAGTTTATAAAAGCTTTACTGACGTTTCGTTGCTGACGCGCAACATTTTCAAAGAGAAACACATGATGGATAAAGTAAGGATATAAAAATAATATTTACAAGGTGTTGAAAAATGATTATGTTATAGCCAGTTTCTATGGTTCAAACTCGCCAACCGCAACTTAAGGAATTTCAGTGTTTACCGTAGCTGTTAACGGAAACCTCTTGGGGAAGCCATCTTGTTTTGCTTGGAGGTGAATAATGCAGGATATTTCAAGATAGTGGAACCAATCAGATTGAGGAAAAACACTATTCACCTGTGGGGTATATGATAACACCTCTTATCATGATACCACAGTGCAGCGGATTCAGTCGTTGCGACACAAGTTACTTAGTGTAAGACCACATTTAGGGACGCGGTTCAGGTACCGTTACACATTTCAATTAATCATGTCTATTTATTACATCGACCTTGGTTGCACAAGGCCTGGATTGCTCATTTCATAGGCATTATATGAGAATTATTAACGGTGGCAAACTAGCTGGCCTATGATTTTTGATTAGGAAGGATTAGACATATCAGGAAAGAAGATCTCCTAGGGTTAACGTTTACACCTGAGAAAAATTTGAAGTTTTGAAGCCTCCAGACGTCCGTTCTTGGCATCCTGGTGATTGAAAATCATAGCACACATTGAGTTGGAGAAGTGCATAAAACGCTTTATTCCATTATTTCTTTGGCTAAGGTGTTCTTTATTTCTTCTTTCTCAACCCTGCAGCCTGGGTCACACGAGCGACATGAGCATAAGGACAAGATCAATACGAAAACAAAGCATGACAAAACAACAACAACAATTTTTCTTTATTTCGTCTTTTGTTCGGTTCTTGGCTTATGCTTGAATTACGATCTTGTGCTTTTGCTTATGACGATCCTTATGTCGCAGGCTTATCCTGTTCTTATTCATAGATTCTAATTCATAGATAAGGTTCTTATTCATTGATCCGGTTCTTATTCATAGATATAATTTTAACTTGATAACGATTGTAAATATATCTTATAGACATAGAGAGCCTCTTGGGAGGACAGTTTGCTTATGTAACTGAATAAAGTTAACGTTAGCCTGTTTAAATAAAGCTTATTATTATTATTATTCCTTTGTTTTGCCTTTTGTTTTGTTCTTATGCTTATGTTTATGGTTAAGTGTGAACCAGGCTTAAGGACAAGATCAATACGAAAACAAAGCTTGATATCTCCTCTGGGACTTGAGAAGATGAAACAAGAATTTTTCTTTGTTTCGTTATTTGTTCGGCTCTTGGCTTATGCTTGGACTATGATCTTATGGCTTATGATTACGACGATCCTTATGTCGCAGGCTTGACTTCATTCCTTTGTTTTTCCTTTTGTTTTGTCCTTATGATTATGTTTACGCTCACACGTGAACCAGGCTTAAAAATATTCTCTGAAGCACTCGATGTCTGGTCATTAACGATGTTAGAAACAATGACATTGCTTTTGACGATGGATTATAGGATACTGAATCGGTAAACAATAGCCGGTTCCTCTTATTACGCCAGCTGAGTACAACTACCAAAATAGTTTGCGGTTTTTTTTATTTTCATGCAAACATTGAATTCCCAAAACCAATGGAGAAACAATTGGTCCGATTAACATTACAAACAAGATTTTAGCAGTTTGATTTTTGAGAAAGATGAGAGCTTGGATATATTGAGGTAGAAGAACGATCTTCAAGCTCGATACTGAGAAAATGATTCCTGAGCCCCAGACGGGGGACTCAGAAATGGGGCCCGTCTGGGGCTCAGAAATCATTTTCTCAGTATCGAGCTTGAAGATCGTTCTTCTGCCTCAAACAAGATTTTGAAAGCCATTCTGGTATCTGTATTCCGTAGATGTACAGGGTGTATCAAAAAAACTGCAAACACTATAATTTGCATAAGTAGATACTGCAAATAGCATTTCAATGCCTGTGCAACTAATTATGCTTCTGGGATTTGAAAATACGTTTCAATTTTCCTTGTTATTAGAATAACCACACAAAGTGAGTTAAAATGCAATTTAGGAATATTATAAGTTCGACTACGAATGGCTCAGCTAACCACAGATTAAAGAGGGTTTATCGTGTTAAATTACGCGCAAACTCAAAGTTCGATCGCAGTGATAAACCGTTTCCGGGAAAGGTTCCCTGACCCAGTCCCACCTGTGCCAAGCACAGTTTTAAGAAACGGCAGAAAATATCAGAATTCAGGAACGAGCCTCAATCTTAACAAAGGCAATTCGGGCAGACGAAGAACTGCACGATCTGAAGAAAACGTTGCCGCTGTTAGACATCTCCTCCAGGAAAACCCACACGTAAGTGCCCGCCGCAATCCTCTTCCCATTTCCAGTGCAGACTTTAACAGGATTACCAGGCTTGACCTAAGATGGCACCCATACCAAATGCACGTGCAGCATGAGTTGTTTGCAGGAGACTTTCCACGACGCTTACGATTCGCAGAATGGTTCAACGAACGCTGCCTACGCGAAAACTTTTTGGACAGCATTTTGATCGGAGATGAAGCCGGATTTGCGATGAATGGAGAAGTGAATACTCATAATGTGCGGCAATATGCACCAAAGGGACAACCATCTGCTTTCAATTTTCAAAGGAACGATTCGCGTGCAAAACTGACTGTCTGGGCAGGACTCTGCGGAAATGGATTGATTATTGGCTCTTACTTTTTCGAAGGAAACGCAAACGGCATTGCTTATCTTCGAATGCTAAATGAGTTTGTTTTCACGCAACTCGCATTGCATTTTAACAATCAGAATTGGGAAGGAATGTTTCGGGGTCTTTGGTGGGTACAAGACGGTGCCCCAGCTCATCGTCTTGTTGAAGTAAGGGATCGTCTCAATGCTGTGTTTGTGAATAACCACGTCATTGGGTTTGGCCACAACGTCGAATGGCCACCTCGTTCACCGGACTTGACACCATGTGACTTTTTTGTTTGGGGATATCTCAAAGACAAAGTATTTTCTACACCACCGCGCGAAATTAATGAATTACGCCAGAGAATTGTCGACGAGTTCAATGCCTTACGAGAGCATCTTGCCTTAATTAACCGGGCAGTGCGTGATATGCATAGGCGAACAATGCTTTGCGTTGAGGGAAATGGTGATCATGTCGAAGGACGATATGCATGAATTGTAAATAAATGTCAATAAAAATCTTATTGTTTGTTTGATGTACACAATTTACTTTGCTCATGGGTTCGTGTTTTCGTTACTAACCCTAACCCTAACAGTACGAATTTCGACATCCCCAAGCATGAATTGTGTTTACGCATCCTTGGGATCAATTAGTGCTAAATTATGCAACTTTCATAAATATCTGATTTCAAAAGAGTTTGCGGTTTTTTCGATACACCCTGCATATAGCAATGTATATATATATATATATATATATATAACTACAGACGGAACCGTTTCGGCCTACTGTATGTATATATATATATATATATATATATATATATATATACATTGTATATTGTTATATATGAACTACATGTATGAAAGGACATTCGTTATTGAAGTCTTCGATGAATTCCGTGTTTTGGAGAATTGGTCACTGAGCACCTGGTTGATGTATAGACGCAGCAAAAATAGGTTAAGAAGAAACAATGTCCAAGGACTATGCAAATATAAACTACTCCAGTATTTAAACATATCAAAGTTGAGCACGGTGAAAGAAAATGAAAGAAAACTCCTGTAGGCTTCGTTATTTAGAAATGCTAGGAGTATTACAGTATTTACCTCCACTTCAGTGATTAATCAATGTTCTATATACCTGCGGGATTTTTACACTTAGCAAAATGGTCAGGCGTTAGACTGTAAAGTAATAGAAGACTTATCCCACTGGGAAAGAGGTGAAAGACTTCATCAGCATCAAAATCGATATTATGTAATTGTTTTACAAATTTAAATTAGACATTTTTAAAGTTGCCGATTGATGAAACAGACCTGATGTTTCATGCGTAACATGATAAACAGTTATTATACTATCAACACGAATGAGTAGAATAATAAGGAATTAAACAGCTCGTTCACTAACAAGAAACGAGAAGTTAAATCCTGCACTCCTACCGAGAACTGTATTTAAATCTCAAGTCCCTATGTGGTGAATAACTCACTGCTATACTGCCATACTGCTGACAAAATCACTTGAACCAAGAGTCGATGGCTTAAGTATAATCTTGAGGCCTACGAGAGTATGTCATACCTTTCCTAATGGACCAATCAGGGGTTCTCCTATAAGGGTATGGAGATGAGATGATGTCTTACAATATCAGTATATTTAGAGAAGACAACCCTTTTTGAAAATTCTGCTGGAGACGACACTTGGAAATGTAAAATCTTATAATTTTCTGAGCCTTTCTTTTCTGATTATGAGCATAGGTGTAAACAAGTCGAATATAAAAGACTGCTTTATGATAAAATCGTGTGATGTAAATGGGATCCTGCTGCATGCATAAATGTGCCGAGTTAAGCAAACACGAGGGTATGACAGCTTCAATAGGATTAACAGGTGCAAGCAAGGCTGCTCTATTTAACTTCACACGTTAGCCATTAACGAAGTTTTCAACAGCTTTGAGCAACATCAACTGCCAACTCCAGCAAATTAACATCGCGTTAGCTAAACTAGAGCAGCTCTCACTACTTTTTTCTCTTCTCCGAAACAACGACTTGTGGAGGTAAGTACCAGGATTTCTTATGAAAAGAAAGGAAAGGAAATAAACAAAAATTATTACATAAGTTACGTTTAGAGACGTAGGCATACAGAGTTGAGTCTTAGTATGAAAGATCTATCGGCGACAATTTTCAGTGAGGGGTCCAGACTTTATAGATTAGTGACACTTTCACCAAATTCTTTAACAGGTTCGAACTGTTTTAAAAACATGGTTATAGTATAAATAGTGAAGAAGTGCCACGCAAGTGTTGTTGTGAAGCATCTTTAAATGATCTCACTCGACGTCGCTAATTTTTATATTCCTCAGAGAAGATAAGTATATTGGGACTAAGACATTTACAGGGGTGATAGTGGTTCCTGATTTGTATGTTATATTTCTAAAGGACCATAAAGGCTAACACAATTTATTCATTAACATATTGAAACTATAGAAAAGCCAGCCATCTTGTTTAGTCCCTGGAATGAAATGAGATCCACGTTTGTATATAGTTTGTTCAGATTTTAGGATATTTTCACGTCAGATATATTTTCTGCTCGGTAACTCATGAGGTAACATTCAGGTCGCTGTGAACCTTTGTTGTTTAGCTGTAGGAAAAAGAGCAAGGTTTCTTGTACTACAGAAGGCTTCGGGTCACCGAGAGCTGTTGCCAAATAAGTAGTATTTCTCGCATTTCTAAATAACGAAACTTACTGAAGTTTTCTGTCATTTTTTTTTTACCGTGTTCAGCTTTGATATGTTTAAATCTTGCAGTAGTTTATATTTGCATAGTCCTTGGACCCTGTTTCTTCTTAGTCTATTTTTGTCGCGCCTATAAATCGACCAGTTTGTCAGTGACCCATCCTCCAAAATGCTTTCCAACGGGAAAACTGATGCTTAAGCGAATGCATAGTCACGGAATTCATCGAAGACTTCGATAATGAATGTCCTTTGACACATGTAGTCATATATATATATATATATATATATATATATATATATATATATAACTACAGAAGAAAAAGAAACAAGAAATTGCAATTGCTGAGAAAAAAAAACGTGCTCAACAGAAAACGGAGTCTACCGCGCCAAGGTGAAAAACAACAAAGACAACAGCGAAACAAACTACATTGGACTGACTGAAAACTCGTTCAAGGATAGATGTTACGAGCACCGTAACACAATACGCTACGAAAACAAAAAGAATGCCACCGAACTATCAAAACACGTCTGGACTCTACGCAACAAAAACGTCAATGGTCGATTATCGACAAGGCCCCAGCATTTGGAAACGGCTCAAAAAGATGTGAACTTTGCCTGTCCGAGAAATACAACATCATTTACTAAAAATACCCTTTACTAAACAAACGCAGCGAACTTCTTTCAAACTGCCACCACGTAAGCAAGTTCCTCCTGCGCAACTTCAAAGAGGCACCTCCGGAACAACAGAACGCTTGATCAGCGCCGGAGGAACAATATATAACTGAACGATATTGTTGATGTCTGTTAGTCATCTGATGATCGCGCCAAGCGTGAAACACTTTGTAATGACTATTGAAAAATTTTAGTTAGAACATCTAACAAATAAATAAATAAATATTAACTCTACAACTCCGTATCGAGCATTCTATATTTTTCAAGATCAATAATATAGTACAGTAATAATATACTTATATTGTGAATATATATATATATATATATATATATATATATATATACACAATTTAAGGACACTTCAAAAGCGGTCTTTCAAAGGCTTGGTTGAATGAACCCGATTGAATGGCCTAATCTTCTGTCCAGCTTTACCTGCGGGAACGGTTAAAGACATTTAGTGGCGGAAAAATTGAAAACAGCGGTGCTTAACTTACCTCATCATTGAAGTTGGAGTTTTGCTTTGTATCAGATGATAAAACTACCAGGCTTTTTGGAAGTTTTTGCCTTAGTACTGCCCCATATGGTATATTATTATGCTACTTCATTTGCTTGTATTGCCACCATTGAGCATGTTACCCTGCTTGGCCCTATTCGAAGAGTTTATATGGACGGGAAATTTTCCGTCCAGCTAATTGGACGATTCTTTTCGTTCAGATAAAGTTCAGGTTAAACCGGCTGACCTGTTTTTACACCTTTTGATATTCATTACCAGAAAATGTACTATCATTTACGCTAACCTCAAACTCATTTACGCAAAAAGACATTAATTTCATTCAATCGACATTCGTTAGCGTAGATACTAGCCCATTTGCATCAAGTGGCATTCTATACAGCGCCAACAGACGACCATTAACACCATTCTACTATACATTAAGGATAATAAAATTTCAATTAGGCAAGATATTTCTTTTCTCTTATTCCCATATCAAATATGATTTTCATATGAGAAATTGCATGTAAAATCCGTTTTGTAAGGGCTACCAGAGAATCATAGTTAATGTGCACAAAATTCAAAAGTCGATCAAACTACGTTTGTAGTAGTCTCAAATCAAGTTGTTCTTTGGTTGTTTGTCCTGATTATCCAAGATATCCTGCCATAGCCCCAACTCATCTATTGTGTAACTGACAAATTTCCTCCTTAAATATTGTTTAATGTGTTTATTTTCCTTCTAAAAGGTTTTGACTGTTATGTTTTATTAAATTTCTAAAAGGTTTAGTTCGTCACAAAATCTTCACCATGGCTCCATGTAACAATTCGTCTCGTGGACACCCTCACACTACACTCATCGGAGCTTCTGTATTGTCTTCCATTGGGTTACCGGGAAACCTTCTGATTGTCATTCTCATCTACAGAGCGAAACAGAGTAAATCTACGACGACTTATCTGCTGCTAAGCCTTGCTATAGCCGATATGGTCAACCTACTGAGCGTTAATATAATCGCTATCATTGTTTTTCTGATCAAAAAGTGGTGGATAAAAAAGACAACAGTGATGCTTTTGACCCTTCCTGCAAGGACTGTCGCTAATTTCACCTTAGCAATGATAGCCATGGAGAGATATAACGGCCTCGTGAAGACCATGAAACCGTTTGCGAACATTGGCAGGAAGAAAATTCTAATCGGTGTGATCATATCTTGGTTCATTGCCTGGGCTCTTTCTGTACCGATGTTTCATCACTTTTTTAACCGCAAGAAATGTACTCGTCCCCATGGGTATTCTCATGTCTTTTGGGTCGGACTCTCTCTGGGGCAAATTTTGCCGCTTGCTGTCGTTCTATTCTGCTATTCAAACATCATAAAAGGCTTGTACTTTGATCACACCATTTTGGGCGTGAAGGTGACAGACGCAAGAGTTTTGAGCGAAAAGAAACGCCTTACCCGCATCCTTATCGTAATTACACTCGTGGCTCTCCTGTGCAACGTGCCCGTCATAATTCTAACGATACTAAAGCATTACTGTTTTGACTGTATGAGAAAGGTGAAAGTTTACAAGCCGACGATGATTCTTGGCAGTATATCGTCTTCCTTGAACCCGTTCATCTATGGACTGCATAGCGAGGAGTATCGCAACCAGGTCAAAGAATTATTGTGCAAGAAAGAAGAAGATGAAACTCCAATACCTTCACCGCAGGTTTTTGATACCAAATTGTAATGGGAGATAAAGAAAAATGGAAGAGGATTATTTGTAGATTTTGTGCGTAAAATGGTATCCCACTATAGATAAGAAACCAGTGAGGAAGGTTAAATGTAGACGTGAAATTGACAAGAAGTAGTAATGAGCAATGTATCAGTTGATTAAACGTTTGAGGCGCTGTTACGCGATGTAACTTCTCTTCCAACTTGTCACGCAATCTCCTCAGCAAACGCAAAGATTAAAGTCATCTCTTACAGGTGAAGTTCGATTCTGATTGTTCAGACGATTATTTCCATTAGTCAGTACAATCATCCGACCAGTCAGAGGCCCCATCTGATTGTTCGCCACTAGTGAGTAAAGCGTATCCACTTTTCCCACCACAGCTCATGCGAACATTTCAAGTTTGAACTCTTTTTTGGTCTCAAATATCATCTTTTTTACGCTGTGTTCATACTTATCTTGTTGTTGAACATGTGAACTTTGAAGAATATCGTTAAAAATTAACACATTTCCTAACTTTTATGTTGTCTA
This sequence comes from Heliopora coerulea, assembly GCA_030142905.1. NCBI lineage: Eukaryota > Metazoa > Cnidaria > Anthozoa > Scleralcyonacea > Helioporidae > Heliopora > Heliopora coerulea. The sequence goes on from JASJOG010000049.1 coordinate 232,916, forward strand.
CATACGACTTGTTTCGCCGAGGAACTCAAAGGAGCATTTGCCCCGTCACTTGTTGTAAAAAAATGTTTATCACAGTACGCATATAATAAACAAATTACTTCATGGTTGGCTCGCTTGTCCGATTTTTATTCAACTGTTGTGATGGATGACGAACTTACTCGGTCGTGCCTCGCTCGTTTGTTTGTGACTCATCACAACTCGTGAATAAAAATCGAAGTAAACAACAAATCTTTATTATATTGTTATTATTACTATTTAATCTTCTTTAAACATGGCAGCTTATCCACAATTTTGTTAGTATAAAAATGTAGAAAGTTAAAAAGTTGTTTCTCATAGGGCCGTGTTTACTTATAATAATATGCAATAAAATGTTGAAGTATTGAATGATTTTTAGAGTTTAAAAGCACTCCAAATAATTCCAAAATGAGTGTACAATTCTTAAAAAATTACAAAATTAGACACCCTAATCAACAACCAATGCTCTTTATAAAATTACCATCGTTTCGATGAAGAATGGTTCTTTTTTTTCTGCGAACTGTAAAGTGTCCAATCACCTGTTACAGCATTTTTGCTGATGCAGGCGTTGCACAAAGTTGAATCAAGTTCTACTTTTTGCAAAGATTGTGGCAATGCTGCAACGAATTTTCGACGCGTTACACGGTGTAACACCCTCCGTGCAACTTGTGTCGCAACGTGAATCACGATCAACCAGGCAAGATGAACGACCGGTTCAGTCTTAATCCTTTTCGGTTGCCTTTGAGGGACAAGTTGCACAGACTATTGCCTGGCGTGTTAACAATTATTCACCGAGGTGGAGGTGCGTGGTGGCGGATATACTGACAGAGATGTGAATAATTGTTTTAGCAAATACCTCGCATTATTGTTCTCACACATGGTTTATTAATTTTTTAAAACAAATTTACAGAACGTCGGCTTGTCGCCACCTCGTCATTTGTCAACAAAAGATCTTGAAACTCAACCTGAGCGTATTTATCACCAAAAACTCCAAGAAATACATATCACTGAATAATTTAATGTGAAATTTCGTTGGTTTTTTGGTATTACGTGGTACAGTGGCTTCGTTTATTCGAAACATCTTTCTTCTTCCGTAACTGAAACAAAACGGGAAGCCATCTTTGTCGTAGGATGAATATTAAGGCCTAGCTCAAGATTCTAATATGAAGAGCCATGACGGGATAAATCGCGACAAATAACAAAACGTGTTAGTTTATAAAAGCTTTACTGACGTTTCGTTGCTGACGCGCAACATTTTCAAAGAGAAACACATGATGGATAAAGTAAGGATATAAAAATAATATTTACAGGGTGTTGAAAAATGATTATGTTATAGCCAGTTTCTATGGTTCAAACTCGCCAAACGTAACTTAAGGAATTCCAGTGTTTACCGCAGCTGTCAACGGAAACTTCTTGGGGAAGCCATCTTGTTTTGCTTGGAGGTGAATAATGCAGGATATTTCAAGATAGTGGAACCAATCAGATTGAGGAAAAACACTATTCACCTGTGGGGTATATGATAACACCCCTTACCATGATACCGCAGTGCAGCGGATTCAGTCGTTGCGACACAAGTTACTTAGTGTAAGACCACATTTAGAGAAGAGGTACAGGTACCGTTACACATTTCAATTAATCATGTCTATTTATTACATCGACCTTGGATGCACAAGGCCTGGATTGCTCATTTCATAGGCATTATATGAGAATTATTAACGGTGGCAAACTAGCTGGCCTATGATTTTTGATTAGGAAGGATTAGACATATCAGGAAAGAAGTTCTCCGAGGGTTAAAGTTTAGACCTGAGAAAAATTTGAAGTTTTGAAGCCTCCAGACGTCCATTCTTGGCATCCTGGCGATTGAAAATCATAGCGCACATTGAGTTGGAGAAGTGCATAAAACGCTTTATTCCATTATTTCTTTGGCTAAGGTGTTCTTTATTTCTTCTTTCTCAACCCTGCAGCCTGGGTCACACGAGCGACATGAGCATAAGGACAAGATCAATACGAAAACAAAGCATGACAAAACAACAACAATTTTTCTTTGTTTCGTCTTTTGTTCGGTTCTTGGCTTTTGCTTGAATTACGATCTTGTGCTTTTGCTTATGACGATCCTTATGTCGCAGGCTTATCCTGTTCTTATTCATAGATTCTTATTCATTGATAAGGTTCTTATTCATTGATCCGGTTCCTATTCATAGATATAATTTTAACTTGATAACTATTGTAAATATATGTTATAGACATAGAGAGCCTCTTGGGAGGACAGTTTGTTTATGTAACTGAATAGAGTTAACGTTAGCATGTTTAAATAAAGCTTATTATTATTATTATTCCTTTGTTTTGCCTTTTGTTTTGTCCTTATGCTTATGTTTATGTTTAAATGTGAACCAGGCTTAAGGACAAGATCAATACGAAAACAAAGCTTGATATCTCCTCTGGGACTTGAGAAGATGAAACAAGAATTTTTCTTTGTTTCGTTATTTGTTCGGCTCTTGGCTTATGCTTGGACTATGATCTTATGGCTTATGATTACGACGATCCTTATGTCGCAGGCTTGACTTCATTCCTTTGTTTTTCCTTTTGTTTTGTCCTTATGATTATGTTTACGCTCACACGTGAACCAGGCTTAAAAATATTCTCTGAAGCACTCGATGTCTGGTCATTAACGATGTTAGAAACAATGACATTGCTTTTGACGATGGATTATAGGATACTGAATCGGTAAACAATAGCCGGTTCCTCTTATTACGCCAGCTGAGTACAACTACCAAAATAGTTTGCGGTTTTTTTCATTTTCATGCAAACATTGAATTCCCAAAACCAACGGAGAAACAATTGGTCCGATTAACATTACAAACAAGATTTTAGCAGTTTGATTTTTGAGAAAGATGTGAGCTTGGATATATTGAGGTAGAAGAACGATCTTCAAGCTCGATACTGAGAAAATGATTTCTGAGCCCAGACGGGGGGCTCAGAAATGGGGCCCGTCTGGGGCTCAGAAATCATTTTCTCAGTATCGAGCTTGAAGATCGTTCTTCTGCCTCAAACGAGATTTTGAAAGCCATTCTGGTATCTGTATTCCGTAGATGTACAGGGTGTATCAAAAAAACTGCAAACACTATAATTTGCATAAGTAGATACTGCAAATAGCATTTCAATGCCTGTGCAACTAATTATGCTTCTGGGATTTGAAAATACGTTTCAATTTTCCTTGTTATTAGAATAACCACACAAAGTGAGTTAAAATGCAATTTAGGAATGTTATAAGTTCGACTACGAATGGCTCAGCTAACCACAGATTAAAGAGTGTTTATCGTGTTAAATTACGCGCAAACTCAAAGTTCGATCGCAGTGATAAACCGTTTCCGGGAAAGGTTCCCTGACCCAGTCCCACCTGTGCCAAGCACAGTTTTAAGAAACGGCAGAAAATATCAGAATTCAGGAACGAGCCTCAACCTTAACAAAGGCAATTCGGGCAGACGAAGAACCGCACGATCTGAAGAAAACGTTGCCGCTGTTAGACATCTCCTCCAGGAAAACTCACACGTAAGTGCCCGCCGCAATCCTCTTCCCATTTCCAGTGCAGGCTTTAACAGGATTACCAGGCTTGACCTAAGATGGCACCCATACCAAATGCACGTGCAGCATGAGTTGTTTGCAGGAGACTTTCCACGACGCTTACGATTCGCAGAATGGTTCAACGAACGCTGCCAACGCGAAAACTTTTTGGACAGCATTTTGATCGGAGATGAAGCCGGATTTGCGATGAATGGAGAAGTGAATACTCATAATGTGCGGCAATATGCACCAAAGGGACAACCACCTGCGTTCAATTTTCAAAGGAACGATTCGCGTGCAAAACTGACTGTCTGGGCAGGACTCTGCGGAAATGGATTGATTATTGGCTCTTACTTTTTCGAAGGAAACGCAAACGGCATTGCTTATCTTCGAATGCTAAATGAGTTTGTTTTCCCGCAACTCGCATTGCATTTTAACAATCAGAATTGGGAAGGAATGTTTCGGGGTCTTTGGTGGGTACAAGACGGTGCCCCAGCTCATCGTCTTGTTGAAGTAAGGGATCGTCTCAATGCTGTGTTTGTGAATAACCACGTCATTGGGTTAGGCCACAACGTCGAATGGCCACCTCGTTCAACGGACTTGACACCATGTGACTTTTTTGTTTGGGGATATCTCAAAGACAAAGTATTTTCTACACCACCGCGCGAAATTAATGAATTAAGCCAGAGAATTGTCGACGAGTTCAATGCCTAACTAAAGCATCTTGCCTTAATTAACCGGGCAGTGCGTGATATGCATAGGCGAACAATGCTTTGCGTTGAGAGAAATGGTGATCATGTCGAAGGACGATATGCATGAATTGTAAATAAATGCCAATAAAAATCTTATTGTTTGTTTAATGTACACAATTTACTTTGCTCATGGGTTCGTGTTTTCGTTACTAACCCTAACCCTAACAGTACGAATTTCGACATCCCCAAGCATGAATTGTGTTTACGCACCCTTGGGATCAATTAGTGCTAAATTATGCAACTTTCATAAATATCTGATTTCAAAAGAGTTTGCGGTTTTTTTGATACACCTTGTATATAGCAATGTATATATATATATATATATATATATATATATATATAGATATATATATATGAGTAAATTTCATCTTACTGAGTGTAGATGTTTGTAAGCTTGGATATATTTATGATGAAAAGTTTGTTCTCAAGCTTTATCTCAGAAAATTTCTGAGCTCCTCAACGGGAATCGAATCCGTGTCTCCCGATTGCCGGTAGAGTTGTTTTACCACTAGACTATAGGGTCTCAAACGGCAAACATGATGTTAATTAGTAACCTGGTTCGTAATATTGATATGCCTCTTTCGTGCTTGAAAGCTGAACATACCTGTATGATGATATTGTGTGTATGAGTAAATTTCATCTTACTGAGTGTAGATGTTTGCAAGCTTGGATATATTCATGATGAAAAGTTTGTTCTCAAGCTTTATCTCAGAAAATTTCTGAGCTAAAATTTACTCATACACACAATATCATCATACAGGTATGTTCAGCTTTCAAGTACGAAAGAGGCATATCAATATTACGAACCAGGTCTCTAATTAACATCATGTTTGCCGTCTGAGACCCTATAGTCTAGTGGTAAAACAACCGTACCGGCAATCGGGAGACACGTGTTCAATTCCCGTTGGGGAGCTCAGAAATTTTCTGAGATAAAGCTTGAGAACAAACTTTTCATCATAAATATATCCAAGCTTGCAAACATCTACACTCAGTAAGATGAAATTTACTCATACACACAATATCATCATACAGGTATGTTCAGCTTTTAAGCACGAAAGAGGCATATCAATATTACGAACCAGGTCTCTAATTAACATCATGTTTGCCGTTTGAGACCCTATAGTCTAGTGGTAAAACAACTGTACCGGTAATCGGGAGACACGGGTTCGATTCCCGTTGGGGAGCTCAGAAATTTTCTGAGATAAAGCTTGAGAACAAACTTTTCATCATATATATATATATATATTTATATATATATTTATATATTCATATACATATATACATTGTATATTGTTATATATGAACTACATGTATGAAAGGACATTCGTTATTGAAGTCTTCGATGAATTCCGTATTTTGGAGAATTGGTCACTGAGCACCTGGTTGATGTATAGACGGAGGAAAAATAGGTTAAGAAGAAACAATGTCCAAGGACTATGCAAATATGAACTACTCCAGGATTTAAACATATCAAAGTTGAGCACGGTGAAAAAAAATGAAAGAAAACTCCTGTAGGCTTCGTTATTTAGAAATGCTAGGAGTATTACAGTATTTACCTCCACTTCAGTGATTAATCAATGTTCTATATACCTGCGGGATTTTTACACTGAGCAAAATGATCAGGCGTTAGACTGTAAAGTAACAGAAGACTTATCCCACTGGGAAAGAGGTGAAAGACTTCATCAGCATCAAAATCGATATTATGTAATCGTTTTACAAATTTAAATTAGACATTTTTAAAGTTGCCGATTGTTGAAACAGACCTGATGTTTCATGCGTAACATGACAAATAGTTATTATACTATCAACACGAATGAGTAGAATAATAAGGAATTAAACAGCTCGTTCACTAACAAGAAACGAGAAGTTCAATCCTGCACTCCTACCGAGAACTGTATTTAAATCTCAAGTCCCTATGTGGTGAATAACTCACTATTATATTGCCATACTTTTGACACAGTCACTTGAACCAAGAGTCGATGGTTTAAGTATAATCTTGAAGCTTACGAGCGTAAGTCATACCTTTCCTAATGGACCAATCAGGGGTCCACCTATAAGGGTATGGAGATGAGATGATGTCTTACAATATCAGTATATTTAGAGAAGACAACCCTTTTTGAAAATTCTGCTGGAGACGACATTTGGAAATGTAAAATCTTATAATTTTCTGAGCCTTTCTTTTCTGATTATGAGCATAGATGTAAACAAGTCGAAAGTAAGACTGCTTTATGATAAAATCGTGTGATGTAAATGGGATCCTGCTGCACGCATAAATGTGCCGAGTTAAGCAAACACGAGGGTATGACAGCTTCAAGAGGATTAACAGGTGCAAGCAAGGCTGCTCTATTTAACCTCACACGTTAGCCATTAACGAAGTTTTCAACAGCTTTGAACAACATCAACTGCCAACTCCAGCAAATTAACATCGCGTTAGCTAAACTAGAGCAGCTCTCACTACTTTTTTCTTCTCTCCGAAACAACGACTTGTGGAGGTAAGTACCAGGATTTCTTATGAAAAGAAAGGAAAGGAAATAAAAAAATTATTACATAAGTTACGTTTAGAGACGTAGGCATACAGAGTTGAGTCTTAGTATGAAAGATTTATCGGCGACGATTATTAGTGAGGAGTCCAGACTTTATAGATTAGTGACACTTTCACCAAATTCTTTAACAGGTTCGAACTGTTTTAAAAACATGGTTATAGTATAAATAGTGAAGAAGTGCCACGCAAGTGTTGTTGTGAAGCATCTTTAAATGATCTCACTCGACGTCGCTAATTTTTATATTCCTCAGAGAAGATAAGTATATTGGGACTAAGACATTTACAGGGGTGATAGTGGTTCCTGATTTGTATGTTATATTTCTAAAGGACCATAACGGCTAACACAATTTATTCATTAACATATTGAAACTATAGAAAAGCCAGCCATCTTGTTTAGTCCCTGAAATGAAATGAGATCCACGTTTGTATATAGTTTGTTCAGATTTTAGGATATTTTCACGTCAGATATATTTTCTGCTCGGTAACTCATGAGGTAACATTCAGGTCGCTGTGAACCTTTGTTGTTTAGCTGTAGGAAAAAGAGCAAGGTTTCTTGTACTGCAGAAGGCTTCGGGTCACCGAGAGCTGTTGCCAAATAAGTAGTACTTCTCGCATTTCTAAATAACGAAACTTACTGAAGTTTTCTGTCATTTTTTTTCACCGTGTTCAGCTTTGATATGTTTAAATCTTGCAGTAGTTTATATTTGCATAGTCGTTGGACCCTGTTTCTTCTTAGCCTATTTTTGTCGCGTCTATAAATCGACCAGTTCGTCAGTGACTCATCCTCCAAAATGCTGTCCAACGGGAAAACTGATGCTTAAGCGAATGCATAGTCACGGAATTCACCGAAGACTTCAATAATGAATGTCCTTTGACACATGTAGTCATATATATGTATATATATATATATATATATATATATATATATAACTACAGAAGAAAAAGAAACAAGAAATTGCAATTGCTGAGAAAAAGAAACATGCCCAACAGAAAACGGAGTCTACCGAACCAAGGTGAAAAACAACAAAGACAACAACGAAATAAACTCCATTGGATTGACTGAAAACTCGTTCAAGGATAGATGTTACAAGAACCGTAACACAATACGCTACGAAAACAAAAAGAATGCCATCGAACTATCAAAACACGTCTGGACTCTACGCAACAAAAACGTCAATTGTCGATTATCGACAAGGCCCCAGCATTTGGAAACGGCTCAAAAAGATGTGAACTTTGCCTGTCCGAGAAATACAACATCATTTACCAAAAATACCCTTTACTAAACAAACGCAGCGAACTTCTTTCAAACTGCCGCCACGTAAGCAAGTTCCTCCTGCGCAACTTCAAAGAGGCACCTCCGGAACAACAGAACGCTTGATCAGCGCCGGAGGAACAATATATAACTGAACGATATTGTTGATGTCTGTTAGTCATCTGATGATCACGCCAAGCGTGAAACACTTTGTAATGACTATTGAGAAATTTTAGTTAGAACATCTAACAAATAAATAAATAAATATTAATTCTACAACTCAGTATCGAGCATTCTATATTTCTCAAGATCAATAATATACTACAGTAATAATATACTTATATTGTGAATATATATATATATATATATACACACACACAATTTAAGGACACTTCAAAAGCGGTCTTTCAGAGCCTTAGTTGAATGAACGCGATTGAATGGCCTAATCTTCTGTCCAGCTTTACCTGCGGGAACGGTTAAAGACGTTCAGTGGTGGAAAAATTGAAAACAGCGGTGGTCAACTTACCTCATCATTGCAGTTGGAGTTTTGCTTTGTATCAGATGATAAAACTACCAGGCTTTTTGGAAGTTTTTGCCTTAGTACTGCCCCATATGGTATATTATTATGCTACTTCATTTGTTTGTATTGCCACCATTGAGCATGTTACCCTGCTTGGCCCTATTCGAAGAGTTTATATGGATGGGAAATTTTCCGCCCAGCTAATTGGACGATTCCTTTCGTTCAGATAAAGTTCGGGTTAAACCGGCTGACCTGTTTTTACACCTTTTGATGTTCATTACCAGAAAATATACTATCATTTACGCTAACGTCAAACTCATTAACGCAAAAAGACATTAATTTCATTCAATCGACATTCATTAGCGTAAATACGCGTCCATTTGCATCAAGTGGCATTCTATACAGCGCCAACAGACGACCATTAACACCATTCTACTATACATTAAGGATAATAAAATTTCAATTAGGCAAGATATTTCTCTTGCCTTATTCCCATATCAAATATGATTTTCATATGTGAAACTGCATGTGAAATCAGTTTTGTAAGGGCTACCAGAGAATCATAGTTAATGTGCACAAAATTCAAAAGTCGATCAAACTACGTTTGTAGCAGTTTCAAATCAAGTTGTTCTTTGGTTGTTTGTCCTGATTACCCAAGATATACTGCCATAGCCCAACTCATTTATTGTGTAACTTGCAAATTTCTTCCTTAAATATTGTTTAATGTGTTTATTTTCCTTCTAAAAGGTTTTGACTGTTATGTTTTATTAAATTTCTAAAAGGTTTAGTTCGTGACAAAATCTTCACCATGGCTCCATGTAACAATTCGTCTCGTGGACATCCTCACACTACACTCGTCGGAGCTTCTGTATTGTCTTCCATTGGGTTACCGGGAAACCTTCTGATTGTCATTCTCATCTACAGAGCGAAACAGAGTAAATCTACGACGACTTATCTGCTGCTAAGCCTTGCTATAGCCGATATGGTCAACCTACTGAGCGTTAATATAATCGCTATCATTGTTTTTCTGATCAAAAAGTGCTGGGAAAAAAGGGCAAAGATGATGCTTTTGACCCTTCCTGCAAAGATTGTCTCTAATTTCACCTTAGCAATGATAGCCATGGAGAGATATAACGGCCTCGTGAAGACCATGAAACCGATTTCGAACATTGGCAGGAAGAAAATTCTAATCGGTGTGATCATATCTTGGTTCATTGCCTGGGCTCTTTCTGTACCGATGTTTTATCATTTTTTTAACAGCAAGAAATGTACTCGTCCCCATGGGTCTTCTCATGTCTTTTGTGTCGGACTCTCTCTTGGACAAATTTTGCCTCTTGCTGTCGTTCTATTCTGCTATTCAAACATCATAAAAGGCTTGTACTTTGATCACACCATTTTGGGCAAGAAGGTGACAGACGCAAGAGGTTTGAGCGAAAAGAAACGCCTTACCCGCATCCTTATCGTAGTTACACTCGTGGTTCTCTTGTGCAACGTGCCCGTCATAATTCTAACGATACTAAAGCATTACTGTTTTGACTGTTTGAGAAGGGTGGAAGTTTACGAGACGACGATGATTCTTGGCAGTATCTCGTCTTCTTTGAATCCGTTCATCTATGGACTGCATAGCGAGAAGTACCGCAACCAGGTCAAAGAACTATTGTGCAAGAAAGAAGTAGATGAAAGTCCAATACCTTCACCGCAGGTTTTTGATACCAAATTGTAATGGAAGATAAAGAAAAACGGAAGAAGATTATTCGTAGATTTGCGCTCAAAATGGTATCCCACTATAGATAAGAAACCGCTGAGGAATGCTAAATGTAGACGTGAAATTGACAAGAAGTAGTAAAGAGCAATGCATCAGTTGATTAAACGATTAAGGCGCTGTTACGCGATGTAACTTCTCTTCCAACTTGTCACGCAATCTCCTCAGCAAACGCAAAGATTAAAGTCATCTCTTATAGGTGAAGTTCGATTCTGATTGTTCAGACGATTATTTCCATTAGTCAGTACAATCGCCTGACCATTCAGAGGCCCAATCTGATTGTTCCCCACTAGTGAGTAAAGCGTATCCACTTTTCCCACCACAGCTCATGCAAACATTTCAAGTTTGAACTCTTTGTTTACTCTCAAATATCATCTTTTTTACGCTGTGTTCATGCTTATCTTGTTGTTAAACATGTGAACTTTGAAGAATATCGTTAAAAATTAATACATTTCCTAACTTTTATGTTGTCTACATACGACTTGTTTCGCCGAGGAACTCAAAGAAGCGTTTGCTCCGTCACTAGTTATAAAAAATTGTTTATCACAGTACCCATAAAATAAACAAATTATTTCATGGTTGGCTCGCTTGTCCGATTTTTATTCAACTGTTGTGATGGATCAGGAACTCACTCGGTCGTGGCTTGCTCGTTCGTTTGTGGCCCATCACAACTCGTGAATAAAAATCGAACGCGCTCACCAACCACGAAGTAAACAATAAATCTTTATTATATTGTTATTATTACTATTTAATCTTCTTTAAACATGGCAGCTTATCCACAATTTTGTTAGTATAAAAATGTAGAAAGTTAAAAAAATTGTTTTCCATAGGGCCGTGTTTACTTATAATAATATGCAATAAAATGTTGAAGTATTGAATGATTTTTAGAGTTTAAAAAGCATTCCAAATAATTCAAAAATGAGTATACAATTCATAGAAAATTGTAAAATTAGACGCCCTAATCAACAACCAATGCTCTTTATAAAATTACCATCGTTTCGATGAAGAATGGTTCTTATTTTTCTGCGAACTGTAAAGTGTCCAATCACCTGTCACAGCATTTTTGCTGATGCAGGCGTTGCGCAAAGTTGAATCAAGTTCTACTTTTTGCAAAGATTGTGGCAATGTTGGAACAAATTTTCGAGGAGTTGCACAGTGTAACACCCTCCGTGCAACTTGTGTCGCAACGCTAATCACGATCAGCCAGGCAAGATGAATGACCGGTTCAGTCTTAATCCTTTTCGGTTGCCTTTGAGGAACAAGCTGCACAGATTATTGCCTGGTGTGTTAACAATTATTCACCGAGGTGGAGGTGCGTGGTGGCGGATATACTGACAGAGAGGTGAATAATTGTTTTAGCAAATACCTCGCATTATTGTTCTCACACATGGTTTATTAATTTTTTAAAACAAATTTACAGAACGTCGGCTTGTCGGTATGTCGTCGGCTTGTCGCCTCGTCATTTGTCAACAAAAGATCTTGAAACTCAACCTGAGTGTATTTATCACTAAAAATTCCAAGAAATACTTATCACTGAATAATTTAATGTGAAATTTCGTTGGTTTTTTAGTATTACCTGGTACAGCGGCTTCGTTTATTCGAAACATCTTTCTTCTTCCGTAACTGAAACAAAACGGGAAGCCATCTTTGTCGTAGGATGAATATTAAGGCTTAGCTCAAGATTCTAATATGAAGAGCCATGACGGGATAAATCGCGACAAATAACAAAACGTGTTAGTTTATAAAAGCTTTACTGACGTTTCGTTGCTGACGCGCAACATTTTCAAAGAGAAACACATGATGGATAAGGTAAGGATATAAAAATAATATTTACAAGGTGTTGAAAAATGATTATGTTATAATCAGTTTCTATGGTTCAAACTCGCCAAACGCAACTTAAGGAATTCCAGTGTTTACCGCAGCTGTCAACGGAAACTTCTTGGCGAAGCCATCTTGTTTTGCTTGGAGGTGAATAATGCAGGATATTTCAAGATAGTGGAACCAATCAGATTGAGGAAAAACACTATTCACCTGTGGGGTATATGATAACACCTCTTATCATGATACCGCAGTGCAGCGGATTCAGGCGTTGCGACACAAGTTACTTAGTGTAAGACCACATTTAGGGAAGCGGTTCAGGTACCGTTACACATTTCAATTAATCATGTCTATTTATTACATCGACCTTGGTTGCACAAGGCCTGGATTGCTCATTTCATAGGCATTATATGAGAATTATTAACGGTGGCAAACTAGCTGGCCTATGAATTTTGATTAGGAAGGATTAGACATATCAGGAAAGAAGTTCTCCGAGGGTTAACGTTTAGACCTGAGAAAAATTTGAAGTTTTGAAGCCTCCAGACGTCCATTCTTGGCATCCTGGTGATTGAAAATCATAGCACACATTGAGTTGGAGAAGTGCATAAAACGCTTTATTCCATTATTTCTTTGGCTAAGGTGTTCTTTATTTCTTCTTTCTCAACCCTGCAGCCTGGGTCACACGAGCGACATGAGCATAAGGACAAGATCAATACGAAAACAAAGCATGACAAAACAACAACAACAATTTTTCTTTATTTCGTCTTTTGTTCGGTTCTTGGCTTATGCTTGAATTACGATCTTGTGCTTTTGCTTATGACGATCCTTATGTCGCAGGCTTATCCTGTTCTTATTCATAGATTCTAATTCATAGATAAGGTTCTTATTCATTGATCCGGTTCTTATTCATAGATATAATTTTAACTTGATAACGATTGTAAATATATCTTATAGACAAACAGAGCCTCTTGGGAGGACAGTTTGTTTATGTAACTGAATAAAGTTAACGTTAGCCTGTTTAAATAAAGCTTATTATTATTATTATTCCTTTGTTTTGCCTTTTGTTTTGTTCTTATGCTTATGTTTATGGTTAAGTGTGAACCAGGCTTAAGGACAAGATCAATACGAAAACAAAGCTTGATATCTCCTCTGGGACTTGAGAAGATGAAACAAGAATTTTTCTTTGTTTCGTTATTTGTTCGGCTCTTGGCTTATGCTTGGACTATGATCTTATGGCTTATGATTACGACAATCCTTATGTCGCAGGCTTGACTTCATTCCTTTGTTTTTCCTTTTGTTTTGTCCTTATGATTATGTTTACGCTCACACGTGAACCAGGCTTAAAAATATTCTCGGAAGCACTCGATGTCTGGTTATTAACGATGTTAGAAACAATGACATTGCTTTTGACGATGGATTATAGGATACTGAATCGGTAAACAATAGCCGGTTCCTCTTATTACGCCAGCTGAGTAGAATTACCAAAATAGTTTGCGGTTTTTTTTATTTTCATGCAAACATTGAATTCCCAAAACCAGTGGAGAAACAATTGGTCCGATTAACATTGCAAACAAGATTTTAGCAGTTTGATTTTTGAGAAAGATGTGAGCTTGGATATATTGAGGTAGAAGAACGATCTTCAAGCTCGATACTGAGAAAATGATTCCTGAGCCCCAGACGGGGGACTCAGAAATGGGGCCCGTCTGGGGCTCAGAAATCATTTTCTCAGTATCGAGCTTGAAGATCGTTCTTCTGCCTCAAACAAGATTTTGAAAGCCATTCTGGTATCTGTATTCCGTGGATGTACAGGGTGTATCAAAAAAACTGCAAACACTATAATTTGCATAAGTAGATACTGCAAATAGCATTTCAATGCCTGTGCAACTAATTATGCTTCTGGGATTTGAAAATACGTTTCAATTTTCCCTGTTATTAGAATAACCACACAAAGTGAGTTAAAATGCAATTTAGGAATATTATAAGTTCGACTACGAATGGCTCAGCTAACCATAGATTAAAGAGTGTTTATCGTGTTAAATTACGCGCAAACTCAAAGTTCGATCGCAGTGATAAACCGTTTCCGGGAAAGGTTCCCCGATCGAGTCCCACCTATGCCAACCACAGTTTTAAGAAACTCCAGAAAATATCAGAATTCAGGAACGAACCTCAACCTTAACAAAGGCAATTCAGGGAGACGAAGAACCGCGCGATCTGAAGAAAACATTGCCGCTGTTAGACATCTCCAGGAAAACCCACACATAAGTGTCCTCCGCAATCCTCTTCCCATTTCCAGTGCGGGCTTTAACAGGATCACCAGGCTTGACCTAAGATGGCACCCATACGAAATGCACGTGCAGCATGAGTTGTTTGTAGGAGACTTTCCACGACGCTTTTGATTCGCAGAATGGTTCAACGAACGCTGCCAACGCGAAAACTTTTTGGACAGCATTTTGATCGGAGATGAAGCCGGATTTGCGATGAATGGAGAAGTGAATACTCATAATGTGCGGCAATATGCACCAAAGGGACAACCACCTGCGTTCAATTTTCAAAGGAACGATTCGCGTGCAAAACTGACTGTCTGGGCAGGACTCTGCGGAAATGGATTGATTATTGGCTCTTACTTTTTCGAAGGAAACGCAAACGGCATTGCTTATCTTCGAATGCTAAATGAGTTTGTTTTCCCGCAACTCGCATTGCATTTTAACAATCAGAATTGGGAAGGAATGTTTCGGGGTCTTTGGTGGGTACAAGACGGTGCCCCAGCTCATCGTCTTGTTGAAGTAAGGGATCGTCTCAATGCTGTGTTTGTGAATAACCACGTCATTGGGTTAGGCCACAACGTCGAATGGCCACCTCGTTCAACGGACTTGACACCATGTGACTTTTTTGTTTGGGGATATCTCAAAGACAAAGTATTTTCTACACCACCGCGCGAAATTAATGAATTAAGCCAGAGAATTGTCGACGAGTTCAATGCCTAACTAAAGCATCTTGCCTTAATTAACCGGGCAGTGCGTGATATGCATAGGCGAACAATGCTTTGCGTTGAGAGAAATGGTGATCATGTCGAAGGACGATATGCATGAATTGTAAATAAATGCCAATAAAAATCTTATTGTTTGTTTAATGTACACAATTTACTTTGCTCATGGGTTCGTGTTTTCGTTACTAACCCTAACCCTAACAGTACGAATTTCGACATCCCCAAGCATGAATTGTGTTTACGCACCCTTGGGATCAATTAGTGCTAAATTATGCAACTTTCATAAATATCTGATTTCAAAGGAGTTTGCGGTTTTTTTGATACACCTTGTATATAGCAATGTATATATATATATATATATATATATATATATATATATATATATATGAGTAAATTTCATCTTACTGAGTGTAGATGTTTGTAAGCTTGGATATATTTATGATGAAAAGTTTGTTCTCAAGCTTTATCTCAGAAAATTTCTGAGCTCCTCAACGGGAATCGAATCCGTGTCTCCCGATTGCCGGTAGAGTTGTTTTACCACTAGACTATAGGGTCTCAAACGGCAAACATGATGTTAATTAGAGACTTGGTTCGTAATATTGATATGCCTCTTTCTTACTTGAAAGCTGAACATACCTGTATGATGATATTGTGTGTATGAGTAAATTTCATCTTACTGAGTGTAGATGTTTGCAAGCTTGGATATATTCATGATGAAAAGTTTGTTCTCAAGCTTTATCTCAGAAAATTTCTGAGCTAAAATTTACTCATACACACAATATCATCATACAGGTATGTTCAGTTTCAAGTACGAAAGAGGCATATCAATATTACGAACCAGGTCTCTAATTAACATCATGTTTGCCGTCTGAGACCCTATAGTCTAGTGGTAAAACAACCGTACCGGCAATCGGGAGACACGTGTTCAATTCCCGTTGGGGAGCTCAGAAATTTTCTGAGATAAAGCTTGAGAACAAACTTTTCATCATATATATATATATATATATATATATATATATATTTATATATACATATACATATATACATTGTATATTGTTATATATGAACTACATGTATGAAAGGACATTCGTTATTGAAGTCTTCGATGAATTCCGTATTTTGGAGAATTGGTCACTGAGCACCTGGTTGATGTATAGATGCAGCAAAAATAGGTTAAGAAGAAACAATGTCCAAGGACTATGCAAATATAAACTACTCCAGGATTTAAACATATCAAAGTTGAGCACGGTGAAAAAAAATGAAAGAAAACTCCTGTAGGCTTCGTTATTTAGAAATGCTAGGAGTATTACAGTATTTACCTCCACTTCAGTGATTAATCAATGTTCTATATACCTGCGGGATTTTTACACTGAGCAAAATGGTCAGGCGTTAGACTGTAAAGTAACAGAAGACTTATCCCACTGGGAAAGAGGTGAAAGACTTCATCAGCATCAAAATCGATATTATGTAATCGTTTTACAAATTTAAATTAGACATTTTTAAAGTTGCCGATTGTTGAAACAGACCTGATGTTTCATGCGTAACATGATAAATAGTTATTATACTATCAACACGAATGAGTAGAATAATAAGGAATTAAACAGCTCGTTCACTAACAAGAAACGAGAAGTTCAATCCTGCACTCCTACCGAGAACTGTATTTAAATCTCAAGTCCCTATGTGGTGAATAACTCACTGCTATACTGCCATACTGTTGACACAGTCACTTGAACCAAGAGTCGATGGCTTAAGTATAATCTTGAAGCTTACGAGCGTAAGTCATACCTTTCCTAATGGACCAATCAGGGGTCCACCTATAAGGGTATGGAGATGAGATGATGTCTTACAATATCAGTATATTTAGAGAAGACAACCCTTTTTGAAAATTCTGCTGGAGACGACATTTGGAAATGTAAAATCTTCTAATTTTCTGAGCCTTTCTTTTCTGATTATGAGCATAGATGTAAACAAGTCGAAAGTAAGACTGCTTTATGATAAAATCGTGTGATGTAAATGGGATCCTGCTGCACGCATAAATGTGCCGAGTTAAGCAAACACGAGGGTATGACAGCTTCAATAGGATTAACAGGTGCAAGCAAGGCTGCTCTATTTAACTTCACAAGTTAGCCATTAACGAAGTTTTCAACAGCTTTGAGCAACATCAACTGCCAACTCCAGCAAATTAACATCGCGTTAGCTAAACTAGAGCAGCTCTCACTACTTTTTTCTTCTCTCCGAAACAACGACTTGTGGAGGTAAGTACCAGGATTTCTTATGAAAAGAAAGGAAAGGAAATAAAAAAATTATTACATAAGTTACGTTTAGGGACGTAGGCATACAGAGTTGAGTCTTAGTATGAAAGATCTATCGGCGACAATTTTCAGTGAGGGGTCCAGACTTTATAGATTAGTGACACTTTCACCAAATTCTTTAACAGGTTCGAACTGTTTTAAAAACATGGTTATAGTATAAGTAGTGAAGAAGTGCCACGCAAGTGTTGTTGTGAAGCATCTTTAAATTATCTCACTCGACGTCGCTAATTTTTATATTCCTCAGAGAAGATAAGTATATTGGGACTAAGACATTTACAGGGGTGATAGTGGTTCCTGATTTGTATGTTATATTTCTAAAGGACCATAAAGGCTAACAAAATTTATTCATTAACATATTGAAACTATAGAAAAGCCAGCCATCTTGTTTAGTCCCTGAAATGAAATGAGATCCACGTTTGTATATAGTTTGTTCAGATTTTAGGATATTTTCACGTCAGATATATTTTCTGCTCGGTAACTCATGAGGTAACATTCAGGTCGCTGTGAACCTTTGTTGTTTAGCTGTAGGAAAAAGAGCAAGGTTTCTTGTACTGCAGAAGGCTTCGGGTCACCGAGAGCTGTTGCCAAATAAGTAGTACTTCTCGCATTTCTAAATAACGAAACTTACTGAAGTTTTCTGTCATTTTTTTTCACCGTGTTCAGCTTTGATATGTTTAAATCTTGCAGTTGTTTATATTTGCATAGTCGTTGGACCCTGTTTCTTCTTAGCCTATTTTTGTCGCGTCTATAAATCGACCAGTTCGTCAGTGACTCATCCTCCAAAATGCTTTCCAACGGGAAAACTGGTGCTTAAGCGAATGCATAGTCACGGAATTCACCGAAGACTTCAATAATGAATGTCCTTTGACACATGTAGTCATATATATGTATATATATATATATATATATAACTACAGAAGAAAAAGAAATAAGAAATTGCAATTGCTGAGAAAAAGAAACATGCCCAACAGAAAACGGAGTCTACCGCGCCAAGGTGAAAAACAACAAAGACAACAACGAAATAAACTACATTGGATTGACTGAAAACTCGTTCAAGGATAGATGTTACAAGAATCGTAACACAATACGCTACGAAAACAAAAAGAATGCCATCGAACTATCAAAACACGTCTGGACTCTACGCAACAAAAACGTCAATTGTCGATTATCGACAAGGCCCCAGCATTTGGAAACGGCTCAAAAAGATGTGAACTTTGCCTGTCCGAGAAATACAACATCATTTACCAAAAATACCCTTTACTAAACAAACGCAGCGAACTTCTTTCAAACTGCCGCCACGTAAGCAAGTTCCTCCTGCGCAACTTCAAAGAGGCACCTCCGGAACAACAGAACGCTTGATCAGCGCCGGAGGAACAATATATAACTGAACGATATTGTTGATGTCTGTTAGTCATCTGATGATCGCGCCAAGTGTGAAACACTTTGTAATGACTATTGAGAAATTTTAGTTAGAACATCTAACAAATAAATAAATATTAACTCTACAACTCCGTATCGAGCATTCTATATTTCTCAAGATTAATAATATACTACAGTAATAATATACTTATATTGTGAATATATATATATATATATATATATATATATGAATATATATGAATATATATATATATATATATATATATATATATATACATATATACATACACACAATTTAAGGACACTTCAAAAGCGGTCTTTCAAAGCCTTAGTTGAATGAACGCGATTGAATGGCCTAATCTTCTGTCCAGCTTTACCTGCGGGAACGGTTAAAGACGTTCAGTGGCGGAAAAATTGAAAACAGCGGTGGTCAACTTACCTCATCATTGCAGTTGGAGTTTTGCTTTGTATCAGATGATAAAACTACCAGGCTTTTTGGAAGTTTTTGCCTTAGTACTGCCCCATATGGTATATTATTATGCTACTTCATTTGTTTGTATTGCCACCATTGAGCATGTTACCCTGCTTGGCCCTATTCGAAGAGTTTATATGGATGGGAAATTTTCCGCCCAGCTAATTGGACGATTCCTTTCGTTCAGATAAAGTTCGGGTTAAACCGGCTGACCTGTTTTTACACCTTTTGATGTTCATTACCAGAAAATATACTATCATTTACGCTAACCTCAAACTCATTAACGCAAAAAGACATTAATTTCATTCAATCGACATTCATTAGCGTAAATACGCGTCCATTTGCATCAAGTGGCATTCTATACAGCGCCAACAGACGACCATTAACACCATTCTACTATACATTAAGGATAATAAAATTTCAATTAGGCAAGATATTTCTCTTCTCTTATTCCCATATCAAATATGATTTTCATATGTGAAACTGTATGTGAAATCAGTTTTGTAAGGGCTACCAGAGAATCATAGTTAATGTGCACAAAATTCAAAAGTCGATCGAACTACGTTTGTAGCAGTTTCAAATCAAGTTGTTCTTTGGTTGTTTGTCCTGATTACCCAAGATATCCTGCCATAGCCCCAACTCATCTATTGTGTAACTGACAAATTTCTTCCTTAAATATTGTTTAATGTGTTTATTTTCCTTCTAAAAGGTTTTGACTGTTATGTTTTATTAAATTTCTAAAAGGTTTAGTTCGTCACAAAACCTTCACCATGGCTCCAAGTAACAATTCATCACGTGAACACCCTCACACTACACTCGTCGGAGCTTCTGTATTGTCTTCCATTGGGTTACCGGGAAACCTTCTGATTGTCATTCTCATCTACAGAGCGAAACAGAGTAAATCTACGACGACTTATCTGCTGCTAAGCCTTGCTATAGCCGATATGGTGAACCTACTGAGCGTTAATATAATCGCTATCATTGTTTTTCTGATCAAAAAGTGGTGGATAAAAAAGACAACAATGATGCTTTTGACCCTTCCTGCAAAGACTGTCTCTAATTTCACCTTAGCAATGATAGCCATGGAGAGATATAACGGCCTCGTGAAGACCATGAAACCGATTTCGAACGTTGGCAGGAAGAAAATTCTAATCGGTGTGATCATATCTTGGTTCATTGCCTGGGCTCTTTCTGTACCGATGTTTTATCATTTTTTTAACCGCAAGAAATGTACTCGTCCCCATTGGTCTTCTCATGTCTTTTGGGTAGGACTCTCTCTTGGACAAATTTTGCCTCTTGCTGTCGTTCTATTCTGCTATTCAAACATCATAAAAGGCTTGTACTTTGATCACACCATTTTGGGCAAGAAGGTGACAGACGCAAGAGGTTTGAGCGAAATGAAACGCCTTACCCGCATCCTTATCGTAGTTACACTCGTGGTTCTCTTGTGCAACGTGCCCGTCATAATTCTAACGATACTAAAGCATTACTGTTTTGACTGTTTGAGAAGGGTGGAAGTTTACGAGACGACGATGATTCTTGGCAGTATCTCGTCTTCCTTGAATCCGTTCATCTATGGACTGCATAGCGAGAAGTACTGCAACCAGGTCAAAGAACTATTGTGCAAGAAAGAAGTAGATGAAACTCCAATACCTTCACCGCAGGTTTTTGATACCAAATTGTAATGGGAGATAAAGAAAAACGGAAGAAGATTATTCGTAGATTTGCGCTCAAAATGGTATCCCACTATAGATAAGAAACCGCTGAGGAATGCTAAATGTAGACGTGAAATTGACAAGAAGTAGTAAAGAGCAATGTATCAGTTGATTAAACGTTTAAGTCGCTGTTACGCGATGTAACTTCTCTTCCAACTTGTCACGAATCTCCTCAGCAAACGCAAAGATTAAAGTCATCTCTTATAGGTGAAGTTCGATTCTGATTGTTCAGACGATTATTTCCATTAGTCAGTACAATCGCCTGACCAGTCAGAGGCCCCATCTGATTGTTCGCCACTAGTGAGTAAAGCGTATCCACTTTTCCCACCACAGCTCATGCAAACATTTCAAGTTTGAACTCTTTTTTGGTCTCAAATATCATCTTTTTTACGCTGTGTTCATGCTTATCTTGTTGTTAAACATGTGAACTTTGAAGAATATCGTTAAAAATTAATACATTTCCTAACTTTTATGTTGTCTACATACGACTTGTTTCGCCGAGGAACTCAAAGAAGCGTTTGCTCGTCACTAGTTATGAAAAAATGTTTATCACAGCACCCATAAAATAAACAAATTATTTCATGGTTGGCTCACTTGTCCGATTTTTATTCAACTGTTGTGATTGATCAGGAACTCACTCGGTCGTGGCTTGCTCGTTCGTTTGTGGCCCATCACAACTCGTGAATAAAAATCGAACGCGCTCACCAACCACGAAGTAAACAATAAATCTTTATTATATTGTTATTATTACTATTTAATCTTCTTTAAACATGGCAGCTTATCCACAATTTTGTTAGTATAAAAATGTAGAAAGTTAAAAAAGTTGTTTTTCATAGGGCCGTGTTTACTTATAATAATATGCAATAAAATGTTGAAGTATTGAATGATTTTTAGAGTTTAAAAAGCACTCCAAATAATTCAAAAATGAGTATACAATTCATAAAAAATTACAAAATTAGAAACCCTAATCAACAACCAATGCTCTTTATAAAATTACCATCGTTTCGATGAAGAATGGTTCTTATTTTTCTGCGAACTGTAAAGTGTCCAATCACCTGTCACAGCATTTTTGCTGATGCAGGCGTTGCGCAAAGTTGAATCAAGTTCTACTTTTTGCAAAGATTGTGGCAATGTTGGAACAAATTTTCGAGGAGTTGCACAGTGTAACACCCTCCGTGCAACTTGTGTCGCAACGCTAATCACGATCAGCCAGGCAAGATGAATGACCGGTTCAGTCTTAATCCTTTTCGGTTGCCTTTGAGGAACAAGCTGCACAGATTATTGCCTGGTGTGTTAACAATTATTCACCGAGGTGGAGGTGCGTGGTGGCGGATATACTGACAGAGATGTGAATAATTGTTTTAGCAAATACCTCGCATTATTGTTCTCACACATGGTTTATTAATTTTTTAAAACAAATTTACAGAACGTCGGCTTGACGCCAGCTCGTCATTTGTCAACAAAAGATCTTGAAACTCAACCTGAGTGTATTTATCACTAAAAATT
This sequence comes from Heliopora coerulea, assembly GCA_030142905.1. Classification (NCBI taxonomy): domain Eukaryota; kingdom Metazoa; phylum Cnidaria; class Anthozoa; order Scleralcyonacea; family Helioporidae; genus Heliopora; species Heliopora coerulea. Next base: position 255,509 of record JASJOG010000049.1, read on the forward strand.
CCAAGAAATACTTATCACTGAATAATTTAATGTGAAATTTCGTTGGTTTTTTAGTATTACCTGGTACAGCGGCTTCGTTTATTCGAAACATCTTTCTTCTTCCGTAACTGAAACAAAACGGGAAGCCATCTTTGTCGTAGGATGAATATTAAGGCCTAGCTCAAGATTCTAATATGAAGAGCCATGACGGGATAAACCGCGACCAATAACAAAACGTGTTAGTTTATAAAAGCTTTACTGACATTTCGGTGCTGACGTGCAACATTTTCTAAGTGAAACACATGATGGATAAGGTAAGGATATAAAAATAATATTTACAAGGTGTTGAAAAATGATTATGTTATAACCAGTTTCTATGGTTCAAAGTCGCCAAACGCAACTTAAGGAATTCCAGTGTTTACCGCAGCTGTCAACGGAAACTTCTTGGCGAAGCCATCTTGTTTTGCTTGGAGGTGAATAATGCAGGATATTTCGAGATAGTGGAACCAATCAGATTGAGGAAAAACACTATTCACCTGTGGGGTATATGATAACACCCCTTATCATGAAACCGCAGTGCAGTGGATTCAGTCGTTGCGATACAAGTTACTTAGTTTAAGACCATCTTTAGGGAAGAGGTACAGGTACCGTTACACATTTCAATCATTTTGAAGCCTCCAGACGTCCATTCTTGGCATTCTGGTGATTGAAAATCATAGCGCACATTGAGTTGGAGAAGTGCATAAAACGCTTTATTCCATTATTTCTTTGGTTAAGGTGTTCTTTATTTCTTCTTTCTCAACCCTTCAGCCCGGGTCACACGAGCGACATGAGCATAAGGACAAGATCAATACGAAAACAAAGCATGACAAAACAACAACAATTTTTCTTTGTTTCGTCTTTTGTTCGGTTCTTGGCTTTTGCTTGAATTACGATCTTGTGCTTTTGCTTATGACGATCCTTATGTCGCAGGATTATCCTGTTCTTATTCATAGATTCTTATTCATTGATAAGGTTCTTATTCATTGATCCGGTTCCTATTCATAGATATAATTTTAACTTGATAACTATTGTAAATATATGTTATAGACATAGAGAGCCTCTTGGGAGGACAGTTTGTTTATGTAACTGAATAGAGTTAACGTTAGCCTGTTTAAATGAAACTTATTATTATTATTATTCCTTTGTTTTGCCTTTTGTTTTGTTCTTATGCTTATGTTTATGTTTAAATGTGAACCAGGCTTAAGGACAAGATCAATACGAAAACAAAGCTTGATATCTCCTCTGGGACTTGAGAAGATGAAACAAGAATTTTTCTTTGTTTCGTTATTTGTTCGGCTCTTGGATTATGCTTGGACTATGATCTTATGGCTTATGATTACGACGATCCTTATGTCGCAGGCTTGACTTCATTCCTTTGTTTTTCCTTTTGTTTTGTCCTTATGATTATGTTTATGCTCAGGCGTGAACCAGGCTTAAAAATAATCTCGGAAACACTCGATTTCTCGTCATTAACGATGTTAGAAACAATGACATTGCTTTTGACAGTGGATTATAGGATACTGAATCGGTAAACAATAGCCGGTTCCTCTTATTACGCCAGCTGAGTAGAATTACCAAAATAGTTTGCGGTTTTTTTATTTTCATGCAAACATTGAATTCCCAAAACCAATGGAGAAACAATTGGTCCGATTAACATTACAAACAAGATTTTGAAAGGCATTCTGGTATCTGTATTTCGTAGATGTACAGGGTGTATCAAAAAAACTGCAAACACTATAATTTGCATAAGTAGATACTGCAAATAGCAGCAATGCCTGTGCAACTAACTATGCTTCTGGGATTTGAAAATACGTTTCAATTTTCCTTGTTATTAGAATAACCACACAAAGTGAGTTAAAACGCAATTTAGGAATATTATAAGTTCGACTACGAATGGCTCAGCTAACCACAGAACAAAGAGTGTTTATCGTGTTAAATTACGCGCAAACTCAAAGTTCGATCGCAGTGATAAACCGTTTCCGGGAAAGGTTCCCCGATCGAGTCCCACCTATGCCAACCACAGTTTTAAGAAACTCCAGAAAATATCAGAATTCAGGAACGAACCTCAACCTTAACAAAGGCAATTCAGGGAGACGAAGAACCGCGCGATCTGAAGAAAACATTGCCGCTGTTAGACATCTCCAGGAAAACCCACACGTAAGTGTCCTCCGCAATCCTCTTCCCATTTCCAGTGCGGGCTTTAACAGGATCACCAGGCTTGACCTAAGATGGCACCCATACGAAATGCACGTGCAGCATGAGTTGTTTGTGGGAGACTTTCCACGACGCTTACGATTCGCAGAATGGTTCAACGAACGCTGCCAACGCGAAAACTTTTTGGACAGCATTTTGATCGGAGATGAAGCCGGATTTGCGATGAATGGAGAAGTGAATACTCATAATGTGCGGCAATATGCACCAAAGGGACAACCACCTGCGTTCAATTTTCAAAGGAACGATTCGCGTGCAAAACTGACTGTCTGGGCAGGACTCTGCGGAAATGGATTGATTATTGGCTCTTACTTTTTCGAAGGAAACGCAAACGGCATTGCTTATCTTCGAATGCTAAATGAGTTTGTTTTCCCGCAACTCGCATTGCATTTTAACAATCAGAATTGGGAAGGAATGTTTCGGGGTCTTTGGTGGGTACAAGACGGTGCCCCAGCTCATCGTCTTGTTGAAGTAAGGGATCGTCTCAATGCTGTGTTTGTGAATAACCACGTCATTGGGTTAGGCCACAACGTCGAATGGCCACCTCGTTCAACGGACTTGACACCATGTGACTTTTTTGTTTGGGGATATCTCAAAGACAAAGTATTTTCTACACCACCGCGCGAAATTAATGAATTAAGCCAGAGAATTGTCGACGAGTTCAATGCCTAACTAAAGCATCTTGCCTTAATTAACCGGGCAGTGCGTGATATGCATAGGCGAACAATGCTTTGCGTTGAGAGAAATGGTGATCATGTCGAAGGACGATATGCATGAATTGTAAATAAATGCCAATAAAAATCTTATTGTTTGTTTAATGTACACAATTTACTTTGCTCATGGGTTCGTGTTTTCGTTACTAACCCTAACCCTAACAGTACGAATTTCGACATCCCCAAGCATGAATTGTGTTTACGCACCCTTGGGATCAATTAGTGCTAAATTATGCAACTTTCATAAATATCTGATTTCAAAGGAGTTTGCGGTTTTTTTGATACACCTTGTATATAGCAATGTATATATATATATATATATATATATAGATATATATATATGAGTAAATTTCATCTTACTGAGTGTAGATGTTTGTAAGCTTGGATATATTTATGATGAAAAGTTTGTTCTCAAGCTTTATCTCAGAAAATTTCTGAGCTCCCCAACGGGAATCGAATCCGTGTCTCCCGATTGCCGGTAGAGTTGTTTTACCACTAGACTATAGGGTCTCAAACGGCAAACATGATGTTAATTAGAGACTTGGTTCGTAATATTGATATGCCTCTTTCGTACTTGAAAGCTGAACATACCTGTATGATGATATTGTGTGTATGAGTAAATTTCATCTTACTGAGTGTAGATGTTTGCAAGCTTGGATATATTCATGATGAAAAGTTTGTTCTCAAGCTTTATCTCAGAAAATTTCTGAGCTAAAATTTACTCATACACACAATATCATCATACAGGTATGTTCAGCTTTCAAGTACGAAAGAGGCATATCAATATTACGAACCAGGTCTCTAATTAACATCATGTTTGCCGTCTGAGACCCTATAGTCTAGTGGTAAAACAACCGTACCGGCAATCGGGAGACACGTGTTCAATTCCCGTTGGGGAGCTCAGAAATTTTCTGAGATAAAGCTTGAGAACAAACTTTTCATCATATATATATTTATATATATATTTATATATACATATACATATATACATTGTATATTGTTATATATGAACTACATGTATGAAAGGACATTCGTTATTGAAGTCTTCGATGAATTCCGTATTTTGGAGAATTGGTCACTGAGCACCTGGTTGATGTAGACGCAGCAAAAATAGGTTAAGAAGAAACAATGTCCAAGGACTATGCAAATATAAACTACTCCAGGATTTAAACATATCAAAGTTGAGCACGGTGAAAAAAAATGAAAGAAAACTCCTGTAGGCTTCGTTATTTAGAAATGCTAGGAGTATTACAGTATTTACCTCCACTTCAGTGATTAATCAATGTTCTATATACCTGCGGGATTTTTACACTGAGCAAAATGGTCAGGCGTTAGACTGTAAAGTAACAGAAGACTTATCCCACTGGGAAAGAGGTGAAAGACTTCATCAGCATCAAAATCGATATTATGTAATTGTTTTACAAATTTAAATTAGACATTTTTAAAGTTGCCGATTGATGAAACAGACCTGATGTTTCATGCGTAACATGACAAATAGTTATTATACTATCAACACGAATGAGTAGAATAATAAGGAATTAAACAGCTCGTTCACTAACAAGAAACGAGAAGTTCAATCCTGCACTCCTACCGAGAACTGTATTTAAATCTCAAGTCCCTATGTGGTGAATAACTCACTGCTATACTGCCATACTGCTGACAAAATCACTTGAACCAAGAGTCGATGGCTTAAGTATAATCTTGAGGCCTACGAGAGTAAGTCATACCTTTCCTAATGGACCAATCAGGGGTTCGCCTACAAGGGTATGGAGATGAGATGATGTCTTACAATATCAGTATATTTAGAGAAGACAACCCTTTTTGAAAATTCTGCTGGAGACGACATTTGGAAATGTAAAATCTTATAGTTTTCTGAGCCTTTCTTTTCTGACTATGAGCATAGATGTAAACAAGTCGAATATAAAAGACTGCTTTATGATAAAATCGTGTGATGTAAATGGGATCCTGCTGCATGCATAAATGTGCCGAGTTAAGCAAATACGAGGGTATGACAGCTTCAATAGGATTAACAGGTGCAAGCAAGGCTGCTCTATTTAACTTCACACGTTAGCCATTAACGAAGTTTTCAACAGCTTTGAGCAACATCAACTGCCAACTCCAGCAAATTAACATCGCGTTAGCTAAACTAGAGCAGCTCTCACTACTTTTTTCTTCTCTCCGAAACAACGACTTGTGGAGGTAAGTACCAGGATTTCTTATGAAAAGAAAGGAAAGGAAATAAAAAAATTATTACATAAGTTACGTTTAGGGACGTAGGCATACAGAGTTGAGTCTTAGTATGAAAGATCTATCGGCGACAATTTTCAGTGAGGGGTCCAGACTTTATAGATTAGTGACACTTTCACCAAATTCTTTAACAGGTTCGAACTGTTTTAAAAACATGGTTATAGTATAAGTAGTGAAGAAGTGCCACGCAAGTGTTGTTGTGAAGCATCTTTAAATTATCTCACTCGACGTCGCTAATTTTTATATTCCTCAGAGAAGATAAGTATATTGGGACTAAGACATTTACAGGGGTGATAGTGGTTCCTGATTTGTATGTTATATTTCTAAAGGACCATAAAGGCTAACAAAATTTATTCATTAACATATTGAAACTATAGAAAAGCCAGCCATCTTGTTTAGTCCCTGAAATGAAATGAGATCCACGTTTGTATATAGTTTGTTCAGATTTTAGGATATTTTCACGTCAGATATATTTTCTGCTCGGTAACTCATGAGGTAACATTCAGGTCGCTGTGAACCTTTGTTGTTTAGCTGTAGGAAAAAGAGCAAGGTTTCTTGTACTGCAGAAGGCTTCGGGTCACCGAGAGCTGTTGCCAAATAAGTAGTATTTCTCGCATTTCTAAATAACGAAACTTACTGAAGTTTTCTGTCATTTTTTTTTCACCGTGTTCAGCTTTGATATGTTTAAATCTTGCAGTAGTTTATATTTGCATAGTCCTTGGACCCTGTTTCTTCTTAGCTTATTTTTGCCGCGTCTATAAATCGACCAGTTCGTCAGTGACCCATCCTCCAAAATGCTTTCCAACTGGAAAACTGGTGCTTAAGCGAATGCATAGTCACGGAATTCATCGAAGACTTCAATAATGAATGTCCTTTGACACATGTAGTCATATATATGTATATATATATATATATATATAACTACAGAAGAAAAAGAAACAAGAAATTGCAATTGCTGAGAAAAAAAAACGTGCTCAACAGAAAACGGAGTCTACCGCGCCAAGGTGAAAAACAACAAAGACAACAGCGAAACAAACTACATTGGACTGACTGAAAACTCGTTCAAGGATAGATGTTACGAGTACCGTAACACAATCCGCTACGAAAACAAAAAGAATGCCATCGAACTATCAAAACACGTCTGGACTCTACGCAACAAAAACGTCAATTGTCGATTATCGACAAGGCCCCAGCATTTGGAAACGGCTCAAAAAGATGTGAACTTTGCCTGTCCGAGAAATACAACATCATTTACTAAAAATACCCTTTACTAAACAAACGCAGCGAACTTCTTTCAAACTGCCGCCACGTAAGCAAGTTCCTCCTGCGCAACTTCAAAGAGGCACCTCCGGAACAACAGAACGCTTGATCAGCGCCGGAGGAACAATATATAACTGAACGATATTGTTGATGTCAGTTAGTCATCTGATGATCGCGCCAAGCGTGAAACACTTTGTAATGACTATTGAGAAATTTTAGTTAGAACATCTAACAAATAAATAAATAAATATTAACTCTACAACTCCGTATCGAGCATTCTATATTTCTCAAGATCAATAATATAGTACAGTAATAATATACTTATATTGTGAATATATATATATATATACACAATTTAAGGACACTTCAAAAGCGGTCTTTCAAAGCCTTGGTTGAATGAACCCGTTTGAATGGCCTAATCTTCTGTCCAGCTTTACCTGCGGGAACGGTTAAAGACATTTAGTGGCGGAAAAATTGAAAACAGCGGTGCTTAACTTACCTCATCATTGCAGTTGGAGTTTTGCTTTGTATCAGATGATAAAACTACCAGGCTTTTTGGAAGTTTTTGCCTTAGTACTGCCCCATATGGTATATTATTATGCTACTTCATTTGCTTGTATTGCCACCATTGAGCATGTTACCCTGCTTGGCCCTATTCGAAGAGTTTATATGGATGGGAAATTTTCCGCCCAGCTAATTGGACGATTCCTTTCGTTCAGATAAAGTTCAGGTTAAACCGGCTGACCTGTTTTTACACCTTTTGATATTCATTACCAGAAAATATACTATCATTTACGCTAACCTCAAACTCATTTACGCAAAAAGACATTAATTTCATTCAATCGACATTCGTTAGCGTAGATACGAGCCCATTTGCATCCATAGCGCCAACAGACGACCATTAACACCATTCTACTATACATTAAGGATAATAAAATTTCAATTAGGCAAGATATTTCTTTTCTCTTATTCCCATATCAAATATGATTTTCATATGAGAAATTGCATGTAAAATCCGTTTTGTAAGGGCTACCAGAGAATCATAGTTAATGCGCACAAAATTCAAAAGTCGATCAAACTACGTTTGTAGTAGTCTCAAATCAAGTTGTTCTTTGGTTGTTTGTCCTGATTACCCAAGATATCCTGCCATAGCCCCAACTCATCTATTGTGTAACTGACAAATTTCCTCCTTAAATATTGTTTAATGTGTTTATTTTCCTTCTAAAAGGTTTTGACTGTTATGTTTTATTAAATTTCTAAAAGGTTTAGTTCGTGACAAAATCTTCACCATGGCTCCATGTAACAATTCGTCTCTTGGACACCCTCACACTACACTCATCGGAGCTTCTGTATTGTCTTCCATTGGGTTACCGGGAAACCTTCTGATTGTCATTCTCATCTACAGAGCGAAACAGAGTAAATCTACGACGACTTATCTGCTGCTAAGCCTTGCTATAGCCGATATGGTGAACCTACTGAGCGTTAATATAATCGCTATCATTGTTTTTCTGATCAAAAAGTGGTGGATAAAAAAGACAACAATGATGCTTTTGACCCTTCCTGCAAGGACTGTCGCTAATTTCACCTTAGCAATGATAGCCATGGAGAGATATAACGGCCTCGTGAAGACCATGAAACCGTTTGCGAACATTGGCAGGAAGAAAATTCTAATCGGTGTGATCATATCTTGGTTCATTGCCTGGGCTCTTTCTGTACCGATGTTTCATCACTTTTTTAACCGCAAGAAATGTACTCGTCCCAATGGGTCTTCTCATGTCTTTTGGGTCGGACTCTCTCTGGGGCAAATTTTGCCGCTTGCTGTCGTTCTATTCTGCTATTCAAACATCATAAAAGGCTTGTACTTTGATCACACCATTTTGGGCAAGAAGGTGACAGACGCAAGAGTTTTGAGCGAAAAGAAACGCCTTACCCACATCCTTATCGTAATTACACTCGTGGTTCTCCTGTGCAACCTGCCCGTCATAATTCTAACGATACTAAAGCATTACTGTTTTGACTGTTTGAGAAGGGTGGAAGTTTACGAGACGACGATGATTCTTGGCAGTATCTCGTCTTCCTTGAATCCGTTCATCTATGGACTGCATAGCGAGGAGTATCGCAACCAGGTCAAAGAATTATTGTGCAAGAAAGAAGAAGATGAAACTCCAATACCTTCACCGCAGGTTTTTGATACCAAATTGTAATGGGAGATAAAGAAAAATGGAAGAGGATTATTTGTAGATTTTGTGCGTAAAATGGTATCCCACTATAGATAAGAAACCAGTGAGGAAAGTTAAATGTAGACGCGAAATTGACAAGAAGTAGTAATGAGCAATGTATCAGTTGATTAAACGTTTGAGGCGCTGTTACGCGATGTAACTTCTCTTCCAACTTGTCACGCAATCTCCTCCGCAAACGCAAAGATTAAAGTCATCTCTTACAGGTGAAGTTCGATTCTGATTGTTCAGACGATTATTTCCATTAGTCAGTACAATCATCCGACCAGTCAGAGGCCCCATCTGATTGTTCGCCACTAGTGAGTAAAGCGTATCCACTTTTCCCACCACAGCTCATGCGAACATTTCAAGTTTGAACTCTTTTTTGGTCTCAAATATCATCTTTTTTACGCTGTGTTCATACTTATCTTGTTGTTAAACATGTGAACTTTGAAGAATATCGTTAAAAATTAACACATTTCCTAACTTTTATGTTGTCTACATACGACTTGTTTCGCCGAGGAACTCAAAGGAGCATTTGCCCCGTCACTTGTTGTAAAAAAATGTTTATCACAGTACGCATATAATAAACAAATTACTTCATGGTTGGCTCGCTTGTCCGATTTTTATTCAACTGTTGTGATGGATGACGAACTTACTCGGTCGTGCCTCGCTCGTTTGTTTGTGACTCATCACAACTCGTGAATAAAAATCGAAGTAAACAACAAATCTTTATTATATTGTTATTATTACTATTTAATCTTCTTTAAACATGGCAGCTTATCCACAATTTTGTTAGTATAAAAATGTAGAAAGTTAAAAAGTTGTTTCTCATAGGGCCGTGTTTACTTATAATAATATGCAATAAAATGTTGAAGTATTGAATGATTTTTAGAGTTTAAAAGCACTCCAAATAATTCCAAAATGAGTGTACAATTCTTAAAAAATTACAAAATTAGACACCGTAATCAACAACCAATGCTCTTTATAAAATTACCATCGTTTCGATGAAGAATGGTTCTTATTTTTCTGCGAACTGTAAAGTGTCCAATCACCTGTTACAGCATTTTTGCTGATGCAGGCGTTGCACAAAGTTGAATCAAGTTCTACTTTTTGCAAAGATTGTGGCAATGTTGGAACAAATTTTCGAGGAGTTGCACGGTGTAACACCCTCCGTGCAACTTGTGTCGCAACGCTAATCACGATCAGCCAGGCAAGATGAAAGACCGGTTCAGTCTTAATCCTTTTCGGTTGCCTTTGAGGGACAAGTTGCACAGACTATTGCCTGGCGTGTTAACAATTATTCACCGAGGTGGAGGTGCGTGGTGGGGGATATACTGACAGAGAGGTGAATAATTGTTTTAGCAAATACCTCGCATTATTGTTCTCACACATGGTTTATTAATTTTTTAAAACAAATTTACAGAACGTCGGCTTGTCGCCACCTCGTCATTTGTCAACAAAAGATCTTGAAACTCAACCTGAGTGTATTTATCACGAAAAACTCCAAGAAATACATATCACTGAATAATTTAATGTGAAATTTCGTTGGTTTTTTGGTATTACCTGGTACAGCGGCTTCGTTTATTCGAAACATCTTTCTTCTTCCGTAACTGAAACAAAACGGGAAGCCATCTTTGTCGTAGGATGAATATTAAGGCCTAGCTCAAGATTCTAATATGAAGAGCCATGACGGGATAAATCGCGACAAATAACAAAACGTGTTAGTTTATAAAAGCTTTACTGACGTTTCGTTTGCTGACGCGCAACATTTTCAAAGAGAAACACATGATGGATAAGGTAAGGATATAAAAATAATATTTACAAGGTGTTGAAAAATGATTATGTTATAGCCAGTTTCTATGGTTCAAACTCGCCAACCGCAACTTAAAAATTTCAGTGTTTACCGCAGCTGTCAACGGAAACTTCTTGGCGAAGCCATCTTGTTTTGCTTGGAGGTGAATAATGCAGGATATTTCAAGATAGTGGAACCAATCAGACTGGGGAAAAACACTATTCACCTGTGGGGTATATGATAACACCCCTTATCATGAAACCGCAGTGCAGCGGATTCAGTCGTTGCGACACAAGTTACTTAGTCTAAGACTACCTTTAGAGAAGAGGTACAGGTACCGTTACACATTTCAATTAATCATGTCTATTTATTACATCGACCTTGGTTGCAAAAGGCCTGGATTGCTCATTTCATAGGCATTATATGAGAATTATTAACGGTGGCAAACTAGCTGGCCTATGATTTTTGATTAGGAAGGATTAGACATATCAGGAAAGAAGATTTCCGAGGGTTAAAGTTTACACCTGCAAAAAATTTGAAGTTTTGAAGCCTCCAGAAGTCCATTCTTGGCATCCTGGTGATTGAAAATCATAGCACACATTGAGTTGGAGAAGTACATAAAACGCTTTATTCCATTATTTCTTTGGCTAAGGTGTTCTTTATTTCTTCTTTCTCAACCCAGCAGCCCGGGTCACACGAGCGACATGAGCATAAGGACAAGATCAATACGAAAACAAAGCATGACAAAACAACAAGTTTTCTTTATTTCGTCTTTTGTTCGGTTCTTGGCTTATGCTTGAATTACGATCTTGTGCTTTTGCTTATGACGATCCTTATGTCGCAGGCTTATCCTGTTCTTATTCATAGATTCTTATTCATAGATAAGGTTCTTATTCATCGATCCGGTTCTTATTCATAAATATAATTTTAACTTGATAACGATTGTAAATATATCTTATAGACATAAGGAGCCTCTTGGAAGAACAGTTTGTTTATGTAACTGAATAGAGTTAACGTTAGCCTGTTTAAATAAAGCTTATTATTATTATTCCTTTGTTTTGCCTTTTATTTTGTTCTTATGCTTATGTTTATATTTAAGTGTGAACCAGGCTTAAGGACAAGAACAATAGGAAAACAAAGCTTGATATCTCCTCTGGGACTTGCGAAGATAAAATAAGAATTTTTCTTTGTTTCGTTATTTGTTCGGCTCTTGATTTATGCTTGGACTATGATCTTATGCTTATGATTACGACGATCCTTATGTGGTAGGCTTGACTTCATTCCTTTGTTTTTCCTTTTGTTTTGTCTTTATGATTATGCTTATGCTCACGCGTAATTGAAATTTTATTATCCCTAATGTATATTAGAATGATGTTAATGGTCGCCTGTTGGCGCTATAGAATGCCCTTTGATACAAATGGTTGCGTATCTACGCTAATGAATGTCGATTGAATGAAATAATGTATTTTTGCGTTGAGTTTGAAGTTGGCGTTAGTGATAGTATATTTTCTGGTAATGAACAGCAAAAGGTGCATTACTCGTATTTTGCAGTTCTGATTTACAAATTGGTAATGAACTGAAAAGATTACTCTATGCGCAATGCGAAATGGTATACGAGGACACAATCTTTTTTATTTAAAAAAAATAATCCGTGCAGAGTTAAAACTATCCTAACTACAACAAGGCATCATATCGAAGACTCTACAACTCTTTGTGTTGATTATTTGGGGAGTTACTATTGAAATGCTTGTCCTTTCGTAATTGCCGAAGAACTTGGTCTGCGTCATGTCGTTGTTTCTCATCGTGTTCCTTATCCAAGGTGAACCAGATGGGTAAGGTGCATCGAGTGCCTTGTTTAATTCCGAGAACACCGTGAAGGTTTTCAAAACCCGCAGAAAATGCCACCATCCGGCCGCATTTTGGTCTGACAATTGCCTGTGGTTGAAAACAAATAAACTTGGCACTGATTTTCCAAAATATAGTTTACAGTTTATTACCTTAGCCACGAGATATCGATCAAAGCGCAGGTTTAAAATAAATATTATTGCTTGAAATTTTTCTCACGTACCTCAACAGTTCGATTGGACGCCGCAAAAATAAACTGCCCACCAGTAAAATCATTGTTCAAGTACAAGATGGCACTAAACATATGCATGACAAAATTAAAGCGTTAGTTTTACGCAGTGACAGTAGAACTCTTACCTTGTAATACTGCGCTAATCATTGAAATGTGGAAAGGTGGTTGATATTAGAGTCGCTGTCATATATACAGTTATTTAAAGACGTCAAACTTTGGCAGTTACCCAGAGCATATGAAATTTAACTCATACGTTATCCGAGGAAACAAAGAAAGCTGGCTAATTATGACATTTTCTCTCTATGTTACCCTAAAGATGACTGTAATATAGATTAAAAAAAAAAAACAAAAATAAAAAAAAATTAATTCATGATTTCTTGCCTCAACTGTCGAACCCATTTCAGTCTAACCGTGCTGTTCCGCACATGCTCTGATGCCCTACCTTTTTTGGTGGGGGATGGGGGTCAGAGTATGTGTGAGCTTCCAACTTTTTAACTAGCTAGTAATATTAAACTACATACTTATGAGTACTAAGTGAGATTGCTGTTGAGCTAAACGTTATTCTTCCATTGAACCTTACGAGAATCACAAATTCGACTTCGAACGACTTTGAGGTTATCGTTTTTTGTACTTGTGCAATAAGTGCAAGTAGTCATTGGGATTTTCAACTCTTGGAGCACATTGTCAGACACACCTATACAGAAAGATTGGGACCTCATCAGGGCTCCCACTTTTATTGTCGTTCCGGCGCTTTTGGGGACATTGACAATAGTTCTGTAAACTACGTTAAAAACTTTTCAAGCCAGGGTGGCGTCGAACCATGTCTGGAAACGATGAATATTCATCATGCGTTGCGCATACCTGTAGTCCCTCCACGTATAAGCAGGATATTCTTTAACGCACGTCACAACTTTGTTTCCCTTTAGAATGCAATTATCGGAGTGAATGGGATGACTGATGTGCATACCTTTATCTCCGGGATCTAAGTACAGAAACACGCAAAAACCATGACCAGCCGACAATTTGAAAAAAACATAAGAGAAAACTCAACCTAAAAACTAGCATCTTGTGGAATCCAAAATTTGGATAAAAGACAAGACGACAAAGTTTTACAGTAATCTCTCGTCTTTGTATTTAAGGCACTATCAAAATCTGTCAATTGATCTGACGACTCCTTTGAAATAACAATCAAATATCACAATAAAACTTTGTTGTCTGGTTTCTGATCCTTTTCCCAATGTTTGTAATGCTTCATAATGACATTAATAAACTTCATAAACGGAGTAAAACATGGAAGTTGGCTTTACACCTTTTGCTGTTTATTACCAGAAAATATACTATCAGTAATGCCAGCCTCAAACTCATTAACACAAAAATACGTTAATTTTGTTCAATCGACATTCACTAGCGTAGATACGCATCCATTTGCATCGAAGGGCATTCTATAGCGCCAACAGAAGACCATTAACACCATTCTAGTATACATTTGGGATAATAAAATTTCAATTATGCAAGATATTTCTCTTGCGTAATTAAAATTTTATTATCCCTAATGTATGGTAGAATGGTGTTAATGGTCGTCTGTTGGCGCTATGGAATGCCCTTTGATGCAAATGGTTGCGTATCTACGCTAGTGAGTGTCGATTAAATAAACTAATGTGTTTATCATTAATGAGTTTGTGATTTGCGTTAATAATTGTATATTTTCTGGTAATGAATAGCAAAAGGTGTATTAGTGACTAGTGCCTAAAAAGTTCAGTCTGAATGTAATCTCGGGATCCAGATTACAAGTAATGTCCGATTAAGTCTGTCTCTTAAATCAAAGTACTGGTAATGAAGCCAGCTCGTATTTGCATTGATTTACCATTATGTTTATGGTTTATTTACTTACAAATTGTTTAAGTTTTCTCTTCAGAGGTTTCACTTGGATGAGTAAAATCGTCTAGCGTTGGCCAGAGTGAAATAATACAACAGCTACCATGACAGAAAGTATTCAAAGGTAACCAAAAATTGTACCTGAAATTGCTTTTCTGCAGACCAGATGTGTGTAACTGAAAAACAACGGGGTAGTTAGCCTAAAGTAGGCTTCAGTAAGTTGTCGAACCTTTTCACTAAGGTTCACGTAGAGTTCTGCGTACTCCAGATCCACTTCGCCTTTTGCAGCTGCCTAGAAAAGCACGAAACAAATGCCGCTCATTGATTCATTCAATGTATCGTTCGTTCTCCGTCTACTAGCAAAATGACGCTCGCCGCGAATAATATCTCGTGTTCAGTGATTGAATGGATATAGGTCGGCTGGTTTAGGTGGAAACTGTGAAGAAGTTAAGAACCGTAGTATAAAAAATCGAGTCCTGCGTAGGCAGTTTTGAACTAAATTAAAAAGATTTAAAGGTAGTATTCCCCCAAAAGACGACGATCGATGCACTCCGTGCCTTTTTCTTTCGTGTTTTGGTGAGCATAATCTTTAAACTTTTTCGAAATCTATGAGTGTACGAGAAGTGAACAATGATCAGTTATGTTTTATCAGCGCTATTACACAAACTTATTCTCCTTTAAAATATATACTTCGTTCAGAACTCGAGCGCAAATAGTTTCCCACAAAGATCCAACTCTTGGTTAATACCTTTTCCAAGTCACTTTTTAAACACATTTTTTTCAACTCGTTACTCCAATTAATCACTTACCCATGTGGCGTTGTTCACATTGACTCCAAAAAACTCTTCCTTTACAGTGTGTGGGTGTGGTTTGTTATCATATCCATCGCCTGAATGACCCATGGACTGTAAACAGGACAATGGAGTCTGGAGTTAGTCTGCGCTCAAAACAAGAAAGGTAGGACAAGCAAAGAACGTCTTCCTGGAGCAACGTGGAGCAGCAACTGCACAAACCAGAAGTCGAAAGCAAACGCTTTCTTGTCTTCTAAGGCGCGGGAGTCCAGTGTAGATAGCTTCCATAAAACAACGGCGTTCTTGAGGTTATACACTATCTAAAGGATAGGGAAAAAGCTTCTTAACGTTTCGGGCGAAGGTCCTTCGTCAGATTAGTAGAATGGAATACAAAAACACGTGGGCTTTTATAGTAAGACTAAAAAAGTGTGTCACGTGACAAAAATGAACCAATGGAATGAATGTGGTCAAAACAAACACAAAACAATGAAAGGGAAAAGCACATGACAAATTATATGTGAAATTAGCTTTTCCCTTTCATTGTTTTGTGTTTGTTTTGACCACATTCATTCCATTGGTTTATTTTTGTCACGTGACACACTTTTTTAGTTTTACTATAAAAGCCCACGTGTTTTTGTATTCCATTCTACTAATCTCCTGACGAAGGACCTTCGCCCGAAACGTCAAGAAGCTTTTTTCCTATCCTTTAGATAGTGTATATCCTCAAGAACGCCGTTGCTTTCTTGTCTTGTTTAGCAATACAGTCGACTGCATATCATTGATAATCGACCAAATTCTCACACTTACAAATCAATCTGCATGGTAGCAACACAAGAAAACGGGATCATATATTTTCTGACATTTAGTTTTTAGCCTTCTAAAATTTGTATGTTGTAATACATTTACAGTGAACTCCCTCTTAACGGATACCTCTCTAAGACGGACATCTCCCTGAGGCAGACATCACGTTTGGTCCCGGCTGTTTATCCATTATTTCGGCATAACCAAATTCTCTCTAAGACGGGCAACGGACAGTATTCAGATGGAAAAAGGTTCAAAATACCTCATAGGACGGACAGATAACAGCCTGATCAGTAGATTCGGATAATGAAATTTGAATATGTGACAAAAGTGAAGACGACTTCTTTTCCAAACATCATCAAATTCTTCGTCGTATGTTTAACTACCTCACATACATTGAAGGGCTTTCGCTCGAAATGTCACTATCATTATCTCGCGGGAGAAAGACTGGCGCTGAGTGACCGAGGCGTAATTAGTTTAATCCTAATGGCTGGTGTCAGATGACGTCATTTCCCTCAAAGACGGACATCTCTGTAAACCAGACAGTAGGAGTGGTCCCGAAGGTGTCCGTCTTACAGAAGTTCACTGTAGTTTCTTTCAGTGGCTAGTCACAAATTTGCTGAATAGATTATCAGATATTTTTTTTTTGCTGTTTTAAATTAGTATCACCGATGTTTGTCCCCGGTGAGGATTATAGCAGTTCTTTCAACCGATTCTCCTAGTTCACGTGACCCGTTTGCAGCTTCACTTAAATCATAACTACCACTGATTCATTGAGATGGGATTTTTTCAACGGGGGAGGGGTGAATATGAGATGCTTAAGGGGTGAACACCACGTTTTATATTTACACAGTGGGGAATTTTCTGACAAGTCCTCCTTACCCATTAACTGACTGTTACAAGTTATGTACTTCTGACAACACATCGTGATTATGATAGAGTTGTTCTTAAGCAAAGCTCTTTAAGACGAGCTTACTTCAAGTGACCGTGTCGAAGCGCGTCTTACTGTTTCGGTTAGGATTGGGACAGGAAAGGGGGGTGACTAAAGTCAGTAGTCACCCCCTGTATTCGCCCTTGATATGTAGCTATCTTACCAGGCCAAGATGCATTAGTTTCTTACATTCCTCCTGAGTGGCTAAACCGTCAATCACTACTCGGTAACTGCCATTGAGTTGTTGTTCCATCATCGTTAGAGAGGCACCCTTAACAATACAGAGAGATAAAAGAAAATACAATTGGATGATGATGCGAAAGATTTGGTAAAAGTCGGAGCACATTTTGAGTAGTATATGTCTGGGCTAAATTAAGCTAAAGTTAGGTCGGACCTAACATGACAACAGCTTTTTGCAAACGTTGCGATTATGTGTGTACAAGCTGGGGGAATTTAAGTTTATTGTCCCCTATTCGTGAGGACAGACGAAAGTAACAAGTTAGAAAGGAACAAATTTAATTTCTTAACCGTTCAACGCACAGTGTTCGATATATGGGACACCTTAGAACAAAAGAACCAGCGAGAGAACAAAGCAAAAGCAAAGAGAGAATAAAGAACGAAAGAAAAAAACTTTAATCATGAAAGGGTTAATATAATATCTCCCAAAGTCAAGTTGATGCGTCGGTCGTTATTCTGTGCATGTACCAACACTCTTGCCATCTTCCAAGAGTCGACATAAAAATGAGTGAAAAGACGTGCAAAAAAAGAGAAACTTTATATAAGGCAAATAAAAAGACCGAATGCCCATTCAAGAAGGGCTCACAATCAGAACGCGAAAAATCTTCAAGCAGTACCTTAAAATCTTTAGTCTTTAGAACACTCTGGATATGTTCTTTTGTGGGTGGTGGAAATCTTTTGTATGGTTCTTTGTCCACATCTTTCTTCTCTTCCTCAAACTTTTTTTCCTCAGTTTTTTCGGTTTTTCGTGATTCTTCTTCTGTGGTTTCCGGCAGCGGTTCATCTGGATACAGCCCATACGCGAGGTATCTCTGCATTGGAATAAGAATCATTTTTAACATTCATTTGAACGTACAAAACGTTTCGTTTTCAAGGCTTTTAAAACATGCTTGAGCTATTAGAGCTCTGAAAAGGTAATTTCATCGTTTTAAAGTGATCCTTGCACAGAAATTCGCAACACTTTCTGTGAAGGGCGTATAGAGCTAAGGATCTAAATTCTGAGGCCAAGAGGTAGGGCAGTCGCACTGCGAGCCTCACTTCAAAATCCGCGAATGGGAGAAAATTCTTACATATATTACTAACAGAAACAAGTTGAACATTGTTTAGCTGACATTAGAAGCTGAACATTGTTTAAAAACATAATTCCCATTTCTGCTCCTCCTCCTACCCCCTCAAGGGGACAGCGAGTTCGTGGGAGCAGGGCCTCTGCAGGGTCCCACCCTCCTTTGGTCCACCCGCACGTGGACTCTAAGATTTGGGGTGGTTCATTTTCGGTATATACTGGCAGGAAAGTCCTGATACCTTTCATGTGGGATATTTTTGCCCGGATTCCAAACAGATATCACGCACAATCACATACGGAGCGGTTTGATCTAAAAGATCTCAAAAAAAATAACCCGTCGTTTAAGGGTTAAAGGATCACTTTTGTTCGGTAAAGTATACTGCAAATCGTGTCATTATGTTACCCATGGGCACAACGAGGGGAAAATGGCGGTGGGTGGGTGGGCGATCGCCCCCTTTTTGGGGGATTGTAAGGGATTTTTTGGATGCCAACCGTCAGCGTTAATGTCCTGAGCTACCCAGAAGTTACGTGTACTCTTTTTACCATCTTTGACCTCGGATGTTGTTACTATAAGCTAAACACATTCTTAATCCCTTCAAAGGTTGTATTCAATTTCTTTTGTACATTGTTCTTTCACTGTTTTCTCTTTGTTCTTTCACTTGTTTATTTGTTTTTGATGTCCTGTATACAGAATGCTGACCCTTAAAGAGTTAACATAGTTTGGTATGTGTGTTGTTGTTGTTTGGGGAAGGGAGGTTCTGGACCAAAAACGACTCCTCTTTTCTAATTTCTGGTTGCGCCCTTGATATTACCTCGAATGTTTCGTCTTCCAGGTCTTCATCTCCTTTGTATTCCTCGTCTAACTCAAGCAAGTAAGATTTTACGTTTCTTAACAGTTCCATTTGCTCTCGGATGTCTTCGTAAAAATATTGACCATCCTGTGATACATGAACAATATTATGGTACTGACGTCTGACGTCTTAGAACTACGCACAGCTAATTTCACAAATAAAACTTTAAAAAAGATTATGCGAAGTTATTTTTCATGTAAAAGTTCAATTTCAATTTTTATACCTGAAAAACAACAAGGTTCACATGTTAAAATGTTCATATTCCATTGATAAAATAACATTCCGAAAATTTGACCAAAGATTCTGTTGGAAGGTGCGTTTCCATGACTCTGTTGAGGTATACATAACTTTGTATTGCCTTGTGGTGATGGCGAGGAAGGAGAATTTAAAAATTTGATGACCTTAATGAATGAGTATAATATCCTTTTGTCGTAATTGTTTTAGAGTTGTCGTTATACGTTACATATGAGATGAAAACTTGAAGCTTTCTTAAGGGAATTAATCCATTATGTAGAGCTGATTCTTTAAGTAATCTCGGAAGGCATATTCCAGCCATGCTTTTTCGTCTTTAGCTGATGGATACACCAGACGATTTTTACGATGGAAATAACGCAAGAGTTCTTCACAGGCAACGAAACCTTTAGCGTAACAACTGGAGCGTGTACCTCCTCTTTGTAGGCCTTCAGCCAATGCAAGATAGTCAAAGAAGCTCTCAAATACATTTACCTTTCTCGGGTTGGCATTAGCTGTTGAAATTCCGTTGTTTTGGTAATACTCTATATTAGATTTCATGTGCTTGCTCTCCGGATTGAGCAGCATGAAGGTAACTGCACACTCGATAGCCTTATCAAGTTGGTCAACTGGAAAAAAATTATCGTGAAACCGTTATACACTGTATAGGAAAGATCACTAATGTGCTTAGCGTTGGTCATGATGTTGTGGGGTCTATGGAACTAAGGGGTGTGGGTTTCAGTCTCCCCTATTCTTCAGACGTCACTTTAAACAATTTTGGATAACTCATTTTGAAATTTATATAGGGAAACCAGTCAACTAACCAACCAACCAACAAATCAGCAAACCAACCAACCAATCAGCCAACCAACCAACCAATCAGCCAACCAACCAACCAATCAGCCAACCAACCAACCAATCAGCCAACCAACCAACCAATCAGCCAACCAACCAACCAACCAACCAACAGATCAGCAAACCAACCAACCAACCAGACAAACAAACGGACAAATGAAGAAAAGGAAATATGAGCAAACAAATACCAAACAACATACACAAACAATCAAACAAAAACCAACCAATTACCCAACCAATAACCCAACCAACAGTGCAACCAACCAACTAACCAAACCAAAAACAACTATCTAACGAACAGACAAGCTGAAAAACAGAAAAATATAAACAAACAAAGAAATAAAAAACAAACACAGAAATCACAAAGTTTGTCAGTCCTCAAATACTTACGTTTGTAGTAAGCAAAGTGCAGAAAGTCGAAATGTTTGCTGAGATACCCCGGCTGCGGAAAGTTGAGAAGCATAGAGAGCTTTTTCGGACAGCCTAAACGACACAGCAGTAATTGTGCGTGGAATCCATAAACACCACCAGGAATGTACTGATGGTGGTTTTCCAGCTCGATATCACAAAACATCTGGCATTCTTTGTACGCTTTTATGTACTCTTTCAATGCTTCCTCGAAGTAGTTTACCGTTTCCACCCATCTTTCTTCATTGTATGCTATTCTACCTTTCTCGTAGAGCTCATGATGCTTCACGGGAGCCAAGATCACATCAATGTCCACATCTTTTAACTCCGGCATTTCTTTGTAAAACTTCATGTTCGCCTTCACGGTGGGGTCCTGTGGTTGGAAACGAAGAAATGTAGACGCTGCCCTTGCCGCCATTGTGTTGTTGCCAGCCTTTAAAAGCAGTAAAAAAAGAAAAAAAAGACTTCATCAGTTTTGGAGCTAAGCGTCGTAAAGAGATGTTTTCACATGAAGGGATAACTTACTCCATGGACTTTATGAGCGAAAATGACGCAGTCTCACAGTAAGTGCTTATAAGAAAATCCCGAAGAAAAGAAACAATTGAAAATCTGATACAGTAATGGCGCGAACCTTTTCAACGACTAGGGAAAATGTGCATCTTTCACAGAAATACTTGAGTGCAGCGCAACAAGAACAGCTGATACGATATCTTTATATGTCATTTTGGTCATATAAAAGTTTCAAACTGCGTATCAACTTGCTGGGACCATTGACACACGTAGGCTTGCTGTTTGATACTTGTAGTAATAACGACTTTTAAGCTAGTCAGTATTTTCAAAGTTTAAGCAAGAGTAATGGTTATGATAACATGCTATTACAAACAAAACATACATTAAGAAAGTTACCTACGCTTGTCACACCTATGGTCACGCCTATTACCCCTCCTTCGATGTATTCAAGATGGCGGAAATTTCGTTACTGTTGCCATTTTGTACTGTTGGGTTCAAGTTACATTGTTTCAAGCTCCTTCGTGGCCAAGACTCTACGTTTATGAACAATTTTTGTATGGAAATTTCATCCTCTCGTGAGAGGAAGAGTGAGATTATTGCCAAAAATCGCATTTACTGGGGAGCTTTTGATTTCCTATCGAGGTATGTGAGTCTTAAAATCGTATTTTGGTGTTTAGCTCTGTCTTTAAAAACCAAAAAAAACAATTGAAAGCATAAAGAAGAAGTAAAACGAATGCATACCCTGTGTACAAACAAGAAAACAAACAAAAGTAGACGCAAATAAGTAAACAAATAAAGTAACATACAAATAAAAAACAGGTAAGCTGTCTATCTAGCAAATCTTACAAACAAACAATCAATACAGACTGACCCAAAAAGCAAGCAAACTAATAAACAAATAATGGACACAGATGAAAACAAACAAATACATAATAAAGCCAAGAAAACAAATAAAAAAAGATGAGCGTAAAATATTGAAAATGTATGTAAAAAAGCCAATTAGTTCCTTGAAACTTTTAAGTTGGAAGAGATATGGAGTTTTCTATAGGCTCATCACACGAGACAGGTTTTGTTAGTAGTCTTCACTCCTCTACACAATTATTATAGATGCCTGTATGTCAAAATTTCCCTTAATTTTGTTGGTTGACTTGGAAAGGAAGAACTTACTCTAGCAACATGACTGCCAGAGTGGCCTGCTGCCAGAAAAAAATCCAGGACCACTCCAAGAGCTACCCCATCTGGCAGAGAATGTAATCTTTTGGTACAATCAAAGTATATATTTTCTCAGACATAGTCCGTGGCATAGTGAGGGGTAGGCAGGGAGAGATAGCTACCCCTGAGTGCTAAAATAAACAGGTGCCAAATTGTAACGACTGATGCAAAAATCTTTTTCTTATATAAATGTTTAAAATATATAACATTATCAGAAAAGCCATCACAATTTTACCCCCCTCAATATTGTTACACTGTTGTTATCCTCTGTTTTGTGTTATCACTGTTGTTATCATCTGTTATCATTTATATTTCATGGTGGCAATAGAGGACAGGCACCACAAGTTAAGTTTGCCATTGGGCACCTATTGTGCTCACTTTGCCTCTGGTTGAAGGCAGACAACAGCACATGTCTTAACTCCTTGAGACAGATCCCCTCAAATCTGTATAACAGAACTTTATCAAGGTAGATGAACGATCTTCAAGCTTGATACTCAGAAAATGATTTCTGAGCCCCAGATGGGGATTGAACCCGCAACCTTCTGATGACCGGTTAGATGCTCTAACCATTGAGCTTCCGAGACTCAGATGGTGAGCTAAGGTGCAAATTCAATATATATGTGCGACCTAAGTGGAAGCCACTAGCTCAATGGTTAGAGTGTCTCACCGGTCATCAGAAGGTTGCGGGTTCAATCCCTGTCTGGGGCTCAGAAATCATTTTCTGAGTGTCGAGCTTGAAGATCATTCATCTACCTTAATATATCCAAGCTCTCATGTTCCTCAAACATTAAAGAACTTTATCAGTAGCATTCAATACAGTTCTGCAAGAACCACATTAAAACCTCTACCCACAAACATGTTGTTCAGTAGTTATGCCCAAAAACTAGTTAGATGACGTTCCAGAAGAGTTCAGTGATGCCTGTTGTACATATATTTGCTTTGATATGCTGGTATAAGTGGCTGTTTTATAATACTATTTTTTCAGTTATAACTTCATTACTTTGTCATAAATTTAAGGACAAGCTAAATATTATGTGTTGTATCAGGATTGTAAACCAATTAGAAAGTCCACTAAATTGCCATTAGAAAAAAAAGACTGAAATTTTCTGAAAAATTCCAGTCATTTTTTGCTTGTTATTGCGATGCAGCAAGCTATTTGATTGGTCAATTTAGCATTCTGGTGATACATCACCATTTATTCATCTTGCAAATGAGGATAAAGGGAATCAACCTTCATCTGGTGATTTTGTAGTTGATTTGAGTGTTCTAGATTTCTTCCTTAGTGAGCTTGTCAAATGAATTAAGGGCTGTTTACATGGGTGATTTCTGCTGCAATTTTTAGCCTCCTGACACATGCAATTGAGTGGATTGACTTGCAAATCATTTATGGAAAGTTATATGCTACAATACTTTGGTGAGTTGTTTACTCAACCACATGCTTCAGGATGAGAAAAATCGCAAGAAAAATTACCTGTGTGAACTGCTCTTTAGAAAGAGGGGCAAAAAGAAGTTTGTTAGAAATGATTATGCTGAAATTCTAAAAGTAATTATCAATATTGGATTCACTATAAAACATTGCAAGACTTGAAACAGCCAAAGTTTTATCTTTGGTATACGTTTGGATTACGGTTAAAATGAATCTTAAATTTCAAAGCTACATTGTAAGGTTCCAGTCTCCCAACCCTCCTATGGGCACCACTGATAAGAATTTCAAGAAAGAAATTCGCGAACCAGATCCTGAACTCTATTAGGAGGTCAGAATTGAATAGCAGAATTGAAAAAGCTTTTAAAAGAATTATCGCACGACTCTTCTCCCAAGGAGTGCGTTGCTGTGATTTCATCCTTGATATCATAAAACATAATTCCAGCCCGATGGGCATCGTACATACACTGACATCGCACTAAATTCAACAGTTAATTACAATCTGATTATGGCATTCGTAACTATGAAACTTACCCTGTGATACGCATATTGTAGAAAGCTGAAAGGAACCCTAAGTTCAAACAGCTCACGTGTGTGCTTGGAGATTTTCAAACGCAAACCCAAGTTCTTTCTTAAGCACGTACTGGAGCAGTTCCTCATGTGGTTTATGTAGTGAAAATAGTCCATCGCAAACGCGGCTGACCGCCTCTCCTTCGCTCCGAAAGCGTTCATGCATTCCGTCCTACAAATGATAGTGAGGTTTCGTTCTTGTTTCCAATCAGCTATAGCTTCTTCAAATTTTGCTATGGCCACCGGCCAGTCGTCTTTGAAATACGCGCTTAAGCCATCGGCGTATAATTCGTCATAGGCCGCACTACCATGACTATTCCCGAGTACAGCTTCCGCGCTTTTTCCGACGAAGAGTAACGTCAAGTAAGTAAATAGAAGTTCAAGATAGCGCACGTTACCAGCCATTTCCTTTAAACAGTTGCGCTACCGACGTATGAAGAGAAAATTACCAAATCGTAGTGGATCAAAACACAAACATCCATTGTATGTGGTGATCCTGGACTATAGATTGCTCTCGTTCACGTCACTGGTTTTCCGGTTGGATAATGCAGCGATTGTTTGTTCTTGCTGTTCGTCGATTTCTCTGAGTAAACAACGTCGAATGTGTTCCCTTCTTGCTACGTATCCTAATCACACAGTGATCGAGTTAAAATAACCATTACAGACTTCGGTGACGGTTTTGTATTTTTTTGCGATTTTTATCAATAACTGCGATGACTCCTTGGCTATTGGATATTTTGGTATATTAACTAGCTATCTTATCAAGGCAGATCATATAACATTCTGTGAACGATGAACATTTCAGCAATTTGTTGACGCCAATCTAAGAATCCTTTGCAAGATTTTCTGCCCTTGAGTTATGTTCGTTTCCCTTTCGTGTAGTCATGAGTCGAACTTTATAATCAAAAGCCTTGGTTACTTCTTGTAGGTGTCGTATTGATGGTTACAGTGCGAGGGTTGTTCTCAGCTAAGGCAAACTTGACGCGAGAAACAGTTTCGATTGAATGCTTCGCTTGACTCTTCCGTGTCCATAACGTCATACATCTTCATGGTGAAATTTAGCGGGTTGTAGTGATAGCTTTCACAGTTTCACAGGAACCTCTCAAGTCTACACAATGGGTTGATTGTTATCAAGCTTGTCTTGTCGGAATTAGACTTCATACCTTTTACTCCAAACGTACAATCTCTCCGATATTCTGCTTGAAAATGAACATGGAATAAATCCTCAATTACGATGTTCCGCTTGAGCAAACGAAACTCTAATAGTGGAACCAACAAGTAAGGTCAAACCAAATAATAAATCTGATTTGGAATCTTCGTTTTATCGTTCACTTCGTATCACTTTTAGTACTCTAAATTTCCAAACACTGACAGTGGTGTTGTAAGTCCTAAACAGGAAACCTCTGCCTTACACAAGATATTCTTAAAATGTAATTTAACCTCAGAGAGAGGCATTCGTAAGCTTTTATTTTCGAAGCGTTTTCTCTCCAGAAACGTTCAGCGAATCTTTACAATTTTTCTTTATTGTTCTGTTTTAGTGAACTAGAGATTAAGTAAAGCAACGTGGCTTGCCGTATTGTTCCTCCTTCTCTCTTAAACACTTGCAAAAGTTTACTCATGTGAAGAATCTCTTGATTCGGCGATTTCCCTTTCTTCCACCAATTCTAAAATACCTCTCATTATATGTGTTAATGATTTAGGCTATTGAAACTTCCGACAATCGGAAAAATTCCGCTTTGATGGTCACTTTTGGGCGTTAGGAAAGCCTGACTCAGTCCCACGACGCCTTTGAACATTTTTGTCAACAAAGTTTGCTACAATTCTTTGCTTTTTTTGTCGTTTACTTATGGATTTTTCTTCCCACGAAATTAGCATTTTTGGCTAAACTATTCTGTCACGTTAAAATTTAATGGAAGAAATTTTAGGTTCATTCAAGCTGAAGTCAAAATCAGTAACAGTAACTTCTAGACTGACACAACCCTTCTTGTCGATGCTGGACGAACTGGCTTATATGAAGCTTCGTTTACCTTTAATTGATTCGAAGTTGGACAATTTCAGTACTAACTTGTAATTCGAGTAATCGAGCCTCACTGCTACGCACAAGTTCTTGTCTGGCTTGATCACGTCGGACTTCTGAACTTGTGTGTAAAACTTTTCAATCCATGTAAATATGTCATGTAGTTAAGGCTTTCATTGTCATGAATACTTGTCAAGGTAAAGGTAAAATGTCTTTATTTAAACTGGATAACTCTATCAGCTACCTGAGCTGTTCTCCCTAGGGGTCCAGTAAGGGCCACCCCGCATGGGTCCAGTGTTACTACAGGAGGAAACCGGAGTACCCGGAGAAAACCTGCGATGCTTGGTAGAGTCAAACTGGACAATACTCTTCTCACATGTGACTAAGGTAACTTTAATCAGATAACTGCACGGAGCCGGAATCGAACCCAAGTCACAGTGATGAGAGACACGTACACTACCACTGTGCCACAAGCACCGCACGGAAGCATGTCATACTTGAAGTTTTGTTTTTCACGAATAGTTTGAATAAAATCCAGAAATAATAACAACGAAAATAACAATAATAATAACCACAAAAACAACAGCTGAGAAATAACAAATCACATCGACTCCTGCCCCCCCAAACAGGATCACTCTTCTATCATATTTCCACCATCTAACGCCAGAGGATTTTACGCGTAAAGAAGAGACATTCTGGCAGGAAAAGGATATAAACAAAAAATGGAAGAAGCGTGGCCAGGATTATACATCTTGAAGAAAAAATTACAACATGTTCTCTGACCAAAGAATTTATTGTTACGACCTTTCGGTTGCCAGACTGAAACCTTCCACGGGTAAACAAAAAGTGAAACAAGTCGAAATGACTTATCTGATACATTAAAGATAAAAACAAGATAAAAATAGAAGTGAATGTGTGTGAGTGTGAATGACATATTTGGCGGAGTGAATAATTAGTTCGGTGGTGTTACTTTTGAAGTAGGATAATGAATTGTTCGGGCATCGCCTTGGAATTGTTGTCGGCTTGAACAGTTTTCGCTGTGCGCCAAGATTCTTTGGTTTTTCGTTTTCGATAGTTTCCCTTTCTATCCTTTATGCATTAGGCCTGTCATTTCGTCTTTTTTCAGTTTTTGCTTACCCTTTGAAGGTTGCAGTCTGGCAACTGAAAGCTCGCAACAATAGATTCTTTGGTCAAAGAACGTGCTGTAATTTTTTCTTCCGGATATAAACAATTTGATTTTATCTTATGTGCGGCACTTGGGTGAAGACTTTAATACTTTCTCTGTAAAAGATCCATAACACAGAAGTTCTGTGTTATGTATCTTTTACAGATGAGAAGCTGGTACCACCAGCTTTTGAATAAGACAGCTTGCGCGGGTACAAGTCGCAGCAGGGTGCCTTTTCTCAGGATTCTTGCTCTTCGATTGACGATGGAGGAATATCTTAAACCTTGATTACACGTACGATTTTTTTGCGCCAGTCTTTAGGAGTTAGTTAGACCATGGACCAACGAGGAAACATTGTTTCTATACGAGTTTTCCCAAACATGACTAACGAGGGAACGTTTAACGAGGAACGGTGTCAATAACAATTCGTGTCTCAAAAGCAGGCCGAGCTAATTTTGAAAGAGGTTTATGAAAACTTAGTTTATGAAAACCAGACCTGCGTTGTATGCTTCTCTGGGAAATTTCACAACAAGTGTTTTAAAGCGTAGTTGTTTCAACATTACATTTGGAAAAAAGTGGGGGGGGGGGGGGCTACAGCCCCCACAGCCCTCCCCTGGCTCCACCGTCTTTGTCTTGGCAACGGCCTCCGTTGCTCAGTTGGCAGAACATCGCACTAGATTCACGAGGTCGTGGGTTCGACTCCCAGCCGGAAGGCCCAAAGTGGCATTTTTCAGAGCAGGTCACGGTCGTGTCTTAAAAATGTATTCGGACATTCGACGTTTTCCTCTATCAATATTATAATGTTTGAAACTTGTCTGATTTTAATGAATTTTTACTGCACCTAGTTTACTCTGAATATGGCTGGGTAGACGATATCTTCAAACCTTGTTACATAACCATTTTGCTGTCACAGTTTGCTTTTATAATCAGTCAAACTCAAAGACCGAGGCAGCTCTGCGTTAAGAGTTGACATTGTATGCTGTTTACTGAGGCACTAAATCTTGACCAATTTTGGTGTAATTGTGATAAGTACCCTCTCTCGAGACTGTTGATTCTCAGTTGTTCTTCCTTTATGCTAAGTAATGGCAAGTCTGGACGTAAACTTCAACAAAACTCCGGTTTACTTTGGTCATCACGAATTTAACAGCTCCATTCATAAGACAGCTGTTCATTACACATTCGGTGTTGATTCTCTGCAGGTTATGACAAGAAAACGTCAGAAAGTGTTCGTTGACGGAAAACAGAGGAAAACTATGCTTATGAAACCGCTTTGTTTTCGCTCAGCATTCTACTTCCCCTTCCTTTTTCAGAGGTCAACCTTTTATTCGAGAGGTGACGGGAATTACCACTGTGTACAAAGCTACATCCAGATTGGACGAAACTTAAATTAAATATGGCAATTTTCTTTGTATTTGCATTCAAATGCAAGTTAGTTCGTCTGAATAAAAATGCCAGTGGGAGTTCCACTGTATGCCATACGCTTAAATTTGAGTCTGTACGTACAAAGCGAGGCTGAGAGGAATTGGTAAAATACAGATCGCACGTCAGCGTTTCAGTCCAAGGTTTGTTTGGACACCTCGTCAACGCTTGTCAATGTTTTCGTAATGATTTATGGTCTTCGCCGAACATAATAAACTATAATTTACAAGAAGCGAAGAATCATTGTGGACTTTTAAACCGTTGCCTAGGACGGCAACTAATCTAGAAGACAAAACTCGGAGGGCAACTAGACTTGAGAATATTTCTCGACCAGAACTTCAAGGAAAGTTTTATTAGCAGCTGGAGCTGTGAGTTGAGTAGCCCTTAGTTTGAGAAGCGGAGTAACTAAGATGTTGTTCCTAAAGTTATTCTTTATTTTGATCTTGTCGTCGGGTATCGGTAAGTAAATAGTTCTTCTCTTGAAACTTTACATTAGCATTCCTTCCAAAATTTTATTTTTAACTTAAATTGGGAAAATGCACTTAGAAATTGAACTGTTTGAGGAAGTTGGCATTGGTTGGGAAGCCGCATTGGTTTCTCCAGAGTGTGTTAAATTTTTGTTCCCACGGTAGTTGTCCTTGAGACGTGTTATGGCTGTAATTTTTAGCCCCGGCCTCTTCAGCACCTGCTGATTCCTGGTTTTGTTGTTCAATGGGCCGTATCTTTGATCTTGTGGTTCATGACAGCGCTAGAAAGCATACTTTGAAATTTCTCGCATTTAAGCGTAGGTGCTTTGAAGGAACGGTCAGGTCACATCATGTAGTCGATATTTTGATTTCATGACAGTGCTCTAAGGCCTGATTACACGGAGACTTTGGCACGGGACGATATCTCAACTGGGCCAACAGCGACTAAAGTGTCCGCTTAACTCAGGAAGAAATTCCTCAAAAATAATTTTGCACCAGATTACGTAGCGTAGAAAGGTTGAGTTTTCGAAATTCAGCCCAACTTGATGGACTGAAGTTCTTCCATGTAATCAGCCATTACATGCTGCTATCGTAGGCCATACTTTTCAACAATTAAACGCATGGATAGACTGGAACTCTTCGTTCTTCATTGCTGTGCTTCCACTGATATGGACTGTTGATAAAAACTGATGTGTTTATGGGTCTATACAACTCTTTCAATCATAAGTACAGAGCATATTCAATTTTATTATGCCCGAGACTTTGAAACGGAGATGATCGTGCCTGCATGTGGCTGGTAACTCTTTTTATATTAATGTTATTCAAACTAAACGGACGAACAAGTTAATAAATGGTCGCCGTTGAATGAGCGTTCGAATTTCTAATAGATTTCATTCTAGAAGAAAATTGAAGATAATTCTGTGCAATTTTTTGGAATACTGATGTTTCGTAATGTTGGGCTCAACATGATTTAAGCTTCCCCATCTGCTCGGGCAACTAATTTTGTTTCGACAAGTCTCAGGATTTAATCTTGTCGATGAAGTATAATCCACCGAGGAATTATGTCATAAATTTGGTGTTTCTTAACTATTTGTCGGAGTATATCATCACGAAGTCGTTTGTAACAACTCGTTTACAAGGCGTCTTTACTGTAGGAGATTACCTCGCATCGGATCTGCCAAAACCTTTGATGGATGGCTTTGGAATATTAGTTTCCTGGTTTCAGTTAAGCCGTATAATTTTGTGCTAGCTACTCGTGAGATGCGAACAAAAAAGATGCTGTGAGAGTTCTTTAATATTTCTTCAACCGTTTCAATTTGTTTTTAATTTGCAAATTGGCGGAAAATGTTGATTTATGTTCACGCGTTGAAGTGTTTGTGCTAGATTATTGGCCCTTGTAGTTTATACTTACTTTCGAAATTGTTTAAATTTCTATCAAGTAATGTGCTCGTTGATAAAGTGCATTCTTGAGAAATTATGCACTAATCGATATTAAAGTAGATGAACGATCTTCAAGCTCGATACTCAGAAAATTATTTCTGAGCCCCAGACGGGGATCGAACCCGCAACCTTCTGATGACCGGTTAGACGCTCTAACCATTGAGCCACCGAGACTCAGATGGCTCAATAGTTAGAGCGTCTAACCGGTCATCAGAAGGTTGCGGGTTTGATCCCCGTCTGGGGCTCAGAAATAATTTTCTGAGTATCGAGCTTGAAGATCGTTCATCTACTTCAATATATCCAAGCTCACGTTTCTCAAACATCAAACTTAATCGATATTAAGTATAAAGGTCCTTTTCATCACACGTAGGACATCGTAGTTTGGAAAATATTTCATGGAATCCAAGTTGAGAATTCTTTGTTCCGGCAGTCTGATGTCAGTAATTCAGGCTTAGAAGCAATGAATGCTTAATGTTCATTTGAAGTGAAGAAATTGCTTTGCTGTCGAGTTTTATTTTTATGAATAAATTCCAATATACTTCGAAAAAACCGGCCAAATTCATTTAGCTTTTGTTTTTACTGCCATATTACACTTACAGTGGGAACTTGAACAGTCTGAAAAAGAATTTCAGCTTGTATAGATATTGTGGGATCTGAAACGTTTGTCAAAAGATGTCCGTGGTTTGGATTTTGAAAGGATTAACGTAATGATATCTCTCCCTCTTTAGTTTCAGCTGATTTGCATGACAAGCATTCCAGGGACATGTTGCTGGGATACAATTTGTTTTCGATAATCAATAATTTGTTTTCGGTTTGGCAAATGCATCATGCGGCTTGTGGATTATGAGACTAGGAACCTTAAAGCCCTGTTCTCATACAATCGCAAAGATTGTGGGATAGCCGTACGATACAAGATTTTTTAGTCGTGCGATTATCTTACGATTATGAGAACATAGCAGTCGTAGTTGCCGTGGTGATCATGGCAATCGTGGAACTTCTTAGCAGACTCCGTTCGTATAACTTATACGAACAAGGCTGCTCATTAACTTATGGTACATGAAAGCCCTGACAAAAACAAACGCCTCAACCCTAATGCAAATACCTAGTCTGGAGTTGACCATGTTTCAAACATGTGGTTTTTTAAGATCACGAAGATAATATACATGGCTCCACTTGCTTTCCACAACCCATTTCAAACACTGAGTGAACATTTTAATCTACGACGGTAGTATTAAAAAACCTGGTTCTCATATAATCGCAAAGATTGTGCGATAGTCGCACGATGCAAGGTTTTTTAGTCGTGTGATTATCGTAGGATTATGAGAACATAGCAGTCGTAGTTACCACGGTGATCATGGCAGTGGTGGAACTTGCGTCGTGGAAGCACGTTCGAAGTCTGATCTCAATCCTGGTTCTCATGTAATCATACGACTATGGCACAATCTTTGCAATTATTTGATTATATGATGGTCAATAGCGGCATCTCGTTTAGGGGGGCTGGCCTTCCTCTCATGTAAATGAAAGAAAAAAACATTAGAAGAGAATTCGCAGAGAGGCGAGATCTCAGCAAGTAGGGGCGGTCCAGCTAGGAAGGCTGGCTTGCTTTCGTGTAAACACCAGCTAAATATTGAGTGATTCCAGCGACCCTAGTCGATCCTTGTGAACCCCGTTTGAGACGGCTTGCGACCCCATTTCTGTTCGTAACCCCACGTTGAGAACCCATGCATTTACCAACGACGACCATGTCTATGAGAAATCAAGGTCAAATGCTTCTCGCTTTCATTTTTCATTTCGTATGACAGTGGTTTACGTTGTGTTTTACCATTCACTGTCTTGTTTCACGGGAAATTTTCTAGGAAAAGATTCGCCAAAGTTCTGGAACAATCCGTTTGAACGTGTACGATTCTTTTTTCAGTTTTGACTCACGGATGGCGCATGGCAGCACACGTCATGATACTCATTCTCTACTATTGTTGTTTCTAGGTAGTGAGACTCTTGTT
Source organism: Heliopora coerulea (assembly GCA_030142905.1). NCBI lineage: Eukaryota > Metazoa > Cnidaria > Anthozoa > Scleralcyonacea > Helioporidae > Heliopora > Heliopora coerulea. The sequence goes on from JASJOG010000049.1 coordinate 288,315, forward strand.
ATTCCGAATCGCAATGGCATTTTGTCATTTAAAGAAGTTATAGATGGCACTGAGCGAGGTAACAAATCAGGAAATAAAGAAAAAATTCAAAAACCCATTTCTTGAAAATGACAGTGATATGACATACATTGTTGTGGATTCTTGTTGAGTAAATACTCCAACTTACACGGAAGTTTTTAAACTGTTCCAACTAAATTTTTCAATGATTGTAAGAGTTCATTCCAATAAATATCGCTGTGTCAAGTGGTATTGATAACTCTTATTCTGTTGTAATTTTCTTTTTCCAGTGTGGAATCTGACGGTTGAAAATTCTTCTGGTAATATTAGCTATACATTGACGAAGACAAACACAGATTCAACAACCTGGAAAAAATTTGTTATCTTGAACGTAAATGGCACTTATGTGCTAAAGCTAAACCAAACTTTAGATTACGAAGTAAGCACGTTCTTTACGTTATTCATGGCTACAATCGATACAGCACTGTTGACTACCAGGACACCCGTTCCGGTTTTTGGGAGCTCTAATGTTGTTACAGCATATTTCAGCCAGTTGCATGACTAGAATATTCCCGCAATCTACTGAAAATATGTCGATTTTCTTAGCGCCTGAAGATCACATTGTTCTGCTAGTTGAGGTGTCCCGGTTTTTATAGAGGGTTGAGCCCCACAGCTATTCTGGCGGTTCCCCGGCTAGGTTCAGCCATTAGTTTTGTAACTACTTGTTAACAGGTTAGAACAACCTTGTTAACTGTTGTGTGTTGTTCATTGATGGCATGACCTAGCAAACTCAAACAGCTTGTCAGGTTTTTATCTATGTACCCAATGCACCAAATTTTATGACAATATTATTATACGTTGGTTGTCTTATCGCTATGAAGAGCTCAGATTCCGATTAACATGTGGACGAAAATGATTCATTATGATGTCTTTCAACAATTTCAGAAACCCGAGGATCGTTCCGGTGAATTTACGATAACAGCGTTTGGAGAGGTCAGTTTACTACCCTTTCATTAGGCTTACTACCCTTGGCTAGCTTCACTGACACGGTAAATCGTAGTGCATACAGAAAGAACATACAGAAAGTTTAAAAACGCAAATATCATGCCTCTGCAGTAGGGAGTTCAACTGAATTTGAAGTCAATCGGTGCCACAAATACGAAAAATTGAACTCAACGCTTAAATCATAAAAGTCACGGAAATGCATATTGGAATGGAACCTAAAACATTTCATTGTCGCTGTCAAGTGTTTTTGACATTTTTGGGAAGTTAAGTCTTGTGAATATACTTCACCTGATGAAATTTATATTATGTTAGATGTATCAGAGCTTGAAAATAACTTGAGGTGACAGATGAACGATCGTCAAGCCCTATCCTCAGAAAAACGATTTCTGAGCCCCAGACGGGGATCGAACCCGCAGCCTTCATACTTCACCTGAGTTACCTAGAAGTGATAATACAGAAAAAATATGTTAACTTTCTCATGTGCAAACTTTTTAAAGACTGCTCAAGGTGAACTATTTCTAAAACATATATGTACCGTCGTATTTTACTTAACAATCGTTTATATATATAAATAAATCATGGTGACAAATATAAGAGAATTCTCGCGTTGATGACAAACGTTAATTGCTCACTTTGATGTATAGAAACGACAAAAGTCTTGTGGAAAACGCGGAAAATTTTTTGGTTACTTGGTGTTATTATACATTCAAACTTCATTCTTGTTTCTTATTGTTCGACATTCACCAATTAATTCTCAATGCCCGGAAGCCATGACATCATTTCCACCGAATATGTGAATTATTCGACGGAGCTGTCCAAAAAAAAGTTATTGGACGCTGATGACGTAACCATCTCAAAGTCGCGAAAATTACAAAACAGCAAAAATAGCCTGCAGCAGTTTGGAAAGTTAATCTTACGAGTCTTTTTACCGCAAATCTTTTCTTGCATCTATCGCTGTTTTGAATGTATAATAAAACAATTATTGGATTCAGCTTACGCATAACGTCAAGAATTATCCAATAATTGTTTAATATCAGGTTTGCTTGTAGCCTGAAACTCTCAGAGTAACCGCTCTAGGATCCCGTGCTATGTTGTCTGATAGTTTTGTTGTTCACCATATCTTTCAGAGCGGTAACATTGCATCAGAAACGTTTACGGTGCGGTTACTGGATGCGAATGACCACACACCAGCGTTTCTTAACCTACCAAGCACAATTGATATCAGGGAGGTATGTCTATTCTAATGGGTTGTTGTTATACACAAGGTACTAGATTGAAATTCATACAAACAGTTTCACAAACCTGTGTGCAATTTATGATTTACTTGGGAAGTCAAAAGTTGACTGAATTTAAGACTAGGAACCTCTGTAGTTATATTTGCCATATTAATAGTACCAGTAGTTTCAAGTCTACTTCAGGTTGATTGAGGTAGTTATAACCTTTTTATGTCCAACCTTGACGAGTAAAATGGTCGGACGCTCACCGGAGTAAGATAATAGAAGCTAGATTTGCCCCTGAATGAGCTAGTCTACACAGGGGGCTGATCTGGATTTGGTTTCTAGGTGTAGAGGTAAGTCTGTAGCTAGCTAGCAAACATATACTGCAAAAAATAAAATTCTTATTTTAAGAAAAAAACCAAACAAACTTGTTTTAAGAAAATATTTCTTATATTAAGAACTGTTTCTTGTCCCGTAGACAGGATAATTTTTCTTAAAAAATATCTTGATAAGAAAAGACTTCTTAAAACAAGACATATTGTCTTGAGTTAAGAAAATATGTCTAGGTTAGACAGGAAGAACATTCTTGAATCAAGACATATTTTCTTAAAATTGTTGCAAGAAGAAAAGAAATCTACATGGCTTTTCTTATAAAGAAACATCTTAAAGCTGGTAAGTTAATTTTAAAACTAGAAAAAACATCTATCCAAGATTTTAATTTTTTGCAGTGTAAAAGTAATTTACTCTTTCAACGTTCATGTTTTATCCTTGTGAGTCTGTCTTGAATCACCGAATTTTTTAGCAGAAAATGGATTTTCTATCAGGCCAGTGACAATGGAACGTCAAGGAAAGCAGTTTTCCTGCGGGATGGGTGGCCATGGGAGGATGATTTCTAAGAAAACTCTAAAAATTTGATATCTCTAGAGGGGCTATTTCAGTCCTTATGGTTGACAGTTACAGCACATCTTGACTTGAAGATGTACACAGAACCCCTTTTTATTCCATGATTCCTTGAACACACGATGTAAATGCTCTATTTTTGAACTTTAGATTTCAGAAAAATGCTATTGTTTCTGCAGATTATATTCCAGACATCGGGACTTAATTGAATTATCAGAAAGGTGACGGTCCCCAAAATTTTTTGGGTGGGAAATACCTCCGCTCGCTCCGCATAATTTTTCCAGCAGCCACCGGACAACCAAAAGACTAAAGAACCCCAGTTTTGGTATAAATCCAACTTTTCTTTCTTGACTACAGTAATTATTTAATTTTTACTGCTGCTGCCTTTTTCACTTTTGTTTCCGCATTGTTCGTCCTCGCGCACCCTGCCGCTGTGGTCTTACCTTTATCTTTTCAGTTCCTGACGATCTCGTCAGGAATAATTGCCATCCAGTTCTCATCAAACAACTTGAGCCAGGTCTCACACCGCAATGGGGTCGCAAGGATCGACTGGGGTCACTGAGCACTTAATAAGATCATAAGCAGTTTCTAGTCACGGGAGAGCGCCGTAGCTGGTAATTAATACGGCTCTTCCATAAGTTCTAGCTTTAGCTGAGAGATCGGATCAGATCAGTAACAGTGACCCAAGGGATCTTGATTCGACGCAACCTAGGAACTTAACTGATATCAGGAACATAAGTGGCATCAGGGACTTAAGCGGCATCAAGGACTTAAGTGGCACCTGGAAGTTGAGTGGCACCAGGAACTTGAGTGGCATCAGGACCTTGAGTGGCATCAGGACCTTGAGTGGCATCAGGACCTTGAGTGGCATCAGGACCTTGAGTGGCATCAGGAACCTTGAGTGGCATCAGGAACCTTGAGTGGCATCAGGAACCTTGAGTGGCATCAGGACCTTGAGTGGCATCAGGACCTTGAGTGGCATCAGGAACTTGAGTGGCATCAGGAACTTGAGTGGCATCAGGAACTTGAGTGGCATCAGGAACTTGAGTGGCATCAGGAACTTGAGTGGCATCCGGAACTTGAGTGGTATCAGGGACCTAAGTGGCATCAAAGTCATATAACATTACAGTCGTACGATTCCGTATGGCATTTTCGGACCACAAATTCAAAAGAAGATTAAATGTAAACGGCTACTTCACCAGTTAATCAATATTTGCATTAGCCGAGTACTTTCCTTGACGGCTATGGTATTCAAGTAATAAAAGTCCTTCTGCAACAAAAGGAATGGCCCCCTCACCATTTTCATGCACACTTTTCTGCAACCTAGAAGCATTTACTTTGTGCCTTTATTTACCCCTATCTATATGTGTCTTACCTCTTCTTTCCCCGGTTCATGAATGTCTGGTGCCCCCGCTGTCTTTTTAGACCCTCATTTGCTGGAATTCAGGGTTGCCGAATAGAGCGAATTCAGCACTTTGGGATCGCAAGAAAATTTAGTTGAGAACCGCTGCATTAGTACTAATTGATTTTTTCCTACGTTGATGATTAGGATGTTGGTATAAATACAGATATATTTGAAATCCAAGGTAAAGATGGAGATGGATCCAGTGATTATCAGAATATTGAGTATTCAATCGTTGATGGCAATACCGTAAGTACATTCTCGTCGAACAAAAACCCATTGTTTCCTTTATTGTTAACTCTACTGTTCGCTTATATCGCGCATTTGGTCATGTCTGAAATTCATTCTAATTTACAAGCACGGAGGAAGTTGGTGTGTCGGATTCAGAGGAATACACCTACTTTTGTGACCGAATCAAAAACTGGAATTGTGCCTTCAGTGGCGTAACGAGGTAAATTGCCGCCCGGGGCGGGAGTGGAAAATGCCGCCCCCCCTCCACAAAAAAACAAAAGAAACAAACAAACGAACAAAAGCAGACATTCACAAAGAATATTCCATCGAGAAACGGAATATTGTCTCCATTATGCGTATTAACTGTTATTCCTAAGCGCTCATGCGCAAACTTATGCAAGCTTTGCTGTTCAATTGCGATCAGTCTTTAAATAAACAGTAATCAGTTAATTTTACGTTCGTCTGTCAACAACACGAGAATGACTTAATATGTGGGTCAACGTCTTTTTTTGTCATGGTCGAAAATGCCGCCCCCCCCCCCCAAAAAGTGCCTCCAGGGGCAGCTGCATCTATCGCTCCCCCTGCTCGTTACGCTACTCTGTGTCTTTGAGATAACATTACATATCCCAGGACGAACAATTGTATCAGGTAAATAGGCCATAACGTTTTCAGTTAAGCAATCGTGATTATGATTTAGTTGGTTTGTCAAATTATTTTTTTACGGGTAGTTTTTGTTTGTGCTTGTACGCACATGTAAGCACACTGCAAAAAATAAAATTCTTATTTTAAGAAAAAAATCTTGTTTTAAGACCATGTTTCTGAAATTAAGAAATGTTGTCTTGTCCCATACACAGGATAATTTTTTTTTAGTAAGCTATCTTGAGAAGAAAAAATTTCTTAATGCAAGACATTTTCTTGAATTAAGAAAATATATCTAGACTAGACAGGAAAAATATTCTTGAATCAAGATATATTTTTCTAAATTTCTTGAAAGAAGAAAAAAATCCACACGGCTTTTCTTATCAAGAATTTATTTCTTAAATCCAGGAAATTAATCTTATAAGACTAGAAAAAAAAAACAAAACCCAAGATTTTAATTTTTCGCAGTGTAGTACATTACTGAATAGTTCTTTGGCACGTTTTCCTGGTAACTCACCCTCAATTTTATTTCATAATCATCCTCGCTGGATAACATGAACAAAATATGTCGCGGTAAATCTACACCGCGAAAGTCAACTGGAGCTTAATTGGTGGAGCATATGTCCAAAAAGCCGAAGGAATGGAGTTCGAGTCCCTCTAAATTCAACTTTTTAGTTGACTTTCGCAGTGTAGGTCTATCATGAAATATTCTGTTCATGCAAACGTCAATTTTTTTTGTCTGGGTTTTATAGCGGGATTGGTCCGGTCAGGCCTTCTTGACAGTCAAGCCATCAAGTTGTTCATCAAACTTTTAGCACTTTTTATGTCGTTTTGCTCTTTGTAAGTAGCAGTCTACTTCTATCGCAAATAATACTGAGATATATATTTTGAAGATGTGGAAGCTTGGAAATACCTTGAATGACAGATGAACGTTCGTCAAGCTATATCCTCAGGAAAACGATTTCTGATCCCCAGACAGAGATCGAACTCGCAACCTTCTGATGACCAGTGAAACGCTCTAAGTATTGAGCTGCCAAGACTCAGATGGTGAGCTACGGTGCGAGATGGCGAGCGTCTCACGGGTCATCAGAATGTTGCGAGTTCGATTTTCGACTGGGGCTCAGAAATCGTTTTTTTTGAGGATATAGCTTGACGAACGTTCATCTGTCATTCAAGGTATTTCCAAGCTTCCACATGTCCAAAATATATATTTCAGTATTTTTTTGCGATAGAAGTAGAATGCCACTTACAAAGAGCAAAAGCTCCCACATTTCCAAAATATGTCTCTCATTATAACATTAACATATTGTGGCTTCCGCTTAGGTCGCACATATGTCGAACTTATACCTTAACTCACCATCTGTGTCTTGGTAGCTCAATGGTTAGAGCGTCTCACCGGCCATCAGAAGGTTACGGGTTCGATCCCCGTCTGGGACTCAGAAATAGAGCTTGACGAGGGTTGATCTATGCACTCTATGAAAAACTAAACTTCTCTTTGACCTTTTTAGGGTAATCGTTTCGTTTTGAAGTACAAGACTCGAACGTCTTATACAGTTAGAGTTAATTCGTTGCTGGATCATGACGATGGACCCGATGTTTATAACCTGACTATCAATGCAACAGTAAGTTACTGATAATTCCTGCAGGATTTTTGTTCTGGGGCGGAAAGGCGGGCAAAACATACATTTGTTACACATGTAATATCTAGTACTTCAAACCTTTAGCGGCCGATTCTTTTTTAAAGTCTTTTAGGTCATGAATCTACTTAGTTTGCGATTATGCGTGATATATTTATTGAAGATAGAGGGCTCCTTCATGAAAAGCAAATGCATGGACTATTTTGTGATTATATCACAAAACGTAACGCTTACAAGAAGTAACTTATCGACCAAGCAGCAGTTATGTTATCGACCAAACAGCCCAACTTTTTTGTATAGAAAGTGATTCGCCATGCAGTTATTGTAACCCTAAGTATGAAAGGTTTCAGCTGGACAAAAACATTTGACTGACGTTAAGCTCCAGTGAGCGCTCTGGTATTACCTTGTTATGATCTCTTTAGTACCTATTAGAAAGTATAGTATACGTTACTGACTCATCAATTTGTCTCTTCCAGGACGAGCGACCACCTGTCAATCCCGTAGGTCGTTGGAATACATCATATTTGATCATTCAAATCACGGATGCTGATGATCTCCCTCCAGCTTTCTCCAAAAATGTTTATGGCCCAATCAGAATTGCAGAAGATCTACCTTTGGTGAGACATTTTGAATCCTTATAGGGTATAACCATTCCAGAATTATATCCTAGGGAATAACGATTTGCGAAAAACAAGGGAATGTGTGTTCAGCAACCTTGACTCAAAAATTTTTAGTCCAAATTACGCTCTACTCAAAGAAAGTTTTCACATGCATTTCGCAATTGCCTTTCGCAGTGTAGGATAATACCAGGTGTGATTTTATATTTTCAGGGCTCGTTTGTGACTCAGGTTACGGCAGTCGACAGAGACAAAACTGTAAAAAACGAAACTCGTTACGGCTTGCTACAAGGTAAGATCTGGTGTCGATTAAAAAAATATTATGAAAACAGTAGGTTCACTGTAATGTATACCATGGATATTCAATTAGTAAGAAAGGCTGGTCCTAATTTTAGAAAAATGTTGTGAAAACATTGAGTTCACGGTAATGTATACCATGGATATTTTCTTATCTGGATCACCAATGACGCAAATAGAGCAAACAAAATCATCTCAGTATTCCGGTTGAGAGATAAAATCGATATTTTATTTTTTGTCGTTGAGTCCGTAGTTTCTCCGTGAAGTCTTTTTCGTCTAGTGTTGAGCATATGAGCGGGTCTTAGGAAACAGTCTTGTCTTTATAGACTATTGTTTACCTTACTTCATAGATTTTTTTTCAATTAATTTTCTGTTGTCACTAGTTAAAAATCTATTTGTCGTTGTTCTCTTACCCAGTTAGCTTTTAAAACAGCTTTAAAACACTAGTGTTTCAGTTTTTTTATTTTATTCATTTTTTTTATTTTGTTTTTCGCATTTTAGCAATTATATTTATGCATTTCTGTTTAATTCTATTCAACAACAACTCGGAGACTTATCAACAAATCGCTCATAAAACCTAGGTCATTCGCCTGAATTTTGCAACCTTTACTCAAGAGAACACATAAAAACACTGGCTAGAAGTGGTCCTAGGAGCGAACCCATTGCCACACCATCTTTCTGCTCTGTTTTTATGTGTTCTCTAGAGGAAAGGTTGCAAAATTCAGGCCAATTACCTAGTTTTTATAAGCGATTTGTGGATGATTATCTTTCGACAATACCGGATATTAGCTCATCTTATTCCTTTTTGTCAACTCTAAATAGCTTACATCCTTCAGTAAAACTTGGAGACTTTCGCGCTAAAATCTACCTGTCCGGAATAAAACCAGTATTGTCCGGGAGGGGAATTTCATAAAGTCCTGACGGCTTAGCAACCAGTCAGCGGAACACATATCGTACCGACGGTTAAACGATCTGAGTCATATCGTAAACTGGAATTTCCACCTCAGTGCCTGCTACGTTACGGCTACCGATTATTTAACTCCTCTTTTTTTTCGCTTATAGAAACAAACCCTGGTAGCGTGTTTGCAATTAATGAAACTACGGGCAATATCACCGTCGTCGGAAGCTTGGATCGAAAGACACGATCCTCTTACTCTTTGCTCGTTACGGTAAGATTCATTTCAGATCAGCAATGTTGTGCGACGTAAACGTCGGAGGCGGGTCTCGAAAACATTCTGAAGGATGTAATTCGGGTTTTGCGGGGACACGTACACTTTGCCTGCCATACCCTCTGATGTCCCGTTGACGCGTGTGGTTTTGTGCGTTGCGATTGTCATCCTCGTGTATGCAGTAAATTCGTAACAGTCTATGCATCAAATTTGCTCCCTTTACGATTCGCTCCAGTTTGTCATTGATGCTCTCGTCAGTTTAACACATACGCCGAGATGTCAATCGCGAAGCACAAAATGGCAAGTGTTAACCAGCCTTAAGTTCTGCAGGTTCGTCCGCGTGGTAGTGGGCGAGAGATTTAATACATCAAGGAAGAACGCTTGAGCCTGAGATCGAACAGCGATAAGAACTCTTGAGAACGAGACAGAACACTTTTAAAACTCGCGTGATACTGGTGGCTCGTTGCTAAATACCGCTGATCAATCTTAATTCCCAGGCCAACTCGACCTATCACGACCCAGTGCACGCACTGGTGTTGATCGTCCTGGAAGATAGGAACGTCCATGGACCAAATTTCACTTCAGCCACTTACTATGGCACAGTCGCTGAGAACGCAGTGGTTGGAACATTGGTTATGGTGGTACAAGCAACAGACCTGGACGAGGTAGATCATATAATTCATAATTCTGTTTATAGCTATTACATCTAGAATAAAGGTGTTCGTGTTCTCGTTAAGCATGTCGTTCAAACGAATAAATCTTTTGTTAACTAATTAATTAATGCATAAATTAATTAATTAATTACAATTAATTAATTACCAGTTAATTAATTGCCAATTAATTTATTAAAATAAACACCAATTAATTAATTAAATTAATTACAAACTAATTAATTAATTAATTTATGCGCATTACGTTCTGGTAATCAACACCAGCGGAAGATGCCCACAGAACTCCCGTCTAATCTGATCGACATGAAAAAATTTTAAAATCCGTGAAAAAATTAATCCATCAATGAAGTTCCTGATAAATCTATGAATATTTTGATTCTGTTGCGTTTAGAAACAATTTGCTGCGGAAAATGTATAAAAAAAAAGAAATAACGAGAAACAAGATAAAACCTCAAACAAAAACGAAAAGAAGGAACATATGGTTAATATAGCAGTTCTTCCAACATCTCTTCTATATTTTTATCTACAAGTTAAGAGTTCGTGTAAGCTGAACTTACTGATTTTGACCGTCAAAATATATCAACTAGACTTTCGAAATATTCTCATACGCAACAGAGGAAAAGATGCAGACAGACCGAAAGCTTTTGTTGTATGTTTGAATTTAAGAATTTTAGATAAAAAGTATTCTTACGAAGGCTTAATGCGACGACAAAATGAATCATGATGACATTTAAACTACTTTACTTGATAGCACTTACCAATTAGCAACACTTTAATTCTACTGATACGATTCAATGGTTTCAAAAACCTCATTCCAACAAAAAAACCCCAAACATGCATCAGATATTGAGTGTCCGTTGAATGAAGGTTTGTGATCAAGTCCTTTTAGATTAATTGTATGTTACTGAAGTGAAGACGGTGTTCCTGTGATCAGCTTCTCACGGCTGCATTAGCGGAAAACCATCCATCTGCATAGCATATAACTCTATTAGATCTACAAAATATTTTTAAATGTTGTCTTAGTAAAGGGTACAATTATAATACGTTTGTCATGTTTAGAGACGAAATGACATCCCTCTTTACAGTTATTTAATACTTGGAACTAAATTAAAAAGCTCTTATACACTCTGTAAGTTCACCATTCTCCATTCCAACGCGCCACACCACAACAATAAGAAGTGAAACTACATGGTTTCTGTGGTTTATCATCACGAACATACTTTGTTCTTATCCAATCGCCAACGTTTCTCCCATTTTTACTTCTGGTAAGTCAATTTTATTCGTTCTGTATTTCTAAACGACATAAGTGAGAAGGATAAAGTTGTCAGAAAGTTGGTCTTCTGGTGGTAGATTCATCTAGGTGAACGCTGATTGACTATGAACCATAGGAAAAAGTTAATAGACCTGGGTCTGAAAACCATGTATGAGTTCCAGTGGGGTACCATTATAGACGTAACATTCGTTTTGTTTGTATATGTAGGCATTCCTTAGTCCGCTTTGCTTGTACATAATCTGAAAGCTTGACAATTTGGGGAAAAACCCCCAAATATACTTCATGTTAAGAGACAAAATCAATTTAACCTAGTTTTAATGTTGGAATAATACCAGCGTTGGATGGCAATCCGATTTAATCTTCTGCTTTCTTTGATAAATTCTCATAACATGCCGAGGTATCCAAAGCGATCTGTTACTTTAATATATATCTGTTTCCTTTCCTTCGAACGTTTTGTAGCAATTAGAAGCTCGAGTTTGCCTGTACAAAACAAAAACTTTATTAGGTACTAACGATGTCTTTAGAAATTCGACAAGTTCGGCTAAATTCACACCATGGTGTTACTCCCAAAGTTGTAGACGATTGTTTGATAGCTTACGATTTATGTGATGTCGATCAAGAAATTAAATTCTCTATTAGGAATGTCGACCAGGAAAATTACTTATTAGTTTCTTCTTTAATGCAGGGGAACAATGCGCAAATTGGGTATTCCTTGGAAGGAGAACAAGATAACGTATTCATTATTACGACAGTAAATTCATTGGGATATATCTTCGTTAATGGTTCTCTGGATTATGATGCGAAGAACTTTTACCGTTTTTCTGTAAGTACTGACATAAACTTACAAGTTGGTGATGGTAGGTCGTCCAGGTTAGTGTAGTATTGAGAAAGACTGCTGGTCATTGACTTTCGACGGCCTCAGCGGCGGTCATCTTCAGAGTTGAAAAAGCGGAATAGTCAGATGACCGCCGCTGAAGCCGTCAAAACATCAATCACCAGCAGTCTTTCTCAAGACTCCTCTAACCTACACTATGTACTATCACCAACATGTACCGACTCTCTCGGCCTCAACCCATTTACTTTGTATCGTATAAATGGTTTTTATACGACAAGTTTGTCGCTCAAAATGATACAAGAATAAAAATAGATATCTTATGTTCCTTGTAGACACTAGGAATGCACACAAGATTAACAAAAGAATTTGAAAAGCTATATTTTAATAATTTAATTTTATTAACGTGGTTTCCTACATGTTTCAGGCAGAAAAACAGTTCTGAAATCAACAGATATTACTGAGCGTTGCAATTTCCTTGTTCCTTGGAAACTTTGACGTTTCAATATGGTTACTAATCACAGATCAACCTTATTTATCCGTAACCCTAATTTTTTGTTTAATAAAACTTTTCTTCTCCAAGTTTGGAAACCGTCGCCACCTGCGGATTAGTTTTTTTTCAGTAATCTTTCTTGATACCAAAAAGGCTTTGTCAACCTGTCATAATATATTTCATTCCCGAAATATGTATTGAAACGTTTGTTGACGGCGAAAAATGGCATACTTCTACTTATCAAGAAAGTCTGTCATCGACAATACATTTCAGTTAACGATTTTTGAGCTAAAAGTTAGGTAAATGAAAGATCATAAGAGTGCTAATGATATGATGATTGACCTCCTTTTCCACTATTTTCCCCATTACTTTTCAATTTTGCTAAGGTTGTTGCAACAGAGACTTTGACAAGCGAAAGATATAATGACACGGCGAACGTTAGGATAAACGTAACCGAAATACTTTCAAACGAAAACAACCCCAACTTCACTCAGTCCAGCTACGAGGCAAATATCACCGAGGGAGTGTCAGCAGGAGAAGTAATTAAGGTTAGTACGTGGTACTTGGTTATTTTGCTAATAAGCAGTGGGCTAGACGGCAGTTCAGTGAACACCAGTGTGTCACTGACCAGTTTGGTTGAGCGTTTGTATTAGGATTATACACTGTCATACTCGTGTCGGCTAAAGTACAGTCGTACCCAACAGTGAAGCAATCTTTTTGGCGTTTCTCATCCATAATACAATCTGATTCTTGTGAGTACTTTTATGTAGGTTACAGCCATTGATTCTGATCAGGGAAAGTTTGGTAGTATCTCGTACTCCATTGTAGATGGTGCATATGGTATGTTCACCATTGATAGTATGACTGGCTTGATCAATACCACTGGTCCACTCAATCGAGAAGATAGAAACGCTTATATATTGATTGTTCGTGCGTCTGATGGTAAGTTAATATCGAATGATAGGAGACGGTTTTAAAGAAGTAAGTTGTTATTGGAGGGAAGTTAAATCTTTGAAAATTTTGAATTTTTTCATTTGAAACTATTATAACGTCTTCCATTTCTAAATAGTTTTAGTCTTTAGCCATCTAACAGTTCACGGTCTGACCATTGTTTGAATCCTTAGTTAATTTAATTTGCCATGCCATTTCCCAATTCGCTCATAATCCCACCACTACGTTACTTTCCGTTCCATTTGACCTGTTGGTTTTTGTTTTTAACTTTTTTCTTTGCCGTTCTATTTCATTCACTCCATTTTAGTTCACTATACTTCACTTCACCTCACTTTACTGCACTTCACTTTACTTCATTTCACTTCACTTCATTTCACTTTACTTCATTTCACTTTACTTCATTTCAATTCGCTTCAAGTCAATTCACTTCCCTTCATTTCATTTTACGTCACCTTATGTCACACATGTCACGTCACTTAACTTCATTTCAAGTCAATTTGTTACCATTCGCTTAGCTTCGCTTCACTTCAGTTCACTTCGCTTAGCTTCATTGTACTTCGTTTCAGTTCAGTTCAGTTAATTTTACTTCCGTTTACTTCAGTTGGCTTTGCTTTGCTTTAATTCTTTTCCACTCCATTCGCTTCTTTTCATTTCACTGTTGTTCTTTACACGTATTTTAGGTGGCAGTTACCCCAGACATACGGATGTGTTAGTGACAGTAACCGTGGTTGATGTCAACGACAATTCACCCATGTTTTTAGCAAGTAGCTATTCAGGTTCAGTTGTCGAGAATAGTAATGTTGGAAGCACTGTTCTGGCAGTCGAAGCAAGTGATCTTGATGAGGTGAGCAATCCAGAGATTCCAAACGTAACTTTACCAGTAATGTCCTAATAACAGCAAATTTCTTGGTCTTTTCCTAAGTAAAAAAGATTCACAGTATATTAGTGAACTCAGTTATCTTATCATGTAGTCAGTTGTAGCCTTCTTCCACAGTTCAGTGTATTAACGAATTGTCTAATTAATGTTTAGCTCTCATGACGTCGACCAGGAAAATAATTTCTAATATATATAAACGTTGTTAATGTTGATATTTTTTCTTTCCACAGGGACCAAACGCGAAGTTTAACTTTACAGTTGTTGGAGGCGATGAAAGGTTCACCGTGGAGAGCCGTGGGAATTTGGGATATGTTATTGTAAATGGAAGCTTGGATTTTGAAACTGATAAAAACTACACGTTTTTGGTAAGACGGACATTTAGAGAACGAAACTATAATGACAATATCAATTTGGTTTGTCCTGCTGGACACTTTACAGATTTAAGGAAAACTCTCTGGTCCGTTTTTTAACGCTAAATATCGTTTACTTTCAATTGATGCTGACCTTTTACGTGAAAAGAATGTTTGTCTTGGTTAATAGAATGGTATCTTTATACCCTTCAGGTTGTCGCTCAGGAGACTTCTACCGCTGAAAAAAAGAACACAAATGTCTCCGTCACAATTTTCCTGATAGATGTGAATGACAATAGTCCAGTGTTTTCATCTGTCAGCGGATATCATGCGAACGTTGGTGAGAACAGCCTCAGTGGCACAGTGGTACTAAATGTAAGAAAAATTGCTTACATCTTCTTTAAGGGCTATCATTTAACTTTTCTAACTTTAGAAGCATTACAGACGTAGTCTATGCTGATATGAGGAAACTAGTTGGTTTCGAAATATCAAATAAAAATACCATCATCACCCACGGCCTGCTCTCGGCTTGGCCTTGCAGCACAGTTGGTCGAGTGTTGGACTAGAAAACCGAAGGTCGTGGGTTCGAATCCCAGCCGCGGTCAAGTGGAGTTTTTCTCTACTCGCCCAGTATGCGTTCGTTTCATTTGGAGTAGCATTTATATCCTTATCTTTCACCCAAGCACATAGTTCCATACAATTTGCTCCTAATCCTTTGTAACTTTACTTCGTGAGTTACGTAAAGTTCCTTTCAATGGATTCATCTTCAGATTACTCGCAGTAGGAAGTGTTATATGGTCTGCCAGTTTGTTGGAGAGTTTTAGTTGTATGATTATGTCAAGATAGATGTGAAACCTAAAATACGCCCGTTTGGTTGTTAATTCGAAGTATGATACTTTCCATATCACAGACTACTGAACCAAAGATGTCACCAAAGAAATATTTTTGCATTTTACAATAGCAGTTGTGACCTTTTGAAACAATATTTGCCATATGAACTATATACTTTTTACTTTATGCCTTTATTAACTTAACGCCTTAAAAATATGTCATAAACACTTTCAGTTTTATCATGCTCATCAGACATGTCACTCGGTATCCAGATAAACAATGTCGTGTATCAAACTGATTTTCCCGCTTTTTCTCTTTAAGTAACGTCAATTCAGAAGCAAATGATCAAATAAATATTCTGCAACCTATACGTTCTATTGGATAAAAAAGAATAAATAACTAATTTATCATTTTAATTTATCTACAGGTTACTGCAACAGATCAAGATAGTGGAAATTTTGGTGAAATCATGTACAGCTTATACCAGTCCTTTGCACCGTTTGTCATTAATCCCTACTCAGGTGTAATCAGGACCAATGGGAGCTTGGATCGTGAGACAAAAGCTAGCTATTCATTGACAATTAAAGCACGAGATGGTAAGTTAAGCAGATCGCGTATCTATCGAAAGCGGAAGCGTGAGCATTTCCTTATCCCACGTGGATGGGATAGAGAAAGTAAGCACAAATTTCGCATGTGTTGCGTCTGACGATTTTAATCAACAAAAGGAAACGTCTGGATACAGAAGTTTTTAACTAGAGTGACAGTGTTGAACCGAAAGGAAACCTTTTTTTAGCGCTTGGCGTTATTTGACTGAGGGTCATACACTCCCTCTTGTGCTTGCTTTATGTTCTCGAACAATGTAGAAATTAAACTAGAAATTTGAATGATGTAATTGCGGTAGCTTGGTTGTTATGTTCTCAATGCGCACGCTCTCAATAATAGACGACATATTGAGACTTGCAGACTTGGCAGTACATATGTTTACCATCTATACGAACCAGTACATAAATTTAACCTTCGCTCACCATCTGAGTCTTCGTAGCTCAATGGTTAGAGCGTCTCACCGGCGATCAGAAGGTTAGGGGTTCGATTCCCGTCAGGGACTCAGAGTTTTTCTGAGAGAACAGCTTGAGAGCGTGCGCATTAAGAATAAGTAAAAATGTAGTTTGCTAATGCAAGGTTTGACCTGATATCAAGACGTGTTATATTTTTCTTGCGTTTTCCTCATAAATTACCTTGGCGTTCGATATAACTTACGTATATATTTCACAAAATCAGACCAACTATTCCTCTGTGCGCTCATGAATAATTTTATTGCTGTATTTTTATTCTCTTTAAGGTGGTCACCCCTCGCTGTCTTCGTATGCACAGGTCATCATCAATGTCACAGACTTGAATGATAATCCGCCAATATTTTCTCATAGCTCGTACTCAACTGAAATTGATGAAAATGTGAAAGTTGGCTCGAGCGTGTTGACAGTGACCGCGACAGATGCAGATGAGGTATTTTTTCAAGGACTGAAAACAGGGACGATGTTTTTTGTCAACGAAACAGTTGTCGAGAAAGTTATTCTGCTATTTTAACGGGAAAATGTTCAATGCAGAGGCGTAGTTAACCCATTTTGATTGGGGGGGCGGTGTCCAGCTTAATTTGTCCAAACGTTGTATCCTTTCAAAAATTACTCGAATTTAAGTTGACGTGCATTCAGCCCATGTATGGTGTACTGTCATTTCCTCAATCCCAATACGTAAATCAAATATAAACTAGTTACCAAAAGGGATTTTGAACTACTTTACCTTACCAAATTAAGCCCGAATTACTATCTATTTTTTGCCCGAATTTTGTTTTTTCGCAAACTTTTTTTTTTGGGGGGGGAGGCCACACCTCCATACCCCTTCATAATATACGTCGCTGGTTCAATTGGTATATTCTGCTGCATTTTGTTGCGTTGTGTTGTGATGTGTGGTGTGGTCTGGTGTGTGATAAAATAAGTTGTGTTGCGTTTGGTAATTTTGCGTCGTGGTCTGGTAAGTTGTCTTGTGGTGTAGCCTGCTGGGTCGTTTTTGGTATGGTCCGGTGTGGTCTCATGATCCGTAGTGTATGGTGTGTTACGTTTTTTTGTGAAACGTGTTGTTGTGACTCAAAGTGAGTTGTGATCTGGCGTTTTGTGACTTGTTTTCAATGTGTTGCCGCGCGTTTAGGTATATTGTGATGTGTCGGACTGTGTTAAGTTGTGTCGTGATGTGTTGTGTCTTGTCGCGTCGTGTTTTGTCATATTGTGGTTCGTAGAGCTGCGTGTTGTAACGTTATCAAGTATCTTAGCCCATATTACTGACCGAATCAAGACAAAATTATGTGACGTCTCTGACAATTTTTTTCTGCGTTCTTTCCATAGGGATCAAACAGTTACCTCACCTACTATGTTCAGGGTGGAAGTGGATTGTTTGATGTTGACGCTAATGGTGCAATTATTGTCAATGGAACTCTAAATTACGAATCAAATTCCAGCTACTCATTCTTGGTAAGATCTACCGCGGACAGAGAGAACGCCAAAAAAAGGCTTCAAATCATTTCAACATATTAGACTGAAATTTTTTCATGATAATCTGACACTGCCGAATTCAACTGAAGAATGTTGACTCGAGCGGGATTTGAACTCGCACCTTCGGGATACCGGTCCGCCGCTCTGCCTTTTTCGCTATTCAGTCCACAGAGATTGGAGGCGAGTTTTTATACAGCTTAAATGCACGACATATTCTTGCGACGACTTAGCGCTTGTCCATGAGAGGATGTGCAGTGTTTCAATTTTGTTTCAGAATCATCCTCAGAGGTACATGCACAGAAATTTTTTCATGATAATCTGACGCTGCCGAAGTCAACTGAAAAATGCTGTCTCGAGCGGGATTTGAACTCGCACCTTCGGGCAGTGTCAGGTTATCATGAAAAAATTTCTGTTCATGTATCACTGAGGATGATTCTGAAATATTACACTAGCAACGGCCTAAAAGGACTCCTGGTGGAAGGGCATTGATTGGATCCGAACATATTGGGACGATTGAAATTTAGAACCGAATTAGGAAGATGCTTACCTCGAACAACTTAATGCGTTTTTGCTATTCATGGAACTATAAAGATGTCATGTTTTACGTTGGTTGAAGGTTACATTACTCAACCAAATGGATCAGCCCACGGGGGACTCGGGTATTTTAGGATTGCAGAGGCCCCTATACGTCCCTCGGTCCCGGTAGTTCCAACATTTTGATAGTAGCCAGTCAAGGAAATTGTCTTTGTGGTATAAAATAATTTTATGTGGTATTAGCGTTTGGAATCAACCTGTATATTGGAAGTGATGAACGATTCACGCTGCAAAGCAAAAAGACAGTGAAGAACAAATGTTTTTTCGTATGTTCTAGATTTTTGCCCAAGAAAGTTCGACAACTGAGAAGTGGAAAGCAAACGCCACTGTCACCATCGGTCTTAACGACGTGAATGAATTTGATCCAGAGTTTACTCAGCAAAGTTATTACGGATATGTTGAAGAAAACAGACCTTCAGGATCACTAGTCTTGACGGTAAGTCTTGATGTTGATTATTCTGAAGTTTCTGCTGCTGTCTATTTATTATTTTGAGTTTTTATTTATTATGAGAGTTGGCATATTTGCGAAAGTTTCCAGTTAGGTTATACACAGTGTTCTTGTTCCATTGTTTCCACTTGCAACTATCATTCTTAACCCTGTCACTGGCGGAGCATAAGAACCTTAAATTAACGAGACCGAGAGTAGAATTATTGATCTTCTAACGTACATCTTTCGATGCAGTGAGAAATGAAACGTTGGTTCAGGAAATAGTCTCTTTCATAATAACTTTATTCATCTCGTGTATTTAGTTCTTCGGTGATTAGAATCAGAAGCCTACTCGAAAATGTTCCATTGATGATTTACTTTGCTCTTAACTCGTTCCCAGTAGTTAGGATGTCTCTCTTTGACGATTTAAAGGGTCTGGCATTAGCGTTATATTGTTAAAATAATAGGAGATTGATCCTCCGAGGAATAAGTTTGAGATACAAAAGAATCTTTATACCTCAGATGATGGTTGGTGTGTTTTCCATTACCAGGTTAAAGCAACTGACCAGGATGGTGTATTCAACGTGATAACTTACGAAATTGTCTCTGGAAATGAAAATGGAAATTTTACAATTAATCAGAGTTCCGGAGCCATAGAAACGACTGGTCCGATTGATCGAGAAACGGTTGATAAATTTATCCTAAAAATCAGGGCATCTGACAGTAAGTGTGGAGTTGACAATCATAAATTAATATGTGTAGAAATAAGAACTTTGTCCTTGGTCGTTGACACTTTTGGACTTGCCTTCTGAGTAACAAAAAGGAGGAATATCCGTTAAAGCTTAAGGAGTCGTGGATTTACTCGGATTTAGGTTGAACAACGGTATCAGACTTTATGCTAACGTTCGAATGGTACAGATCTAAAGAAAATGTTTCAGAGACCCAAAATGGGGTTGAGCTCGCAACCTACTAACGTTTTTGAAGAAGTATTTCAAGTGAATAACTCTTACAAAAGTTTCACATTTCATCTCTCATATGAAAGTAGAATTTCATATGTGAAAATGTTTCAATTCCATACGTGATTTGAAAGTTTCATATGTGAATCCTCCCTTATGTTATATACCTGCATGTGTCTCTTAACGTCATTTCACACTTGACGTTTCGAACCTCGTATCTTCGCATTCCATATGTCCTTTACGTGTGAAATGACGTGAGATTTTTGTAAGGGAAAATTAGTTATTAAACAACAATAGAAAACAAGTCCGAGTTTTCCTTGACCAAGTATAGTCAGCGAAGGCAAAGCCTGAGTTGACTATAGCTCACTGGAAACAGTTGCAAGTTGTCCAAATTCTTGGTATAAATTTGGCCAATTATTGACAAAACTATTGCTTTCAGCATTGTAGCTTTGTCAGTTTGTTACGGAAGGGGTACTTTGATTGGTTTATGTGTTTTATATGCCATTAACGGATACTAAATAGTAGAATAGCCAATGAAATTTCACGGATTTGTGATATAAACAGTAAATTTATACTAGAATGTATTAGATAACACTCTATTAATACGACAACATTTTTCTAGATGGCACTCCAAATCGTACAACAGAGACCTTTGTAGTGATCGACATCTTCGATACCAACGACCACTCGCCTATTTTTTCAAGGTCGTTTTACAATACCAGCGTCCCAGAAAGTTTACCTGTCGGCACAACTGTGTTGACAGTCATAGCCATAGACCATGATGTGGTAAGTAGAATAATGGTATAAGCTTACATGGAACTGCCTGGTATCAAGAGAAAATTTCATGATCAATTACCAACGCTCCAAAAGTCAACTCGAAGCATTGAATTGACTCGAGCGGCATTCGAACACGCATCCTTGGGTTTTCGGACGGCTGCTCTACCAGTTGAGCTATCGATTCAGGGAGAAAAGTATGTTCGTTTAATTCATCGTAACGGCCCGAGAGTTTCTCTCAACAACTTAACGCTTTGTCGATGAGGATGTGCAGTGTTTCGATTCTATTCAGAACAGTCAACCTTCCAATTCTTATAGAGTTCGACGGCAACCACTTCATTGCAGCAACTGATTTGAGCAGTTGATAAGTTCTTAGATTTTCCATCAGAGCGTTTGTTTTCTCAGTATACATAGTAAAATAATTGTTTCATTTTCATGTAGAATGCTACGAACTCAGACGTAAGGTACTTCGTTTCTGGAGGAGACTCAAAATTTGACGTTACAACATCAGGACATCTGTTCATTAAAGGAAGTCTTGACTACGAAAATAGAACGATGTATTCGTTCATGGTAAGTAGTTATGCACTCTTTTTGTATATCGTTATTTCGAGTAGATTTTATTCCGAACGTAGTCCATTCTGGTACAGCGAACCCGTGGCTTAGTTAATCTGTACATCATTTTCACGCTATTTATTCACTAAAGGATTTAGCTTCGTGGAATCCCTTTTCGTGTCTTCTTGTGAAGAAGTCACGTAAAATACCGGACCAATTGGGAGTAGTTCAAACTTTCCAGGAGCTAAAGCATTAAAAGAAACAAATGCTTTGCGTAGACATACTAGCCACTTCTTAGCTGTGTGCAAGGTTTGTACGGAAAATTATTTGCCAGAAGTTTTCGTACAGACCGAGCGACGAAGAAGCGAGGTCTGCTGCGGAAAACTGTGGCTTTTGGTTCCGTCCGTCATTGTTTCTAACGCCCATTTTCTTTTGGAAGCATGCGTGATTTAGGTTTACTAGCTTGCTTTTACCTATCGCTTCGTGTTTTTTGTATTTGTTCACTTAGTTTTCTACTTAGAATCGTCATTGACTTCAATACTTCATTATCATTTTCTAATAGTTAATCTTTTGTAAAACATACGTGACTCTGGTTTGTTTGTCTTCAAATCATGATCTCCTAAGAAATTTTCCCGCCTAAACTTGCCGATGTACACGAAACACTTACCGCACGGCTAGGCTGCCAATCAGCGTGCCTCATTTTGCGTTCAGACCGGGTATGGAACTCAGCCATTAATGACATGAATCAATTTTATGAAAAAGGAAATTAAAAATAGTCAGTGCTATCTCAATATTTAGCGACAAACGTTTGAATTTTTTTTCTTTCAGATTTTTGCCGAAGAGTCCAGTACTGTAGCCAAGCAACAGCATAATGCAACGGTCGTCATAACAATAACCGATGTGAACGAATACGATCCAATTTTTACGCAGCTTAGTTTCCATGGAAACGTTAGTGAAAATGCCGCCATCGGTACTTTTGTAACTCAGGTTGGTAAAAGAAGTGTTGCGAAGCTTTACATGTTGTGTGATAGATATTATCTCGGGGAGAAGTCCCTGGAAGGGAACAACGCTATTAACACAATGAATAACTGAACGTAAATCTAAAAAGCGGATTAGCACTATCCTGTGACAAGCTCACCTTTCGACACGTAAAATTTAACTCGGGATGTTTAAAGTAAGGATTGTGCTGTTCATTTGCAAGGACGTACCCACAGGATAACCCCACCGGGCTTTAAGCCTCCGGCCTCGAGGCACCGTACAATTTGTCCAAGAGCAATGCATAGTATATATTAACAAGATTTAAAATATGAGTGGTACGAAGAAAACGCTTTCATTGAAAATTTACCGGCTTTCATTGCCTGTGTGACTGTTTTTATTGAAGAAACAGTATCATATAATTGGTGATACGATTTTTTTCATCAGTGAAAAAAGTCGGGTCATTCTGATTGGCCGACGGTTTTCCCGCCACAAAATGGTTTTCGGCAAAGTCACTTTTGAACTGCACGTTTTAACATTCTCCTGGTTGTATCTGCTTGTGAAGTACAGATAAGGAGAAGATAATAAACATGAAGTTAATTCAGTTAATGATTCTGGAATGTAGTGAAAGGTAGGAGACGCTTTAGTATGTTAAACAACGAGCACTTTTGCCTGAGACGAAGTGTTTGGTAAACCGATACATCAGTAGTGTTCACTCAATCAGCTCGCCAAAAGCTTAGCTCTTTATCCTTTAACCAAAACTTTTACTTTCACTCGACCTAGAGATATGTTGGACAAACAAGTCGAGAACATACCTGATGAATAATCTCGTTTCTTTACTTTAACATACTGCTGATCAAAATATAGTTCAGTGTTAATTGAACGAAAGATTCAGCAAGCGCGATTACTTAACTTTAAACCATAATCAAAGCGTGTTAAATACACAATCCTCCTTCGACTTTTATGAAGATAACAAACAATGAATTATACTACAGTGTTTAAAATCTGAAACAATTGTTTTAAATGCTCCTTAATTCGTTAAGTTCCACGGACTTGCAAGACTTTCAAATGTCGCCACACGTTTCAACAACATACTACAACATTAAGGATTTTACAAAAAAAAAAAGCACACGTTATTCAAGACTGTAGTCGCTAACCCTAAATATTCTCCATGTTTTCTAAAGAGTTTCTAATTCGACTGTGTGTACTGTCACCCAAGCTAAGGTAAAGCTTGCAGAATAACCTGTGTTCTTGAAATTGTAGATTACAGCATTGGACCAAGATGGACATAACATCATTACATACAACATTCAGGGTAATCATGACGGCACTTTCTCCATCAATGGAAGCTCTGGAGTTATTACTACTGCAGCATCCCTCGACCGTGAAACAAAGAGTCAGTTCATATTGACTGTGAAAGCAGAAGATAGTAAGTACTCGATTAGACCTTTAATTATGAAATATTTAGTGGGAATTTTCATGCATTCTGGTTTCTTGTTAGTAAACTCGTGGAAGTCATCGCAATAACACACCTTTTAAATCGTACATAGATGTATATAAATGCTCGTATTTGTGTGTGTAAATGCTCATTATAAATTATTCTTATTGTAAACCTCTGAGAATTTTTAGTGTTGTTGACTGGGGTCGTATCTGTATCCTTTTCATCCGGTGGTTCAAGGCTTAGATAACTACTTAACTGATGGATAACTTCCAATTCAGTGGATAAAATTTATCCAGTGTACAAGTTTGGTTGTTTAAAACATGGATAGCGTTGTAATAATGCAAGGGTGATCTGGAAACACATCAGGCAACTGGTAAGACTAACCGGGAACCATCTGGTGTTACATCAGCTTTTACTTGTTTTATTCATAGATGGCAATCCTCCTCGCAAAACTGAAGCAACAGTGATCATTGATGTTCTTGATGTGAATGATAACAGACCGATGTTTCTCCAGCAAAGTTATAACGCCACGATATCTGAGAATGTTGAGCTTGGTACAACTGTTCTTGTCGTTAAAGCTGAGGACAAGGACAAGGTACGTGTTTGATTAGAATTTTTTCAAAGTCTGTTTCGCTCTCTTTTTATATGTATGATTATAACGATGAGTTTGTCAGCTTGTCGGCATGGCATCTGATATCCATTACTCTTTAGACTACCATTGGTCTATCACGTGTGGATATTGTCGGGTCAGGAAGTGATAATTAATTGTATAAAGTAAATATAGTATCGTGTTCGCTTTCTTCTTTTGCGGTGATGTCACCGTCATATTGTGTATATAGACCTAGGCTTGTTTTTGTATTCATTCTAGCTGATGATGACTTTGCAATAAAGTCGAAATATCACAGTCTCACTTTTGTCTAGTTCTAACTCGAGTTCTGAGTTCACAAGATATTATTTTTCGGAGTCTGTTTTGTTTTATATTTCTTGAAGTTGTCGACTGGTTGGGGTTTATGTCGTCGTCTGTTGATCGAAAAAAGTTTATTTTTGATCATTAATTGACGCCAAACCACGCAAGATTATGTAAGATGATTCCCACCTCAGTGTCGCTGTGCTGCAGGGTCCAAAATTTTGGAAAATTCGAACTAACGTTCTTTGTTACCATATCACGCATAAAAAAAGAATTTGTGGAGAAATTGTAGCAGCATTTAAGTACTGTTTTAAAGCAGAATTTGTCCAAGTATACTCCCATGGAATTATTTGAAGTGGTAACGCAATTCAAATACAACTAGAGCTTTTTGGGTTTTTTGAAATGAACGCGAAGATGTCATTCAACACTGGAAACAGACCGGCTCACGCTGAATAATGAATCGTGGGTAATCAGGAAGGGTGGAGGAAGGGTGGGAGGGTGGAGGAAGGGTGAGAGGGTGGAGGAAGGGTGGGAGGGTGGAGGAAGGGTGGAGGAAGGGTGGAGGAAGGGTGACCCTCGTGGAGGAAGGGTGACCCTCCAAACGGGTTGACCTGTCTTTGAGGGTCAAAAGATAGCCCCTGTTTACATGATGTAGGGTGACCCTTTTATCAGGGGCAACTTCACTGGTAGGGTCGCCCTACCTCTTTGGGGTTATTGAGGTTACAACTCCCAAAGTTGAAGAAAAAATGATAGGTTTAGTTTCTGTTCCCTTGACTAATGAGATCTTCTACTAACCGCTTTATGTTTCTGACGAACAATTGCGTTAATGGAATTATTTTTTAGACTGTTATTTTGAATAAGGTATGATAAGAATGCGAAGATATTTTACGCATTTAACTCTGAAAACATTTATTTCTTAGGGTGAAAACGCTCAATTTGACTACAACATAGTGGGTGGAGACGGAAAATTCGACGTTTCGAATGATGGCGTTGTTGTAACCGAGGCAGCGTTAGATTATGAAACGAATAAATCTCATACGTTTCTGGTATGAATTTTTGTTACTTGATGGTTGGAGATAAGCCATTCCATGCCCTTTATAGTAATAGTAACAACAACTACAAAAACAACAACAGTAATAACAATAACAATAACAATAATATATATATATATATATATATTATAATGAATATTGTTATATATATATATGTAATGTATATACATTCAAACCAGCGTTAAATTATGAAATGAGTAAATCTCATGCTTCTGGTATGAACTTTTGTTACCTGATAGTTGGAAATAAGCCATATAACCATGCATTTTATACATTCTATAAACTGATGTGAATTTTTAAGTGCAAACGTATTCAAATTAATTTTCCTTTTAACAGAACAAAATTAAAGGATGAAATGTTAACGTTTACTAAAAAGAAGATTTTTCGCAATTTTAGTATAATGGCAAGTTGAGTAATTAAAGGGTATTGGCAAATTCTGGTATAGAACAAACAAAATGTCGATCATTTGGTGACTTTTATCCATTCCAAAATTTTCATATATTTATTTAAAAAAACCTCCGTTCTTGAAAAACCAGGGACTGATTAAGTCTTAAATGTGCCGTTCTAAAAATTAACCCTTTCCAATCCGTACCCGACTTACTTTGGCTAACGCCAGACAATTTTATTCGTCAAGGAAAGACGTATTGGAGACAAAGGGGTTGAGCTGTTCAATTAATTTTAATATTTGTTTTCTCTTGTTTTATGTTTTCAGATTGTTGCAAATGAGACGAATTTTTCAGGAAATATTAAGGCCAATGTTACAGTTACTGTCTTCTTGAGGGATGTGAACGAGTTCAACCCGGTGTTTACCCAGTTACGTTACAACGCAAATGCATCAGAAAATGGCGCTTTAGGAGTGCCTGTTGTCCAGGTAATGTTTGATATGAACAGTAAGGTGCGATGTGCCCATCTCCGTCGTAACTCGTTGAAGCAGCGTAATCAGAAATAGCTTGCTAATTTCGAAATGAATTTGGTTGCTTGCAATTTGGGCTGATTTCATCTTTATTTCATAAAATTAACCCAGTCTAGACTGGACGTCTCTCCTGATTAGTGCAATCATCTGGTATTAGCCGGAGTAAAATAGTGCGCTTCTACCATGGTCTGAAAAGGGCTAGGCCAAACTGGGAAAAAACTGGAAAGAATGACAGATTCTACAACGCACTAGTTGTAGAAATAAAGTAATGTTACTGCAAAAACGCATTGCGTGTGGTCCTCGCTGGACCTCTAAGGGCAACAGCTTGGTTATTTCCGTTGGATTTATCCTGTACAAATTAATACTTACTTGCTTCCTTTGAAGAAATAGATTTAAGCAACGTAAGCAACATTGTTGGAATTTCGTGGACTGCCCTGGTCGTGGGTTTCTGATATTTCTACTGAAGAGGCGGGCTTGGTTCTTTGTGAAATTTACGGGAAGGATGCCGCGTATACAAGGAAGCATATAAGTACCTCGAATGTTCTGCAGAACTGTGTTGTGAAATCTAAAAGAAAGCCTCGAGGACATGCTTCCCCTAAGAAATTTGGAAATTTTAGAGTCTGTGGATAGTTATTTGAGGCATTGAGATCACATAAAGTTTGATCATTCAAATTCGTAACTGGATTTGTAACATTCAAATTTGTAATTTCTTACGGAATGGTCACCCGGGCTGCCATAAATAAGACCGTGAAGTACTCAATTCTTTTCTCCCAAGTAACTGTTTTCACGGGACTAAGTCCAATCTAATAGTGATATTTGCCAATAAAATGAAATAAAATAAAAATAAAAAAGAACATACATAATTGTTTACGATTATGACGCGCCAGTTCTCCAACGGAAAGGTGTGAATTGTAAGGACTGTATTTGTTTATTTAGCTATGGCTACAGTCGTGCGATATAAATCTCTTTCTTCCAGGTAACAGCATCGGATCAAGATGGTTATTACAGTCAGCTGACGTATAGTATCATTGGTGGAGGTGACAAGAAGTTTAAAATTAATTCTACGAGTGGACTGATTACCACTAACGCGACGTTGGACAGGGAGACAAGAACTCGATTCATACTGAATGTTAGATCACAGGATAGTAAGTACCATACGGCGCCTCCTTCATATCTCCATTTAACAAATAGAAAATAGCTTTCGTGTCTCTGTGCTGTGATAGAAACATGAATGATGTCATTTCAACCAGAAAAATGTTTAGTGAAAATACGAGGCGTAGCCCAGCGTTTTCTGGTATTTTTCTGGTTGAAATGGTGTCATTCATGTTTCTATCCCAGTACAGAGAAACAAAAGTTATTTTCTATTTGTTATATAAAATAACGAAGGTTTTCTCAAGTTTTTGTGACGTCATCCATGTCTCTGTACTCTAATACAAAATGAAAATGACGTCAATCGTGCCTCTAGACTCTGAGAGAAAATGAGGCTCGTCCAATCAGAGCGTGCGTAGGACGCATGTTACTTTATAATCAATGATATAAAAATAGGATACTGCATAAACAGTGTTAAATAGCATAAAAAAGTTCAAAGGTTGGCAACTGACGTTAGATTTCTTTGGGATCAGTCGCAGCAGTTACCAACTTTTGAATTTTTGACTTCATATCACCAGCTGTTGCTCCCTGTGTTAACGTTCAACTGAACAAAATTCTGTCTTTGAACCCTCCTTAGGAAGGTCAACTGGTCAAGTGAGGCAGATTATTATTGATGAATATCTCAATTCTCTTTAACCATTTCATTCACTTTTTATTGTTTATAAGTAATACCATAGGACTATAGTGATTAATAGTTCTATGAAACCAAGGGAGGGCTGATACAATTCCCTTTGGCCATAATGATTAGTCCACATTTTCCTCATTTACGTGGCTTTTGAGAAATTTAGGGGTTTGGTGTAAAGGTAAAGGTAAAGTTCCTTTATTTATACTGGATAACCCTATCAGATACATAAGCTGTTCTCCCTAGAGGTCCTGTAAGGGCCACCCCTCATGGGTCCAGTGTTACTACAGGAGGAAACGGGAGTACCCGGAGAAAACCTGCGATGCTTGGTGGATACAAACTGGACAACATTCTTTTCACATGTGAGCAAGGTAATTTAAATCAGATAACTGCACGGAGCCGGAATCCAACCCTAGTCACAGTGGTGAGAGACACGTGCACTACCACTGTGCCACTAGCATCTCACAAAGAAACCAAGATTATTATTGCATCAGGCAATTTGGACGCCGATTATATAACTGATGCCAGTTTGTTTGTTATTTTTGTAGATGGTATATCCCCTGCTCGTACTGCTGAAGCCATTGTTGTTGTGGACGTCATCGATGTTAGTGATCATGGACCAATTTTCCACCAAAGCCACTACAATGCCACAGTGTTTGAAAACGTCCCGGTGGATACAACCGTTTTGACTGTTATGGCCACTGATAACGATAAGGTAGGGGTACTTTCAGGAGACAAATAAATCCCAATTTATTTTTAATTCCCATTTTTGAAAATCCCCGTAAATTTTAATTTCAAATCCCAAGCTATTTAAAATCCCAAGATTATTAGCTCTTAGATCTCATCAAGTGTCATTTGTGAATACAAAACGTAAACAAAGAATTGGGAATTCTTAGTATATCTATCCATTTGTAAGGTATCATTCAACTGGTGAACATGAAACTGCCGAATACTCAGATACTGACCTTTTGATCAAAATTATAACCAAAATGAGAGACTTTTAGAAAAAGTACTTGCCTTATTTGTGAAATGATTGTATTTAGAAGTGAAATTTTAAAAATTAAACTGAAGACACATATAAATTTGAGGATGAATTTAATCTATAGAATTTTCTTTCCATTTGCATTGTTTTTTTAAAATGTCATTTTGTGTTAATTTACGAGTTCTGAATACTGCTTTCCTTTCATCTCCTTAAATGTTTTCCGCAGGGGGTCAATGGCGAAATCCGCTATTATATTGTTGGAGGGGATGGAGCTTTTCGTTGTACCGAGACTGGTGACGTTATCGTGAACAAAAGCCTGAATTACGAAGAAAAGACTAAATTCGAGTTTCAGGTAAGACGTTACAAAAGTTTAAGTGAATTTACTAAAACCCCGTTCACACTGTAACATTTTGGGCACGGCACGGCCAATTTGCCGTGCCGGGATCTACATATAGAGGGGTGCTCGGTATGGGTACCAAATTTTAAGAATCCGCACTGTTTAGACTGTGAAAATCACTCGTGCCGTGCCGAAAAATAGCGGTATTCATACCAAAAGTTTAGCCGTGCTGTGCCCAAAATGTTAATGGTGTGGACAGGGTTCAAGAGAGTCTATGTTGAAGTACATGTACGCATTTCTGATTGGCTGAGCTCTGTTTGTTTGTTTGTTGGATAGAAGTGAGGCAAAGAGCAAGGGTTCGGCAAATGTATTTTGCAATCCTTTAAAATGCACTCCAACTCAAAATTCCTTTTGTTTCAGAGAAAAGGCTCGTACGTTTGCCGGAAAAATTTTCGTCTATCTTGCTTTGCTTTCTCTAATATCTTAGCATTTTTTGGGTCGTTGAGTGTGCGAAGAACGACACTATTTTGGTGCTCGACTGAGCTAGTTAGGATTATGGGTCCATGAATGGGAGACATCACAAAACTAACAAGTGAGGCTCTTTTCAAAGAATAACTCATACCTGCAGATTAGTTTGAAACTTCTACCAATCATTTCGATGCTGATGAAGCACCAAGACAGTCTGTCTTGTAGATACACATTACTGAATTCATTTACCTCCCACGAAGTCGAAATTAAAGTTTAACTTAATCACTTGATAACAGAGCAATCATTCGTGTACTTAATCGTGATATTCTCTTCAGAAATATATTGTTCAGTGGTGAATCTTAATAATTCAGGATTGTCATTCTTAGATTATAGCTGAGGAGTCTCAGGCAGCGTCAAGTTTCAACGACAGCGCCAATGTAACGATCTTTATTCAAGATGTAAACGAACATAACCCAAAGTTTTCGCAACCGAGTTACACGGCCGTAACGAATGACACAGTCAAGGAAGGAACACCAGTGATCCAGGTAGGCGCTTGGCTTATGGTTGCAAAAAGTCGGTATTCGACTGAATCATACAATGCGGCGAACTTCATTGACTGCACTCTGTTCCAGATTAGTAGCCCTTCAAGTTAACCACGCAATAAACTCTTAAACGTCACTCGTCAACTTGATTTCAAGGCTCGGATCATATCTTTATTAACTACAGTGCTACACATTGTCCACTGTCAACCCTTCTACGTTAAAATTAGTCAGTAGGAGACGTTTATTCATTGGTATGCAATACTCTCTTTTACTCAGTTAATTTCATTCGATACTGTTCTAGAAGGTCTTAAGGAGGCCTTAAATGGTTCCAATTATTCATAAAGAACCTTTATCCAACTAGTCTATCCCGGACGTCCACTTGCCTCTCAGCGGGCCGGATATTGCTGCTAGAGTTAGCAAAACATGGTCGCACCATCGATTCCTCTTCTCATGATTCATTGTTTCCTTAAGAAAATCACTGTTAAAATACTTGTTAAAAAGAGAGTGGAAAAACGTTTATTTCCTTTAGAAAATCACTATTAGAATAAGTGTTAAAAGGAGAGTGAAAAACGTTTATAAATGGCGTTTACCGAATTTTTAAATTGTCAGTGAAAAAGTCAATTCTATAATATTTTGACATACACTTATTGATTTAGGAATGAGTTAGTGGTACTTCTAAATATCGTTTTTTATATAGGTTATCGCAACAGATGATGATGGTTTCTTCAATAAAGTTAACTATAGCATCGTTCACGCCAATTTTGATGGTGTGTTTACTATCAATAGTACCACGGGGTGGATTACAACAAAATCTGCGTTGGATGGTAAAACATTGAGTCAGTATATTCTGACTGTACAAGCTAAAGACAGTAAGTGCATTCATTAAATAATTAAAAAATAGAAAATTGCTTGAGTGTCTCTGTGTTGTGATAGAAACATGAATGGCGTCATTTCAACCGAAAAATGCCTGGTGAAAACACAAGGGGTAGCCGAGTGTTTTCTGGTAATTTTCTGTTTTAAACGTTGTCATGATGTTTCTATCACAGTATAGGGACACGAAAGCTATTTTCTATTTATTTTATAAAATAACCAAGGTTTTTTCAAGTTTTCGTGACGTCATCCATGTCTCTGTACTTTGAGAGGAAATGAGGCTTGTACAATCAAATCGTGCGTAGGACGCATGTTATTTTATGAGTAATATAGTTCTGCCACTTAAATGAGTTTCAGTGACTCTGTCATTGCGCTTTATGACCTGAATTAGACCAGAAAATGACAGGTAAAATAGGGCAAAAAAAATAAATCAATTAGATACGTCATTTTTTTATTGGGCGTTTTTGGAAAAAATGATATGGTGTGGTATGGCATGGTGAGGTGTGGTGTGGTGTGGCATGGTGTGGCATGGTGTGGCATGGCATGGTGTGGCATGGTGTGGTGTGGTGTGGTATGGTGTGGCATGGTGTGGTGTGGTGTGGTGTGGTGTGGTGTGGCATGGTGTGGTGTGGTATGGTATGGCATGGTATGGTGTGGTGTGGTATGGTATGGTGTGGCATGGCATGGTGTGGCGTGGCATGGTGTGGTGTGGCATGGTGTCGTATGGTATGACATGGTATGGTATGGTATGCTATGGCATGCTATGGTATAACATGGTATGGCATGGTATGGCCTGGCATGCTATGGTATGACATGGTATGACATGGTATGGCATGGTATGGCCTGGCATGGTGTGGTATGGTGTGCTTTGGTATGCTTTGGTATGCTTTGGTATGCTATGGTATGCTATGGTATGGTATGGTATGCTATGTTATGGTATGGTATGGTATGGTATGGTATACGAAAATTATGAAAAGGAAGGTATCCGAAATTCTGAATAAATAATTTAGTTGGAAATGGGTACGGTGATTGAGTTATTTTTCCAATTTAGGATACCCTCCTACTCAGGTCAATTTTGGATAAATAAAATAAACTTAATATCCTTTCATCGGCGCACACGCAATTTATATTACTTCAGGCAAGCCGGGGCTTGGGTCATGGAAGAGCGCAGTTTGATGTTTGTTAATTTCTGGTAGCTTTAATCCGTTCTTTGTTTCAACTTTGTAATTTAGACGGAGTTTCGCCCCGAACAGCTGAAGTGTTGGTTGTAATCAATATTAATGAGACAACTAAAAATGCTTCTTTCCTCGTACAAGATCTTTATAACGTCATCATTTTGGAGAATGCATTAGTTGGTTCAACTGTGCTTAAGTTGAACCTCAGAGATAGCCGTAAGGTTAGCTTTATTATGGTACTTAGACACAATTATTCTGATGGAGATTTTCTTTTATTCATTATTCTTTCCTCAAACTGTGAAATTTCATTAACTCAATTTATACCTCATCGTTAGATTTTTACGACACTGTACTATTTTAATAAACGTCGTTAATTTTTGGGTGTTAAACTCACCATTTGGTATTTGTCAAGAACATTAGGATCACTCTCTTGTGTCTGTAGAAACGTTAAACAGTAGGATTATGCCGTTTTCTCTGTACGCTAATAAATTCGAAGTATAAATTTTAAAACCCAGCAAAATACGCGAATTAAGGCCACAAACAATGTAGATTTTAAAAATGTTTAATTGGCCGAACATTTCGTTGCTACGCACAATGCAATCCATTTCTTAAAGACGAAATGCCAAACAAGTGTTGAATACCATTTATCTGCCATTGCAGGACGTCAACTCTGTTTTCAGTTTTGGAATCGTAGGAGGTAACGGAGATTTTGAAGTCACTTCGCAAGGAGAAATACGAGTCAGTCGTCCTTTAGACTATGAGGGCGTATCAACTTACAATTTTACGGTATGTGCATAGAAATTGAAATTAAAAATTACGCTGTATTTGCATGTATTTAAATCCAGCCATGTATTAATTGATAGCAGATGAAACTTCATCGATGCTTTGACAAACAGTTTACACGAACAAAAAAGGACCTTTGCTTATCAAGTAAAACTCAACCAGAAGCACAAGATAGTAAGAACTTATATAAACCACCTGTGGTTCAGGATCTCCAAATTGTGACCTTGTGCAATTTACCCCAACCTTTTAAGCCCTCTCACTACCTTTTTACCTCTTACCGCCTTACACGAGTAGCACTTCCACATTTGCTGACAATCTGTGACATTTGCCTTCTTTCTCCACATCAAATTACTATCTAAAGGTTGTTGTAACGGAAGTTCAACCGGTCAGTGGTTTAGTGGCCAATGCGACGGTAAATATAAAAGTTTTGGATGTAAACGAGTTCAACCCACAGTTTTCACATGATCGTTACCGTGGGAACGTCAGTGAAGGTGCCGAACCAGGAACATTTGTTCTCCAGGTTGGTTTTAAAATGAAATTATAGTGAAAAATTAAGTGTCAATAAATAAAACACCTGTGACCCTTTATATACCCACGGGACTTTAAAGCCCCACTGATGGGAGCTTCAACTGATTTAACTTTATGATTACGACAAACAAAGAGTAAAGTATCACCTAGAAAAATCTTGATAGATGTATGTGTGCGCGTGTTTCTTTGACATAGCATTCACTATCGCACTTTACCTTTGTCAAAACACTAGATAAAAGGAAAGCACTCACCTAAAAAGTCAAAAAAATGCAATTGTTTATAGGGTACTTTTTGTCTTCCGCGAGAAAGGAATGAAACTGTCACAAACCGCTTTGCATTGTAGTCTTAAGTGTAGCTATATCGTCACCATCATTGAGTTTTTCCTGTCATATACTTTTTACAGTGGCATTACCATTGTGAATGTTGTTATCGTCTTCATAGTCATTCTCATAATAACCATTATCGCTAAGCTTTCTCATATTGCAAAATACAAATATTATCATTGTCATCTTCATCCCCATCCTTAACTACATCTTCCTCCACCTCGTTTTACATACAACTATTTTGATGATTATGATTATGATTACAATCATCATTATCATTATCATTATCATTGTCATTATGACTATCATTAGTGTTATGATTATTATAATTAAAATTATTATTGTTGTAATATAATAAAAAATGTTATGGTTGTCGCCCTCATCATCATAATTATCATGATCATAATCAAGATTATCATCATCATTTTCACAATCAAAATGATTAACATTTCGGCTTCTGTTGCCTCTCGCCCTTATCTTAAGTTTGTAGGGGCCTTCCGGTCTCGTTATCTGCCTTATAGATACTATTGAGACATACATTTCAGTGTATATTCGTAACAATTAATCGTTCATATCAAGGTATCAGCCACTGATGATGACGGTGACCATAAGGTGCTGAAGTATTCAATCGTCCATGGTGACGAAGGAAACAATTTCACGGTCAACAGCACATCTGGCGAAATCAAAACTGCTACCGTTATCGACAGAGAAGTCAAAGATCAATTCATTTTAACCGTGAGAGTACAAGACGGTAAGTACTAAGTTTTTCGTAGATTTGCCCATTTAACTCTTAATTTGATCAATTTAAAATGCAACCCGCAGTTTCTCTATCCATATCAGTGGTAATCATCCAGCACCTAACTTGATCTGGAAGTCTGTAAATAATTCGGGCTGGTTGTATTTATTTAAATCATTTAGAACACGAGACTTCTGTGTTCTGGCTGATGAATCGCTATACTATAAACAAAGGTTTATTCCTTCATTCTAGATTGGCCTTCTGGACGAACATCCGAGGTTGTGGTAATTGTGAATGTCCTTGACATTAGTGACCATCCACCATTATTCCTGATGTCAAACTACAGTGGAACTATATTTGAAAACGCTCCAATTGGTACCACCATATTGACAGTAAAGACCAGCGATCTTGATACGGTAATTGTTAGGATGAATGAAAAATTATTGACGAAATTTTTTAATGGGGATTTGCTGAATCAACTGTCACTTTCCGTCAACCAAACGCCTTATTCGTCGGAAACTTTCGTTAAAGTTGGAAACCTTTGCTGCATCAGTATTACATGCAGATGTTAAAAAAGTCACTTTTTGGTGTACTGTTCCCATCTTATAAAGATTGTGTGGCTGGTCAATAATATCAGATCAATAAGATGTGGCATTGGTCTTGTGCCATCAAATACTTTCCACCGATTTTCCAATAACAAGAATAACATCACTGGTCTATGTTAAAAACTTAATTCAGCTAAGCTACAAGTTATTAGTCTGAACCTAGATGTCAATAAATTTCCATCCATTAAAATTTACTGTGAATTGGAAATAATAGCTCTTGCAAATTTTGCAGACCACTTCGATTCTTGTCTGTGATGTTTATATCAGGTTATCATGAACTTTTGAGCACACTGCGACCACCTAGGTCAGTTTTTGTGAACTTTCACCTGTTGAAGTAAAACGCTTTGGATAAGAGATTGGACTTGGAGGGAGAATTCAGGGTAAGCCCCTTCACAGACAAGGCTTCAGAAAAAATACAGCTTAATTTAGGCAAGTCATGAATAGACAACGATAAAAATGCAATGTCTACGTCAAACAGATGAAACTGGTCAATAGCTTACAAAGTTGACCATTAGAAAGTGTTCATTAAATGTTTGTTCATTTGTCTTGACAATATAGGACATAAATTCACGTTTGAAGTTTTCTGTCGTTGGTGCCGATGGGAAATTCGATGTCACATCTGATGGAGTCATTTATGTGAACGGATCACTGGACTACGAATCCAATAATACGATGTATACATTTCAGGTATACTAGGAGTTTATGAGTACGCTTCTATTCTCATATCAAAACCTGTGAAATTAGTTTTGTTGGTCATGCTGACTTTCTCGAACGAGGAGACAGTATTCTCGTTCACCAATATCAATTAAACTTGGAGAAACGCTGACTGCTTACCAATTTTGCCTAATTATTTGCCTACCGTTTGTCTTTACAAGATTATAGAGCATTGCCTTTTTCCAGGTTAGGCTTATCTTGCAGATGATTGGGAACATATACTCTTATTTGGAGAAAACGACTTGATAATCATAATCAACCCGTAATAATAGTCATTATCATAATTCTAATTGTAATCATAATGATAATTTTAAAAATTCGGTGTTTTTGCTCACGAAATAGGTATATCTGCCGCTCTAATAAAGTAATAATGAAAGTAATAAGTATTTTACTATCACTTAGGTGACTGTTGAAGAATCTCCACCTTATTCACACCTACGACACAACGCTTCGGTTACAATAAAGCTGATGGATGTCAATGAGTTTAATCCAGAGTTCAACCAAACCATGTATAGTGCTTACGTCAATGAAAAAGATGCGATTGGAAAGTCTGTTACAGTGGTAAGGCTACCTCTATTGTCAATTCTCGATCACCTTATTGCGCCACTTGTTAAATTGTTTTGTTTTGGGAAAAACAATTCAACAGCTCATTCTATTTTCTTATATTTCTGTCTTTCAAGGTTTTTGCTACGGACAAAGATAGAGATTTCAGTCTCTTAACATACAGCATCATCGCTGGAAATAGCCGTGGGAATTTTACGATAGATAATGTCACGGGTCAAATTACCATCGCCAAATCACTTGACAGGGAATCAAGACATCAAGTTATTCTAACGGTTCGAGCCGAAGATAGTAAGTATTGGTTACAAATGATTTATGAAGCAGCAAGAATGCTACCGATTTCGTAAAAAATTCATTGTGGCAATACTTAGGGACGCAAAACAGGCACAGAGTCAGACGTCTGGTACCGTATTATATACTTTGTATCCATGGTATCTAAGTTGAGGCGTTGTTAACCCTTTCCATTCAAAGACCTCTCCCCTTGTGGAGCAAAATCGTCTGGCGTTAGCCAGAGTAAAATCAAAAAGTCGAGTACGAACCAAAAAGAGTTAATACTCGTGAGGATATATCTTTAATTTGTTTACATAAACGCAAGATAGAGTGTCCGACAGTGGTTTTTGATCTTACGAAAATTTCTTTTCATTTTACTTGTGAAAAATGATACAATTGGAACTTGTTCACGTACGAAATTTTTATTTCGCTTAAGAAAATCGAAGCATTTTTACCTATGGAGTGGTGTAGTTCAAAAATAAATGCGAACATTCATAGATGAAATTTTGACTTCGCACGTGAAATTGGAACACATTGACTTACGAAATGCCTGATTCACATGCGAAATAACATGTGACGTTTTTGTAAGGGGTTCCTCTCCTGAGCAATGCCTCATTGATTTTGTAGCTAACCATTGTTTATAGAATATACGGTAAAATACTATTTGGTTATTTTAGAATAGTCAAAAACATCAAAAATTGATTTTAATGACTTCTACCAACTATTTTCTTAATGTTTAGTTGCCAAACTGAAGCTGGTTGAAGATGGTTTATTAAAAACCATATTGTTGTTTCTGCATATTAATATTATGGTTTCCTTTTCAACTATCTAGATGGTAATCCACCTCGAACATCTGAGGTGACTGTGATGGTTGGTATTACTGATTCGAACGACAACGGACCTGTATTCCAATCATCTCAGTATAATGCTTCGGTTTCTGAGGATGCTGTGATTGGGACAACCATTTTGGCCGTTCAAGCTGTTGACCAAGACTCAGTAAGTTTCGACGTAATGATATAATTCGTATTAACCAATCTGTATCGAGCATTTGAAACTCTCAAGCCATTTTCAAGCGAAGATCGAGATTAAACACGCAAGAATCAATGAGCATGCACTGAATGTTTTATCGTTGTGATAAGAGAAGTTTAACAGCACGTTTTTGTGCAGGCAAAAATAGGAAAAATTCAAAATATTTCTTACACAAAAAGTCCGAACCTGATATTTTACTGAGCATTTTTACTCGTTCTCTTAACATGAAGAAACGTTCATTCAGAAAAGCTCATTTTCCCCATTTCGATTAAGCGTTTAGTTATTCTGACCTTTCAAGCTTCTTTTGTAAAATTATTGCACTTTAGCTGTATTTTCAACTTTCTAGACTCAGGACAGTTTAGTCTACCAAATTGACTCTGAAGATACCTTCAAGATGGAAACTCTTTTTGGACTTGGCTTTGTCGTGATTAACAAAGGCCTAGACTATGAAACAGTGAAGTCATATAGCTTTCTGGTAAGTACTATAATATAAAAGGATCTGATAGAAGAGCATTCTCCAGCCTGGTACTTTTGAAATTGGCAAGTGAGGCAGCATCTATTCCATCCATGCATCGTCCGTCTTCCGTCTCTGTCTTGTGGCTTTGTTTGATCAGGAAATTTTAGGTGGGTTTTTATGGCACATGCTTTATTTGGCCAAACTAATTACGGCACACTCTCTTTCATCCTAAAGGGCCATTTACACGTGCCATGTTGCACGTTGCGACTGTCATCCTGGTGTATGTAATAAACTCATGATAGTCTATGAAGCAAGATATCCGCTTAGGCTTCGCTGCAGTTTGTCTTCGACGCTCTCGTTAGTTAAACACATACTCCAAGATGTCCATCACAAGGCACACAATCGCACGTCTAAACAGGCCTTAAGGGAGTAAATCTCAGAGGTTATTCTCGTTAAGCGCCAGCAAAACTTGGATAGCTAATTGGCAGCTGAAAGTAAAAGTATCTGCCATCTTCCCTACTTCTTTTTATTTTAAATAAATCGAAACTGTTTTCATCATAAAGTGCCTCTTCCAATTCGAGAGAAATCAACCCGTGTACTTTTTATTCTTTACCATGATAACTCTTTTTCATTATATTGGGTTTCTTATTCTTTACGTTTTGTATGTTCTTAGGTGTATGCTGTAGAATTAACGGCCGAAAAACGAAACACTTCAGTTCGAGTTAACATTACTGTACTGGATGCAAACGATAATCGCCCTGTGTTTGGAAATTCCACGTACAGCAGTACGATATTAGAAGGCCTGCCACCTGGAACACCAGTTTTAACTGTGAGTTTAGTTCAAGTAATTGCACCTTAGCTCACCATCTAAGTCTTGGTAGCTCAATGGTTAGAGCGTCTCACTTGTCATCAGAAGGTTGCGGGTTCGATCCCTGTCCGGTGCTCAGAAATCCTTTTCTGAGGATAGAGCTTAACAAACGTTCATCTATCATTCAATTACTAATTGTTGAAAGATTATTTATGCTCGATAAATTTACCCCGACAAAATATTCGACATGTTGTCAGAGGAGGCGAAGCTGGATGAGCAATAAAAATTTGCTAACTCGTTGGACGTTTTTTATCGGCATGTTTCGGACTATGAAATAGTAAAGGAAATGGTCGTCAGTTGCACAGTAAAAAGTACCTTTATAACCACCGATATTTGTCTTAAATATAGTGAGATCAGCTGTCAAATTTAGATTAAAAACCAAATTGTAACGTCATGTGTATTTTAGCGTAGATTAAATCGCCATCGAGGATTACTCATTTATAGAGTTGGTGCGAATTTACTCATTTGCGCCCACCTGATACAAACTTTGAAAAATGCATTTTTCGTGCATTTGTCTTTTATAAACCAGGACATCATTTATTTTGATACGTTGCCTTGATACAATGAACAGTTCAGTTCTGTTTATATCCTCCTGTTACTGATAGAAAGTCAGACATCTTCACCTTACAAAGTTAGTAAACTTTGTAAGAAGAAAACTAGCTCAATCATGTATGAATTAACTGAATTTTATGACTGTTTTTTGCTATGTTGTAAAAACCATGTTAGATTATTATTTAATCATGTCGTAACATACAACCTCTTAATTTTATGATTAAATTAGAAGATCAAAATTAATTTCGTTTCCTTTAGGTGAGTGCTACCGATTCAGATGGTGAAGCATTTGGTCCTGTGTATTACGAAATCGTAGAAGGAGACCCTTCGGGTAATTTCAGCATAAACAATGAGACTGGTCTCATAGAAACTGGCACCGTATTAGACAGAGAACTTCAGCAGAATTTTATCTTGATAATTAAAGCCAGGGACAGTAAGTATCCATTAAAACACAAGAGTGTATAGGATGTGGGTTCATGAGAAATTCCCGTGCAAGAAAGTACTTGTCTAAGCCTCATGGG
Source organism: Heliopora coerulea (assembly GCA_030142905.1). Classification (NCBI taxonomy): domain Eukaryota; kingdom Metazoa; phylum Cnidaria; class Anthozoa; order Scleralcyonacea; family Helioporidae; genus Heliopora; species Heliopora coerulea. Next base: position 328,930 of record JASJOG010000049.1, read on the forward strand.
AAGATATGTTTTCAATCTTATGACACCTGTAGACATCTCGTCAGATGAGTAAAATTGCCTCGCTTATTAACAAGAATGAATTATGCAGGATTTCGCTGAATTAAAGGGTTATTTTGAGTTAAAACTTGACATGTAGAAATGTAGGAGACTATGAAGGACAGTTAGGAGAAATTCTGACCGTGCACGACGCAGGTATACAAGTTTAATCACTGGTTTTACTGGATTAACTGACCCGAAGATCATCTAGTGTGTTATCAGTCTTGCAGAGCTGGGTAAAAATGACTTCAACTGCAGCTTGAAGTTCTCGAACTTAGAAATTGGCTTTCTAATTGGTGTTGACAGACATGAGCTAACGATTATAATAATCAGAGTTTAATTATATTGAAAAAAGTATCCAATTATATCCATTTCAATGGCTCGACTATTTCTTTTCTGTAACGTCACTTAAAAGCCCTATTTCTAATGGCAATTCAAACATTTATTTCTGTAGGTGGTTCTCCATCCTTGACCGAAACGGTTACCGTAACAATCAATGTACGTGATAGCAACGACGCTAGGCCGCTGTTTATTGGTTCTCCTTACACTGTTGAGGTGGAAGAAAATACTCCTGTGAATACACGCATATTAAGTGTACAAGCTTTAGACATGGATAAGGTAGAAGACATTAATAAACTAAACTTCTATCATGTTTTCCTTTCGAAATGCAACGGTATCGTAATAGTTCATGAAAATCGAAGATAACGCATAAAATTAACAGAAACTGATCTAGCTACTCCGCAAACTGTGTGGAATTCTTTTCTTTTGGAATTCTTTTCAAAACGAAGCCTAGTTCAAAGCCTTCCAAGTGATTAGTGAATTGTAGTTTCCCGTCAAATTCGAACAAAGTTTATCTTCTTGTGCAAAGTTCGTAACTCGGCCTTGTTTTAAAGGGGAAGTGAAGGGAACATGAAAATTCCTTTTCCGAGGCGTTCTTCAGTTTGTGAAAAAATCCATGTTAATCCAAGAGTTGTGCTATGTGTACATGAGGCTTTTACATTGAATTCGTGATATTACCGAGTTAGAAACTGTTAACGTAGGTTACGATAAAATAGACGAAAATTGTTGTACATGAATTTTACCACCCCAGATGTTATTCGGGCGATCCTCAGTCGTAGCGTAACTAGAAATGACCATTTGGAGGATGTATCTGGGTTCCAAACGTATTTCACCTTACCCAATGAAAGGGTGGGTAATGAGTGCGAAATATTTCCACGAAATGTTAGTAGGAAATGAATTTCATAGAGCTTTATGTAGCTTTAATTTGTCTGCCTGTCTCTCTTCGTGTCTGTCTATTTGTCTGCCTGTTAATCATTCTGTTAGTCTGGGCTCTGTCTTTCATTCTATCTGTCTGGCTGACTGTCATTTATCTTGCTATCTGTCCCCGTCTGTCAGTCTTTCTGTCAATCTAAAAATCTTTTGCAATCCCTCTGGACGTTAATTTTAGCTTACTCTAAATTTCATCTTGAATCGTTCAACGACAAATGAACTTAATTGGAAGTGATTTTGTCGTACTTGCACACATTATCTTACATATGTCATTGCAAATATTTCACTTATTTACCAAGTCTGTATGTCGAGTTTGCAGGTATCGTACATTTCATGGAAGTTGGCTTCAAATGAACGTTACTCGTCACCGGCAAGGGATTTCGTTGTGCACAACCATGTACCAATGACGTTGAGCATTGCATCTTACGTCATCTAATGAACTGTATAACGACTTCATAATACAAGCTTAAGTTAGGCAGTAGTAAGATGGTATCCCTTTCAAGTTGCTGAGAGTTTTGTTATTAAAAATACCATAACTTCGCAACCACAAGTGATTGGCGAAGCTTATTAGATTTGGAAGAAGTTTTATTCCAACTCGATAATAGTGAACTCTGTCGCAACACAGTCATACGAGTGATTGCTGACCATCGGAGTAAAAGGTTAGGATGATCTACATAAACCTACTCTAGCAATCTGCACTTGAAGGGAACCGTCTTAGATGCATGTGCAGATGGATGGTTCGGTATTATGATTTAGTGTTAGAAGATAGTTCTAGAACAATGAGTTGGAAAAATTTTTGTTTATGTCTAATTCTTTGCAAACTTTTAGGGAGAAAATGGTGAGTATGCGTACTCACTTGTTGGAGCAGATAGTCTTTTTTCAATCACTCAGGAGGGAGATATTGGACACATCAGAGTGGCTGGATTGCTAGATTTCGAAAGAAACCAGACATTTAAGTTCTACGTAAGTTCTTCAATAAGTTACCCAAAAGTTTAATCTATTTTTGAAAGGAACGTTGTCAAGGCATTTTAGATAAGACTTCTAAAAATACATAGTTTTTAAAGGACTTGTTTGTGCTCAGAGAATTTTCAATCTCCTCAGGAAGGTAATCGACAAGTTTTTTCTTGACAAAGTAACCTTTCTTAAACCTCGAAATGTTCTGCTGTCTAGATAACCTTTAAAAACAGTTATTACTGGTTTGACTCCTGGAATTTCTGAAAAACTCCTGGAAATTTAAAATTTTCTTTCAGGCCTCTGAAAAACTCCAGGAATTTCCGTCTTTTCCTTGAACTCCTCGAAAACTGCGGAACTTTTCTCGCGGAGCATTTTAACGTAAACAAACTACTTTATGTGCAGATGTGTTTATTGGCTGCGCCAAAGAATAAAGACAGAATCCAGGGGATAAACGACATCTGCCCTGGAAAAACGCATAGTAAATTACTGGAATTTTAATATCTTAAATCCCTTAAAACCTTGCAATTATAGTGACAAAATGAATTCATCCAGGTTCTTCTTCGAAAATATTTTTAAAAGTAGTATGTGAGTGAGAAGAACAATAAATAATCAGGTATCTGTCGCTTAGTCCAGTTCTTTCTAAATAGGTTGTTGCCAAAGAAACAAAAACCGCTGAGGCAAAAGAAAATAGCGCATCGGTTGTGGTCACACTGTTAGACATTAATGATAACAGTCCCGTGTTTTCGAGATCTGTGTATGAGGAAAGTGTTAGCGAGTCTCCTACTTTTCCTAGTAGTGTTGGAACAGTAAGTATAATTTTTTCTATCAATAAGCAGAAATGGCTAATATCTTATAATAGTTAATTCTTATCATACTTAACCTATTTGAAGAAACCGTGTGCATGATATTAATCATAAGAATGAGTGAAGACTTTTCCTAGCTAATCAAAACAGAGGAAAATTCAATTACTCAAGAATAAATCGAAGTCAAGAACATAGACTACCCTGGGTAAGCACTTCAATATCAAGATGACTGAAAACAATGAGGTTCTCTTAATTACGAAAGTTTGAACGAATAAAAATTGATTACAATTTGCAAATTGAAATACTGAGAAGAATTAAAAATTTAATTATATCTTAATGTTTTATGTCCTTACATGCATTTGTTTTTAAAAATTTTCGAATATGTTTACTCAGAATTATCAAATTGTGTAGTTGACCGAAGATCTTACAACAGACAATTCCTCAGTTTAGCTTAGCTCACAGAAAACAGACACTATGTATGGTTAAAGGAACTTCCATTTATGCAATTCACGTATCTAGTGTTCAAGCTTTGAACCTCCTAGTGTGTTGTAAGATCTTTGCCAGTGTATTATGGCACCGATATACGGAAATTTGATTAAATATTGGAATGAAATCTGGATTTCGACTTTGTTACAAAATGGGATCCACCCAGGTTTATAAAAATTCTTCATAAAAAAAAAATGAACTTCAGTATACAAGTCTGATGCTCTACCGAACCATCAAGAAGGCTGAGGTTGGTTATAGACCTTGGCATCGAATGATCAGTTATATACATCGACAGTTCGATTATATTGACCGATGATTTTTATTAAGCTAATGTAATCAAAATTAATCACATCGTCTAAGAAATAGTCAGCAAGTCACACGCCATTTGTTTTTCATTTGGAGAGAAGACATTTACGACCGAAAGGGTATCGTTTTGAAGTAACGTTAGAACTGAAAAGTTGGTCTATGTATTCCTTACATTTGAAACGAGGCCTTTTAAAAAGATTTTTATCCTCTTATTCAAGGTTACCGCTTCAGACGAAGACAGTGGAGCTTTTGGTCGTGTGATGTATTTCATAATTCATGACGACCATAATGGCAATTTTACTATAAATAACCAAACCGGTGAAGTTTGGACGGGAATGATATTGAATCGGGAATTTCAGGACAGATATGTCCTAACTATTGAAGCACGCGATGGTAAGCATTTATGTTGTTGTTGGTGATAAAGTTTCTGATGGTAATGGTGGAGGTGATGATGTATGTGTTGCGTTCCGCATATCGGTGTGATGGTGTTGGTAAAGTGAAGGTAAAGTAAAGGTAAACTGTATTTATTTATACTGGATAACTCTATCAGCTACCTGAGCTGTTCTCCCTAGAGGTCCAGTAACGGTCACCCCTCATGAGTCCAGTTTTACTACAGGAGAAAACCGGAGTATCCAGAGTAAACCTGCGATGTTTGATAGAGTCAAACTGGACACCACTCTTCTCACATGTGACAAAGGTCACGGAGCCGGAATCGAACCCTAGTCACAGTGGTGAGAGACACGTGCACTACCACTGTGCCACCAGCACCCCTTTGCAACGGTGCAAAGGTGTCAATGTGCAAGGTGCAGGTGTAAATGTTAGTGTCCCAGTCGTTTTTGATAATGAAATTGTACTTGTGGGTAGTATTGGTGCTTTCTTTTTCACTGTTGTTCTTGTTCTTGTTGGTGAGCTCGTTATTTTTGCTGGTGGTGTTGTCATTTGTTTGTACGCTTGTGAATTTGTTGGCCTTTTATTCGTAATTCTTGAGGTTGGTCAGCGTTACTCTTTGGCGAAGTTACTTTACTCTTTTAGCTTTAACAAATGACGTCATCTTAGTCTAAACTTTAGAATTTCAACTTATTATTAAATAAATCTTTCTTCCTTGTTTGTTGAAACTTGTTATATTTATGTCTACTATCCGACTTTTTATCTTGACGATATAAAAATATGATACTGCGTAGACAGTGTTAAGTAAGGTAAAAAGTTGAAAAGTTAAGTTCTTTGCGATCAGTCAAGTGAAATTAAGCTAAGTTAAGTTTAAAGGTTAAGGTAAGTTAGTAGGTTAAGTTAGGTTCAATAGGTTAAGTTAAGTTTAAAAGTTAAGTTTAAAAGTTAAGTTAAGTTTAAACACTAAGTTCTTTGCGATCAGTCACGCCAGTTACCGACCTTTGAACTTTTTATTTTTACGAATTTCTTGACTTTAGGTGGATCTCCTCCACGAACTGCCGTAGCAATAATGATCATCGCGGTCACCGACAAGAACGAACAACCTCCAACATTCCAAGATACACCTTATGAAGCAGCGATTGAGGAAAATAACGCTTATTCCGCTTCTCCAATTTTAACGGTATTTTTTAATATTTTTCTTTTCCCTTATTTTGATATGAAATTGTTATTCCAGATTAACGTCAGCTAAACTTTATAAATATTTTTTCGTCAAACCGGTTTAGGTGAAAATAATATCACTAACTTCAGTTGCATTATTTTCTTGGATAAACTAGTTTAGTACCGTTAATATTCTACCTCAAAATCGTCCTCAAAGTTATATTAATTAAAAATTTACTCGAGGCGCTATTGCTATAGTTATATTCTCCCTTGGCTAATCACTGTACTTGCTTTATCTAATTCATTTTATTACTTGAATTCAGGTCAGTGCTACCGATCCAGACCAAATGGATATAATATATACTTTGCAATCTAGCTCACAGTTTACCGTTGAACCAACTACTGGTGTTATAAAAGTTACCGGGAGCTTTGATCGCGAAATGAAATCTTTTTACAACTTAACCGTAACGGCAACCGATCAAGGAGGTTTAAACGCATCCGAACAAGGTAAATTATTTCGAGCTGGATTTTCCCGCTGAAATATATACTGAAAAAAATTAAACTCTTGGGTAGATATTCTGGCTTTAAGAAATAATGTCTGCGGGACAAGATAACATTTCGTAATTTAAGAAATATGTGTGTCTTAAAACAAGATTTTTTCCTAAAATAGGAATTTTATTTTTTCCAGTATACATACCGATTGTTCGTTATTGATAGGGTAACTAATGAATATTCTAATGTTTTGTTATAGTCCATGCTGCTGTTATTGCTCTGAATATTGTTGATTTTGTTGGTGGTGGTGTTCTTGCTGATGTTGTAATTCTTGTAGGTACTGTTGTGGTTGATGTTGCTGTCAATGCCATTTTTTTAACCCCAGTTATGGAAATACTGTAGCTGTTATTGTTGATGAGGTCGTTGTTCTTGTCTTTGTTATTTTTGTTATTGTTGATATATTTGTTGTCGTCGTCATGGTTGTTATTGCTGCTTATTATTATAGTAGTTATTGGATTTTTTACCTTCCCTGTTGATAGTAATGTAAGTCTTACCCACCCCTTCGGGCTTGTTTCACCAACAATTGTTTAAGAATAGCCGCTATTCAAAACTTTTTCACTTAGTTTATTTAAAGAATTTTGACCATCCTTTGCTTTCCAGTTATTATTCAAGTGTTGGACACAAACGACAATACTCCGCAATTTCTCAGCACTACTTATCAAACGACAATTCCTGATAACACGACGGTGGGAGTACACATAATAACTGTCTCAGCCACTGACGCAGACGAAGCGCACAATGGAGAAATCATATTTTCACTACTGGGAGCTGAAGGAAAGTTCATCATCAATCAAAGCTCAGGTGATCTGATATAATTTTTTGGTTTGGCTATAGTAGGAGCTTGCAACGCTGAATACCATCTCAGAACCCTGGAATCTACATACTGTGTATAATGTCCAGTATCCGAGCCCTTTCAAGTCTCGATATCGCGCCCTGTTGTCCTTTTTCCATGGTGCAGTATGCTTGAGTGTGATTTGCTTGTGGAGAAAATATTGCAGTTACGTGGAGAAGTTATAGTTATACAGATTGGATGAGATGTTTAGCGAGAAAAGATATTAGTTAATCATTTCTATCTTGACAGACAATCGTAGTGAAAGGTTGTACCTTCCCGAAATAGAAAACTTCACTGTGTTTCCGTCAAACTTTGTAAAATAACAAGCTTGCTACTCACACTCCGATAAGACTACAACCATTATCTCTCAGAGTAAAAGACCAATTTTTATTGAGGCGAAACCGTAGAATCTCTGTGTTGTTTATGATGCCGTATGCGCTGACGTGGGCTTTTTCATATTTCTATGGAGTTTCAGAGATCTAGTTTTCAAAAAATTACTGTATACTTTTTGAAATGTTATTTTAGAATTCATATTTGTGACACATATTTTGAAAGTAATGTTCAAATTGACCCTACGTCATCCGAGGTGAACAGACCTAACAAAAGTTATGTGGTCACTGTGCAAAACGTTTTTAATTCTTTTCAAGTTGATATTTTCATTTCGCTATATTTCTTGTTTTGTCCTTGAATTACACTACCTATTTTGTAATTGTTTATATTTATATCTACGTTGGTCTTTGAAGTGATACTGTGGCTGACATGCATGTTACCAGGTAGAAACAATAAAACTGGGTCTTACCCTCGCGTGTTCTGATCATTCAATTCTTAGGTGAAATTGCAGTCTCTGGGAAACTTGACAGACAGGTGAAAGCCACTTATGAATTACAAGTTGTTGTAACTGATCGTGGCATACCACAGTCAAGGGTGAACTCCACCAAAGTAATTGTAAATTTGATAGATTACAGCAATGGAGCTCCTAAATTTGAAAAAGTTGCCTACGTTGGTGTGATTAATGAAAGCCTTGGAAATACATTTATATTAAATGTTAAAGCTCATGATCCTGACGATGGCATCCTTGGTGAAATAACGTATAGTATTACTGGTAGGTATTTCTTACTTGCCATGTTACAGCATGAAACTTCCCATTAAAAACTGAAATTACGCTGAGTTTTAATGGCTTGTTCGTTTGGGCACTGGTAATTAAGAGAAACCACTGAACTCTATAATAACTGGAATGCTAACTTAAGTCAATAATTGGAATAGAAAGTAAAGTAAAAATGACAGAAAGGGAAGGAAAACACGCAGATTTCGTACATCCAATCAGTTATAGGCCATTAATTTTGTTCCAACTTCATTTTACCATCACGCGTTCTCATTCATCAGCCCATCTTGGAGCTGGACTTTTTTCTCCCGTACAGAACTGCAATTCCTCTGAAGTTTGGAATTTTTAAAGCATGACATCACCGTAAATATTTATCTTTAAGAGCTATGTTATGCTTCATCTGAATTATTTTCGTGTAGCAGATTCAGCAATCAAAGTCCTCAAATTTAAAAGTGTAATAAAATCCTGATTGTAATGTTCTCTCCGTTCGAGTTTAGCAGCTAAGATGGTTGAAATTCGACTAAAATTTATGTATCTGACACATTCTGATTTTTTTATCTTTTTATTTTTTTTGTTCAATTTTAAACGTCATTAGGAGGTAACATCTACCACGCTTTTCGAGTAAATGCCACTGGTGCCTTGTTTTCGACCATGGCCTTAGACTATGAGAATGACACACAAAAGATCTTTGATTTAACTGTAATGGCTGCTGATAAAGTCGGATTACAAGACACAACCCAAGTACGGATCTCCGTTGTTGACGTCAACGACAACTCGCCCAAGATCGTCAATATACCCTCTCCTGCGGAACTCAACATAAGCGATCAAGTTCCAGCCGGTATGTTCCCGTATTATCATTCACTAACTCTCTTCTAAAACCTTGAAAGAGTAAAAAGTTAACAAGTGCCGCAAAAATGAAATTAATCTAGTATAAAGAATAATTTTCAGGCAGAGTTGATCCTCAAGTAAACTTTCAAGGTTATAGTACATGAAAATGCTTTTGATAAATTAGGGCCATTGCTGAGCCATTTACGATGGCATGTACAATATGTTATCTTCCGTGTTTTTATTGAATATACAATGCCATTAGTCAAGCTAACTTCAATAAACTTCAATACCATTACCTAGGCACTTTGCTCTACGTTTTACAAGCACAAGACCTCGATTCCGGAAGCAATGGAGATTTTGAATTCTTTGGCGCTGCAATTCCAGAAAACCTGACAATTGATCAGACGACTGGAGTCGTTAGAGCCAAAACTACGTTACAAAACTCAAATTCCCCAAGGTAATGTTGTCTTCTTTTTGAACAACAGTTATTCTCTCATTCCAAAAACAAATACTAGATGATATAGAAACCTTCGTCAAGCTCGTATCTTCGAAGTATGTTTCTGGACCTCTGAAGGGGGATCAATCCCGTGACCCTCTGTTTGCTGGTGAGACGTTCTAACCACTAAAAAAGCAAGACTCAGGAAGAGAGCAAAGTGACATACGTGCTATTTAAGCCTAAAATATCAGGATAATTCTGTATTGCCTTCAGAAATGTCATGCTTGAGACTACCACTTAGGCAATGCTTGTATCCATCAATCGAACAAATGCATATGTAAAAAATGTCATGTTTCAGTGCGAGTCCTGAGGTTTAGTACTTGCAATTGAGTAATGATGGAATGAACAAATGATGAATTACATATCTTTCACGTGAACTCCTTCACGATGAATGAAGTGAAGGTAAAATTTAGGTATATCCACCTACATGATATGAGACAAAGTCTCTTTGCATCATTAATTGTAGGAAGATTCTTAATCCGCTGAATATTTATGCTTTTTGAAAAAATACATTTCTGTTCTCCAAACGGGCCACTTCTTCTTACTAGCCACACTTCACAGCTTTATTCGGTGTGGATTTTTTTCTTTAAGTTCTAAATTGGATGCTATGGCAATATCTTTTAAACTTATGTGCTTTGTTCTAGTATATTATTGACAGTGCACGTGGAAGACAAAGGAAATCCGAAGAAATCAAGTGCGGACTACAATATCACGTTCAACTTAATCCCTAATCCAACTCCACAGGGATTCCTTTTACCCACTATCACTGAGGCAACTGTGTTTGAGAACTCTTCGACTGATGACGTCATTGCTGTTATCAACACGACACAACCAGCTGATAACTTCACCATTGTTTACGAGTTACCAAGCAGTGGCCATTTTAAGATTGACAATAATGTAAGTGGAATTTTCAGTTCTTTCGCACAAAGCCTGTATTAATTACTGGGTTTGGTCATTTTGCTCTCGGATTTGGTCGATTCGCACTCTAGTTCATTCGAGCTGGATTTTGTTGACTCGCATTCAGTTTTATTTGTCACATATCAATGGACCTTATGCTAAACATACTAAATGGGAAAAGTCATTTGAAGGAGAACTCCAGGCGTCTTGTTGAAATTAATCCATCATACGTATATGCGGAAAGAGAGTGTATTGTTTTTCACTAATTGGACCGACCAAAGGGCAAGCCTTGTGTTCTTCAGGATCTCCAGAATCTTAGATCTGGATTCAGATACTTCGAGGGTTTGTTGTTCAAAGCACGATTAGCGTTAATCCAGGGTTACCAATTAGTCTGTTGTTTTGGTTTTGTTTATTTTGGTTGAAAAATCAAGCTCAGATTTCACAGCTTAAAACCTTTTTGTGTACACCAGAAATCTGTTAAACAAAATTCCAGCTTTTCCCAGCAGCATGATCGGAAAGTTTTCCAAAAAATTTTCGTTGATCCTGGATTATATTAATCGCCTTTCGAACAACCGGGCCCAGGATTTTAGAGATTAAATCTCTGAGGTTTGGTTTGTAACATATTTAATTTTTTAAAAAAAAAAACAAAACAAGTAGGACGTTCACTGACCAAAATAAGTGATTGAAACGAGCATTCGACTACCAGACTGTAGCCTTCAAATATAAATATGAAGCACATGTTTCGCATCTATTAGATTCGTTCCTCTCTTCATGTTGTATCTCATGTCCAATTATCAAGGGTTCGATATCTCTGGCAAAACAACTAAATCGTGAAGTAGTGGATGGATACAGCTTACTTATAAAGGCATTGAAGGACGGAAAACAAGCTCTAGGTTATGTAAGTATAATCTCGGAAAATAGATTAGGAATTTACTTCTTCCAGAGCTAATATAGAAGGCAACTCTGAAACTTTATATCCTTTTATTAACCTTTCTAATTTTGAACTACCTTCATGCTAAAATCTTTAATATAATTAAAAGATCTTTAAAACAGGATCATCTGAGGTTAAATGTTATTGACAATTACGACGTTTCGAACAGTTTAACTCTTCTTCATCGGGTTTTCAGTTTGTTCTTATTCGGCTTAGGAGATGAAAATTAAAAAATTACATAATGTCGGAAATACTATCGTATCAGAAATTACATAAAAAAATTACATAGTATCAAACACTATTACCTTCATGTTATTCCACACTCTCCTTCCCTGCACCTCCTTTCTCCTCTATTCTCTTAACCTTTATTTCGTTCATTTCCATCATTAATAAATTTAGTTTTGTTAAAAGAATTTTTTGTCATTTCTAACCTTTTTTCCTAAAGGTGTTCATCACTGTGCTTGATGTAAACGATGAAACCCCAGAGTTTCCATTTAATGTTTACAAAGGCGAGGTAGAAGAAAATTTATCACCTGGCAGTGTTGTTCTAGTGGTCACAGCTGTAGATAAAGATGATCAAGCTCTGGTAAGACTTCGTCGTTTTTTTATTTTTGCTGAGTTGTTGAAATATGGGGAAAGATATATAACGAAACTACTGAGACATATAAAAATTATCTTTGTTTCAACTGATCACATCTTTTACTATAAGACCGCAATTTTGGTCACGTATTTAAGCAGAAGTATTTTTTTTAACGTTTTAAATCTGTTTTCTTATTTTTTCTTTAATATATTGTTATGAAATCTTTGTTAAGATTATACTTTTGAAGTGGAAAGGGTCACAAAGTGTCGTTTCTGTGCCATTTATATTTATTACATGGTATAGTCAGTGGTTTTGGCCATTAAAAAGTTTTAAAGTCTCAAAAGTTTTCAGAGCAATCTTTGTTTCAAAGATGAGTCTGTAAAACTTTTCCATAAGCATAACTGATACCTAAACTATACAATGAACTTAAACATTAGTTGGAACAACATTGTACTGTGTTTTACCGAACATATCAAAAGACCATCGAAAAGTACAATCATGTTCCTTTATTTGGGATTCATTTCCAAACTTCATTGTTGCAATGCCAACCCCTGAACACTTTATTTAATGAAAGTATTTGATACTCAGAAAGTTTTTCTGTTTATGACATTCAGTTTTATCTTTTTCGAACTATTTATGTACATCTTTTAAGGTTGAATTTGCGTTTAGTATTACCGACTTCTCGAGAAATTTATTGAGATATCTTAGTAAACTATTCTTTGGACTTTAACCTCTTGTTTAATACATCTCAGTGCAGAACTCGAGTTTAATTAGTCAAAACGTTTTACGCACAGTGATATAAAGAGTCGTTTAATTTTCTTTTCATCAGATATCGTATTCGTTCGCATCTGGCAATGTCGGTGATATATTCAATATTTCTTCAGCTGGGGAAATACAAATTGCCAAATCACCCGATTTTGAAACCACCAAGTTCTTCAACCTTACGGTAAGTTCTACTTAGCCTTTTCCCATATTTACTCGTCATCTTGTCGACGTGATTTTCCAGAAAGGTATTAAATATACCCATAAATCAGGTCATTGACCAGATTCGGGTAACTACCTTTTAAGGGATTTGTAAACTTCTCTTGTATTTTAACTCATCGCCCGTCATAATACATGGCAATGTATTATGTCCAGGAATAAGTTAAGTACTCAGATGATGAAGGTCGAGTACCAAAGAGAGTACTGCCTTTCGTCTTTAAAACCTTTAAACAACTCTAGGAGAATTTTGAGTAATACACATGATTGAGTTCTGGACTTTAAAAAATATTGATTTCATTTCCGAACTGGTGTATCAGTGCAGCCTTCGGATGTAGTAGTGAGTATCACACATTTGTTTACACAGTTCATTGAATTTAACTTGAACTTGGTTTTATTACAGTTCTCCCTGATGTCGTTCGTAGGTAGTTGCAAGTGATGGTGAGAACGCGGGATCTACGTTTGTGGAAATCACTGTCTTAGGTGTGAACGACAACGCTCCTACCTTCAACTCCTCTTACAGCTCTTCGATACCAGAAGTACGTCGATGGACTCTTAAATATCTTACTGAATTTATCAGCCCCTTTTTGACGGCCACAGTGTGTTGCGCATTTTCATTTCCATTTATTTTAGCCCTTCCTGTAAGCTTTTTCCGAGAAGATACTTTCGTAATAAAAAGGAGTGTTCAGCAAACGACTATGCATAAGACCTCAGTAATTCACATATAAGATGTTGGGAATGTATAAATTATTTACTATAAGTTGTTGCCGATACAATATCTCGACCAGTTATTCATACTTCAACGATGTTGCCATTAGTCGCACCGTAACGATGCTTCCAATATTTGTCAAACATATATTCCCGCTTCCAATTTATGAGTTACTGTCACCTCCTATAACAATTTTGCTGGGCAAAAACTATAATTCTTTGGCCTTTGGGAGTCTAGTGATGAGCGTTTGTATACCAACTGTCATCGTTAAATACAGGGATGATGAAATAAAACTGATGCCCCTGTGATTAATCTTCTGTTATCCACTACAGGACACACCAGGTGGTAAATCAATTTTGAAAGTATCAGCTTTGGATGCCGATGTTGGTGATACTGTTGTATATTCCATATCAGGTACAATCTTATAACAAAGTGAGCACGTTGTCTGAAAGTTTGTATCAGTAAAACAGTTAATTTCATAAATTTCTCTTCAAATAGCTGCTACGTTCTCCAAAATTACGTGACCTCAGATTCGGTAAACAACAAACATTCAGTGTCATTTTTATGCTTCAGGTCAAAACTGTTTCTAAGGTTTTTTTCTTGCTTTCTTACTCGAGGGAGGACTGATTTTTTCCCCTACATAAGTTCTTTCATATTGATTACTTATTAACCGAGTGTGAGGTCTGTACGGGGAAGTATTTGCCTGAGGTTTTCGTACAGACTGCTGCTTCGTCGCTCGGTCTGTACGGAAAAACTGAAAGCAAATACTTACCTGTGCAGACCGAACAAACGAGGTTAATAAGGAATTTATTGTATGGCTTTTGGTTCCCTTCCTTCACCGCTTTTAACGAACTTTTTAGTTCTTCAGTGAGCAGCTTAGGTTTACTTGCTTGTTTTTGTCTATTACTTCGTGCTTTTTTATATCAATCCACCTAGTTTTATGCTTAAGATTATTGTTGAGAAGATTTAAATACTTTTTTTGGTAGTTTTTCATTGTAAATCTTTTTTAAAACGTACCTGAATCTGGTTTGTTTACCTTCAAATCAACGCGGAAATTTTCCCGCGCGACTAACTATGAAACTCATACAACAAATTCGACATTTAATGACATAATACTGACGTCAAAGAACTCATATATTCTTCTTCGGTTCCATCAGTTCAATCTAAAAAATCAGTCTCAAAAATCGATCTAACGTTACGAAACGGACTATTATATACATAAACTATTTCTCCACATAATATATAACAATACTAAAGAACATGCTTGCACTCCCTCATTTTTAGGGGATGAAGGAAGGTTTACAGTTGATTCCATAACTGGTGTTATTGCTACGACGGCCAAAAGTCTGGACTACGAAAGCCAAATATCTTATTCTCTTAACATTACTGCAACTGATACAGGAGGACTGAAGGTAAAGTACTCCCTACGTACATGAGATTCTTAAGGATGTTATGCACCATATGGGCGACCTTCGAGTTACAGTAGACGATACCAGGACATCAGTGAGGCGCAGATACACGGAAAATATTTCTGTACCTCAGACTGAGATCAACACCGTAACCTACTGATTACCGGTGAGAAGCACTCACCATCCATATTTGGTTCCTTGTTATGTAAATCTTAATTACAGTATCTCATGACGCAGCCACAATTCATTGTTTCAACAGAAGCGTTAAATCCTTTATTCCACTCATTAGTATTCAAGTGTGAGATAACCTTTCAAAAGAGTGTGATAACCACGTATCACGCTGCTCTCCTTTGAAAAGAGTGTGATAAACTGCCAATCGCATGCTAATGCACGGCCGCTCGTGCCGGGTAACTTGACTAGCAATGTTAAATCCTTTGTCACTCTCGTGACCTTTGATTTACTCTTACATCAAGTTTTTCAATACTCAATTCAGCCGTGTGGCTGCAATGTATGAATGTTGGTAACAAACTAATGTAATACTTATACTAATATTATACACAGTACTGCGCGCGTCGGAGATTATAGTGTTATTGCAGATGACGGGAGAACATTCGTAAAGAAGGTTCACGTACCGTTGAACATGACATTCTCGTCACTTTGGCAAGATAACTCTCAAACTCATTAATAATTCATGACCTAACTATCCAATCAGACGAACATATTTGGTCATGTGCATGTGTTTTGAAACCCTGGTAAAGGTCGCGTAAACTGAATTCATAATTAAGAAATCAGATAATAAACGGCTCTTACTTAGAACCGTTTATTACCACATTTCTTAATTATAAATTCAAAATAGACGATTGAGAAGCTATTTCATAAACTCGTGTTTTACCAGGGGTTACAAACACGAGAGAACAATGAAAATCACGAGGCCGTGAACCGAGTGATTTTCATTGTTCTCGAGTGTTTGTAAAACGTGAGAGGATAATGAAAATCACTCGGTTCACGGCCTAGTGATTTTCATTGTTCTTTCGTGTTTGTAACCCCTGGTAAAACACGAGACACGAGTTTATGAAATATTACTTAAAATTATAATATGAAGCAGGTTTTTTTGTACATTCGTCATTCGAATTTCATGCGTTTTCCTTCCAGTCGTCCGTAATGGTGGCAATAAATCTGACTGATTCAAACGATAATAAGCCAATATTCCAAGAACTATCTTACAACGTCACAATTCCAGAAAATCATTTGGGAGCTCTACCTCTTAGTTTAAACGCAACTGACGCAGATGCAGGCAATAATGGAAAAGTGACATATTCTATTGTTCCCCCCTCGTCCTTATTCTCAGTTGACCCAGTGACGGTAAGTTTATCTGAGAACTTTACTCCTTGATAGCTTGATGCGAATCTAAGCACAACGTAATTCTCAAATGAGTGCCATGAAATAAAGGATACAACATTATAAAGGCCAAACAGACGTTTAGATTTTTTGGAGGATTTTTTTGGGTTGTTTTTTTTTTTCACTTTTTAGCGTCATTAGGTTTCAAAACGTCAAATGTCTTTTTATCGTTGATTACAGGGAGCCATCAACAGCACAATTTCTATTGATGTCGATGATGTCGGAATTCCCAAAGACGCTCAATGTCGTGGTGTTGTGATTCTATTCGTACAAGCAGCGGATGGTGGGATTCCACGGTTGATGGATACAACAACTGTACGTACAATATTTGGAAAAACTGATCACACGAATTCAGCATAACGATTTAAATTCTTCTTGGGTCAAAACCATAGAATGGGAACAATTATCTTCGTCCCACATTTGTGGGGAAAACTCCTTGTCTCCACTATTGTTTCTTTTGCTTTTTGTTGTTGTTGTTGCTTTTATTTTTTGTTGTTGTTGCTTTTATTTTTTTGTTTTGCTTTTTTATTCGTTTTTTATATCTTTTTCTCCACAAAAATACTATTTTCTTTTACGATATTGGCCAGAGGAAACGAATTTTTTCTAGAGATTTAGATCAAATATTTTTCTTGTGATCGTTCGATGACCTCCCGTTCAGGGAGTGATTTTTTTTTCTATTTCTTTCATTTCCCAGTTAGACTTCTTTTTGGGAATCTTTTTAAAGTCAGTCATCTTTTTTTCTACAGGTCACTATCTTAGTTACAGATTCCAACGACAACAAGCCGATCTTTTCCAAGTCTTTCTACGAAGCGCTTATTTCCGTGATTGATACCGGTAACGTGCTGCGCGTGGAAGCTAGCGATAGAGATTGTGGCAAAAACAGTGAAATCCAATATTCTATGACATCCGGTAATTAATCTCCTAAATATTTTGAAACAACCTTTGCCAACTTAGCTAGAGAAGGTAGTAATATTGAATGATTTCCATAACGGAGTCTTTCGAATTAGTGGCAGTTGCATGGGACGCCTTTGTGTTTTTGGAAAGGCCCGGCCAATTCACTGTAGTAAGCTAGATCATAGGCTCCACCTACACGATAGAATTGGGGCATTACAGTTTGCCTAAAGTTAATATATGAGCAAACTTTAGCTGGAAAATGTCTGAGCTAATTTGAACGCCAGTAAATAAAAGTGAATTACTTGTACGTTAATTGAAAGATTTTTAGTATATAGAATAACATTTTCTGGAACACCTTCTTTGACGTTTCTACATAAAAACCAAACAAACAAATGCCTGTCTTATTGGAACACGAGGTGAGATGAATAAGCTGAAGGTTGCGATAAAGGGTGACGAAAACAACGTTGAATCTTTCCTGTCCACATAACTTCCATTGGCGAGTAAAATCGCCTGGCTTTAGCAAGAGTAAAATGGTACAACACCTATCGGGAAAAAGCCCCAGTTGAAAGCAAATTTGTAACTGATAATAACTAGATACTATGCAAGAAATAACGTTTGGTACGTCAAACTTGATTTTAGATAATGGCAGCAGTCTGTTTCAAATCAATGCAACAACTGGAAATGTTACCATTAAAAAACCTTTGGTGAGTTTTTCAACCACGACATTTTGACTTAACCAGTGACAAAAGGCTAACGAGACAGGTTTCAAATCTGTTTCAATTTTATAGTATATTTTCCCTCCCACTTTGGTCACAATACATATTTTATTCAATGTTATCTGATACTTAGATAACGCCTTTATATTCACCGTTAATAATAATTGACTGTTTTGATTTAAAAAGTTGAATTTCATGCATGAAACGTCTTGCTTTCACGAAGTTTAATCTGACGCTATTCTTTTTCTTATTCCTCTACGTTTTATTATAGAATGGAAGTCAAGGTGTATATTTCTTGAACGTTACTGCCGCAAACGAATTAGATTCCTCGACGTTACAAAGCAGCGTCATTGTGAAAATAAACGTTATGGAAAACAAAAATTATGCTCCTGTATTTACAAAACCAGTATATCATTTCCAAGTTTCAGAGGGTGCTGAGATTGGATTCATACTTGGGAATGTTATAGCCACTGATGTGAACCAGGTAAGACTTCCATTGTATCTTAAGAGACAATTTTATCGAGCTTTGTCAAATCATCACTGTTTTTTTCATCGATTATTATCTGTCTCACGATTGATAAATCACTACTATTTTCTCATTGTATTACAAATTGGAATAATGCGTTTTAAGAGCTGTTGAAATGCTTAAATCATCAACCCTGTGCGTTTTCTTTCATTCAAGGGAAAGGATGGGATATTTATCTACTCGATACAAAATCCTGACCACGTGATGCCTTTCGATGTCGACCCAGAAAGTGGTTCTGTTACATTAGTGAGGGAACTAGATCGTGAAACACGTGAGAACTATACTGTAAGTAAAACTGTCAATCAGTTATGGTAAAAACTTCTAAGGTTGGTAACTGCGTTTCGAGTAAAGGCCCTTCGTTAGAGAAAGAGACGTTTTCTGAAATAGGAATGGCAACTAGACCAGGTTTTATACGAAAAGGAATTGTATAAAAGGGAGTCGTATAAAACCTGGTCTAGTTGACGATAAGACGATAAACGGAAGGCAAGAGGACGACAGATTGACGCTATCCTTGTCTCCGTACTCTGCGAGAAAACAATGTTCATCCAATAAGTTTAGTTTCCAAGACCTGATTACGTGAAGGCGTTTTTGATTTTGTTTCCATTATTTAAGATTCACTTTAAATAATGGATTGATTGACTTATTGATAATTGTATTGATTGATAATTGTATTGAGACGAAA
Organism: Heliopora coerulea; assembly: GCA_030142905.1. NCBI lineage: Eukaryota > Metazoa > Cnidaria > Anthozoa > Scleralcyonacea > Helioporidae > Heliopora > Heliopora coerulea. Next base: position 347,859 of record JASJOG010000049.1, read on the forward strand.
CGTTCTTTCACCTGATTCTTCGGCTGCGAAGCTGAGAAGTTTTGTTGCTTTCTTGATGTAGACAATTTTCTCTTGCATGATATCAATTTCTAATTGATTTGTCTTGCAGTTTGTTGTGGTTGCAAAAGATTTTGGAGAACCACCTTTGAGCCAGTTTGCAAGGGTTGTCATTACGGTTGACGACGTTAACGATGTGGTGCCAGTGTTTCCTAGTGATGTTCAAAGGTACGTTGCAATAACGTGACTAAATCAGCTGCTGCAGGATAAATGACCCCGGGAACGAATAACCCCAGGAATGAGTGACCCCGATCTTATGCCCTGGCTACTAATGAACGATTGGGCTTAGGTTCCGTTTAGTATTAGTATAGGTGCTAGAGTTGTAGTGAGCTATATTTTATCATAGTTGACTTTTTTCGTCAGAACTAGGAATAGGTCAATAGGGTCAACTATTCCCGGGGGATCCGTTTCTGTCCCAGTGGAATGTTGGTCGGGTATGTGGCTTATCGCCATTTCGCAAGGCAAGCATGCACCAACCATCCGTTGAACCAACTAAGACCTGACATTCATAGGTATACCATATAACCGACTACAAAAAAACGCAGTACTTTTAATCATCTCGTTTTCATTTTCATTGTCATAATCACTATCGTTATCGCAGTGGCGGATCCAGAGGGGTTTCGGTGGTTTCCATGGAAAACCCCTTTGAAAGTCTTCTGAATACAAGTTACTACATTTTGTCAGACTGAGTACATACTCAGCTATCTTAAATGTCCTGTAGTCCCGTTAATACTGCAAGTATAAGTGTCTCTCTAAAGTCCTCGAAGGCTACCTGAAACAATCTCACAACGTCTAATATTCAAAGATTATCCTGGGGGAGAATGCCCTCAGACCCCCCTTGAACAGTGTGCTTACCACGCCAATGTTCACCACTTAAAACATCCATTTACTATTCTAAAAACCCCCTTTTCAAAATTCTGGATCCGCTACTGTAGCGTTTTCATAATAATTATGATTATAGTTTTGATTATCATCATTATCCCTATGATTATCGTTGTGATTATCATCATCATTATTGATATACTATTATCGTTATTATTTGTGGTTAACCCCATCTAAATATTGTAGCTTTAGCGTGCTGGAAAACGTCACTGTGGGATCCCCGCTGGGTTCCGTCAAAGCCTTTGACGGCGACGCAGACAAAAATGGCAGCCCAGTGTACGTGTTGTACAGTGGAAACGAAGAAGGTTAGTTGTGAACTAGCGCAAGTTATCTTAATAGTTAGTGCTGTTTGCTCATTGCCAACCATGTATCATAAATAAACGTGTAAATAAAATAATAAATCCCGCCTCGAAAGAGTTATCTCTAGGATCATTAACTCTTTCCCGACGATGTGAGACTTCTATTATTTCACTTGGGCTAACGCCAGATGATCATACACGTAAAAAGGGGAAATCCCGCCTCGAAAGAGTTATTTACTCGATCATTAACTCTTTCCTGGCGTCGTAAGACATATTGTTTTACTCGGGCTAACGCAAGACGATTTTATTTTGGCTAATACCAGACAATTTTACTCGTCAAAGGGGGAGCTCCCGCGTCGAAAGTGTTAACAGAGTCATTCGTCATCCAAAATTAGTGGCTTGTTAACTGAACTACTGATATCTTTCTCTCCTGCAGGCAATTTTCGGATTGATAACTCGACGGGGTATATTTATCTTGTCAAAAGCCTAGATCGCGAAGTTGTTAGTTCTTTTCAACTTATTGTTCGGGCCTACAACCATGGAAGTAATATCTCTCGAAGGCGTCGAGACTTAGGTAACGGTTTCTTTTCAATTTTCAATAATCAGGGTTCCATGTTAGTGTCAGAAGATATCTATGCTTGTCAGCAATAGTCCGTTAAGGAAAATCAAATAAAGACAATTCTTTTTATTTGCTTCATTCCCTGCTTGTTTCTTTGTATATCATTTGTCTCTTTGTTCGATAATACCGACGAACATCATCAGGTTTTGAAAGCCGCAAAGAAAAGGAATCAAAGGGACATGGTTTGTTTGAATATGGCTACTTATTTAATTGCAAAGCCCTGATTATCCGTTTGTTAAAACTTCATATCTTTTCTTTACAGAATCTACCTACTCTGAAATCCGCGTTGTGATTAACATAAGAGATATCAATGATAACGCTCCTCAGTTTCTTCAGACCAATTACGTTGCAGGTTTGTTAGCGTTTTCTCCACTTCACCAAATTCGGGTCGGAATTTTTTTTAATTTTTACGAGGTTTTAAAATTTTTTTTAACGAATTACTTATATAACTGTGCACTATAGCTGTTCCAATAATGTGATGTTTTTCTTTAAAGGGTACAAAGTTTCCAGTCAACCTGGTACAACAGTAATAACCGTTCAGGTAATCGCAAATTTGGCATGCTTTGGTACACTGTAACGAAACTTTGCAATTTGAATTTCGTTTCATAATACCCTGAGGATGATTCTGAAATAGAATTGGTATACTGTACTTCTTATGTTTCACTCCTTAACTCGGCATAAGCATCCACACCGCTTGTGACATGTTTTCGGAGATTTTTTGATATGATTACAATAATAAGGACGAATACGTTCAGGTATCGACCGAACATACGACTGAGGTTCATGCATAATGACTTGATCACATCGCTTTTGGTTCTTTCATTGCTTTTAATGCTCACCTTGTTTTGCGAGGGAGCGTTTACGTTTACTTGCTTGGTTTTACCTATTACTTAGTGCTTTTGTATTTGTTTACGTAGTTTTCTGTATAAAATCATGATTAAAAGAATTTAGACAGTTCGTTTCCAGTTTGTTGAGTTGGGCGTCTGTCCTTGCTAACAAGCGTTTTCTGTTTATTTAGGCTCTTGACAAAGACGCTGGTCTTAATGGCAAAGTATTTTACGTAATCCAAAGCGGAAACGAGAACGGCGCCTTTAACATCGACAGTGCAACTGGTTCCATCACTACAACAACCGAAATTAGCCAGTTAACTCAGTCTCAAATTCGTTTGACTGTGACTGCTCGGGACTCGTCTATAGAAGAAGCTTCAAAACAAGCAACAGAACCTGCTACAGTAACGGTAATAATTTAATTTGTCTGTAACTATTTATCATCTTATATTTTTGTTTTTAAACCTTTTAACCATTAATCAAGGTATAATTCAATCACTTGGGACGATGGAGGTAGAATCTGAGACCTCGTAATTTACATTCAGAAATATTTAAAATCGTTGAAGATCCTCGATCCAAGCGCACGAGTCTCTCACTTCTGTGACTGGGGTTCGATTTTGGCTCTGTGTAGATGTCTGATTAAAGTTACCGAGGTCACATATGAGAGGAGGATTGCATGATTTGACTCTGCCAAGCTCCGCACGTATTCTTCTAATGTTCCTGTTTCTTCCTGTGGCCACACTGGATTCATGAGAGGTGGCCCTTACCGGACCTGTAGGAAGAACAACCGAGTTAGCTAACAGCGTTATCCAGTATAAATAGTCACTTAACCTTTAGCTTAAGCAATTCCGATGTTCTGAACTGAGTTGAGAGAATGCTCGCTTCACAACAAGAGCGGTATTAAGTGAAAAGTTTGCTCGCTGGTAGTGGTTTTTGTGTGTTTAAATTATTGTTATTTTTGTGACTAACATATTATTCATTAATTGTGATTAAGCAATATGTAAACGTGCATTTTAAATAGTATTCGGACTTTGAAATCTCAATAAAGTCCTCTGTCTCGTATTTGAACTACTACTTCTGAATTGCTATCGCTGATTTTGTTGTAGAACCCCTCTTTCTCTTGTTTGTCTTTACCAACATTCTTATTTCTTAGATTTATAAGTTAGAGTCTGACCCGCTTTCCATCAATATCAGCAGCAGCGCTGATCGAGAAACTATAATAAGGTAAGCCCGGAAAATTAATGTAATTTTAAATATATAAGGAGGTATTCAGCTTCTGCCAACAAAGCACGCACTGTTTTGATTTATAGTTTGCACTTCAGTGTAAATTTTATAACTTCTTGACTATAATCACCAAACGAGTTTACTTTTTAATGTGCTAAAAACGATCACTCGTGCGTTCGATTTTTCATAACAGATTATTATTTTTTCATGGTACAGTGTAATAGAAATTAAAGAAATAAGGTGGATGAAAAATAAATAAGTATATGCTGCATGACCAGCTATTATTTACATACATTACATTAGTTTGGAAAAGAATATTTTCTTGATTGTTACATCATTAAAGTATATTTCATGCATACAGTTTCATTTGTTTGTTTGTTTGGTTGGTTATTCAAGTTTGCATAGAATGAGAAAACAACGTGTTGTACATTTTTCAGCATTTTGAAAAACATAACTGGTCCCGGTTCAGAGATAGTAATTGAAAGTATAAAAGAAGATGGACTTCTGTAAGTACAACATGAGGTGACTTTTGTTTTACTTTGCGTTTACAAGTAAAATTACCGCTGTGTTGACCAGATATTTGTTTGGAGGAAGGAGTTATCGAAACGCCTGGTAGTACCTATTGTTTTGCATAAATTCTGTCTACCTTTCTTTTAATGATTCCCACTTTTCCCGACAGTTCAAACGTCAAATATTACGTCATAAGGAATGGTGATTTCTTTACACAGTCACAAATGATCAGGTACCATATTAAATATTGATTTTTCTAGCAGTTTTTGGTGTTGAATATCGTTTATACGCATCCTCGCAGTAATTTTTACTGTCCGTTTTATTTCTATTAGTTTTTCATACGTGTTCATACTGATTATTTTTATTCGATTTTAATTTTTCAGTCTTATCGTCAAGTTTTGTAAAGATAACGAAGCAGTTTGCAAGAAGTTTGGCATAAACCTAGCTGCCCTAAACTCTCCAACGTCCTACTCTCAATTGGGAGAAGAAGATATTTCCGTTCTTGAAGCAATCATCATAACTTTGGGAGTTATTGTCGGAATTGGCGGTCTTACGGGAATTTTTTTGCTATGCTGGTTGCGACGCAGGTTGGCATAAGTCATTTTGAAAATATATTCTTACTGTCGAACGCATGTTCACCCCCATCCAACCAAACCGACCACACCTGCACATGGACACACACAATTTTGGTACACGTGGAATAACAATCTGTCGTGTCAATGAGCTGTTCTAGCTATTCTCAAGAAAGATACTTTATTTCTCATCTTGAGCCCCAGTAGGAAAATTGGATTTCTATTTTCGTCAGGCCCAGAAAATACTTTCAGCAATGGACTCATCCAAAACGTTCGGAAATCAAACAGATTAGTGCGATATATATGTTGAAAATGTGGGAGCTTGGAGATATCCGTGGCTGCCGCTTTAGGTCGCACATATGTCGAACTTGCACCTTAGCTCTTTATCTGAGTCTTGGTAGCTCAATGGTTGCAACGTCTCACTGGTCATCAAAATGTTGCGGGTTCGATCGCCGTCTGGGGCTCAGAAATCGTTTTTCTGAGGTTAAGGCTTGACGAACGTTCATCCATCATTCATAAACAGATTAGTGCTAATTTTGCGCTAACATTGATGACATATGAACAACCTAGCCACATGTTTAAAAAGGCAAAGTGACAGATGTCATTATTCAATTGATATTCAAATATTGCACGATAACTGAGACCAGAAACTCATGCCTGTCTCAACTACTTTCTTTCACTTCGTCAAGACAACAATATACGTTTCCCCATTCATCTAGGAAACGATACATGCCTGTCTACGAACCTAGTGCATTTATTCTACCATCGAAAGCAGTATCCTTCGACGAAAAACCGCACTAGTAAGTTTCACATTTTTTGAGATCTGGTGTAATGAATGTTAATTGTGTACCTATATACTTATATACCAACTGTGCATACACACACACACACACACAAATGTATAAATATATACATATCTATATATATATATGTATGTATGTATGTATGTGTGTATGTGTGTTTATATATATAGTGTGTATGTGTGTTTATATATATATATATATATATATATATATATATATATAGTATATATATGTATATATAGTATATATATATGTATATATAGTATATATATGTATGGTATATTATGTATAAAAAGGTACATATGTATATCTGTATAAAGTTTTTAAATATATGCATTTAAAACCTTTATACATATATACATATATTCCCTTATATACATAATATATATGCCTTTATATACATATATATCCCTACATATACATATACACCTATATATACATACATAAATATACATGTCATTTATACATACTTAAATAAAAGCTTAGTATGCAAGTAAACTGGCCTGTTGTTTTGTTTGATTTTTTTTATCTGATTCTTCATTTTAGTTTCCAACCCAATCCAGAGAATGAAGTAAGTGTCACTTAATTTTTTTCACTCCATTGTGTGATTAGCAGGTCAGGAAACAAAACAAAACAGTTGAGATAACATGGACGTTGGTGTCTTGATGTCATTTATATATATAAATGATAGAGAAAATTGCATAAATTTTGGCAAATCTAAACATATCATAAGAAAAGCATGTATAGGGAAATCTGCGTCTATGAATACTTTAATCAACCTTAATACATTAGACTGGCCAAAGAATGTACCACAACACACATAACATATCTTCTCTGACCGTTAAAATGAGAATAAAATGGAGATACAATGGTCTTGATATGTTTATATGTTGATATGTTTTGTGCCATAATTTTTGCAATTTGCTGTATATGATATGATATTTGTGTATATATATATATATATATATATATATATATATATATATATATATATACACAAATATCGATAATGTTCGCCATTGTGCTTGAACACATTTAATGGTTAATTGTTGGCAATGACCATCACGAATAAGAAAATGTTGCGTCAGCAAAGATTTCCTCAGACGAAAAGCGATTGTATATGCTTGTTTAACCTGTGCGACCACCTTGAGCTCTTTCTATTATGCTTATTCTACTCCTATCAAAAACCCTTGTGTTTTCTCTTGAAGTACCTGTCATAAAACAAGCAGTGTGTTGTTAATATGATGACGTTTAAAATAATTATTGTTTATCAGGAATCACAAGAAGTGGAAATCCACATGGACGAAGAACGGTCGTCCGTTGATTCCGCAAACGAAGCGGCGGCATCATCTGCCTCTAGTGATTCAGCATATATCGAAAATACTGAGGCTATTGCGAGAGTTGACGCCTACATGAACAACGCATTGATGAACGACGATACCGATACTGACACGGACAGTTCCGACGATACAGAGCCCGCAATGTCGTCGCAAGTCCGAGTCGACGGCGGCTTGTCGTCAGGGTCCACTGAAGCTTTGGTGGGAACTTACAATATAACGAACTTATAACATACCCCTATCCCATTCTAATTATTTTAAATTTTTTTGTGTATCCGTCATCCAACTGAATGAGTATCCTGAATTTTCTATTAGATATAGCAACAACTTGTCCCCCTTTCATAAGTCTACCTGAATAATTATAAAGTCCATTTATCTGTATTAATTATTTTCTACTTCACTTACTTTTGACTAACTACGAAATTATTTGAAATAAAATTCCGTAATGCGATAATTTGGGAAGGCAAAAAGCCCTTTTCTGGTCGTGCACATCCATAGTTCACGAATGCAGGCGCCCTCCATTAGCCTGTTCTGGAGTAGAGACGAGGTCGTGACTGAAAAGACCAATGGGATATGAAAGCAGCAAACTTTGATGTATTGGATGGTGGATATTAATCGAGTACCTAAAAAGCAATGGCTCGAATAAAAGACAAGGTGGCGAAGGAAAGGGCATTGAGGAAGAGTAACTGAAGAAAAACTACGAGTTCAGAATCGCTAGGCTCGAGAAACAAGAAAGTTCGACGAATTATGAAAAATGTACCGGAAAAATAAGAGAATTAGCTAGGATTGCGATCATTTGGTCTCATAAGTCCATATTAACTCTTTGCTTCGACCATTCGCACCATTTTTAAGCTGTTCATCGAAAATGTCATGTTTTATCGTTCTCGACGGAACATAGTCAGTCCATGTGGATGGAACGAAAAGGTTACTTAACCCTGTAACGCGCAGAGTCTAATATCGGTCACTGGAACAAATGAAGGAGTAAACAAAGTCAAAAGCAAAAGATAAAAATTCGTACATTCAAGGGTTAACTTAGTTACTCTATGATCGAAAAGGTTTTCTACAAACGCCACTGGGAATAATAATCCTGTTGAATTTATAAAAGACTTCCTGATATGGGCATTCAAACTAATAGTTTGATTTTGGCCGAACGGGAAGACATTTAATTTGGTTTAGGCTTTAGTAGTTCCAAGTGGCCTTCAAAAGAAATTGACTTGGGCTGCGTTTACAGGAGATTTGGCGTTAGTTTCATCTCAGAGTAAATCCACGTTAGAAAGAATGTTTCTTTTGAATGCTGGATGCTTATCTGTCAAATACCAGCATCACTATGCATTCCTTTGTTCGACAGTCAAACCACGAGTTTCCCTCATTGCTCAGGTGAGAGAGGGCATTTCGACTTTGTCTACTAAATTTGTCTCAATGATGTGAGGGAAAATTTCGAGGAAGAAACTGTATAGGTTGGAGTTGGGCTTCTCAAAATTTACCTCGGTGATTATGTAGTATCACGAAGTGATACAATGAGAAGGGAAATTTACAGAATGAATAAGCAATTTAACACGCAGGTTAACACTAAGGGATTGAGACATTCTAATTGTTCCGCAGCAACACCTTCCTGCCGGCGTGCACTAGGTAGTTGCAAACTTAAATCAACGAAACGATTGAAATTGCTATTTGTATTTGCTGTAAAGAACGATGATTAGTTTTCACCTGTTAGTCAAGAAAAATTTCGTATTAACCAAGATAGGTATTTTGCTCGAGAACGCAGTTATCTTAAGCAGACTGAAATTTTGAGAAATACAGAAAAAGTCATGATAAAGCTAAAACGTGGATATTCAACTATTCAAGCACGACCTACTCTTGCTAACTGCTTGTCAACTTATTTTGTCCGTACTGTCGTCGCTTTTTAAGAAAACACGACACTCATAATGAACAGGCAAGTTGAGTTTACCAAATTAAATATGAACAGGTCTTAAATGTCAGCTTTTATTGCGGTAAAGAAATAAGGGATACGTGCATAAATTCCTAGAAAAAGATTATTTCCTAACAGTTTTCTGGACAAACGTTTTTGGTAAATCTCACATAGCGATTGCCTTTTATCTTGAAATGCGCCCAAGACTTGACATTGCCGGCCTCGCTTCCATTACACTTTGAAATTTTAAGAATTTGTTTAGGTGTTGAAACTTTATTCCAAACATTAAGATCGTCCATTTTTCCAGTATACTTCGCCCTCCAGTTGTTAAATTGCTTGGGCGTACGATGACCCAAAGATAACGCACCACCTTTAGAGATAGAGAATCCCACTGCAAGACCATTTCCATTCATGACTCTTTTTCCGTCTTTATAAAAGGCGTACTTGCCATCCACCGATTCCCACGTGACACAAACGTGATGACATTTGCCGTCGTTAATTTTCACACCAGATGTGCTAGAATGTTTAGAAATAAAGTTAGAATCAACTTAAATTTAAAAAATAACGCACAAATTCTTATGCCGTTGATGCAATACCTTGAGCCCACTTACGAAATCCGTAACGTTTTAGTGGCTTAACGTCGAAATCAAATCCTACCCATCACTGCGACTCTCATATTTAAATATATAAAATGATTGAGCGTTTCCCCAAGCCTTAAAAACTACAATGGATTTTAATCGAAAGTAACAAGTAATTTATGATTCTTTTATGGGCCTTCGTGCATGCATACAGTTATGGTGTGCAATATTTACTCTGAAACGAAGCTGAAAGAACCAATCTTTACTTAACTAAATGAATGAATTGGCGAAATTTTTTAAGTAGGTGTGTAAATCATGTCTTCTTTTTCACCATGACTAATATGTGATGAGGTGATGATGTATGCTTCATTTAACTCTCCAACCCGATATCCATCCATTGTATTCGCTTATTATTGGTTAGAGGTACTAAAGTCATTGCCTATGCAGAAGGATAGTTGCTCTGCGCCTACATGAGAAATAACAGCCAGCTTTTGTCGCTAAAAATTCATTTTCGTCGAATTTCTTGTGCCTTTTTTGACTCCTATTGAGATGTCGTATTGCCTATGCCTAAGCAGCATACACGTGACCATTTTCGTCACGCTCTGGAGATGCGACATTCTAAAAAGTTGGACTGGCTGCCCAAGTGAAAAGTCAGACGTGGACTTGCAGTTTCAAGGACAACTATACATGCAGCTGAGTCAACTAATAAAATGGCGGTTTACAGTCCTATTTTGGAGTAGCCGAGAAATCCAAATTAACATCACTGTGCGACTGCATTACAGAATCATTTTTTGGATAACACGAAGAAGTAATTTCTTGATTATCTTTAGCTGCTAAAGTCGACCGAGAAATGCGTTAACTTCAGCAATGTTTGAAATCGCACCTTGGATTGCTGCTCTACCATTCGAGCTATCGAGTCTTTTTGGAATAGCGTTTGAATTTCACACAAGTCACAACACGAGAAACTCCACTCATGATAATCTCCCCAAAATGTAAACCTACGCCAGATTTTTAGCTTCGTTCGAAGACAAGTCGCCAACACTCAAGATTACCCAGCGTACCATGCAGTCACCATGTCTGGACTGAGGGCTTGGCATGATCTAAACTTGGCTTCCCTATACCACGCAAAACCTTATGCTGCCGAATTACCTTATTCCTTTGTGTGTCTGCTATTTAGTTTGACATTTTTCGTGATCTGAATCATGTTACTCAGACCCGATTAAGAGACTTAACCTGGTACCAAAACTGATTTAAATATCCAATGTTAAGAATCAAAATTGTTGAAATTTTATCTAGAAGTCGTCACGAAATGTAGAAAAGGCCGTCTTGAAGATCTCAAGACATACGTTGGGACCTAACTCTTGTTATGATAGTTGAGGCTGCAGTTAAACATTGCTTTAAGAACATACGAGAGAGGCAAATGGGTAAAGTAAAGATAAAGGTAAAGTACCTTTATTCATACTAGATAACCCCATCAGCTACCTGAGCTGTTCTCCCTAGAGGTCCAGTAAGGGTCACTCCTCATGGCTCCTGTGTTACTACAGGAGGAAACCGGAGTACCCATAGGTCTACCCATTGGTAGAGTCACTGGACAACATTCTCACATGTGACGAAGGTAACTTTAATCAGATAACTGCACGGAGCCGGAATCAAACCCTAGTCACAGTGGTGAGAGGTACGTGCACTACCACTGTGCCACCAGCACTTCCTAAAATAATGAACCCTGGTTGCATGTCAAACCACCGACAAGAGTATCGTAACAAGGAACATTCTCGTGAAAACTCTAAACAGTTATCTCCAAAAGCACTCCTCCCGTCAAACCCGAGCTCAGTTATTCTTGGCGATACTTACGATTTCTCGTCTCCATTTACTTTAAAACTCAAGCCAGGACCCTTCTTGAAAAATGCGAACAACTGTTTTTTCCCAATGGCATACGACACAAAGTAACCAAGAAATCTCCTCATTCGAGTTTTTATTCTCAAGCAGAGAGTAATTGCGCCCGTTGTTGGAAACTTGTTGACTTGTACAAAGATCTTTGAAGTTCGACGACCAGAAAAGATCAAAGCGTATCCTGGTAAAATAACAGCCTTGGTTAGAATAAAACCAGAATCTCTTAAAAGAAGTATAATAATATTGGAAACTTCGCAGGGTCTCGTCCAGGCTTACCTATTAAATAGTGTGTGTTTGGAAGACCCACGTTGTTTGGAAAAATATTTTAATCGGAATAACTAGTTTTTATTCTGCGTTCATTGAAACTTTGCATGGAGTAATAGATTTATTTCAAGTAATTTTTATTTACTTCCATTTACTTCTATGTTTAAAACACTGCTGAGCTTTCGTCTCGTTCGCCCGGGACGTCTTCAGAGCATAACTAATGTTATTTGACAACGTCAACAAATTTCGTTGACGACACGTGCATGTGGCACGTGATTATGTGACTACGTGGTACAAGCTGTGATTGATTGTTCTCTAGGATGTTAATTTATTATTAGAATTTCATTTTAACCAGTGAATCATTTCGTATTTCATTTCATAAATCATAAATCTCACAAATAGGTTATATATAGTCACTGGTTTTATTGAAATTCTAATAGCCTGGTTTATACTAGTGACATAAGCATATGCATAAGGACATACGCAAGCGCAGGAGGTACTTCATGGTTGGTTAATCCCTTTGTGTTGGTGAAGTACAAAGAATTCTGTTGTCCATGACATGCTTTCTGCCCATGCGTATGTCGTTATGCTTATGCTTATTCCGCTCGTGTAAACCAGGCCTAATTGTCGTATTATGACCGAATGCTGGGAATAGGAACTCACCTGGTTTTTGACAAGTTTCTCCTTGAAAACCTGCCGTACATTGACATTTGGTAGTATCTCCTTTAGGACAACTGCCACCATTCTTACAAAGACTGCACACAGCTACAAAAAAATATTATAAAACCTTACGTTTGATTCAGATTTCTATATATAACATTAAAGTTTTCGTATTGAATCTGATATTTAGTGAGTTGATTGAAAACGTATTTACCAGGACGAAAAGGAACACAGGTTTAAATCAGTTTAGAAACTCAAAGAAAAGTAGGAATAGATTTGTCATATTGATTTGGATTTTTCTGAGAATCGTGTGTGGTAATCTATTAATCCCGAGAATAAAAGTTTCGCTGAAAATTTAAAGTTCTTTTTGGAAATGGTGTAAATTCAGTAAGTTTCATAGAATAGTGTTTCAACTCATAGTGAATGACAACATACCGAAATGAAACAACTGATTCTTAATCTTGGATTCGCCTTCATCTGTTTTGAAACAACTGGCTCAAAGTTGAGTGATAAACGTTTTTTGTTTTTTATAGAGTAAGAGGGTGTCGAATTTAGTTTAATCTTGAGCCTCAGACAGTCCAGACAACTCTCCGAGTGACACAGTTCTTATTCCTGTAAGTGAAATTAAGGGGATGAAAGGAATTCTTTGTCCTGAACATACTGGTTAGTTAAATTGAACGTATATATACCCATAAGTTACCTTTGCCGCATTGTACTCCTGTATACCCCGCCGAGCAGTTACAACGAGCTTTTCCTTCATTACTCAAACATTTTCCTCCATTGAAGCATGGAAATTCGTCACAAGGATGCACTATATGCCCCAAGGAAACAGAACCGAAGTTGACTTCAAATGTGGGAGTTGATCACAGAGAAAACAAGAGAATCACGTTATTAACATTAAAGAAGATGTCTGATGTAACTTTCCGTAACTCCATGGCTAACAATAAGGTTCGCAGCCTGTATACAACACAAGCAGAAATCTTAGACTGGATAGACTGTTCTGGAGTTGTTGGATTCGTTAGGATGACAATCACACTGCAAAATATTAAAATCTTGCGTAGATATTTTTTCTAGTTTTAAAATTTCCTGGTTTTAGGACGTTAATTCTTGATCAGAAAAGCCATGTTGATTTTTTCTTCTTTCAAGAATTTTAAGAAAATGTCTTGATTCAAGAATATTTTTCCTGTCTCGTCTAGATATATTTTCTTAAAGAAAATATGTCTTGTTCTAAGAAATCTTTTATCAAGATATTTTGCTAAGAAAAATTATCCTGTCTACAAGACAAGAAAACGTTTCTTAATTTAAGAAAGATTTTCTTAAGTTTTTTTTCTCTTAAAATAGGACTCTTATTTTTTGTAGTGCACATGACAAAATCATACGTGTCAACACACCTTTAATTTAACAAATGAGCTGGGATGACATTTTTTGTAACGGTTAAAAACCTGACAACCTACCTCTTTCTTCGCAAGTTTTCCCTCTAAATTCTTTAGAACAGAAACAAATGAAGTCATCTCCAACGCGATCACACATTCCGTTATTTTTGCAAGGCAATTTTTCACATGGATGGACTATAACAAAAGCAATCCTTGGAAATTAAACTTGAAGTGGCCATTTCTTATCATTATTTAACAAACGCATAAGTTAGGTACAACTCTAAAACGGGCAGTTCCAATTGTTGTTTCATAAAAAAGGTTAAATAGAAAATTTCGTTGATGGCATTTAAGGAACTCAAAAGGATGCCGGGCTAGTGGATCAAATTCAGTCTTAAACACTGCATCGGGAAGAAAACTCAATCACATTCTTTCGAAAGACGATGTTAATTGATTTAAAGTTTTGTGTGTACTTATGTTGAGTCCATTCAAATTCACAACGAAACTTTTAGTCTATGCTCTAAGAACCGAGTCAACAGGAAGAAGGCTAAGCTCCTAATTAAATGCCGCTTACTTATCACTGAATTCGAATGTATTTAAAACTGGTGGAACAGAAAGACTTTCGTGTGATACTGTGTTTACTTTATGCTTGAATAAAAACTCGTTTTCATCTGAAAGGCTTCACATCAAAACCCTTCGACTGAATATCCTATGTGGACTAACTGGAAGCTGTTAAGTCTAAAAAGCAAAAACAAGACTGACGAATGTCACTCCGCTTTCATATTTTTTATTGAGCTCTTTCCCCCCTTTACGTACATCCAGATTGTAGTAGTTCCACATGTTTTCTTTTATTCTTTTCACTTTCGTAAGTATTTCTAGTCTGGCATATGAAATCAGTGAGACATGTTGAAAACAGTTCACAGCCTTGATGAATCTCAATTTCGAACATTCAGAGGTGTTAACGTTTTTGGCGCCATCTCACGTAAAACAATGGCACCCCCTCGCATCAGTGGAAAAGGAGGGAAAAAAAAGAAATATTCTCGATGAAAGCGATCACTTAAAGTCGTCCAGTATGTTACATATGCCCTTTTCTTCACATGTGCGACCCTCGAAACCCTTAGTACATTTACATGCACGTGAATTTGTCTTCTACAATTTCGCAGGTTGCATCACTTTTGCAAGGACTGCTAACGCAACATTGACTGAAGAAATGAACGTACAAATATAATAAATAGCATTCTGATTGATAAACTGTAATTAATAAAGCCTGTTTCCGTACATGTAGCTCCCCAAAGTCGTTTGGTTCATTTGTAAGTGAACTTGTATTTTGGATATTCGCAGGTTCCACCAATTTTTTCAAGGAAAGCTGTAACACCCCGACCAAACGGATGCAACATCATTCAACATTGTAGAATTCAACTTTGTTGGATGGTGTTGGACTGCGTGGCCAAACGAATGCAACATGTTGTCCGGTACAGACTCGAATCGGGGAGACTAGAGATCTGGGACGAATAATGATCTCGAATTTTTGGCGAAACTACCTGTTGTCCTTGCCTAAGAGATGACTTGCTGCGCGTGCTCGAGCGCAACAATGTTAAAGTGCGCGGTCAAACGAGTGCAACTTTGTTTATTGACACATGAGAACAAAAAAAATGTTGAACGATGTTGCATGAAATGTTTGATGGAAATCAAACTTCGTTCAACATCATGGATCATGCAAAATGGCGGCAAAAATAGTTCAACATGTTGCATTCAACAATGTTGAACGATGTTGAATTGCGATGCTGCAGAACTTTACAAAACTTGACTGCTTTTTTTTACGGTCATTCAATTTCATCAGCTTCATTCATCAGACGTACCTTTTTTACTACACGAGGGACCCACAAATCTTTCTGTACATTTGCAGGTGAAATTGCCTTCTGAACTTTCGCACGTAGCGCCGTTTTTGCAAGGAGAGCTGTCACAAGGATTCACTAAAGAAACACGTATAAGGTATAAAAAGAACTCAGTATTAAAAAATGTGTAAGTATATTCAATGTACATATGATAAAATAATCTTACTATCATGGCGTTCACAGCCAAGATAATCTCCATTTCCAACTATCAAAGTTCATCTTTCAATTGTGGCTTTCTCTTGGCATGGATTATCCTCAAATCCCTCGGTTCTTTTAGATGCGAACCTGTGTTTCCTACACAGTCGCATGTTGCAAAGAAAATAACTCTCAAAAATTTAGTCTAACTGTAATAAAATCACCTTTTTCT
This sequence comes from Heliopora coerulea, assembly GCA_030142905.1. NCBI lineage: Eukaryota > Metazoa > Cnidaria > Anthozoa > Scleralcyonacea > Helioporidae > Heliopora > Heliopora coerulea. Next base: position 363,922 of record JASJOG010000049.1, read on the forward strand.
TCACAAGTAATTCCTTTAAATCCTGATGAGCAGTGGCAGGTTATCTTGCCCTTTGAGTCATCACAACTTCCTCCATTCTTGCAAGAGGAACCGACACATCGTTGCTCTAAAGATGATAATCCAGTTATCAACGACCTTTTCAATTGACGATTGGAAATATTTGTGATTTTAAAGAATTTTTTTGTTGGTACTTTATTTCTCCTTTCACTTGGTCATATACCATGATAGATGTTTGATGAAGCTGATCGCCTAGGTTAGAGTGGTCTTTGAGAAAGACTGTCAACAGTAAACTTAAACATCTATCAACGCTCAGGGGGTTCAAACCATTTACTCTATTCTGTTGCGATGATGTAACGCTTCAACTTTGGTAGCGAGGTTAATGTCGGCTCCTAAGCGACAATCTACTATGGATTACCAAAACAAACATTGCAAGGAAGAATTGCATTTTGAAACACTTTTTATGTTTAAGATATAACGGGCCTCATACAAATGAGTATGTTGAATTATTGATTATATTGGGTTAAGATTTATCCTCTGGTTATTCAAAGAATGTATACAGCGGCTTAAAGGTTATTAGGAAGAACTTGCTCTATTCGTACCACTCAATCGTCAGCTTTGGGCGGTCTGGTCATGTAATTGGTTTTAAATCTGACATGAAATTTTCGTAACGTGAAATGACTTGGTTCAAAATTTCCCATCTGAAATGTTGGTATATGAAAAATATGTTTCATGTGTGAAATGGAAGATTCACTTATGAAAATTAATTTCACATATGAAATCTTCCTATCACACTTGGAAATTTGGAATGGAAACATTTTTACATATGAAATACTATTTGATATGTAAAATGTCTTGGGAAATCGTCGTAATGAAGTTGGAAACTGGACGTTTCACCTTCACAGTATTTTCCTTTGAAATTTTCCCCACAAACGCAACGAGTCCTCGTACGATTGTAAACACAGCGCCCGTTGTTCTGGCAAATCACGTTCTTGCATGGATTTACGGTTACTATGTAAGAGAAGAAGATTCGAAAAGTAATTGAGCTAAATAACGAAGAGCTGACCAGAAACGTCTGTGACAAGCGTAATGAGTAACTTACCAGAACAGATCAACTCAGACACTCGTGGAGCTTTGTTGTTTAAATCTGAGTAGCTTGTTTCAAACGGTTTGTATGTCGACATGCTATTAAACTGAGATACGAATGTCGGTATTATCCAAGAAGAACCAACCGCAATTGAAATGATACAAACTTTCTTCTCCATCAAGGCATTCGCTTGCTCGTATTGATTCACGGAATCAAAATATTGTCCTTGGTCGGTGATTAGAACAACTGCTCTTCCAATATTAGAATGATTCTTACCAATGAAAATCTGAACAAGCAATTGGAATTAAAGTCAAGAGTATAAGTAATTAAAATTACAGCATGGCTGGATTAAACAAATATCATGATAACTATTCTTTGTAACTGACAACTGTTGAGTATCCCGGAGTGCATCTTCTCATGGACATTTTGCCAAGAGACTGCGCAGGGGCTTCCAAGAACTAGAAGTGAATTAGCTTTAGTAAAGCGTACCTTCAAACAAACGAAGTGATCAATGCTGCATCTTTCATATGAACTGTTATTGTATTTACTATCATGTTTGCTATTACGAACTTCACGCCATTGATTTTACTTTTCGATTCTCTAATCTTCATGCAAGATCTACAGCCTACAGGAAGATCTTTCCATTTCCTTAACAGCACTCCATTTAGCAAGAAATCGGTCAATGAAGAACGCTAAGTTAAAGTGCAGAACAAATTTTGCGAACTTGGAATTTTAGAGTAAAATCACGACAGCACGGAAATATGTCAGTGTGAAATAAGTTGGGAAGAAAGGCATTTCATTTGTTAATATACATATAGGGTTTATGAGAGTTTATGAGGGCTATAGGGATATGAGGGCTTCATTTGCTGGTTTATGATTTTCTTGTCTATGCAAACAGTAAAGAAGAGTAAATTTTCATGCAAATGTCATTTTTCATTTGATGTCATCTTTTACATTCAATCTTACCTTATCATTAACTAATTTTAAAGCAGTTCCTATTGCTCCGCCAATACCCCGATTTGGAGAAATAGAATCGATTTTCTTCAAAAGTTCGGTCAAGTTCTTTTTTTCATTGGGACCAATTTTGATTTCGGTGTCGGACGTTGAGCTGAACTCTATCACAGCCACCCGTGCAGCGGAGTCAGAAATTTCAAGCAGTCGTGACACTTGTCCGATGAATTTCTTGATTGTGTTAAACTCTGTACTTCCCATAGATAGTGAGCCATCAACGATAAATACTACATCCAGGGGATTCTTGCATTTCACTACGAGACAAGTTATACACAATTACGAATTAGGGAACAAGTCCCAGTTTACTATTCTACAATTCAATTACAAGCCAGAGCTAACTTCCTGTTGATCCGAGGGATTATTGCTCATAGAAAACAGGGGTAAGTTGTCTGATTGTTTTATTATTAATTTGCTATTTGATTTTTTTACTCAAGTATTAAAAGTGCTCGTCCGATCGAGAGAACGTCTCTTTATTTTCCTTAAGCGGGTAATGAATAGGACAGCAAGCGAACTGCAAAGAACATTGCTTGCAGCTCATGCAAGCAATTCTTAATACACGCCCAGTATTTTGGGAATGCTGTCTATTTCAGGCGAAGGTGTTAATTGGTTCCAGTAATTCCGACATTGTTTGAAGCGCTTTATTGATTTTACGTTTGTGGATGTTCAACGGGGAAGATCAGGGAATTACAAAGGAAATTACTGAACATTAAATGCAAAGTCAAGATAAAATAGGAGAACAAACCTCTCTCTTCACAAGTGCGCCCTTCGAATTTCTCAGTACATTTACATGTAAACGTTTCGCTACTGTTGGAACAATTGGCACCATTTTTACAAGGAGAACTGTCGCATGGTTGAGCTAATGTGAAGAAAAAGATGGTTAAGGGGCCAAAGTTGCTACTCCATTTGCTAGAAATCTAAAAGTGTGGATATACATTGTTCTTTTAATGCAGGACCGTAGCAACCGGTGCGACAAGTGCGACATTTGTCGCACCAATAATTTTCAGGAACGCAATTTTTTTCAGAAAAACTGCAACTAAATACGAAACAATGAGCGATGTTCAGATGATAGGCTAAATAGTGATTGATGTCTGGACGACAGAAGCGGTTGCACTGTTTTCGAAAGCCAGTTTACCATTAAACAGCCTGTTTGAAGGCAACGACTCAAGGAAATATGACATTAAAGGAAATATGACATTAAAGGAAGTATGATACGATTTTCTATGTATATCTGGGGATCAAGTAGTCTCAGAGTGCAGGAAATACCGTTTCAGAGCCCTTAGATTTTCAAAATTTCTCCGGGAGCATGCCTCAGGATCCCCCTAGAAGTTCCCAGCCTTCGGCTTCGACCGGATTTGTCGCACCAACTCTAAGCTGGTTGCTACGGCCCTGTAATGATTACATTGAACCATACACATGCAAGATTACTACGGGAGAACAAGCTCCAGATTTTTGTTACGTCAAGCCTGGCACACTCGTATGATGTAAAGACTATTTCAGGTCGTTGGTCTCAAACGAAATCACAAGAGTTAATTCTTTTCATTGCCGTTGTTGTCGGCGGTTTCACCCGTAAATGAGGCTATGGGTCAGTCCAGCGTTATTTTGACCCTCCTTTGCACGTTCGTAGTTAAAATAGATATTTAGCCGTGGGTTCAACTGTGATAACTGGTATAAACATGCGCTTAAAAGAATAGATAGTCACCATTTGGGAATAAGGCTTATTCACCCCTTTGCAAAACATCCTATCTCAGGACAGAACGGAACTTTTATAAATGATTCGTCCACTTGAACTTAAGAACTCTGAGGTCACGCTCTAAATGATTGAGTTGTTTTCCAGAGCAATCGAAGGGGTCTGTTGTCGATGAAGAGAAAATTATTTCACTTCAGTGCAAATGTGAAAACATCATTAGCAGATGATGAACAATGGATTAGTTTTAGATCACTATCAAACTGTTGTGCAAGTATCTATGAATGAATACTTTTGTCAGATTACGTAAGTAACGAACAGCAAACGCTTGACAAGTGATGTTTATTCTTACCTTTCTCATCACAAACACGTCCTTTAAATCCCTTCACACAGGTACATGTGAAACTAGAACCATCTCGTACACAGGTGGAACCATTTTTGCATGGTGAACTCTCGCACGCATTTGCTAAGCGAAAAACCGATCAGAAATTAACTGACAACTTAATTTATATAGAATTGTTCAATTGTATCAATCTTTCCCAACAGATAGCAAAAAAGTTGGAAAGTAATGAGGAATTTCAGAAGCAAGCTGTGTTTAATGGAAACTAGGAACAAATTTAGCATAATAGCTGCAACTACCTTCTGATACGAAAGGCCAAAAGAAGGGCTGTGGCAATGCAGATATCCCGATCAGACTGCACGTCAAAAACAACAGCAACTGGGCAAATCTCTTCATTTTTACCTTCAAAATAAAAGTTTAGGATGGAAATACAATCACCCATACGTAATACTTGATTACATTTTAAACGGTCGAAGATCTCGAAAATAAGATAGGAGGTGTAGGCACTATTCGTCCGCGTCTACTTCGAATTGTTCCCAAATGACAGTCCTTACAACTGAAAGAAAAAATGCCCTTCAATGTCCTAATGAGAAACACCAAACCAAGGATTGTACGTCCATGAGGTTGATGCTGTTGAGACTAACCGGTTTTATGTATGCAAATCATCAGCACTGAAATGTCTTCTTTTACAAATTCGGCTGATGGTCAAAAACCTTTTGTGTAGTGTCTTATTTCGCTCTCGTATAACGCTAATCATCGTGTCTTACTTGATTAATATGATAAAACTTCCGATTCTTTATTGATAAAGCCTAGTTCATCCTAAGCATATTTGAACAATCAAAATAATTCTTCCGTTTTCCGTACAGTGAAGGAACATTAGTAACACTTCAACATGAACTAAGCAAAAGGATTGTTTCATGGTAGAGAAGCTAGCACTTGCGTTTGTGTGAGCCGGGCTAACGATTCTGCGACGTAAAAGCGTCAAATAAAATGACAAGCTTAAGTGAACCTCAGTAAGCATTTCTCAATCTTCTCTTAATCGCAATCCTTACGCTACTCCGCTATAATAGCTTGAATAGCATGTCCCGGGTGATTAGAGACAGCTTTGTCCCAAGAATACTGTGTACATATGTATTATATAACCCTGAAGGAAATTCATTACCAGCTAATGAGCGTTCTAGGAGACTTCTAAAACCAACAATAGTTGTGCCGCGTTGTTGAAATTGCAGTTCTCGTTAATTTTCTTTTTCGGCGACCTCAAGGCAGTTTCTAATTCGTTAAGGGGGTAAATCACGATTTGCAAAACATTTTTAATGGAAAGAGACTTTACTTTTGAGTTGCCGAAACAACCTAAGAGAATGAACTGAACCTGCATGGCTCCGATATGAATTAAATTATCAATGTGAAAATTCAAATCGTACGCTCTATCGAAGTATTAAATGAGACGAATTCATCTTTTCACCGCATAGCTACAATGTTTGCCAAAAATTCCTGGGACTGCGACGGATGACTCCTTGCTAACCACCCCAAAGACAAAAGTGAGAATATCGCTCCCTCCCTGCCCTTCCATCAATGTTGCTCTATTTCACCTCGTCAGATTATGCTGGTTGTGTCACACACAAGGGGAGAAATTGACCAAAAACTCGCAACATTGAGGACGGTAAGGAGTGCGGGTGAAAAGTGTGTTCATTTTTAAGTGCTGTACCAAAATTTTTGGTCACGATTATGACACGTCTTAACAGCGTCGAGTGAATTCTCTCGCTCGCTCTCTTGTTTTTAGATCGCCAACGTTGCCTTCATTTTAAGGTGTTGCTGAGGCAAATGGAATATTAGAGATGCAAGTCATCGAGACTTAGTGATATTGGGGTGGCCAGAAGTCATGAACCTTTGAGTTGCTCACAACAAGAATACTACAACCCATCTCATTATGTCAATGGGACGACATCTTGCTTCAGTTTGAGAAGCGTTGATGGGGAGTGGAAGGTAAGTAAGTCTGTGGCAGAAACTTCTTTATTTGTTTAATAGCTTGTATAAACGTAGGGGAAACTTCTTGTGCTTATTACTGTATTCATTCCGTTTGTTATCTGTTTAACTAGTTACCCCAATGCTAAACAACGAGATACGTGGCAGAACTTCAGCCCAGCTAATCGGGCTGAAATTTTTAAAGCTAAGCCTGCGTTTAGAATTCCCATCATATAATTCCAAATAATTTTTAACAGATTCCTCCGTGAGCTGGGACTGAAATTTCAGCCCAGCTAACCTGCACGGGATTTCTAGAAGCTCAGCTCTGGGCTGAACTTCTCATCATCCACGTATGATTCTTCTTACATTCCGTCAAGCTAACCACTGAAATTTTATAAAGCTCAGCCCTGGGCTGAGATTTTCTCAATGTAATCGCAAGATAATTTTTTAAGAGATTTATCTGAGAGCTAGTGCTGACATTTCCGCCCAGCTAAGCGAGCTGAACGCCCTTAGGACATCGTCGTGCAATCGCCAGATAATTTTCAAAGGGATTTCTCCAAAAGCTTAAATGACACTTAAGCCTGGCCAACTTGGCTAAAGACTCCATCTAGCTAGTACTTAAAACGTGAACAAGAAAAAGAAAAAGTCGAAACCTAAAACTAATCGATATGTTTTTAGCTCACCTTCTTCTCAGAACGATCTGGAACACGCCGCAGGTTGATATTCTCGAAAGGTTTTGCCCGACAAGATGGTCCAAATGACCCTTGAACACAGTCGAGTGTCTATTTAATGGTTATTCATGACACGCTGATATGAACATTCATTGAAACCCAAATGACCGTACAACTTTCGATGTGCCAATTTACGACAGGCGTTTTCACATGACGTCAAACCTGGCTAAAGGTTAGTGTACCTAAATAACACATTAATGTCTTAACTCTTTCTGGTCTTGAGACGTCTCCCCTTGATGAGTAAAAGCGTCCGGCATAAGCCAAAGTGAGATCAAAAAGTGAGGTAATGAAAGAATAGAGTTTTAGCTTCTTATGTGCACTTCCCGTGGCTACCCATACATTTTGACATTCGAACGCCTAGCGATGTAGTGCCAACGTTCCATTACTTCATTTTCTACACAGTAAGAACATTTTCAGCCTCAGTGCCATGATTTTTCAAGTGAAACTATTATTTTGGGCGACTGTCAAGCAAAAGTAACTCGTTGATTGAAAACTATCAGTCGAATGACATGGTCTGGAAACTCTTTGGTGAATGATTTTCTTCACTTTCATGCACTACAGACTTTTCTCACATTAGCTCCAATGCTCATGGACAATGGATTCAAGGTGAGGCTGAAAGCCTGGTTCACACGAGCAACATAACTTAAGGATAAGATCAATGCGAAAACAAAGCATGATTATATCCTCTGAGACTCGCAAAGCCAAAAACGACAAGAATTTTTCGTAGTTTCGTCTTTTGTTTCCGCTCTTGGCTTATGCTTGAACTATGATCTTATGCTTATGATTACGACCAACCCTTTGTCGCAGGTTTGACTTCATTCTATTGTTTTGCCTTTTGTTTGGTCTTTTGTTTTGTGCTTATTCTTATACTCAAGCGTGAACTCGGCTTATGTAGAAGTTTCTAGACGTTTACTCGACTTTGTCCAATCAGATCTCGACTTCGATCCATATTGTGCCTTATCACATTATATTATCCAGAATTTTTTAGTGTAGACACTTAATTCTCGACAGGTTTCATTAAAACCAGCACTCACACATTCACTCTCAAACGTAACGGTCCAGAAAATCAAGAGTACTGGACAAGGCAATCCAAATATTAAAATTAATTACCGTCAGGCAACCAATATCAGTCTGCGTATTTAGCGCAAAACGAGCTCAGCCATGTAATAAATGCACACGATTTCCGATACAATCATTTTAAATTATTATATCACCTTTATAACGTACAAAACAATAAGCCCCTAGTTGAAATGTGTAAACGCTGTCCATGACATTTTCACAATAGAGTAAAAACACATTTTGAGTACAAATAAGCAGAAGATGTTTATTGGAAAAGAACAGATACAAAAAAAAGAGAAAGAAAAAGGAAATTTTTTCATGTCTGCAAATCACTATTTTCTTCATCTGCGAGTAGTTTAATCGCTTCTTCGTTCACTCATACTTTCTCACGTCCTTTCGATTAAAGACGAGAATTATTGAAATGTAAAGATATTTTTCACGAACTGTTGCAATTTCCCCACTTCTTGTCCTCATCATAATTGGCTGTTGTTGCACACCATGGTTTCCCTCCATGATTTACTGTAGTACAGGAATGATAAAGTTTCTTTTTGTATTTGAACGGGAAGACGCAACAAACACCTTTAGTAGTCTTAACACTGCAGCCTATAAAATTAATGTAAAAAGAAACTTGTCACGTAACTGTCCACATATTTGTCTATATTTGTGACGCTATTATTGAAGTATTTGCCTAAACTTAGGATGCTCGATTTCTTCGATAAACGACTAGATCAATTGGTTTTATTCGTTCATTCAATCATTTATTAATTTGTTATATTTATCTTGTCTTAATGTACTAAATTATTTGGCCATATTCTCATACCTTTGTCAACTTCTTCATTTTTTTATTGATGTATTCGTTTACAATCTATTGATTACTTTAATCATTTATTTATTCATGCATTCAACGTTTGCTTCTTAGCAGGTTTGTTTTTCGTTCATTAGCAGCTGAATCATTCAATAAGTGTGTCATTCCTTCATGCTTTTAATTGTTTACTCGTTGGTTCACTCGCTCATTTGTCGATTGATTCAGTTCATGAATTTGGTTTTTTCTTCAGTTCATTTATTTTCTCATTTCCTCGTCACATTATTCGCTCATACGCTCACTCATACTTTCTCACGCTCTTTCGATTTATGACGAGAATTATAGAAATGTAAAAGATATTTTGCACTTACAGTTGCAATTTCCCCATTCCTTGTCCTTATTATAGTTGGCTGTTGTTGCACACCATGGTTTCCCTCCATGATTTACTGTAGTACAGGAATGATAAAGTTTCTTTTTGTATTTGAACGGGAAGACGCAACAAACACCTTTAGTAGTCTTAACACTGCAGCCTATAAAAATAATGTAAAAAGAAATTTGTCACGTACCTATCCAAATATTTGTCGATTTTGTGACGCTATTAGGGAACTATTTGCTTAAAAATAGGATGCTTGATTTCTTCGATGAACAACTAGATGAACTGATTTTATTCGTTCATTCAGTCATTTATTAATTTGTTATATTTATCTTGTCTTAATGTACTAAATTATTCAGCCATATTCTCATACCTTCGTCAATTTCTTCATTTTTTTATTGATGTATTCGTTTACAATTTATTGATTACTTTAATCATTTATTTATTCATGCATTCAATGTTCGCTTCTTAGCAGATTTGTTTTTCGTTCATTAGCAGCTGAATCATTCAATAAGTGTGTCATTCCTTCATGTTTTTAATTGTTTACTCGTTAGTTTACTCGCTCATTTGTCGATTGATTCAGTTCATGAATTTGGTTTTTTCTTCAGTTCATTTATTTTCTCATTTCCTCGTCACATTATTGGCTCATATGCTCACTCATACTTTCTCACACTCTTTCGATTTATGACGAGAATTATAGAAATGTAAAAGATATTTTGCACTTACTGTTGCAATTTCCCCACTTCTTGTCCTTATTATAGTTGGCTGTTGTTGCACACCATGGTTTCCCTCCATGATTTACTGTAGTACAGGAACGATAAAGTTTCTTTTGGTATTTGAACGGGAAGACGCAACAAACACCTTTAGTAGTCTTAACATTGCAGCCTATAAAAATAATGTAAAAAGGAACTTGTCACGTAACTGTCCACATATTTGTCTATATTTGTGACGCTATTATTGAAGTATTTGCCTAAAAATAGGATGCTTGATTTCTTCGATGAACAACTACATGCACTAATTTTTATTTATTCAATCAGTCATTTATTAATTTGTTATATTTATCTTGTCTTAATGTACTAAATTATTCAGCCATATTCTCATGCCTTCGTCAACTTCTTCACTTTTTTATTGATGTATTCGTTTACAATCTATTGATTACTTTAATCATTTATTTATTCATGCATTCAACGTTTGCTTCTTAGCAGGTTTGTTTTTCGTTCATTAGCAGCTGAATCATTCAATAAGTGTGTCACTCCTTCATGCTTTTAATTGTTTACTCGTTGGTTCACTCGCTCATCTGTCGATTGATTCAATTCATGAATTTCTTTTTTTCTTCAGTTTACTTATTTTCTCATTTCCTTGTCACATTATTCGCTCATACGCTCACTCATACTTTCTCACGTTCTTTCAATTTATGACGAGAATTATAGAAATGTAAAAGATATTTTGCACTTACTGTTGCAATTTCCCCATTTCTTATCCTTATTATAGTTGGCTGTTGTTGCACACCATGGTTTCCCTCCATGATTTACTGTAGTACAGGAATGATAAAGTTTCTTTTTGTATTTGAACGGGAAGACGCAACAAACACCTTTAGTAGTCTTAACACTGCAGCCTATAAAAATAATGTAAAAAGAAACTTGTCACATAACTGTCCACATAACTGTCCACATATTTGTCTATATTTGTGATGCTATTATTGAAGTATTTGCCTAAAAATAGGATGCTCGATTTCTTCGATAAACAACTAGATCAATTGGTTTTATTCGTTCATTCAGTCATTTATTAATTTGTTATATTTATCTTGTTTTAATGTACTAAATTATTCAGCCATATTCTCATGCCTTCGTCAACTTCTTCATTTTTTTATTGATGTATTCGTTTACAATCTATTGATTACTTTAATCATTTATTTATTCATGCATTCAACGTTTGCTTCTTAGCAGGTTTGTTTTTCGTTCATTAGCAGCTGAATCATTCAATAAGAGTGTCATTCCTTCATGCTTTTAATTGTTTACTCGTTGATTTACTCGCTCATTTGTCGATTGATTCAGTTCATGAATTTGGTTTTTTCTTCAGTTCATTTATTTTCTCATTTCCTCGTCACATTATTCACTCATACGCTCACTCATACTTTCTCACGCTCTTTCGATTTATGACGAGAATTATAGAAATGTAAAAGATATTTTGCACTTACAGTTGCAATTTCCCCATTTCTTGTCCTTATTATAGTTGGCTGTTGTTGCACACCATGGTTTCCCTCCATAATCTACTGTAGTACAGGAATGATAAAGTTTCTTTTTGTATTTGAACGGGAAGACGCAACAAACACCTTTAGTAGTCTTAACACTGCAGCCTATAAAATTCAAAACACATGTAAAACAAATTTGTCATCGAAAACGTGAATAATGTGTTTTTACGTATATTATTTTTCTACTAGCATAATAATGTGATACTTAATTTCTTCAATTAATTACAGTGGGAATCAATCTCATATATTTGTTCACGCAGCCATTCATTTATTAACGGATTACTTCATTAATTCAATCGGAAGTTCGCGAATTCGTTAATTCATTAACCCGTTCAATATTTTATTCATTCGTTCAAACTATCAATGTTACATTCGTTCCTTTTTAAACCGATTTATTCATTGCTATCTTCGTTGGTTTGTTTGCTCTTTTAATTTTTTCATTCGTTGACTTCTTCATGATTCATTCTTGCCTGTCATTAGTTTGTTGGGACGTTCGTTAGTTTGTTTTTATTCTTTAGTTCATATATTTGGCAATTCGACGGTTCATTGGTTATCTTTCGTTAGTTCATTCATTACTTTATTGATCAAGGAATTTATTGGTTCCTTTGTTCACTTATTTGCTCATTCGATCGATGGTTTATTTCCTCATTCGTCCACTCGTTTATTCGCTCGTTTTTTTTATTTTTGATTTTTTTTGTCCGAAAGAAACATATATTTTCCTCTAACTGTTGCAATTTCCCCACTTTCTGGCCTTGTCATAGTTGGCTGTTGTTGCACACCATGGTTTCCCCTTTATTTTTTACTGTAGTACAGGAATGACAAATTTTGTTTTGGTATTTTAACGGGAAGACGCAACAAACACTTGTACTAGTCTTAATACTAAAGCGTATAAAATTGCAAAAAGGAATTTTTCACCGAACTGTCCACATATTTGTGTATATTCGTGATGCTTTTAGTGAACTATTTGCGTGAAAAAAAGCCATCCTTAATTTCTTCGATTAATAATTATATAAATTAATATTTTTAGTCAGCCATTTATTCATTTATTGAGTTCACTCGTTGAATCATGTTCTCATGGCTGCATTTATTAATTTATTAATTGATTAATCCATGTGTTCATTTATGACTTATAGCAGTACCGTCCACGTCTATCTATCATTTTTTTCGCGTCTATTTTCGTCTATCGCCTCTTGTCTCCGCGTCTTTCGTCCCTCGTCTTTCGTCCCTTGTTCTAGCGTCCGCCGCCAATCGTCTCTACGTCCATCGTCTCTAATCCCTGCGTCTATCGTCTCTTGTCTCTGCATCTTTCGTCTCCCCGTCTGTCCTTCGAATGCTTGCTATTATCGACAGATGATGTTTCCGCCTTGTCTTCCGTTACCCAAGTTGTTTTACCACATAATTCACATTGTGTTAAAATTCACTTTTAATGCACTGTAATCAACGTCATTGAAATCACAGCATTTTGCTTACCAACATTATATTTCGAAAACATTATTATATAATTTCAAGAACAAGATTTTTCGATCGTATGCACATCAATGATTTCGAACTTACAGTTTAGTTACCACTAAGTTACTAATTCATGAAGAGGGCTATATTCAATTTAATCTAATGAAACCTATTCCCACGGGTTATTTCGAATTGAATAACTCACTGCGAAGAATATGTTAATAAGTTCACATCTTATTGCAATTACTCACGTGAGGATAGAAAAGGCAGTTAGCCAGCAATATTAACAAGCACCCGTATTCTGATTTTGATGTGGTTGCACAAGATACAGAAATAACGAAGATGACTTCGAGAATACACGAGTACGCTCGAAACAAAATCATGGCCTTGCGTTCTAAGGGCCTCACTTTCGTTCCTATCGAGAAAGATTTGAAGGAGAATGATTGTCCCATTTCGAGACAGTCCATTTCGAAGTTCGTCCATAAATTTGAAAACAGCCCGTTTCCATTGAGCCAATGTTTGCGTATGACAAGAAAAGAACTAGGGACCATGGAGATGTAAGATTTTATCGACACCCAAATGGAGAGTATCGACGAATTAACGTGAGCAGGTGAGCTATGGTTTGTGGTCTGTAACTCAACGAATTTTGCATTGTGCAGTCCACACACGTCAAGCCATGTCTTAACCCTTTGCCTGTCTAGCCTTTTTTTGATGTTATTGCTCACCGTGCAGTGTGTGTCATATGTGATGCACGGGACAGGCAAAGGGTTAATATCCTGAGACCAAACAATAGGACAACAAGCGACTTAAATTTTGAGCTGAAGGCAAAAATTCGGAAAAGTCTTACTCTCGATCAGATCTGTGCACACAATTCAATCCTAAACCTTGACTTTTCGATGTTCTGAAGTGATATTCAAAGGACGTCGAAATCTGCATTTTGAGACGATAGATGATAGATTAAAAACGCAGAGACGATAGTCGATAGACGCAGAGACAGTGGACGATAGGCGGACGGACGATAGACAATAGGCTCAGAGATGATAGACGAAACACTAAGAGACAACAGCAGTGGTGTAACTGGCGTTTTTTTTTTTTCTGTAAAGGTGCGAAAACCTAATTTTCCTGCCAAACTTTATGTTTAAGATTGATTATTCTTGGAATTATTTATTGTCCTCAACCTCTACGATGTTATATGTAATATTTTATAAACGAGGGCGAGTGTTTTACCAGGGGTTACAAACACGAGAGAACAATAGAAATCACGAGGCCGCAGGCCAAGTGATTTTATTGTTCTCGGGTGTTTTACAAACGTTAGAGAACAAAGAAAATGACCCGGAGGTAGGCCGAGTGCTTTTTATTGTTCTCGAATATTTGTAAACCCTGGTAAAAGACGACACACTCGTTTATGAAATAGCCTCTCAATTGTCTAATTTTGAAATTATAATTAGGAAATGTGGTATCGAACGGTTGTTTGTTTGGGCCATTAAAGATCTGATTTCTTAATTATAAATTCGTATTATCTATTCGTATTATGATTTTTTAAACGATTAAACAGGCTGATCAAGTTAAACTCCCCAAGTTCTCTCGATTGCAACGTGTCTGGTATCCCAAAAGTGAGACCTGTCTCTAGCTCATTGTAAACAAATCAACACGGTCAGAGTACTGCTTCATTCACCTTTGCACAAAAAGAGCACGGAGCAGAGTCGTCTGGCTCATAAAATCTGGCGAAATACAATTCCATTTAGTTCTATCTTAGAAAAAAGAATTTAGTTTAATGCTTGAGTAATCTTTTATATCTTAATATAATCTCTTATCCTGACATTCATTTTAAGGACAATACCCATCTTTATTACTTTCAATATTTACCAATTAATCATACCTGTCTTCACATGTCCCACGCAGAAACCTTTTAAATTTTATAAGTGGTTTAGTTAGTCTGTTCATTATTCTTACGCCAGTCACCACGTCAATGTAACATGGATATTTTTTATCTTTCAATTATCATTTCATATATTTTACCTTTTTCTTCACATGTTTCACCCACAAATCCCTCAGCACATTTGCAAGTGAAGTTGCCTTCTTTACTTTCACAAGTTGCACCATTTTTGCATGGAGAGCTGTCACAAGGATTAACTTATGAACGTAAAAAATATAATGTTTCAATTAGATTATTTTTTAACCTTCTTTTAACATCATGTCTATTTAACTGTTGGTGTGTATCCTCTACTCTCAATATTTATCAAACTAATAATGCCTTTTTCTTTTAATCATCCACCCATAAATTCCCTACTATTTTTACTTGTGAACTTTACTTCTACGCCTTAACTAACTTTTGCAAGGAGAACTGTCACTAGGATCAACTGAACAAATAAACGGTTATAGGATTTAGCCTGCCAGTCAAATATTTTCTTATCATTCTTTGCTTTAATGCATAGATTGGTTTCTTTAACCTTTCATTTGCCATTTAATAAATTTTACCTTTTTCTTCACATGTATCACCCTCAAATCCCTCAGCACATTTACATGTGAACTTGTCTTCTACACTTTCACAAGTTGCACCATTTTTGCAAGGGGAGCTGTCACAAGGATTGACTAATGAACGTAAAACAGTAAGATTTGTGAATTAAATTATCTTAGTCTTAACCTCCTTTTAACATCATTTTCATTCAACAGTTCGTAAGTATCTTGAATTGTTAATGTTACTCAAACGAATCCTCTTCTCCTCTCATGTTACACCCTCCAATCCCTTTGTTCTTTTGCACGTAAACATGTTTTCTACACATTCATAAATTACATCATTTTTACGCGGAGAATGGTAACAGTGATCAACTGAAGAAGTGAGCATGAATTAGAGTTCAATGCATCTTGTAAATAATCTTTCACCACTCTGAGCTTCATTCGCCTGAAGGGTATTTTTAACGTTTTAATTATCATCTACAGTATCTTACCCTTTTCTTCGCACGTATTGCCCTCAAATCCCTCCGCGCATTTACATTTGAACTTGTCCTTTGCACTTTCACATGTTGCACCATTTTTGCAAGGAGAGCTTTCACAAGGATCAACTGAAAAAATGAATGTATGAAGAAATCAGTTTGTCTCGAAACGAGTCTTTGCCATTGTGACCATCTTCAAGCACATTCATCAAATGTGAGTCATACCTTTCTCTTCACACGTATCACCCTTAAATCCCTCTGCACATTTACATTTGAACTTGTCCTTTGCACTTTCGCATGTTGCACCATTTTTGCAAGGAGAGCTTTCACAAGGATCAACTGAAAAAATGAATGTATGAAGAAATCAGTTTGTCTTGAAACGAGTCTCTGCCATTGTGACCACCTTCAAGCACATTCATCAAATGTGAGTCATACCTTTCTCTTCACATGTATCACCCTTAAATCCCTCTGCACATTTACATGTAAACATGTCTTCTGTACTTTCACATGCTGCACCGTTTTTGCAAGGAGAGCTGTCGCAAGGATCAACTAATGAAATGAATGTAAATAGATTACAATTTGTAGTACCAGTTCGCTCCACTTTCGCGATCAAAACTGTCACACAGATAAACTAGTTTAGTTTTGAAATGTTTCATATCTTATAGAATTCCAGATGGTGTGACCTAGGGCGATTAATTTATCTTACCCTCAGAGTAAACTGATAGAAGTATTATGCCACCGGGAAAGACTCAAGCGTTAAATCGGATTTTTTTCTAAATTAAATAGTTCGGAAAAGTGTATAAGATATAGTTGGTACCTTTCTGTTCACACGTGTTGCCAATATAGCCATCCGTACAGTTGCATGTGAAATTTCCTTGATTGCTTATGCAAGTTGCGTTATTTTTACATGGAGACGTAAAACACGGTTCCTCTAATAAAGTAGACAAGACAGGTGAATAGGTTATTATATTAAAATGACAACTTCTGGAAGCATATCATTGGCTTTTTGTACTTTTCAATCGGGAATCTATCGAAAAATTTTGATACTATCACTTTACGAAGCTTAACCAACTTGATAGATTAGAGGTTCGAATTGAAATGGGGGTAGGGATAAAATCTTGTTCATTGAACTGTTCAAATACTTGATTTTTTCGCGTAAACCTCAAGGAGCGGTGTGGATCACTATCGAGACCAATGGATCAGCAAACTTGTGGCAAAGATCAAAAAATTTCTACTACGGTAAAAAGAATTTTTCGTCTTTTGGTCTCAGCCACTTGTTATGTGTCGACCAAGTACGCGTTACTTTGAACCTAATCCGACTACTCTAATTTATTACAAAATAAAGGCTTTTCTTTAATTCGTTTAAAAACAATCACTGTATATTTCTCTTCGTTGTTTCAGACTTGATTGTAACGCGGCAATGGTAGATATTGTGTGGAAACAGAATATCTCTATTTTATTTCGAATTATTCCAACTTCTGAACTCTGCTACATAGGTTTAATAAATAGTGAGTTTGGACATCAAAATGACTGCATCAATTCCCAAAGTGGCCATTTTAACTGTTTTCGAGCACAAAATGGTATTGGATGATATGACTGGATGTGAGGGAAAGCAAACCTCAGCCCACCAAAGGTAATCCAAATGATCACAACTTATTTGCATTTCCGCATTCTTTCCAACTTCAGTTTTCAAATCATAATATCTTTCAGTCCTTTCACTTTCCTGAGCTTCTAGTCTTCTATCAACTATACTTTGCATTATTATGATTACTACAATTGTTATGGTTATTATTATAATTATTGTTATGGTTGATTATGATTATGATTATCGTAACAATAACTGTTATTATTACAAGACGGGAGAGCATTACCGTATGGTCGACATAAACCAGGTTTTCCGTTAACGTCGAGACACCAAGCCGCACCATTTTTTCCAAAAATAAAGTTGACCCCAACATATGGAGCATCTGTACAATCATAGTGGTCTTTCCACAGATAGTTGAATGGAAACTTGCAACAGTGGCCATCTGTCGTTTTTACTCGACATTCTGAAGGAAAACAGCGCCATTAATATATATATATATACATAACTACAGACGGAACCGTTTCGGCCTACTGGGCCTCATCAGTGTAGTGCTGACGAGCAGGATGGAGAAGCCTATATTATATAGGGAACTCAAATGTCCCACACTTGTGGTAGATCTAAGCCATGCCAGAGTGCTGTAACTAGAGACTAGTGAGCGTGCGCAAATTCGCTAGCGACATGACTCATCCTGTAGAGTGCTCAATATGAACCAAGAGGCCATAGAGCGATATCTAACTACTATGTACGTACGTATGTATGTATGTATGTTAGCAACTCTAAGTGTTTTCATTGTATATATGCATATGTATATGCATATGCATATGTATGCGTATGCATGTGTATGTGCGTATGTATGTATATGTATATGTACAGGAATAGGTATAGGTACAGGTATACGTGTATATATATATAGGTATCAGTATACATACGTAACGACCGAATTTATCTTACCCTCACACGTATCTCCCTTAAATCCTTTAGCACAGTGGCATGTGAACTTGTCTTTTGCACTCGTACATGTTGCACCATTTTTACAAGGAGAGCTTTGGCAAGGACCTGATGAAGAAATGAACGTAAAAGGATTTAACTGGTCTGGCAAGTAATACTTCCATATTTTCAGCTTCCATAGACCGAATGAGTTTCAACTATAATCGAGAATAAATTGCGTCAATCTACTGGCCATGATCTCCTTAAAGAATTGAAATCTGGGATGACTTTTATCATTTTTATGAAGCTGTGGATTGGAGTCCATTATTACAGGCATAGTTCAGTCGAAAGGGTATGTCTTTGTTTTACAAGAGTCAGTCTACCAGCTTGTTTCCGTTGCTTTGTATATCATTTAAAATGGATGGTTGCCCCTCAAGACAATGTTTATTTGTTCAATCAAAAGACGTCCCTGAATTCCGGTAAACGTTTCCCAGCTTTTTGCTAGCGTTAGCATGAAGAAATTATTCCCAACAGAAAATTTCTAAGCCTCGTTAACAGAAACTATTCGATATTTCAGCTATTTTGCAATATCAGCAATCCTGGTATATACTGAAAATTTCGATACATTGGCATACATGAAGACGTCTTGTCGAAAAGCCGATATGGAATTTGATAGCAATATCTTTTTATTATATGGCTGCGTTCGTTTTTCGGTTCGTATACACAATTTTGCGCTTGTTGTCTGCAATTGGCTGCGGAACCGTCCGAGAGTTTACGATGTTGGATCGATCCAATACGCTTTTTACTCCGAACCAGTAAGTCTTGGCGGGAAAACCTTCCAGGTGATTTTAATGAAATTTTAAGGAGAGTTAAGTACCAACAATGAAAAATTTCGGATAATGAAATGTGCTGGAACACTGTTACTGCTTTTGTTCAAAGCAAACTGTATGAAATTACGATAAATGAATGTTTAACTGGTAAAAACAATTAAGAAGCAAACGAACAAGCTACAAGGTAAGGTAAACAGCAACATCCTATGACGAAAACCCGGTGAAAAAGGAAAAGAAAACCAAGCAAAAACCGGATGATAAATTCGTTATTCACCTTGTTTTCTTGGTCCTTACTCGAAAGTATATGCCTAAACGTTTTTTCACACATACCTTGTTTCTTCGTCGCTCTGCCTGTATGAAAACCTCAGGCAAATACTTTCCCGTATGGACCTCGCTTTCGGTTGATCACGGTTACTTTCTCGTGTTTTGATGCCGTGGTCAAACACTTGAACTCGTCGATGAATTAGTACATCAAGTATGTTGAGAAAATCAAAGTACAGAGAGGTTCCCGTAATTTTGCACCTGGATTATTCACCATGGAATATTCTCTCCAAAATAAAACATAAGAAATACCCTATGTTCTTTAATTCCAACGCTAAGAGAACAGAATTCTATGATAGGAGTAGTTTTCTTATGAGAATTCATAGGACGGAATAGCCCCCAGAATTAAACCAATGCAGTTACATACTGACATGAACTTACCCGAATTAAAAATATCCGGAAACAAAAACCCCACGGTTCCAATGATGGAAACGGACAGCATGAGCATCAAAACGAATGTGATCTTCTTCATTTTGCACAGCTATGCCTTAAACTGCAAATAGAACTACAAGATTAGGTCAAACGTCAACTTCTGATAATCATATTTATTGTTAAGTTGTTACAGTTATTATTACTGTTAATTTCAATTATTAATTATAATTTATTAATGTTAAATTATTATGAATGAATTAGTCAATAAATCAGTGAATCAATAATCGAATGGATAGATAGATGGACGAACGAAGGAGCGAAGGAACGAGCAAACGAACGAACGAACGAACGAACGAACGAACGGCCCATCCACTCTGGTTCACCCGCACCGGAACTCTTAGATACCTTTACTGTCGTTTTGCTATGTATTGACCAAAGGACCAAGTTGGTTTCCATAAGGGAGCCCTTTTTGACAAATTGTGTCTTATAACGATATCGCGCAGAATCGCATGGGAAGTTGGTTGACCTCAGAACTTTTACAAATATTTGGTTGCTAAAGAGTTAAGAGACTGTCGAGACCTTCGGTGCTTCAAAATGAAAACTGTGAGAACGAGATTAGTTGGGACCTAGAGTTGCTGTTCTAGGAGATAGGTAAGAATCCTGGCCACTTTTCTCCCCACACTTCTAATTCAATCCAAGATGGCAATACACCTTTTGCTGTTCATTACCAGATAATATAATATCATTAACGCCAACCTCAAACTCGTTAACGCAAAACGACATTCATTTTATTCAATCTACATTCATTAACGCTTCTGTCGCATTCAATTACCATTTTTGCATATAGAAAGTGACATTCATTAGCGTAGATACGCAACCATTTGTATCAAGGGGCATTCTATAGCGGCAACAGACGACCATTAACACCATTCTACTATACGGCTTTAGGGATAATAGAATTTCAATTAGGCAAGATATTTCTCCGGTCTGTTGGAGAGTCGAATTAAAGTTATATGGAATCCCGTTATATGGAGTTATATGGAATGATATAAAGTTATATGGAATGATAATTCGTACATAAACTGATTTCGGTTAGACCGTTCGAACCTCTTCTATTTCGCCTATATGTCCATGACTGTTTTGCCATTTTTCGCTCAGCCGACCACGTTCTATGTGTTCGGCTGAGACCTTTGAAGACCATCTTAACTCACAACAGTAAAATATTTTTTGTGGGGGGATAGAGAATAGTTCTATTCTACCTTTCTTGAACGTCTTAATTGATCGCACACACGGCTTTCAATCTCTGTTTATCGCAAGCCCACGTTCACTGGTTTGTTTATGTAAAATGCCCTACTTACCACGTTCTGCTCTGCTGAGCCCTTTCAGAACTGTCTTAACTCACAGTATTGAATTATGTAACTGAAGACAGTTGTCCAGTCTATTGCTGGGACAAAATTGAACCTTAACATGCATTTTAGTTCACAGCGCTTTGTTAACACATCGACTTTCGCGTTCCAGAGAAAAAAAGAATGTTTTGCGGCTAAATAAAGCTTCCCGATCAAGGCTTTCGTGCAGTCCAGTACTGCCGAGTTTTAAAACACGTTTTTTTGGGCTTGCGATAAACAGAGATTGAAAGCCGTGTGTGCGATCAATTAAGACGTTCAAGAAAGGTAGAATAGAACTATTCTCTATCCCCCCACAAAAAATATTTTACTGTTGTGAGTTAAGATGGTCTTCAAAGGTCTCAGCCGAACACATAGAACGTGGTCGGCTGAGCGAAAAATGGCAAAACAGTCATGGACATATAGGCGAAATAGAAGAGGTTCGAACGGTCTAACCGAAATCAGTTTATGTACGAATTATCATTCCATATAACTTTATATCATTCCATATAACTCCATATAACGGGATTCCATATAACTTTAATTCGACTCTCCAACAGACCGGAGAAATATCTTGCCTAATTGAAATTCTATTATCCCTAAAGCCGTATAGTAGAATGGTGTTAATGGTCGTCTGTTGCCGCTATAGAATGCCCCTTGATACAAATGGTTGCGTATCTACGCTAATGAATGTCACTTTCTATATGCAAAAATGGTAATTGAATGCGACAGAAGCGTTAATGAATGTAGATTGAATAAAATGAATGTCGTTTTGCGTTAACGAGTTTGAGGTTGGCGTTAATGATATTATATTATCTGGTAATGAACAGTAAAAGGTGTAATTTCTCTCAACTATTCCGATGAATGCCACTTCGATTGCCTAAATTGTTTTCAAAGGAAGCCTTTTTCATGACGAAAACGGTCAGTCTGTCATCACGCCAAAAGACAGTTCACTGTTGCTCTTATTTGGCGGAGGTTCCGCGCTTAAGGAAGCTTTTATGAAATGATGGTGAAATCTGAGCAGCAAGAATCAATCATAAACTTACCTAATGACTGGAATTTCCTTGCTGTTTTTCCAAGCGTATAGATGGTAAACACAATGAAAGTCCTTCATTAAGTTAACTCAATGCGCTCTTTTGACTTGATTTGGCGTGTCAATCATTCGGCCTCGAAGCTTGTTCGCTTCATAAAATAGACCCTTCTTATGACATTTCAAAGTAACCCACCTGGGGGACAACTTCAAAGATCCGACGTTGAACAAATCGAATAATTCTCTCACTGCAAATGGAACACTTTCAAACCAGCTAGCCTCATACGAACAAGCACAACTTGGTACACAAACGTCCAGAGACCATCTAATATGACTATTTATCAGGCGTTTTCATTTAACCCATAGATCCTTCATCAAGTCTGAGGCATTGAGCAAACGAGGAAACGCTGTCGCGGGAACATTTGAGATTTTCGATTCTTTCTGAAGTGTTTCTTTGTTTGCCCACCCGTGGAAACGTTGCGAAAAACGACAAAAATGTTTCTCAGAGAATTCAGAAACATTTTTTGCTGCTCTGCCTCGAATTCTGTTTCGCAAACATTGTTTGTTCGTTTGCCCAACAAAGAAAGGGTGTTGCCTAGTTGCCAAGCACATGGCCGTATACGCTACTCTGCATATGCACTAATTTGCCTCGCCCGTGAGTGTTCTCACAAAATGTATCCTCGCTTAGTCACTTTCGGGAATTACCGTCGAGAAACAAAGTAATACAAAGCACGAAAATCAAAGTAAAAAGTGATAAGGTCAATGCGCAAAAGATTCTTCGTCTTGATGTATGCAATTTACTCGTGAGAGTCCTCGGATTGTATGGCATCATTCGCGAACGAATCATTCGCAAAGTCAGTGCTCTCGAGGGTTGACCAGATATACGCCAGAGCGAGGAATTATGTGCGACAATCGTTGTGTGGTTGGACCTTAATAAATTCCTCTCATGTTGCGAACAAGTTGGAAGCAGCTCGATGAAGTAGCACCATTGTTACAACCAGCTGTCAAACTCATTAATAATTCGTGAAGAAGACACAAAGGAAATCACCAGCGAGACGTAGTTTGGAAATGTGTTGTTAATTAAGATAAGTTTGCAGCAAGTTTGATGCCGATTTCTTTTTGAAATACGGATTCTTTTTGGGAGCCGTATCATACACTCGAAAGTCATGTTTGATCGAATTTCCAATCACGTGGAATATGGTTTACAAACACTTGGCTGTTGCCTCTGCAACAGTTCAAAAGCGTTCAGGATCTATGGAAATCAGACCAACCACTGCTCGTAGTAAGTGACACAATACTTCAAACCCTTGCTTCAGATACTCGCATTACGAAAACATTTTGTCGCCGAGCTGTGACATTTTTAGGCGTGTACCCTTTGGAAGATTTTCTATCATCATAAACCACTAAGTGCATGCCACCATGCCCAAACCACCATTCGAGAGTGACTAATTTTACTCGCATTCGCTTGCCTGAAATGGACACCGAAAGTCTCACTAGGTCGTCTTGAGCCCATTACCCAATATGAATTGATAGGAATTCGTATTCTCTGGTAATTATGAACTCACCTGAAAGGTTTTATCGTCTCAAGCGAATGAATGAAACAACTCCCTCAAGTAAATGACTCGCTCAGAGCTCTTCGCAATGCAACAGTATTTATACATGTAACGCTAGGTTACGCTATTTTGGGTATTTATTCTTATTCAGAAGAGGTACGCTTGTCTTGCTGCTTAAGTAACCGTGCAAATTGCATATTTAATCATTCGACATGGACCAGCGAAGCACAGCGTGGGAACGAGAAGTCACCCAGATAACGGCGTTTAAGGTCATTTGTACTCGGCCCAGTTTTCGTTTCTTCTTGAATACCCCTTGTACATAAGAGACGAGGGATCGCGAAAAATATCGTACTTTAAGGCCTACCCATTAGATACGCTTGTCAAGTGAGTTAATTTGCCCTGTCACATGTAATGAGGAACTTCAGCAAACTCAATGGAAACGTCATGGAAGATGCACTTCACACAATAGAATTTTTCATCCGGAACAAAGAGAATGAACAACAAGTCTAAATGCAATATATCATACACGAGGAGTGTTTCATCACATATCCAAACACCGAGAAATGATTTGAAAAACGAGGCGATAGCCGAGTTTTTTAACCAACTTCGAGGTTTTTGGATATCTGATGAAACACGACTTTCGAGTGTATGATATTACATCTCAAACGAATCCGTATTTAAAGAGAAAATCGGGTTTAAATTTGATGAAATTCTAAACTAATTAAGATCAGATATCCAAACTACGTCTCGGTACTGATTTCCTTTGTGTTTTGTGCATGAATTATTAACGAGTTTGAGATAGTTAAGTCAACATCGTCCTCGTTCTCCATGTGGAATTTCTCGTTGCAGTGGCGTAGGAAGGAATTTGGTTTGCGGGGGGACTGAAGTCAGCATATACATATGCACCCTTGGAAGGATAATAGATTTTTAAAGCCTCATAGAGTGCTGCCAAAGTCATCTGTGCCCTCGAATTACTGTTATTTGTTGACGATTGATAAGCCCCCTTTCCATTGAAAAATATCATTTCCTACGTATGCAAAAATATTGTTGTTGTTTTGTTGGGAGTTTGTTGTTGTTGTTGTTTTTGAGACGCAGTGCTTCGAAACACTGAAACTCGGTGTCTGACTGCTACAGTTCTTGTACGCTTCCTACGCCTATGACTTGATGTATTTCCTTGTGTTCAGTGTGGCGTTAACTCATGAAGTGGAGAAAGCTGTTAGTTGATTTTAACGCCAAACCATTAAACGTTTTCATAATGGATACTTTCAATCATTTTAGAGGTCGAAAAACAAACATCCTGTGACCACTAGGAAGTCCGTGATCCCTTGGTCTCTGATCAATTCTAAAATTTTATTTGTTTATTTTTTGAAAATTCGCAAAATTTTCTCAATTTGAAGGTTCTTGAGGACAAGCCGTCCAGGTGAAGCCATGAAGGGGAGCTTGAGCGAACCCACCGAATTCTCCTTGGATCTGCCACAGCAAAGAATTGTTAATCTAGTAAGTAGGTTTGCTCGGTACAAGGTTGGAGAGCTTGAAGTGATGTGATTTTTGAAACAATTTATTTTGTATACGGTTAGTTACTACGCCGTGTTTCATACTGAACGCAATCTTCAAGTGACTGATGCACTTCCTCGTGCATGTAGGCTGAGTTTGCATGAGATTTGTGCATCGGGGTCAAAAGCGATACTACAGATAATTTATAAATATTAAGCGAAACTGATGAAAATAGAAATTTCGGTGCTCCGAAAAGTGGTCCGGTTTCAACCGGACTGACCGTATCGGTGGCTACGGCCCTGAAACACATAGGATATTGTTAAACTTGAGAAACAAGTCTTATTCAGGCAAATTGTGAAGGTACTTTAGGGGGAAGTCGTCAATAGGTCAATTGATATCAACCATAGTTTAATGTGACGAAGTACATAGATGAAATATATACATAAATCCATACAACAGCGGCGTTTTTGAGGTTATACACTATCTAAAAGATAGAAAAAAAGCTTCTCGACGTTTCGAGCGAAGGCCCTTCGTTGGGCTACTAATCTCCTGACGAAGGGCCTTCGCTCGAAACGTCGAGAAGCTTTTTTTCTATCTTTTAGATAGTGTATAACCTCAAGAACGCCGCTGTTTTATCGAAGCTATCTACACTGGACCCCCGGGCCTCATAAATCCATGCATACGTATACATGTCTATATAGAAATCAATCTTGCCAAATCTATCAAATCATTAACTGGAATCGGTTTCTCTAACAAAATTCTACTTTGGTATTCCTCAAATACTTCCTTGAGGTTTGTCAATCCTTCCTCATGAGGTATGTGAGGATAAAGACCTACAACATCCATCGAGCATAAAATTGCTCCATCTGGAATATCACCTGAACTCTCTGATTTGCTTAAGAAATCTGTGGTATCCTTAATTACATGTGGTAAAACTTTCACTATACAGGGTGTATCAAAAAAACTGCAAACACTATAATTTGCATAAGTAGATACTGCAAATAGCATTTCAATGCCTGTGCAACTAATTATGCTTCTGGGATTTGAAAATACGTTTTAATTTTCCTTGTTATTAGAATAACCACACAGTACGAATTTCGACATCCCCAAGCATGAATTGTGTTTACGCACCCTTGGGATCAATTAGTGCTAAATTATGCAACTTTCATAAATATCTGATTTCAAAAGAGTTTGCGGTTTTTTTGATACACCCTGTAGACCACTTGCATTCATATGCTAAACAACCCATCTGAAAGACAACTCGAAAGTTCCGACGTTCAACAGATCGAATAATTCATGTAGATTCTTTTGTTTATAAGGATTTTTCCTCCAACAGGGGAATAAATACATGTGCTCTATAGGTTGTAAATTAAAATCCACAAACTCCGGCAACTTTTCCGTAGCAGTACCACAGTTAGACACCATCAGTCTACCTGGTACATTAACTAATCGTTTTTGGATTTTAGGTAATAAATAAAACCTTCCCAATTTGTGATCTTTACCCCTTAAATACCCATAATTTTCCTCATTAATAACCGTCTTATCCCTTAATACTTTCAAATTCTTATCTACAATTTTAGCCAGATTCTTAACCGGATCTTCTTCCACTCTTTGTATACTAAATCTTCCCCAAGTTGTCTGTAAGCCTCATCACAATATTCTTTCCCACCCCAAACCACTATCGCAGACCCCTTATCCGCTCCTTTAATTACAATATCTGCATAACCCTTCAAATTCCTTAACGCCAACTTTTCATCAACTGTCAAGTTGCTATAATTATAACCATCAGCCTTAATTGATAAAATCCTATTTTCCAAAGTCTTTAAAAATAAATCCAATGCTGGGTCTACCTCTTTAGGGGTTCGTGTTGACTTCTCTCTAAATTGCGTTCTTTTTTCTGATCTACCGAGTTCACTCCCCGAATTCTTCATAAAATATGCCCTACATTTCATCCTTCTCCCAAACTTTATCAAACTTTTACCAGCTCAAATTCATTAATTTTCTTAGGCGTTGAACAAAACTTTAAGCCCGTAGACAAAACTTTCATTTCAGAATACGTCAGAACACGATCAGACAAATTAACGACATTTTGACTTACAAAACTTTTCATAATATTAGTCTGTCTTTGTTCCTGACCTGCCATCCTATTAATAACATCTAGCTGTTCCGATTGAATACCGTTCCTAACCTGATCTTCTTCTTCTTCAACACCTACTTCTTCAGATCTTCCTTCCTCGTACTGCAGTTCCGATTGAATGCTCTCCAATCTTCCTTAGACACCTTGTTGTTTTGGTTGCATATCCATATATATATATATATATATATATATATATGTTTTGGGTAGAGGTTCTCCAAATTTTGGTCGTTCTTTCTCTTGAGCTTTCAACTCGATGCGTCGAGTCTTCGTCAGAAGTGAGGGTGAGATGATTTACTGGACGTTTTATCGTGCATGGTGTTCCAGTGTCGATGAAACACTAGATTACAAAAAAACATATCATGCCTGGATTAAAAATCTTCAAGTCACGTAAACAGTCACATCGGATAGCTACTCTCAGACATGCCACAAAATGGGAACACTTTGCTCACAAAGAATCATCAACACTGGAACACCACGATAAAACATCCAACACACCATCTCATCCTCACTTCTGACGAAGACACACCAGCTCATCTTCACTTCTGACGAAGACTTGAGTTGAAAGCTCAAGAGAAAGTACAACCAAAATCTGGAGAACTTCTATCCACAACACATTATGTCTGGATTACAAATCTTCAAGTCACTTGAACTGTCACATCTCGGTTTAGGTAACTAACCTTACTTAAAAAGTTACGGACTATTTATTTCGTTCAGGACTTGCCAAATTAAGTATGTATGGATACTATAAGATACGTATTTATAGCCATCATTACTTACCACACATCATTATTTTAATTCATTTTCTCACTCCAAGTCAAGTTTTTGCTGAAATTGAGACATGCCATGTTTGGTAAAATCCATAAGTAAGGTTGGATACAAAAATGAAACTTTCTTATAAAGAAAAGATTGCACAAGAAACGACTTTGAATCGAGCACATACTGCATCCTTCCTTTACCTCTTATTTGGCTACCATAAGTTTTTAGACAGCATCAGTCACAGTGCGCTGCTACAAAGCTCGACATTCATTTTCCCTTGAAGGACAGCCTAACTGACGCTGTCTATTCAACGGATTTACAAGTATAGACGATTGTAGATACAGTAATTTTATTATACGACCACCATAACACACAAAACTGTTTGCTATTTGTACATTTCTTCTGAAATGTATAAATCCTGCCTATGAAATTTTCACAAAAGCGCACACCCTCCTCTTGACTATCTAAAAGCAGATGTGGCCTATCGAGGGACAAAACAAAACTAATGCAAAATTCGGACACTTTCCTTTATGATCTGACTTGATCACCGAAGGTTTTTTACTCCACAAAAGGTCACACACACACGCGTGTTAAAGTAAGCAACAAACTACGAGTTCTCAACAGTTTTCCGGACACACGTTTTGGATCACTTTCAAGTAAGAATTGCCTTTTATTTTGAAATCCGACCATGATTTCACATTCCCAGCCTTGCTTCCGCCACACTTTGATATTTTAAGGATTTCAGATTCTGGTAGAGCTTTGTTCCAAATATTCACGTCATCCATTTTACCGTAATAACTAAGTTTGGCGTTGTTACGGGTTTTTGGTCTGTTTTGTCCTAAAACGAGCGTTCCATTTCCTGTAATGGCCAATCCCTTCGCAAGTCCTACGCCACTCGTCACATTCTTGCCGTCTACGTAAAACTTATATTCCCCGGATGTAGATTTCCACGTGAAACAGATATGGTGACACTTGCCGTCGTATATTTTCAGCGCTCCAGTTCTGAAACGTGAGGAAAAAAACAGAATATTCCCATTACGAGGCATCGTATACACCTTACGACTGTCGTATACGAATGTTCCTCCTGGGGTATGTCGTATTGCCTCCAAGGAACGATTTCTGCTTTCGATTGGCTCACTAATGTAGCAGGATATCCGGAAGACATGAGTGACTTAATCAGATACATCAGAAGGAACGATCGTGTTGGCCGTTTCTGGGGAAGAAGTTGACCTATCTGTATGTCGGGTTCAAACTTGCACTCATTAGTGGCAACAGATATTTTACGTCGGGGGCAATTTATGCAAAAACATTGACAAATAAAGTGCATTGCTATCACGATAAAATCTATAATACTTACAATCGTCGTTCTCCTCGAACATTAACACCAAGGCCATTCACACGTTTCATAAAGGCGAAAATTTGCTTATATTGAAAAGCGTATGCCATAAAGTAAACAGTCGGTCTCCTCATCCTCGTTTGTATCCTCAAACACACAGTAATCTCTTTCATCGCAGGAATGCTCCTGATCTTTACTTGGAATTTTGACGTTTGACGTGAAAAATGTAAAGCGTACCCTGAAATTCGAATTATCAAAAAATGTTTGAGGCGTTACTCAACGGAAAAGCTTTATTTGCGTGTGTAATAAATGTTAAAGAAATCGGTCTTCTGTTAGGCAAATTATTATATGGCTGTTTTTCTGTCCTTACGGAAAACTGCGCGTGCTGATTGGCTGCGGAATGGTCCGATATTTTACGACATTGGACCGGTAAGTTTTGGGCGGAAAAATCTTCGTGCTGGTTTTAGTGAAATTTAGGAAAGACTAAGAAATTGAAGAATTTCGAATAATAAGATGTACTGAACGGTTGATGAGCCAGGCGGAAATCGTAGGCGAAGTAAAAATAAGATAGCTCAGCAAAATACACGGAATATAGGCATTGTGAAAGTTTTATTTAGCCTTACGTTTTGTTGCTTCGTGCAGCGTCGTCAGAAAATGATAGGCTATGTTACATGATCTGGATGTCATAGCACCCTGTCACTCTCCTCGCCTTTGTTCTTAATCCTGACTTCCTCTCACATGTCTATCATGTTAACAGCACCTTTGTAATATAATATAAATATATCGCTTATGTCAACATGATGTTGCACGAAGCAACGAAGCGTAAGATTCAATTAAACCGTCACAATGCCTACATTCCGTGTATTTTGCTGGGCTATCTTATTTTCACTTCGCCTAAGATGTACTGGAGCACTAGTGCTGCTTTGGTTTGGAGCTAAGTGTATAAAATCACGATGAATGAACGTTTAACTGGTGGAGATAAGAGGCAGAACGAACAAGTAACGGAGATAAGGTAAACAGCAACTTCCGACATCGAAAACCCAGCTAAATATAGAAAAGAAAACCAACTAAAGAGCCATGTAATAAATTCCTTATTAAATTGAACACTGGTTATTAATCATAATATTATTTTTATGAAAGGTTATTTCCGGCAAACGCCAACTGTAATAAATGCTAGTTTCTAATAAACTCCTTGCACAAGAGCTCAGTTTCTTACATAAATACCAAGGAGTCTGTGGGAATGGATAAGGATCTAACTACTGAGTTAAAGCGTACCTGGTTCTTGGCAAGTTTCTCCAGTAAAACCGACTGCACACACACACGTATTGTTCTCACACGTAGTGGCTCCATTCCCACAGAGACTGCATATATCTAAAATTATGAGTAGATGGTATTTCGTTTTCTCTTAATACCCAATGCAACAGCAGCAGTAGCAACGAAAATGATAGCAATGACGATAACGTTGATGACAACAAAAGCAAATTACGTGTATAACAACTCACGCATTTCGAGAAACTCCCCATCTTGACAGAACTATTTTTGGAAATATTCTCCCTAAATTTCGACCGTTATATGTTCAATCCTGTTGTCTTTTATTACGAGACACATTGGCCTGACACAACATGTGCAAGGTAAATCATATATTCTTGTCAACGAAACTAAACAGTTCGATCGAAAGAAAGATTTGTAAAATTGATACTTGTAAACTAGTAGCAATTTGTTTGAATAATCTCGGATTTGGTTGCGTAGTCGTTAATCCTTTAACCTTCAAAGTCCAACATATCAGACACTTCAACTTGTTTTCGACTTTTGCATTTTTTGGCTACTCTTGTGAAATATTTTTTTAATCTGGATAGTACCTTTCTCTTCAAATGTATGACCCTTAAATACCCCAGCACATTTACAGGCAAACTTACCTTTTCCACGAAACATTGTGGGACCCACTAAAGCAAAAATAGAAAGTAAAAGGATTTAGTTTGTTAGTTAAACATCGCTTTACCATTCCTAATCTTTGAATTATTGTTTAATAAGTTTTACCTTTTCCTTCAATTTTCATTGAATAAATATTACCTTTCTCTTCACATGTATCGCCCTCAAATCCCTCTGCACATTTACATTTGAACTTGTCTTCTGCAATTTCACATGTTGCACCATTTTTACAAGGAGAGCTTTCACAAGGATCCACTGAAAAAATGAAGTCAGTTTGTGTTGAACTGAATCTTTACCATTCTGAACATGCAGCTTCAGAAAGATGAGATGAATATTTTGAAATTTCAGTAGTCGTTCAACTATAACGAGTAATACCTTTTTCTCCACATGTATCACCCTTAAATCCTTCGGCACATTTACACGTGAACTGGTCTTCTACACCTTCACAAGTAGCACCATTTTTGCAAGGAGAACTTTCACAAGGATTAACTGAAAAAATGAATGTGTGAAGAAATCAGTTTATCTTTAAATTATTCTTTACCGTTCTGAACACTTTCAGACAGAGGAGAATTTTCATATTTCAATGGTCATTCAACAAATGTGAACAATACTTTTTTTTTCACATGTTTCACCCTCAAATCCCTCAGCACATTTGCAAGTAGACTTGTCTTTTCCACTTTCACAAGTTGCACCATTTATACAAGGAGAGCTTTCACAAGGATTGACTGATAAAGTTAGAAAAAATGCAATTTGTTCATTAAATTATCTTTCAACATACTTTTACCATAATGTCTACTTGACAGTTGGTGCGTGTCTCCAATTTTCAATGTTAATTAAAATAATTCCCTTTGTCATAACACTTGGCACCCTCAAATCCCCTAGCGCTGTAACATATAAACTTTTTTCCTACATTCACATGTCACACTATTTTTACGTGTAGAGCTGTCACAATTAATAACTAAAGAAATAAACCTAAAAAATGTTCAATTTATCTTGTAAATAATCTTTCACCACTCTGAGCTTCATTTACCTGAAGGATATTCTTAACGTTTTAATTATCATCTACAGTATCTTACGCTTTTCATCGCATGCATCACCTTCGAATCCCACTACGCATTTATCCTTGAACTTCTCTGTGCTTTCACATGTTGCATATTGGAAATGTTGCATATTTTTATTAATATCTTCAGTCAAACAATATTGTGACATTGGTTGACTGAAGATATTAATAAAAATAGGATTTAATTCGTCGTATGAGCGAGAGGTCTAATACCCACTTCGCTATGCCATTAGGGCTGCTTTTGCAGTCACAGTTGTCACACAGTTCACTTTTACAGACAACAGAAATAGTTTTAGATAACAAAATGATTTATAACGAATGTTTTATATCTTATGGAATTCCATTAAATGACCTCGCGCCGTAGTTAAACATTAAAGCAGATCCTAATTTAAATCACTTATTGATAAGAGTATATAAGATATAGTCGGTACCTTTCTCTTCACAAGTTTTTCCATAATAGCCATCCGTACAATTGCATGTGAAATTTCCTTGATTGCTTATGCAAGTTGCATTATTTTTACAAGGGGACGTAAAACACGGTTCAGCTAATAAATAATAATAATAATTCAATTTATATTGCACATATTACATTTAAAATATGTTCTTATGCGCATTACAATGTTTGCGAAATAATTAAGCTACAAAACTAATTTAGAAATCTAAAATTCAATTACATTCAGTAAATAAGTAAACCTTGTTTGTTAGACGTTAAATGCTAATTTAAAAAAGTGCGTCTAAAGTGCAGCTTTAAATGTTGATAGAAAATCAATGTTTTTTTATTATTTTAGGTTTTATTATGCTTGTTCCATAGTTTTAGAAAGGTGGATTGAAACGCTCTATTTCCTAGAGTCAAATTACAAAAAGACAGCTGAATAAGTTAAATGAACTTGATAACTTGTGGAATCATGACATGTTTGTGGAAGTTGATCGTCCAGGTTAGTGTAGTCTTGAGAAAGACTGTTGGTGAAAGTGACTGACGTTTCGACAGCCTTAGCGGCGGTCATCTTCAGAGTCAAAGGAGAGTAAATGTCAGGTTCGCCTGTATTTGTATCTGGTTCACGCGTCATAAGTGGGCGGTGGTATGAGTCATGGAGGTGTGATAGTTTGTGAAAAGCAGTGGGTGTGGTTGTGTAGGCGTTAATTATCAGTTTGTCGAAGTGTTAAGTCTATTGGTTGTTCGGGCGTTTGAATTTGTGAATTAGTCGTTTGTAAGGTCCCGGTAATTGTTGTGATCGGTTTAATGGTTTTTGTTCTAAGTTCGTATACCAGCTTTCTAGTGTGAGTAGCTGTTTGTAGTTGGTGCTGTAAGTAATGCATTTTGCCGATTCCCAGTCAATGTTGTGTTTGGTTTGTCGGTGGTGTTCGGCAATGTCTTTCTCAAGACTACACTAACCTGGACGATCAGCTTCCACAAACATGTCACGATTCTCCCAGGTTCAAACCATTTACTTTATTGTGGAATCATATTGCTGACTTTTAGCTATTTCCGTACGGTTCTTTATCGAGGTTTTTCTGTGATTTACTACAAAGCTTAAACGCTTCGTCAGTGAAGGGTTTCAAATTGAAATGAGATAAAATCTTGTTAGTTAAACTGTAATGGGGAAAAACCTTCGTACGATTTTGCTGTTAAAAGTAACCATTTGATGAATGGTCGGTGTTATCTAGGGCATGCTCTCTAAAGAATCTTGAATCATTACTGATTTTGGTAGGCCATAGCATTTGTCGAGTTTAATTGTGAGGCTCTGAGTATTTTAGAGAACGTTTGATGTCCACTCACTTAGTCGGTTATACTATGCGCGATTTCTGCATAGAAGGCAAAAATGGCTCCCACAAAGAAGGAAACGAGAATCTTTGGTGAACATGTAACCAGGAAACAGGGAATCATTAATCGGCATATAATCGGTAAATGATATATTAAGTTACTACGAATCACCATAAATGCCAAATGTCAATAATTATGGCATGCGGGCGATCAGTACGGGTGGGACTCTGCAGAGAGTCAACTCCAAGCTTCTTCCTCCCCTTGATGGGTTAAAAAGGGTGGATCTGGGATGGAGGGTTACTTTTCTCGATTGATAATACGTTGATAATCAAATCAGCAAGGGTCGGAATTATTTCATGGTTGGAGAATATGTCTCCATGCGACTCTACGTAGCTATACTTCAATGGTCTACCAGAATAATGCGACACGTATTTCATTTGCTGAAAGTATAGACGACATAAAGTAGTTATGGTTTCAAGCAAATACACCTTTCGAAGTGTGCGGAAATTCAAATTCAAGTCTGCATTCTGCCAAATACTTCTTGAAAGTCTTCACTCACGATTCCTTAGGTACCATTGACAAACGGAATGATCAAGACTTCTTTGCATGTCCAGATTGTTTTCAACTCCATTTTCAAATCATGATAACTCTCAAACCTTCCTCTTACCTTTTAATCATGTGTCAAGAACACATTTATGATTATAATTATTATTGTTATTATGATTATGATGATAATTATGATTGTTGTAAGCAAGGACAGCTTTACCGTATGGTCGACATATTCCAGGTCTTCCGTGAACGTCGAGACACCAAACTGCACCATGTTTTCCAAGAACAAAGTTGACCCCAAGATACGGAGAATCTGTACAATCATAGTGGTCTTTCCACAAGTAGTTGAATGGAAACTTGCAGCAGTGGCCATGTGTGGTTTTCACTCGACATTCTGAAAGAAAACGGTGACATTAATACTATTTCTAGTTACAAAACATAATTGCACCAATCCAACTAGATCTTAGTTCAAACAGGAATCGTGAGATTTCAGTTGATTTCAGAAAGGATTTGAGATTGATTCGTACGAAGGAATTGGAAAATGACTTTTTTGAAGTACTGATCACAGCCTGGTTGTTAAGTTGTGGTATAGAGAAGGCGACTCGAAACTACAAACAGTTATTGTCTCCCTTCATAAGCTCTGGGTAAGAATGATGAAGAGGAGATGCTAAAAACGATAAGTATTTATAGGTTAGCCAACGCTTGCATTCGAAGAAGAAAATGCGGAAGATGATTGAGCACCAACATAAACAGAAACTGTGGTAAAGCAATCACCATGACAACATGATGTTCGTCTTGACCCCTTAAGGTTAGGCATGGAGGTATGAAGCAATTCCTGAAATCACATAAGTCGAGGTAGAAGTAAAGATGCTAATCTTTCTTCAAGGCAAACGTAAAATCGAAAGACTGAAACGCAATAAATGACGTAGGAAGTGAAACTGGAGAACTGAATCGCCACGAAAGACGATCTCAGCACCTCAACAAAGAAATAAGTTTTCTCAAATAATTGAAGTGGTGACCATCTTCTAAATTTCGGCATGATATGTTATTCGTGCAGCAACTTAATTCTTCCATTCAATGATCTTTTGTCATTCTGAGCTTACATTCGACAAATGGATGTTTTTAATATTCCAATTCCCATCGTTATCTTACCTTCACATGTATCTCCCTTAAATCCTTCAGCACAGTGGCATACGAACCTGTCTTTTTCATTTTGACATGTGGCACCATTTTTACAAGGAGAGCTACTGCAAGGACCTGATAAAGGAATGAACGTTAGAAGTATGTAATTTGTCTGGTATTAGATTTTTTCGTATTCTTGAGAATTTAAGAGAAAAGAACAAGCCCTAGAACTAAACAACAATGAAATCTCTCGTGCCAAAACGACAAACCGAACGTACCTGATTTAAAAATATCTGGCAGGAAGAACCCGCCTGTTTCAACGATGGAGATGGACGACACGACCAACGAAACCAGTATGATCTTTGGCATTTTGCACAGCTACCAACAAATGTCTTCAACTATAAGTACACGGCATTCGGGTAAATCAAAGATCAACTTCTGGTTAAGAAATTCCGTATGCCAATAACAATAACAAAAGCACAAGCCACAACAATAACAGTGACGGCGATAACAGCAATTGCTATTACAATAATAACAATTGGAATGAAAAGAATAATTGATTATAACATTTATCGTTAGAGTATTATTATTATTATTATTATTATTATTATATTTATTATCATAAGTGCAATACTAATTAGTGAGAAGCGATTAGTATTATTAATTGTTATGACTGAATGAACGAACGAACGAACGAATGAATGAATGAACGAACAAATGAATGTAGGTATAAATGAATGAATATATGAACGAGCAAACCAACGGCTCTCCCACCCGTGATAACCAGCGCCACTGCTTGGGGGGTCTTTTACTTTTATATTTACTCTGTTACTTGATTCCCATACACTTGCCAAATGGTCACATTGCCTTCAACTAGGGATCTCTTTTGACAAATCGCGTCTTTTATCATGAAACAGCAAACAATCGCGTGTTAAGCGGGTTGACCTGAAAACTCTCATAAGTATTCGGTAGCTCTATTCCTTCTTCAAAGCAATGGCAAGATGACAGTGGTTTTTCTTAACCAGTCAAATGATGGCATTCACTTTGCTGGTGTTTCTAACGGGGGAGGGAGGTAAGAGAAAGCAAAAGGGACACCTCCCAAAATCCTAATAAAAGAAAGGTTTTTTGCGACCAACACCCTCGGTCTGTTAAAACGCCAGATGAGAAACAATCATGATCGTACTAAATGATCGGAATTTCCTTGCTGTTTTCACAAGCATATGTATAGCAAATATAATGGGGACTTTCAATAAGTTAGCGCTACACGCCTCTTTGGACATGACTCTTAACATGTCAGTCATTCCTTTCAGGCTTGTTTGCTTCATACAATAGATCCTTTGCATCTTATGTCAAAACAACCCATTTGCAGGAAACTTCAAAGCTCTGATGTTCAACAGATCAAATGATTGTTGGAAATTCCTTTGTGTACAAGCACTTCCATCAACATACCCAGAGTCTTAAGGTGGATTACCAGTTGGTGCAAAATGTCGCGCGCGTGCCAGCTGCATTGCTAAAATTGAATAGATTTCTGCTTGGTTCCATTCGTGAGCTCCTAAGACAAAAAAGAACAAGTCGCGTGCGCGACATTTCGCACCAGATGGAAATCCACTTTCACATCGGTCACATGGTCGTCATGCAAAGAAACAAATAAATTACCAAACGATGATAAAAATGTAGAATACTACGTTAGGCAGTGTAGACCGACGTGAGAAAAGGCAGAAAGGGTGAGGAAACCGTCTTAACTTAGCGAAGGCAGAGACTTTAAAGTTTCGTCTTCTGACAAACTACCAGTTGGGTGGAGTTTGAAGACGGTAAACTGATGAACCAGCAAACCCCCAAACGAAACATAAAGAGATTTTGCAATTGAGCACCAACTGACCTGAAAAGTTGTTTTCACCGTATGAAGCGAGTGAATGAGGAACCAACAGCGGACTTCTCGCTGAGACGTCTTCGTTGTGTAAGAGTATTTGTTCGTATGACGTTGGGTCATCTGAGTCAAAGAATTTATTCCGATCCAACAGTGTCAGGCTTGTTATGGTGCTCAAGTGTCCGTGTAAATCACATATTTAATTACTCGACACAATGGCGGCGCCAGCCGTAACAAAGTGAGGGGAAAATCGGATAAAGCCAGTGGAGAGCCCTTGATTATCTTTCAGGGCGATGCGTTTTTATCTCTAAGTAAACTGCTCTTTTCCACTGATCTCTAAAGGAGACTGGATCGAGCATCCTTTTGTTTGAAAGATCCAGAAAATGAAGCCAGCGAAATTCGACCCGCGCCATTACTAAGGGACCAAAGTCGTTGTAAATCTTTTTGCCGACATACGCAAGTATAGCAGGTACTTCATGGTTAGTCGATTTCTCTGTTCTTGGGAAGATCAGTGAGTTCAGCTGACCATGATGTGCTAACTGCGCTGGCATGTCGCTGTGATTATGATTACGTTGAACGTGTGAATCCAGCTTAAGCCTGGTTCACACCAGCAGCATAAGCATAAGGACAAGATCAATACCAAAACAAAGCATCACATATCCTCGGGACTTGCAAAAATAAAACAAGAATTTTTCTTTTGCTTGGACTATGATCTTATGCATAAACTTACGACAATGCATACGTCGAAGGCTTGACTTCATTCTCTTGTTTTGTCTTTCGTTTTGTCCTTATGCTTATGCTTTTGTTCAAGTGTGAACCTGGCTTTAGTCTCGCTCTTAAACTACAATTAATAAGTAATTGTGAAACAGTCTTTATATTAAGGATTATCCTCCCAGCGGTAGTAGGTTGTTAGTAGATTAAGTGTCGTAGAGGAGATGAGAGGTAACTGGTGTGACGACTAGGATTAGGGTTGGGGTTGCGGTTGTGGTTAGGATTACAGTGAACTCTCTCTTAACGGACAGCTCCCTAAGACGGACACTACGTTTGGTCCCGGCCATTTATACATTAGTTTACCATAATCAAACTCTCTCCAAGACGGACACCTCTATAAGACAGACAACGGACACTAGTCAAGTGGAAAAACGTTCAAAATACCTCTCAGAGTGGACAGATTCGGGTATCGAAATTTTAATTTGTCACAATAACGAAGATGACTTCTGTTCCAAAAATTAGCAAATTCTCAATCGAGTGGTTAAATACCTGACTTACACTGAAGGGCTTTTACTCGAAATGTCAGGATCATTTTCTCGCGGCAGAAAGACTGACGCTGAGTGACCGAGGCTTAATCGCTTTAATCCTGAAGGGCGGTGTCAGATTACTTCATCTCTCTCTAAGACGGACAGTAAGAGCGGTCCCGAAGTTGTCCGTTTTAGAGGGAGTTCACTGTAGTAGGTTAGTTGACCCTAATCCTAGCCCTAAACCTTATCATTATTCACAATTATTGATTTTTCTTAATTTAAGAGCGAGAGTATGTTGGTGAACAAGACTTAATCATTATAATGACGTACGCAAGCACAGTTAGCACTTCATAGTCAACTCAACCCTTAGTACTTCCCAAATACATAAGGTTCGACTAACCATGAAGTAATAACAGCGCTTGCGTATGACGTTATGATTATTATTATTATGTTGATGAATGTGCGAACCAGGCTTTATACTTGTATTGACTTATAATTTGATGTTTTATGCGCACGTTCTCAATTTATTCTGCTCAGAAAAACTTTCTGAGTCCGTGGCGGGAATCGAACCCGTAACCTTCTTTCTGATCGACGGTGAGATACCCGGGCTCGATTCCCGTCAGGGACTCAGAAAGTTTTTCTGAGTAGAATAGCTTGAGAACGTGCGTATAAAACATCATATGACTTCCAAGCTACCACATTTAATGACTATATTTGGACTCAAACAAATCTGCAATGATCGTATTTTAATCTATATTTTAATCCATTTCTCATCGCTATGTACCTACTTTTTAGCTACATATTTATGGAATTCTCCATACAAATAGTCTTTACTTACGGACCTACTAAATCGGTTCATCTATGTATAGTTAATCGACAAATTCGTACTGAAAAATCGACTTTCAGATGAAACCAGAACTTGTTGTACTTCAAATGACAAAATCAGAAAAACTTATCATGCCCACGTAACATGCACACTCGGTCGGTTAACCTCTTTATTTCAACGTAATCACAACTAAATAATATTACACAAACTTCGCCCATATATAGTGTTTGTCCTTGCATGTGAATAGCTTACGGTATTTTACAATTCACAATACGACTATTGATACTACTGGGAAACTACGTGAAAGAACTTTTACTGAGAACTATACTGCTATTCATGGTCTAGTAAAACTACATGTATTATTCCACCACGAGCCATGTGGCAGGATTATTAAGTAATTTTGCATTTACTATGTGCTGTCAATGTTGGAAAAAATCCCACATATGCCTAGTGTCATATTACTCACTTTACACAACAATAGTCGTTACACTCACCTACAATAAATTACCCAGTCAATGCGCACTGGTTTGAGGACAGGCCACACACGATGAGAATGTTCTGCAAATATCAGATCAAGTCTGCAGTCTTTCAGCTGACATTTTAATACGACTTTGTCAGACGGCTATGTGACAAAAACTAAGTCAACTCGTGTGCAGTAACCCATGACTTTGACTTGAAGAGCAACGGGGGGTGCCTCGTGTACGTTAATCGGAAAACTCGGACAAACTTTGCAGAATGATTGCTTTGCACTAAGGATGGGTGTCACCAATTGGTGCTTTTGGGAAACTTGTTGGTGTCCACATTTGGTGTCCACACTTGCTCATGAGAAATGCTAGTGGAGATGATGTATTCTTCTGTAAATTATCCCCGATTAAGAATGATAAAGAGGGACAAGAACAAGAAGGTCAGGTCACCGCTGCCGAGGTCGATTACATATGTAGCTACGAACTGACTAAACGTAGTCACTGTTTTGCCCCACTGTACAGTGGAGAGCCAAGATTGTCTGGCAATTATGGCATACGGTGAAAACCTATGTTTTATCAAACTTTCTCTACCTAAACGCTTCTACAAGAATGACAGACTGTGTAAACAAGACTCTCTTTCATGCGCAACAGGTCTAGGATATGGCGTCATATTCAACTGCGCGTTATCCATGTATATCTTTAGATGTTATGTTTTAATCAAAGAGGAAAGCAAAGGTACGAACATAATGTTGCGTTGATGCGATCTCTCGTTCACAAGACGTGGATTGAAGCCGTGCAGCATTCCATGGAAATATGATACCCTATCAAGCTGACAAGTATGCTGCGTGAGCTCGACACTCGTAACTATTAGTGTTACGGCCGCGTTCAAGTTTCTGACTTCACACACGTTAGCTTTCAGAAAAAAGTCGATGGTTGGATTAGGAACAGGTACGAATTAAATGATTGATCTATTCGATCACTGCTGTTATAATTCGATGAAGCAAACATCAGGTTTAAAAGAATTATTTTACACGTCACTTTCCTCTTAAATGACTGAGCGTTTGAATCAAGCTACGTTTGATATTATTTACTTTTTCTGCGCTTGTTGGAGAGCAGAAAGAATCCAGCGAATATCTGCCATTGTAAAGCTATTTTTCCCAATAAAATGGTGGCTTACATGCAGCTATCTTTACAACACACAAACCGATCTTGGCAGCAGTGATAAGCTCGTATTCATCGCTCTATTTTCTGTTTAATATGCTTAATGCCCAAAATGCGAGAAAAAGTTATTTATTTATACCTATATTTCGCTATGACTAACGCAGGAGCCTTGTCACGTTATCCAAGAGCATCTTTCAGAGGCAACCATCATCTGTTAGAAGGCCGTTGTATTGCAATGTTTGTCCGTGTTTTCTAATTAACAAACACGTGGAACTCCCGTGGCGTTCCACGCCAAAGTCGTGGATTTCAAACGACGATTTGCAACTTGAGTGATTATTGAATTAGAGCTATGCACAGAAGTGATCAGAACTCGACCCAAATAACTAGAAGTTTAAAATTCACGATGTAAGATATATGTTTTCTACCGAGTTTTAAATATTTTAACAAATATTCTGCGTTGGCTATTATTCAACAATATTTGGTAGATGAATTTTATAATTTGCTATTTCAAGATTTTGAAATGGATCCCAAATACACGTAACATTTACTGCGTCAAAGTCGTTGCCTTGATTATAATAGGGGGTTACAACAGATTGATGTTGGATTACTAAGAGGTCAAAAGCGAAATGAACGAGTGACCATATCTAGGATCAAACTAAGGATTAAAATCTTAAAATATCTGGGGAACACATAGGCCCAGACCCCCTGGCATACCACTTCACTCTACCATCAAGACTTCCTCCTTATTGAGATCTTATGTGCGCCACTGAATGACGGTTCGTGATATAAGTTTTAATGCATAAAACTTGAAAATCATTCCATGTTACCTGCCGAAAGGAACCGTATCCTTTTGTTAAAAAGAGATCACTTGGAAAGATGTATCTTGGTTTGTGTAATTGATTGTCAAAAAAATTGAACTAGGAGTATGTAATTTAGAAATAATTTCAGGTTCGTTATTGCTTAAAAAAGTGGTAAGCAGGAGAACCCTGGGATAGCAGCACGTAAGCAACCATTGTTTCCTATAAGATATTCTACTTTGGTTTAACAGCGCTACAGAGCCTCAATTGTACAAACTGCAGCAGTCTCAACATTTCGTGCCATGTACAATTCTCTAGCACTATCTTGTCATTAGACTCTGGTTTCTGGCCCTTCCATTTTTGAAATCAGTCGAGCTTCTGGCGATTCCTCATCTATGACCACATCTTCAGCTTCCTCTGGAAGTTCCTTTTGCTGATTGATCGCTTTGCACTGCAGCGGACGAAAGGTGGTTTTCCGAGTA
The DNA here is from genome assembly GCA_030142905.1 of Heliopora coerulea. Lineage (NCBI taxonomy): Eukaryota > Metazoa > Cnidaria > Anthozoa > Scleralcyonacea > Helioporidae > Heliopora > Heliopora coerulea. The sequence goes on from JASJOG010000049.1 coordinate 406,581, forward strand.
ACCATTGTGCTGGTCGTGATGGTGGATTTCCTTGATGTAGTTTGGGTCGTTAATGACATTTTTCCGGCCTTCTTGAGATACAAGTTTAGGATACGCCTTGTCATGATAAAACCTACCATAATGAAGACACCTGTACATCCAAGAAAAACAAAACAATACAACTTAATCGAGATGACGATAACAGAGTTTACTCTCTAAATTTGTGTGGTTCTTTATAATTGGAATAACTAACGAATAAACGGTCTGACAAAACGAACGAACGATTGAATGGTTAAATGAATGAATGAGTGAGTGAACGAACGAACGAACAAACGAATGAACAAACGAACGAACGAATGAATGAGTGAATGAAAGAATGAACGAATGAATGAATGAATGAATGAATGAATGAATGAATGAATGAATGAATCACTCACTCACTCACTCACTCACTCACTCAATCAATCAATCAATCAATTGATCAATTAATCAAACAAAATTTAACTTGTTTAAAATTTAACCAGATCAACAATATTTTCAAACACCAACCAACAGATAGCTGGTTTTAACAGTTTAATACAGTTATTATTTCATAAACTTACTAACCGCATCATGCTGTTGGTCTGGTACAGTTTTTACTTCGTACACTTAATAACTGTATTATGCTGTTAGTTTTAATAGTCTGATACCATTATTCCATCGTACAGACTTGGACTGGCCATTGTACCATCGCGCCACAGAACAATGGCTAACTATTGTTCTACGGTAGGATGGCACAGTGGCCAGTCCAAGCCTGCTATCCTACATGTAATAACTGATGTATTAAGCTATTGGTTCAAGCAGTCTGGTACAGTTATTACATTGTACGTCTGCCAGGCCTGGCCTTACGATTGGCTGTAAGAGTTAGACGTTTATGCCTGTGTAATGTGATTAAAACCAGTGATAAAAAGTAAAAACCAACGGCAAACATGCTTGGAAGGAGAACCCTTGGCCATTAAGTCTTCCTCTTGGTCGCTATATTAAACTTAGTCCATTACCTTGCAAGGAATTGCAAATAATATATACGATTCGTAAGACAATATGGTGTCCTGCGCCGAGACCAAGAATCCATGTAATGCCAAAAACAGCAGTCAACTTCCAGCACATCCCAACGTCTTGGCCAGCGGTTGATCTGTCTCTAACCGTTTTGGTAACCTGCAAAATTTTGAATTTTTTTAAAATTCTGTGTATGAGTTCTCATGGAAAAATGAGACCTGGAAATACTTTTAGAAGATCATAATTCGTTACACCTGATATATCCACTGCAAATCTTAAAATGAAGAGACATCAGTAATGCTTATGAATTTTCAGAACAAGCTAGCTTCAGGGACGGCGGAGCGGAATTACGAGGGGGGGGGGGGCTTGAGATAAAAATACAGCATTTTGTATACTTCTCTGGGAAATTGCACAACAAGTGTTTTAAAGCGTAGTTGTTTCAACATTACATTTGGAAAAAAGTGGGGGGGCTACAGCCCTTGCAGCCCCCCCGGCTCCGCCGTCCCTGAGCTTTCTTTGCCGTAAAACAAAATTTGTTTCCGAATGCATAGAATTTTTACCTAGTTCATTAGAAGGGATACTGGAACTTGGATTTACAGAGATATACTGTCGGGTTGTCGGCCAAAATGAATCGAGTACACATTCGCAAGGCAAGACATTCTAACTGTCTTGCTGCCTTGCGAACTATTGTTGTAGAACTGATCAGAGAGAAGTTAACAAAGTACACACTCACCCTTCTCACTCGACGGACGGCTACTAGAACTCGTACGAGAGCAATGATATTAAACAGCAGCATGGCTACGACTGGAACCGCAAAAAATACTGCCAAGGCGATCGGATTCGTTATCCAACAATAATGACGATTCCCTTGAGAATGGGAATAAGAACAGAGCTGCAGCAAAGATCGATATATATTTTACATATTCGGATTTAAGCATGAATCAGCCAGAGAGAACAATTCCTTTAAAACAGCAGACTCGTCAGACTAACTTTTCTGATGAAATAGCATTACAAACAATTAATTGATTAATTAACATTTAATTCACCTTTAATTAATTAATTATCACAAATTCGGAACAGATATGCTGCTGGGTATCCTCATAATAATTTATTGTACGTTCAACTAGCTTTTGTATAATGTAAAGAACACCGAGCTTTCGGAACTTAGCGTCCATCTTCAGGGTCTAAAATGGTTGAAACGAGCTTTATTCATGCACTATGTTGTATAGTATGGCACATGACTTGGTATGATTTGGTGTATGATGTAGTTTAGTAGGTATGGCATGATATGATATATAATGTCGTAACGTATAATCTAGAATCGTATTGTATCGTATGATTTAAGTTCTATTATTGATTATAGACGATTGTTATTATAGACTCACCATAACCGACATCCATTGCTCCAGAATGGTTCACAGCTAAGGTTATACAGACAATAATAACTGGGAGGCCCCAACCGTAAAGAAGGCAAAAGAGAAATGGTTTTCTCCGAGAACCAGAGGGAGAGCGATGACCTGTAAAGACAAAAATTCCAGAGACAATAAGTAAGTGCAGTTGTATTTTCCAGACTGTGATATAAAAATGGGATGCTGCGTAGGCAGTATAAAGCAGCACCGAAAGGTTAAAAGGTTGGTAGACTGCCGAATTTATGATAAAGAATTCTAACGTTTCGAGCTATGGCCCTGACGAAGGGCCATAAATAAAAATAGATCACATGTATATTTAGTATGACGAACCACAAATCTCTGTGCATGCTCAACGTACTTTTTCCTGCGAACGTCCTGGAGACATCGAAAGCCATAGCATTCATCCAACAAAAGGAGGCGATAAAAAGGTAATGAAGAACTACTGCAATTGCTGTGCAGAAATTATCAGACACGTCTTTCACCATATCGAACAAAAAAACTAGTTGAGTAAGGAGTAGAGCCACAGCGAGATTTATGATTATTTTGCCAGGTAAAGCCCGAAGTTCTTCAAATAAGGCATACGTCAAAATGACAGCCAGTAAGGCAAGAATAGACAGCGAAAAACCAACAAGTGTTAGGTAAAACTCCACCTCAGTGTACAACCTTGTTCTCCTCTTGGTTGACTTAAGATATGTGGTGGTAAGGTTTCCGCAGACAGTGACATTTGCACCGTGCCAGTGATATCGATCTGGATTATACACCTTGTTATGTGCTACCACAAGTATTGACTGGTTTTTAAAGACAACGATATGGTCAGATGTATTCGGAAATGTTTCGTTCGCTAATTCGCATGTCCAGTTTCTCAAAGCTTCGTCTCTGATAATTCTTTGCGCTCTGCAGACCTCCAAACTGAAATCGTAGATTTCTCCTGTCTTGCAGCGATAGTTCTCGCTGATTTTCTCCGAACCATATATATCAGACGCTTTTGAGAAGTCAAATAAGATTGCCAAGGAATTCGAGTGATCTCCTGGACCGCCCCCAAAAAGGTTTTCCAACATCACCATACTTAGATCCACGTTATTGCAGCGAGCGCAGTGCGGGTTCCTTATCGGTACACTTGAGTCGAATGTGTAAAGCAACAACATATAAGCACCACAAGTCTTATAGTCCGGGTTAGTCTTATTTTTGCATTGTGTAGTTATTGCACAGTCAATAGGTTTTGAACCACTGTTTGGCTTCATTAATACATCACATTCTTCTCGTATGGTTTTACGCTCATCTGTAGTAAAAGTAAAATTTTTGGCGACGAGTCTTGCGCGAATCACAGAGTCCACCTCTTTCGCGCACCTTAATGCTGTTTTCCAATGCTTCCAGCTAGCAACACCGTGACATTCTGCACAGTATTGATTTCTGTAAGTTCTTCCATCTGCACCTTCGACGAAAAGAAGAGATAGAGTATTGTTGAGCTGGGGATCTTCGCAAGATGTTTTAAGTCGCAAATCCTGATATTCAGAGGGACATTTCGTAACTACTTCGTAGCCGTTTGTTACCGCAGTTCCAGTTCCGCTGACATTCGATAGTCTGAATTCAGGAACCAGACACTCGAATATTTGGCGTTGTTCATAGGCTTTGGAAAACGACGAGCTACAGCTGTTAGAAGAAACGTAAAGCACACAGAGTTTAGTTTCGAATTAGCCCATACATGTATTGTGAATTTCCATGCAAAAATTATTTTGTATTATAATTTATTAAATGCATGAAAGGGTAAAGGGTTTATCAATGGTTTATCAAGTGATTATTCGAATCTCATGCATCCCCCTCTTGTCATGGTTCCACGCCTTTTGAAAGGTTTTCGTGAACCCCTTTGATACGACCCTCGCCGCAAATATATGCGTATTATTTTGATCAATTGAGAGATAAAACAATATCAATTTCCTGCGACCATTCTCGTGTCGTCCGACTGCAAGGCTTGATCGCCTCGCTGGCAAGGGCTACTTTCGTGATATATAATTAACAATTAGATTATGAGCTCGCGAAGCCCGAGTCAACTATTATCTCATAGAAATCGAGAGAGAATAATCTAATTGTTTTAGTAGAAACACACTTTGCAAAGAACATTTTTTGTCTTCTCTGGGATTGCACTTTCAAGTAAGCATTCTATTTCGTCTTCAGAAACTTCACAAAAACGAGAGGCGGAAGCCATTTTCACTGCTCGCTATCTGTCGACGAATAGATAGCGAGTAGCGTAGCCAATCAGAATGCAGCATTTGCAATAGTACTCGACTAAGTTTCTACTAAACTGAATTATTAGTCTAGTAGTTTAATTAGGTGCCCACGCGGAACCCTGTATTCATGATATATGATTGAAGTAGTGTTTTCGCGTGCGTCTCTGGTAACCCGTTCTCCAATGTTTGCCACATGTTTTAATCATGGAAGTCTTGATAATTAGAATCGTTAATCATCCTCTGATTGCGCTGCGAGGCATGACGAAACGTTCGAGTAGTAAACAACATTTTGAAGAGAAAGAGTGGCCAGCATTTCACGTGTTTTCAGATTTGTATTAATATTCTTTGAAAGAAAATCACCAATAATGATTTCTCAGAAGTGCATAAAATGTGCACCCGTATAAATATTGAATTTGATTGGTTCCTGTCAGCGTCCACTGACAAACCGGTAGGTGAACAAATAAACAAGAATTCAACTAAGTGAATTTAAAACGACCTTTTACCATCTTTTTATAAATAAGTTAAATAAGAAGTCTACGTAAGTAAGAACAGTTATCATTCGATTTAAAAATTCCTTTTCTGTGGGTTAAGACCTTTGATACGAAAGTGCTGAGTATGGCGGCAGCTGTTTCGGTTGAGAAATGTAATTGTGCCAAATTAGGAGCCAGAGGAAACTCCCGCTTAACTGGAACAGTGATGTTCACTTTATCCACTCATGCTGTGAACAAATTAATGTTCCACGATATCAATGTAGGGGATTTATATTAAAATACACCTTTTTATCTTATTTACTCTTATATTTATCCACGTAAATTGCCGATAGGAATAGAAGAATGCTTTTACCTTTCCCAGTAATCTAGACAGCAATCTCCAAACTCAACGCATTGCTTGTCACAGTGGCATGTTTTTTCAGACCTTTTGGTTTCGTTATTTGTTCCAACACAAGCGTTCTCGCAGCTTTGTGGCTCCTCAAATGCATAAACTTGTTCCATCATCGTTTTGTATTCCTGTAGAATTGATCCGTATAATCCGTCTATAAAAAACAATGCAACCACTTGATACACAACTATGAACCTCCGACTCGCCGTGAGTGCTCAAAGAAAGCTAAAATATGTTACAAATTCATACATCTCACGACGTGGGTGAACTGCATGCCTCTGATTACAAACGCGTTCATTCCTTCTCATGAACTACTGCGAGCGACTTATTAACAACCCAAGGAACCTTGCAGTCATTTTAATAAAACCTTTTATCTGACGATAGATTGTCGAGCGGAATACGTAAATGAAGAATAAAGATGTGACCCCAGGTCAAATTCTCAGTGTAAAGCCATAAAGACGCAAATTGAAATATGTTAAAATAAGTTTACTATCGTTAGTTACGAACATGCAACATCTTCAGGGCATAATGTCACAAAGTTGTCAACGTCTTCATATGTATATATATTTCTTCATTTACCCCCAAAATTTTTTGTGAGACTTGATATTCAAGTTAAATCAGAACAAGACAAAATGTGTGCAGAACGTGGTAATTCGGCTGTATTTCAACGTCATCATCTTTTCGGTTGTATGTCTTTAACTCTTAGCATCTCCATTGAGAACGAAGGACAATCAGGGATGTCGCTAATCAAAACAAGGTTAGAAAAGATTGTTTGAAGTTTTCACTGAGGTAATGTTTAAGTTTAGAAAGCAGTATAATCTATTGGATGTGGAGCTGGATTTTAGAAGACGAATGACAGGAGGGTACGATAGAAAGATCGTCAGGGGAGATGGCGGGAAGAGTTGACCAGGGTATGATTAGAAACTTGAGTGTGAACTAAGCTGTGTGAAACAAAAAGCGAGCAATATCAACCTACGGACTTACCATTCTCATGCGATGCTGAACTTGAATGAATAAAAAGTGTGAAAAAATACCAGAGAAACGCAATAATGACACCTCCTTTCATAATGTTCCTCGAGATGGAAACCTGAACCCACGAGAACCGAATTAGTCTGTTGTTGAGAAAGTCATTTGAGCGATGACAGTTTAACTGATGCTATACACTTAATGAAAACATAGTGTAAAGAACTTAGAAAATACCTTCTATCTTCCCTTTGTCGTCACCATTACTTACCTCAGGTTGCTGTTTATTGTACGTTCCATACGAGACGGATGATTACTTAAATTAATAACACATAACAGAACAGCTGGACACGTCACTCTTCTTCCTGCTGACTGTCGGTTTACATATCATTTCAAAGGTACGACAAATATTTGGATGTTCTTTATACCTTGAGGGTGATTCAGGATAAGCTGAGAGAGGTGTCGGAGATGATTGACGTGAAATAAGTCATCAGCGGCTAGGAATCTCATAACCGACACTAATTGTTTACTCAAGAAGTTGTGAATGTCTTTGATGTGGAACCAAAATAATTAAACGAGCTTTACCTTATTAGACGACTTCTAGGCTGGCTAATTTAGCTACCAATAATTCTTCTTAGCGAGAGATCTCTGCAAGCTTTTTCCTGCTGAGTTTGGTCCTCTGAGATACTCTAAGCAAATAGGATCAAATAAAGGATTGGAATTAGGCGTGTGAAACCCCGTCGGGGTTCTCATGGGGTCAAGGAGCAGCCACACGATGCAAAACGACGAAACAATAAAGTTAACGACTACCTGACGTTGAGGATTGGTCAGGGGGTAACTTCGTCAGACGCCCTAACTTTGGGTATGTACTCCAAGGCAGGGTACATGAAAAACTTAAGCAGAGTAATATGCTTCTCGTCAACTTCTCAACACTGAACGACTTGGTACCATGATAGATAAAGATGATGAGCATCGGAAATTCGTTCTAGATTTAGCCATATTTCAAACGAGTTATTCCGAGGTTTACAAAGGAAAACCAATAACAGGAAATGTCATGCAGAACAGTTTTAAATTTTAAATGACGCCACACTTTTCTTTTCACTGCACCACGGCCTGTAAAGAATCGTGTCTGTTCCTCGAAAACCACTCCTATATACTCGTTTTTCGGGTAATAAGCATTTTTTTTTGACCGTCTGAATACTGAAAAGTACTCGAGGGCAATTCTGTCGTCTCGACGTTTTGCAGTGACGTGGTGCCATTCCTGACGCGAGAAGCTGGCATGCCGTAGTAAATGTTAAACTAACCTCCACTGTCTTCCTTTGTCGGTCGTCGATTATCCTCGCGTGATATTTATTATTATCATCTTTACGACGTTATAATTGCCATATGTTAGTCAATGAATGAGCCAATTTAACCGGCAGTTATCGCATCAAGAAATACCTTGACTTGATGAAGATCACCGTTTTAATCAAAAAGGCATGAAACAAATGGCATATGTTTGACTGTTAATTTGGCAACGTGTTGCCAAGGTTACCTTACTATGGTAACTAGTTCACCATCTCTTATTTGCTCAGGTTTTTGCGTCAACTTACAGCTGCGGAAACATGCTTGTGAAGTCTCTCTGAATCATCCTCGGGGTACTATGAAATAGTTATCATTTCATAATACCCTGAGGATGATTCTGAAATAGATTTGAAACACTGCACATCCATCCTCATGGATAGCGTTAAGTTGTCGCGAGAATATTTCGTGCGCTTAAATTGGATAAAAAGTCGCCTCCAATCCCTGTGGACTCGATAGCTCAACAGGTAGAGCGGCGGACCGGTATCCCGAAGGTGCGAGTTCAAATCCCGCTCGAATCAACATTCTTCAGTTGACCTCAACAGTGTAGGTTAATTGTGAAGTCTCTCTGAAACCCTACAAGGCTTTTAGCTTTTATGAAAAGTGACAATTAAACAGGTATTCAACAAAACCATCAAAAATCTACTTTAAACTAGATTTCTAACTTGTTCAAGACTTTGTTTTCAGTGACACACTATGATCACAATTTGCCCGTGGGTCGACCCTTAATCTTTAGATAACAGGAAACTATGACGAAAATATATCAACACTAGGAAAAGAAAAGAACTTTCTCGTAAACGCGGTGTCCTTGATCTGGTTTGACAGGTTAAGCTGGGGTTTGTTTTCTTACCGCATTTCAAGGGTTTTAAGTCACCAGAATGTACAAGCCGAAGCTAGAATAAGTTACGAACACTCATATTTTTCTCCTTAGTGAGCCTGTTCGCGACCAAAATAACGGCTTATTTAAGCAGCGAAAAAATAATCGCACAATTGTACCATTTGTGAGTTGTGTTTTTTCTTGTAAACGGTCCTATTAAGTCAGATACATCACAGGAGCAAGCAAAAATTTGTCAAGCCTTTTATTGTGTCTTTGCGCTGAAAATGCGATATCTTGGCTTCCGGCCTGTGAAGTTTTACTTTGACAAATAAAACGAACATGGGCGTAGAGTTTTTCTATTCTCAGGGGTGGCTGAAATCGAAAGCGGAAATACGTAATTTGACAACTGGTGAATGATTTGTCGCTAATATTTCAAATTTCGTTGTTGGATTTAGCCCATTTTCTCAGGTGCATTATAAGTGCTATTGGCTTTAAGAAATAATAAGGCTTTGACGGACTATATTACTCCAACCAGCACGTCAGTAACCCAACCATTCGTGAATCTTGTATCAATTAATGTAAAGTTCCAGGGGCTAAGCCCCCGAAGCTAATTCTGAGGGGGATGAAACCCCTTAGCCCCCTATACTCTACGCCTATGAAAAAAAATAATGTAAATAAAGTTAATGCAGTGGCGCAATGGACTATGGTCAAGGTTAGAGCAACTCCTAAGGGCCCCCGACCTCTAAGGGGGCCCCCGATGAATCTGTAAAGACAATTGAGATTAAAGTCTTGAAATATATGTCGATACTGAGGGGGGTGACGGGGGCCCCCGAACGAAAATCTCCTAAGGGCCCCCAGTAGTTCCGTTTCGCCATTGAGTTAATGGTTTGAACCCAGGAGAATCAGTATGTTAGCGATGGTAGATCATCCAGGTTAGATTAGTGTCGTCTTAAAGCTCAATGGTCAGAACGTCTCACTGGTCATCAGAAGGTTGCGGGTCCGATATCCGTCTGGGGCTCAGAAATCGTTTTTCTGAGGGCCTAAGCTTGACGAACGTTCATATATCATCCATGATATCCCAAGTTCCCGCATAATCTTAATATGCATCATATATCTCACTCGACGAGATTATTATTTAGCATATCGTGGCTTCCGCATGGGCAGCACATGTGATAAACCTGAAACCCTGTCTCGACATCTGAATGTCAGTCGCTCAACAGTTAGAGCGTGACTGCGTTTCGCCGATCATCAGAAGGTTGCGATTTCAATCCCCGTCTGAGGCCCAGAAATCGGTTTTCTGAGGGTTAGAGCTTGATGAAAAGCCACCGTAAAATCAGTCGCCTGCTGTAAGCCAGGTTAAAATGCTAAGATTCCCCACCGTCTGGAGACGGTTGTTTCATAGTTCCATATAATTGTATGGTTTAACTTTTTGAAACGGCCATAAGCCTGCTGAAGATTTCAACTATCCCCACAGGGATGGCAGAGCTGGGGGGCTGCCGAGGCTGTAGCCCCCCTTCTTTCCCAAATGTAATGTTGAAACAACTACGTTTTAAAACACTTGTTGTGAAATTTCCCGGAGAAGCATACAAAATGCTGTGTTTTTATCTCAAGTCCCCGCCCTCCAAAGGAAATTCCGCTCCGCCGTCCATGCCCCAGCTGTACCATCTGAATGTGTACCCGACGTTTTCGCTACACCGTGATTAAGCTCGTTTGGTTTCCTAACACCCTACCAGACCTAGCAGAGTTTTGCAATCTTTAAGCAGCATCCATTCAGACGTTTCCGTACTTGCAGTTGGACAATATCACATATTTAAGTCATAGAGACGCTTCCTCTCAAATGTGCTCAGCTGGACTTCATGAATAATATTAGAAGCAAATTTAAGTTAATTGTTATTGCGTTTTTCTAATTCACTTTAACATAGTTCAATTCCCGTTATTCTAAACTAACTGAGTTCAACTGTGCCAATGCGCTAAAAATGGAGTAATTCTACCAATGTACTTTATGTTGGACGATTTCTGTTCTCATTTCTAAACCATTTCTGACCTAAATTTGATTGCTTCTTTTTCGCATATTGCAGTTTGTGCACAGACGCTAGACCATGTAAAAACAGTATTGTATTCCCGCTGACGTCCAGACGGCTCAATTCAAAAGAATCAACCGAGGAAATCAAGATTGGAGAAATACGATGCTTTTTCATTCAACGAAGACCACTGGAATAGCGATATGTTTACATGCAATTATTGCGTTAGTACATTGGATGAATAATTCCCATAAAGCCAGAAGCTCTGTAGCATGATTGCTAACGACAGCGGGAAACGAAAGCGGCTTGTACAACCCACATTAGAAGTGATATTGAAGAAGCAAAGACTTGGACATTTGGAGGCAACAAGTTCTTCGATGGCTGGTATGTTATATTGCCTCATCTCGGTTTATTTATTTCCCAGGACTAGTTATAAACGTCCTCATAGCTCTGAAGACTGGAGTTTAGGACACGCTAATTTTTGCCCCATCTATTCTTTCTTGTTTGACAATTTTCTTTCGAAAAATTGAAACGGTGATTGACTAAAGAAACCGAGGAAGTAAACAAAGTAAACAACAAATTCTTATACGTTGTTTTCTCAGTGATTTAAACGAACAAATTTATCGGAAATTACTGCGAAACCTTTAAAAAGCAACCGCTTTGTTTTTAAATAGAATACTAGAAATGAGTTGTCTCCCATCTGTTGTTTATCGAACGAGAGGAATTTGGGAATTGAAACTAATCAGAAATTAATTTCTGGAATTTTGTTATTAATACAAACAATTTAGGAAGAGGACCTTTGAGTTCTTCAGAAATACTTTGGATATTGCGATACAAAAATGTTTAACATTGAAGCATTTCTGGATATTTTACTAGAATTAAGCAAGAGAAGTGATACAGCAACAGAGAATGATGACGAGGAACATTCATTACCCTCCCAAGTATCAGAAGATGAACAAACGTTAAACTATGAGACGTAGGTAGATAATTTTATCATGAGATCTTCATGTGATTGCCAACTGGCAAAGAAAGGATGTAGACTGAATTAAATCATGGGTCATTGAGGTTGATCACTTAGGATAAAGCCTCAGAAAGTCTGCATCTGGTCAGATTTGTGCAGTAATTCTGATCATGTGCATGGTCTACCAGTAAAGAACCAGTTTACACTATTCAATTGTCAGATATGATTGTTAATCGTGACTCACAGGGTATACGTAGAAGGAAGTAAGGATTAAAGAGGTAGAGGGAAAGAGGGTGGTATGAGAAAGGTAATAGGGAGGAAGGAGGGAAGAAGCAAATAAAGAGGAAGGAAGGAGGGAAGGGACAAATGAATGAATGGACAAACAAATATGTGAACAACAAATTAAACAAGTGTGTTGTTTGATACAGTTATTCTCAAATGAAGTAGTAACAAACTGAAATAAAAAAAAGTGCTTGCTGTAATTTTTGTCCAAATAAACCTTGTTAGTGCACAGCTTTAATGTTTCTCTTTTCTGTGCCATTAGAAATGATTCAGCAGATGAATATTTATCTTCTGTATCTATCAATGAACTTGAGGGACTTGTGCAATTGGTAAGTAGTGGAAAAAACTAATTCGGAAATACAATGTATATACATGTTAGGAACTTGTTATATGCACTACTGTCTACTGTTTGATGTTTATGCAGAGTCAATAGGACATGACAGTGTTTCAAAATGTTGCCTTGCATGAACAAGAGTGGTGATAGGTGTAGTCTTCCTGTATTCGCTATTCGGGTGCATAGGTAACATGATAGCCGTGTAAATTGGGGAAATACATATTGCAGGCCTTATATACATTAGAAAGTTGCATCTTCTGTTGGACAGGGCTTTCATAGTGCACTAACTGTCCCATTTATGCAAGCATTGAACTCACATCTTATGTTAGACACAGCTGTACATAAGACATGGACTGGTCCATTTATATGACTATGAAGTTGCATCGCACATTAGACAACAGAACTTACAGAAGGGTTGAACTGGTCCACTTATGTGAACATGAAGTCACTTCTTGTGTTAGGTGTTGCTTATTTAAAGCTTGAACTGATCAACTTATACTGGTACAAAGTTGTGTCTCGTGTTGGATTCTGTTCACATAAGGCACAAACTAGCCCATTTAAGCAAGTACACAAGCTTATGGCTCTTGAGACATCAGAAACCCTTCCTTAAATATTACCTATCAAATTTTGTTATGTGTTTTCCTCCATCAGGGTGTGCCTTTAGATGTTCTTCACCAAACTCCTGACTGCTTGGGTCCAATGCCAAAGCTGAATCCTCAGCCTGAACATACCATTTTATTTCGGGTAAGGGTGACCTGTTAATCTGTAGTCAAACCAGGTGTGCATAGGTATTACTTGACCTGGTTGCACTTATGCCCAGTTTACCAAATTCTTTCTGAAAAACAGTTCACTCCAAGAGAGGCTTTTTTTGGTCACCACTGAGCATGTTGGCAAGATGCAAAACAATGGTATATATGTCTGCATACAGCATTCGGCAAATCTTATTATTTATTTTGGTTTGATAAGTATTCTTAATATTACCGTATATCAGTCTGTCCATTCTTTTTTTTACTTGAATCACATGTTAAGAATGACATTTTTCAAAATCTGCTTTATTTTATATTTCCCTTAAACAGTTTGCCAGTTATGGTTTAAAACAACTGTACTTAGGAAGACTTACTTATTAATAATACAACAGCTGTTGAAATTCATGGAGTTGTGATACAAAATGGCAAATGTAAAGTAAAATAACATGCTGGATATAACCAATATTGAACAGATAATGAAAGAAAAATATACCACTTGGGAAATCAGCTCAGCAAAAGTGGTTGGCCTCAGATGCACTTTAGTTGCAAAGTACCTGGGTAATCTTGTAGAGCTGATGTTGGGGATTAATAAGGAAAACTCACAGAAACTTAGTAAATCCATTAGAAATTTGTATCTAACCACCTTAAATCAATCCTTATTTAGCCATATGTGATTGCCAATAAACCACCCCAACCATATCCAGACACTTACAGGTGAGTAATCTAAAAATTTAAGCAACATGTTGCATTTTCAAATCTAGTCATTAATTGCATGTTACACTGGCCCACTAACCACTTAGGGTGCCTCATTTCTTGTATGAAACATTAAAAAAGCTCATCAATATAAACTGACTTTCAAAAATGAACAGTCCACTTAGGTGAAATTGGAGTTTATGTAACTCTGTCTAACATAGAAGTGTTCACATTTTTTTCCTTGCAAGTAAAAAGAATTTATACCTTGATGAGATTGTTTAATGGGTGTTGTTACTATGTTGGACTATATTGTCCTCATTATTTTGCTAAAAAAAGTAGAAAAAATTTCTTCCATGTTCGTATGGAGTTATGGAAACACTTTTTAGCATACAAAACAAAAAAAAAAACGAACTTGAAAACTGCCCATAGAGCTCAGGAAGTGTAGAGCTGTCTCAAAATGTTTCCACTCAGAAATTTTGCATGATTTTGTTTCTGATATTGGTGTCTTGTGTTTTGTCTTAGAGATTGTTGGGACCGGAATCATGTCCGCATGCCATGTTCGAAGGAGAGTTTATACCCTGATAAGGTGCATGTAACATGTTGGTAATAAAGTTAAATCAAGTACATTTAGTCAGACTAATAAATAAAATGAATGTGTACAGTTTCTTTTTCATCTTGTTTTTGTTCTTCATCTCCTTGTTGTTGTTGTTGTTGTTGTTGTTTTTGTTCTTCTTTTTGTTGTTCTTTGTCTTCTTGTTGTTGCTCTTGTTCTAACTCTTCTTTTTCTTCTTCTTCTTCTTCTTTTTCTTCTTCTTCTTCTTCTTTTTCTTCTTTTTCTTCTTCTTCTTCTTCTTCTTCTTCTTTTTCTTCTTCTTCTTCTTCTTCTTTTTCTTCTTCTTCTTCTTCTTTTTCTTCTTCTTTGTCGTCTTCTTTTTCTTCTTCTTTGTCTTCTTCTTTTTCTTCTTTTTCTTCTTTTTCTTCTTCTTCTTCTTCTTCTTCTTCTTTTTCTTCTTCTTTTTCTTCTTCTTTTTCTTCTTCTTCTTCTTTTTCTTCTTCTTTTTCTTCTTCTTCTTCTTCTTCTTTTTCTTCTTCTTTTTCTCCTTCTTTTTCTTCTTCTTTTTCTTCTTTTTCTTCTTCTTCTTTTTCTTCTTCTTCTTCTTCTTTTTCTTCTTCTTCTTCTTCTTTTTCTTCTTCTTCTTCTTTTTCTTCTTCTTCTTCTTCTTTTTCTTCTTCTTCTTCTTCTTTTTCTTCTTTTTCTTCTTTTTCTTCTTTTTCTTTTTCTTCTTCTTTTTCTTCTTCTTCTTCTTCTTTTTCTTCTTCTTCTTCTTCTTCTTCTTCTTCTTCTTCTTTTTCTTCTTCTTTTTCTTCTTCTTCTTCTTACCCTTATTCTTCTTCTTCTTATTCTTATTCTTCTTCTTCTTCTTCTTCTTCTTATTATTATTATTATCACTCTTATTCTTATTCTTACTCTTACTCTTACTCTTACTCTTACTCTTACTTTTACTTTTACTCTTATTCTTATTCTTATTCCTATTCTTATTCTTATTCTTACGTATTCTTATTCTTATTCTTTTTCTTATTTTTAACGGCTCTATACTCCTATGATGGGTCAGCCCTCTTGGAATAATTATTTCCAAGTTGGTTAATCTCCCCAAATCAATCCCTCTAAGATGAACTGATTTCATATCATTCTTAACGTAGTGTTACCACCTGAATTTTTGTCTTTTCCCTTCCTCTTAGTCCATCCACATCCACTTTAATAATCTTATATACATTATGTGTGTTCATTCTCTTCTTCTGACATGCCCATACCATCCTAACGTATCTTCCCTAACCTTATCACTGCTTATCTTGACTCTTGACTCTCCTCTGATATTTGTTTTTAGAATTCTGAGAAAACATTGCTCAGTCGATGGGAACTAATTCGAAGCTCTTTACTCGGTCAAATAACGTCGTCATATGACCTTCAGGTATCGTAACGCTGAGATTTTTATTATTACGCGACATCTTGTACAGTATTGACCAAGAGCACACAACACAAGTATGTGTGAACTGTGACACAATTGATTGTGATTCTTAAAAAGCCGAATCAATCGAATATTAAACGATGCGCAAAAGGCCAAACAGGCGAAACCTCCGAGGAATGAAGGGTGCCACATCACTATCTCAAAACTTCTTGGGACGTTCCACGTAACATGAATATCATGCTAAAAACTCTGGTTATTGTGCAGTGTTTCCCTCAGGATTTAAAAAGGGCATTTTGGCCAAGTCAAAGGGACTTTTTACAATGGCATCATCAGGGTTTATTCTAGAGTGCGGCATTGCGGGATTTCCGCAATTCGAAAGATAATGCCGCACAAAATTTTTCAGTGCGTCAAATGGGGCGCATTATTAGTTCCATTAAGAGAACAATTCTAAGATGCAGACGTTTAGTCGTCAGTTAAAATTAAGAACTGCAAGTTTTTTTCTTCTAAGTCGAACGTTTTGAAGATGATAAAGGTTCCTGTTAAACGAGCACTCCGCTGAGTAAATAGACGTTATAAAGATGTTAAAATACCTTGGGCCCCCTTTCTAGAAAAAGGGCCCTCTACAATTTCAGAAGGGGGCCCACGGGGCCCTCATTGGCCAATTCCTGAAATAAACAGTGCATCATGCATGTAAAATGTATTGTTGAGGGTTTGTTGACAAGCCGCCGTTTGGGCACAACATCTGGCTTGGAGTTTACTGCGATTGATGTAAGGCATAGCCTTACACAAGTTTTCTTTAGGACGGACATAGCTGTACGGTAATCTGAAGTTGTGAGGGGAAACACCCTTGTGGTTGTGTTTCTGACGAGCTATCTGCTTGATGATTTCAACGCTTGTTGAGTTGCTGTGATTATCAGTTTTTCGTTTGCAGGAAGCGATTTTGGCTTACAACGCCCACTACGCCAAGAAATGGAATTTCAGAACATTACATTTGTATTTATTAGAGGTAATTAGGATAAGGTTGAGATTTGCTTCATGTCACCCTCATCGGAAACCAGGATGGCGCCGGATGATAGAGTGCGTATACCGACGGATATCAGATTGTTGGACACTTGGAACCTTCAGACTGTAGACTGTCTGATACCACTGAATAATACGTTACCGAATATCGTGTACGACTCGTATACAACTATCGATCCGAGTCCAACTTTTCATCGCTTTCGCCAATCGATTTTACAGAATGGCTGCAATGCGTGCATTTCGTGTGCCAAAAACGGGACAAGTAATGAACATGGGTGCTCTCCGGTTATTCATCTTGCACCGTTTACGTGAAACAGGTTTAAATTCGTAACTTCGGTCCCACAAGTCAATTTTAGTTGACACTTTAAATTTGGTGGTTTTACTTCACTTTCCAACAAAAATCACTTCAACAATTTCCAATCAATTTCTGGTAAACAAAACTCGTGCAATTTTAATGGCACTGGGTGTGTGATTTGTTATTACAAGATTGTTGAAGGAGGACTTAAGTATTTCACTTTCTAATTCAATGACATCAGAAAAATTAGGCTGAAGGATGAAGTATCATTTTTTTGTTTAAAATGTGTAATTCGGGAGAAGCGACGGTTTTGTTTCAGCTTTTTATTTTCGCCCTTTACCCGGAGTTTGGAAAATACAAAATGAAATATGCAATATGAAAATAACCAAGAGAGTTATTTTTTCATGTTGAGAGATGTCTCTTTCCGTTGGAATTCTGAGCTGGGCTCTTATTTTCATATTGCGATTTCGCTTTCCGCCTGGCAAATCGGTGGTAATGGTTATTCGCTGGGAAAATGATTATGAACTTGTAATCTTTATCTTTTAATTATCCAGAAAATCACAGCAGATGAACACAAAGAATTTTTCAACTCCACACTTCCTGCAATAATTGAGCTGGCACTTCAATTACCCATCGTTTGCACACAGGTAATGTTTCTTCGGTTAAAGAATTATATTTGGTTGTGAATCAAATTTTATGTGATAACGCCGAGCAGAAAATCTAACCAGTTCGTAAGTAGATTCTAAAAAGTAAAAGAGAATCTAATGCTCAAATCTTTTGTAAAGACAAGAAAAAGCGTGTTTTTTCTTTTAAAAAATTTTGGGATGACACAGAATTTTTTTAAACTCATAATGAAAACTGCTTTCACGGAAAGCATATATTTTGTACATTTCAAGACCTAGTAACATCAACTCTTGCGTTAATTTTTGTTCAGGCTTTGCCTCTTCTGAAGAAGCAACAAGAACATACTATTACCATGACACAACAGCAGGTAATTATTGATGAATTTGATTATTCAAGAACCAAAATACAACAAAGTCCCTATTATACATTATTTCCTATCGTCCTATTTTGTGCATGAAATTCTACGTATATTCCTTCACTTAACAAATTACATTTTAGCAGCTGTGCATATCTTAGCAGCCTTACCTTTTGTCTTAGTACTTTTATTCAATAAACTTTATACCACGTGCATTTTCATTGGTCGTTGCCCGTGATGTGTTAAAGGACAGACGCACAGATAGCGTCGCTAAAACAGTGAACCAAGCACAACTTTCCATCAGCTATTACTATCCAATAATTTTTGTTCGTATGTATAGGTCTTCGATTACGTCAGATTGATGTTTTCGTGTTTTTCCATTCCTCAAAAATTTCCCGTAAACAAGCAATTGACCTTTTAAATTTTTTTGTTTTGTTTTGTTTTATAGTTTATTATAAAATAAAAATAAGTTTCATTTTTCCCATCATCTTTTCAGTTATTGATGCACGGAAGACATCACTACGCGGTAAAGACAATGCTGACTCACTCGACTATTGCCTCGTGGGCCGCCACGTTGTGACGTCATCCGTACATCTGTCATTGAACAGACAATGTTAAAATGAAGTGTATTAGTTAATCTGTCACGACATTGTCTCATGTCCCTGTAGGCGGCATCTTTATTGGCCAACGCCTTTTTGTGCACATTTCCTCGGCGCAATGGCGTTTCTAAATATTCTGAACACGAATTCGGCAACTATCCCGAGATAAATTTCAGTAGGTAAGCGGCTGTTCATGCTTTCGTCCGTTCGTTAATTTGGAGCCTGGTTCCCACTTGTAATGCAAATGTGGACAACTGTTGACTAAAGATTAATTTCTTTTGCTTTTATTCATTACTTATTAAGGAGTTTGATGGCGTTATTTCCACATATTAATGACATAATTGACAGAAAAATGGAAGGAAAATTTTCATAAATTTTGGGCAACTTTTAGCTCATATTCTCTCCAAATAAGGACCTTGAAGAAGAAATGGAATGAAAATTAAGTTTGTTATGTTTAAGAAACATCTTTACGTGATAAATGACAAAGTGACAAAGAGTGGCTTTTACTGCCCTTCCATATTTCATGTTGTTCTTGGGATATTTAAGCTTGATATATAAACGAGGTAACCTATGACATCAGGTTATGGATAGGTGTATATAGTGGATATAATATAGATCTTGATGGACGGTGCTCTGTATTCTATATGGAGCAATTAGACACACGTTTGAATATATCTATATCCATCCATATATATATATATATATATATATATATATATTTATCAATTCGTCATTCATTATGGTAACGTATTATAGTGTACAGTAACGTACATTTCATTATAAACAAATTTATTTACAATTATAACACTACTGTAGGTTATTTCAAGGTGACATTCAAAAGAGTTCTAAAAAGGTTGAAAAGCTGAGATGCATTTTGCATTACTTCAAGAAAGTTTCAGAACGACGTACGGTTTGTATGATAAGTCCAACGTTATCCTCGTTGTCCTCAATCGTCCAACGTTATCGTCTTATTGTGTTCTCCCCTCTATCCACCTGCCTTTTCTCCACACTTTGTCTTATTCTACTTCGTCTTATCCTGTGTTATGCTATTTGAACTGGAAATTTAAAATTTAAAAAGTTTAAGGGACAAACCGATATTTCTGTTTGTTTTCCTGGCCGTTTTCGTTTAGTTTTCATGGATAAAACGTGTAAAAAAATCCTCATTTAGAAACCTTGTGAGCCATTTCTAATTCATCTCTGACATTTATGTTCCCATTCCATATAATAGATACCAAAGCTACTATCCTCTACATTAAAGGTCACTACATATGAAATTCGAATTCAGTACAACTGAAGAGCGAAGATGTCCTTCTTAACGCCTATGACCTAATACTTACATTGAGAATAAATCTATTTCTTATCAAGCTGCACTTTTATGGAACACACTTAATAATGAAGCCTGGCCCGAGAATTTGCTGTTTAAGCATGTATTAAAAAGTTTCATACGCGACGAACCATTTGATGGTTTTAGAATTTTATGGTAGGAGTTATTGGTGGTTAAAAATTATTGAGGGATTGGGTCGGGTGGGAGGTGACATTAATTGTTCGTTCTATTTTAGATATATGAGTATAGTGAGTCAGAAATGCCGTAATTTTACTCATCGTATGGCAATAAATGTTACTTTAGTTATTATGCATGATTTCCCCAAAAAGTTGTTTCCTAGACCTAGCGAAGTGCATTTACCAAGTTCAAGTGATTGTGGAAGATTTCTCAGTTGAAAGAATTTGAGAAGTCTTTGGATTATACAATATTTAAGTATACATCTAGTCTGGGCCTGTACCCAAGAATGAAGACATGATACTGTATAAATAACAGTTGGAAGGGTGGTCATCCGTATTCCATATCTAACAAGTGTAATTACATTTCACTTATAAAGCACCCCTGGGAACAATATCTTTCAAACGACAAGTTGTTCGACCAGATGAAATGCCCAAATGGCATAGGTAAGTAAGAGTGGTAATCTTAGAGTCTGTTTTCTTGACCAAGGGTGACATTCAGTGGTGTTGCCAAGCCTCAGTCCATAGCTTGATGTTAAATCAATTTTTGACAAGACGTAGAAATGACAGAAACTCTCACGTAGGGCGAAGTGACCTTGAACTGGTCAACGTTATGTCATTCTTCATACAAATCCTCGATTCGGTTCCCACGAGATCCGTTCCATGAGTCATCTCTCACCGGTCTGAGCTGTTTCTGGTGCTGGACTGAAACGCATGTGTTCAGAACTCGGGCCAGCATAGAATTGATGAGTTCACCTTTCAACTTTCGGTCGTACATAACAATGCGATTTAATACACGCAAGTTCGATGCATAAACAGATTTCAACAAGTTTTCAACAGGATTTTGCATTGACTAAACAATTTAAAATTCGTTTAGAAAAATTTGGGATCTAATGACTTAAAGCTGCGGCTCCCCGTGCTATTTTATGCTCGCGTGGAAGATGCAACTTCTTGAAAATAGCATGTCACGTCTTCCAAGGATGATGAAAATTGCATTTGTAGCCGCTCTGGTCCAAACGACACCATGACACCACGACTCAACAAATCTCGTCTGGCAATGCAACTTTTTTCATAAAGTTGTATCGCCTATGCCAGGAGAAACTCGCTCGTCGAGTCGTGTCTTAAACTATTGTTGAAAAGTTAACAAGGGACAACAAGTGTATGTAAAGACGGCGAACCGGTTAAATACAATCACTTGCTTGCTTATATCGGTATACCGAACGTCCCTAGTCTCATGCCAAGTTTTGCCTTGAAAATATGAGAAACGTGTCCCCTCCTTGCCTTGAGAGGTCTCTACAATAGTCCAGTCAGTCTAAGGTTAAGCTTTCTCTGAAGGGAAATGTATCAAAGAATCATCAAGGAAGTGTCTATGTTTTCTAACTCCAGGCTCCCTTAGTCCTCGTTTTAGATAAACGCTGCGTTGTTTCTTCCAGGAAATCTAGTACTTTGACGATTGATTTAGTTTTAAAAGCTTTGAAAGCAGTTATGGAAAATACATTAGCTTTGCTTTATTGTTCAGTTGTAGTTCTACGTTGTGTCGACTCCATGTGTCCAGCGATGGTACTATTGAGGACGATGCTGCCGGATTTCTTCAGGTTTGATAAAACTTCATGTGATATGACTTAGGAAAGTGTGGGGTGGATATAACTTTCGAAGTTGGAAAATGAACAAGGAAAATATCAGACAGAAGAGATGATCGGGTGGGGTTGGGAGCTTGATTAGATGGAAGGACAGACGAATTACTGTCCTCCAACCTTACTTCCCACCTTCTCACGCACCTTACTATCGACTTACCTACCCTCATTTTATCCTACCCGTTTACCCACCTACCTTCTAGTCTACCAACCTACCTACCTACCTACCTACGTAGGTAGGTAGGTAGACTTGCTCCTACCTACGTACCTCCCCTCTACCTGCCTCTTTCCTAACCGACCGACTTAAATGCCTAGCTATCTTCCTGACGCCCTGCCAACTTACCAACTTTCCCACCTACTTATCAATTCATGCACATATTCTCTTCTTCCTTGGAAGGTTGATTTTGCAAACAAGTTCGTCGGTGGTGGTGTACTTGGAGAGGTCAATATTATACTGTCAAGTATTCAAATGTAGGATAGTGTATAGCATTCCTGTGAAGCGAAATGAAGTGCAAACGTGGTGAAACACAACCCCAGTCCTCGTTGGACGAAAGCGGCGAGGAGGGAAAACAACGACTAGCGAACAAAGTGCCAAAGTGCGAGAAATTGTCTCGACATGCAGTTTTGCCTGCTGAATACATTCTTTAACGCAATACTTTGTCAGTAAATGCAACTTCATTAACACAAACCGTGGAAGAGTAATCCCGAATGCATCAAACTTTCCTCAGAAATTATCAAAAATGTTCTTAAACCATAACGTGGTAATCATTAGTTTTGTTTACTAAAGAAATTTAAAATGGTTTTCTATGTTTTTAGATCTTGATATAAACACACGGAACATTTTGAGACTTGCGGAATAAGTGACAAAAATACGAGGCTGAGACGAAATGTATTTTTGCTTTTCGCAGGACGCGAAAATTTTGAGCTTACTTAGTGTTATCTAAACGTGACTAATTACCAATCAGAGCTTACCTAAGAAGCCATTTATTTTATAAACAAATTTCCAACATAAAAACTTAAAGAAATTCACTAGCCGAAGTTGAGTGTCTGTTTCTGTAATTCTGCCATATTTTCGTTTACGTCGCCCGTGTTACCCATTGCAATTTCGATTTAAATGTTGTGGTATATTCCCTAGCTTGATAGGTTTTATTTCGTTTGCTGGATATCCTCTTACTTTCAATTGCCGAAAAGGGAACTCTTTTAACTAGCGTTTTCGAAATGTTGTAAATTTTTGCTGCATATTATCCACAAGCGCCATTTCGTCACCATTTCCAGGGTTGTGTTCAAGAGGAAATACGATTCGCCATATGTCCTGAGATGATTCTTTCCAGACTGTTCACCGAAAGACTCGAGGAAAACGAATGTTTGATTATCACTGGTAAGTGACCATTACTACAGCACTATACATGTGTGTCTCGTTCTTAAATTGTAAATAAATTCATGTCGCACAGGAAAAAGCGTATGATACTATTTTTCCAACCGATCGACAGGAAAGGTAACCGTGACAGTATTATTTTGGCACTTTCAGGTGCTACGCGGTTCAGCAATTACTCTGGTTATGCTGATACCTTTCAGTGGACTGGCAACCACAATGACCGAACGCCAAGGTAAGATTTAGGAAAACTCGTATGTCTTAATGATTGAACGAACGAACGAATGATTGAACGAACGAACGAACGAATGAATGGATGAATGAATGAATGGATGAATGAATGAATGAATGAATGTGATGATGTGACTCAAATTTTGTTGTTAATAGTGTAAGCGTTATTTGTGTTATTGTAGGTTTCATTGTCAATGTCAGTCTCCGTCTTGGTGTCAGTACCAGTGTCATTGTAAGTGTTAGTACCAGTATCATTGCCGTTGTCACTGCCAGTGTCAGTGTCGATGTCAATGTAAATCTCAGTGTCTGAGACCATGGCAGTGATCACTAATGATGTTACTTGCCCTCGCACCCCCCTCCCAACCAATGACCGGTTCCCCTTATACATCTGCTGAATACAACTACCAGAATGCCTTTCGAAATCTTGTTTGTAATGTTAATCGGAGCAATTGTCTTTCCATTCGCTTTGGGAATTCAATGTTTGCATGAAAATGAAATAACTGCAAAGTATTCTGGTAGTTGTATTCAGTGACGTAATAAGGGGAGCCGCGTATCGATCCTAAAAACACCATTGAGCAATGCGCATGAACAGAGAAAAGTGTTAGTAAAGGGTTATCCCAAAGTCTTTTCTTTTTCAAGTACATTAGATGAATTGAATCATGGACCTGAATTTAAAAGTTTAAGATCCAACTAATGGAAATTAACATACCTTAATTTGTTTCTGTTATAGGGACAGCTGGGGCCGTCTTCACACGGAGGTAGTTGCAATTGATGCAAAACCATACATCAGATACTCGGAGCAATATCTACCTCCGAATTTAAAACGTGACTTAGAGAAGGTAAAGTGGTAAAAATTTGAAATATGCCCAAAACTCCTTATTTTAAACAAAAAACCAAAAACATGAATGTTTATTTGTTTCGAAATTTTGAGATCTCCATAGTGTGGCTATTCATCAACTCCATGAACATCTCTATTGCGTGTTAGCAATTTGCGAATTTCAATCGTCGCAAAGAATCGCAACCATTTCAAAATTGTTTTCTATTTTCATTGCAGGCATTCAGTGGATTTTTATGTAGAGGAGTAGAGCCCCCAAATGCGTCAGCCGTAGCGACAGGTATTTGTCATGAATAGACATTTCAAGTCGAAATTTAGAGGCGGTTAATTGTTAACTGAGGTAGAGTAACTATTTTTTGAAAGTTTGGCGCTATTTTACTGAAGAGGAAATTGCTGTAGGACTATTTAAAGACGTTAGACATGCTAAAGACCACTTATGCCATGTGGGTACCAATTCACTAGTATTCAGCCGTACTATAAAACTATATCATCTCAACATAATCCCGTGATTCTCATTTCATAGGTCCAGCCATCCATGCACCCTCCTGTCCAACCCGTCTTTTCTATCTATTCCAACTATCCATCTCATCCATTTTATCCCATTGCGTCCATTTCATCCCATTCCATTTCATATATTCCATCTATTTCAGCCATTTCATTTCATCTATGACGTGCAATTATACACCTAAGTAGTCTGCCATCCAGTCTCACTCATTCTTTGTGCTCGGAGACTGCCTACCAGGGAGTCAGTTTGTCCTTCCGCCTTTCTCTTAGTCTGTTTGTCTGTGTGTATCGATCTGTATATCTAGTCTATTTGGTTATTTTTTTTTATTTATACTTTTAGGAAATTGGGGATGTGGTGCATTTAACGGCGATCGTCAACTGAAAAGTATCAGCAAACTTTTGTTTCAAATTTTTACTGACTTTAAATGTACAGTTTTTGATTTATATCAATGTGCTGTCAGTTGAAACTGCTATTCGCTAAGACTTTGTTTTGTTAGGTTTAATTCAGATCATGGCGGCGAGCGCCACTCGTCGTGACGTAGTATATTTCACGTTTGGTGATAAGGTAAAGTTGCCATTTGCGGGTTGCATACGCCCCTTACACGATTGATGAGAGGTGTAGGAGTAAATTTATGTCTTCGTGCATCATTGTAATGGCATAATTTCCCATATACCCTCCAACGCATCCTCCAACACACACTCTCCTACCCCCACTCCCTTACACACCCATACCCATATCTATTCTTCCCATTCATGTACCCACATATGTCCACGCCCAACCTGACACCCTCACTGCCGAGCCCACACTTCCATCTTACACTCAGCCACTCCACCCCAACGCCATGGTCAGGCGTAAACACACACACATACCTACACTCCTGTAGGTACTCCTAGTTTCATAAAGATTATATTTATTCGTTTATTGAACAACCTCGTCCTCAAGATATTTTGCCACCACGGTGAAAAGTCAGTAAAATTGCCTCTGCATGGCATTGACCAGCCGAGTTTCTCATTTGATTGGTCTGTTTGAAAAATCAGTTATTTCATTCAGAGTATGTGTTCATCAAAATGTGGGTGTTAAAGAAAATTTTCGTCCTTAAAATGTGTGGCCAATTCGAACAAATGGCTTTGTTAAAATCTGTTGATGATGATGTAATGTATGGGGAAAGTTGCTATAGGTGTGAGGATGAGTATTTTAAATTGAAATCTTTCCCGGTAAGATTTATCCAACATTCAAGGTCTTTTCTGTAGACTTGCTATTGTATGATGTTTTCTTTTTATTTTAATGGGTTTTGCCTTTAGTTTTATGACGCGTTCTTAAATTTATTTTCTGTATTGCCTTTTTTGTTTTGTCTTTCCCAGGTACACGCCAAAGAACTTTACGACATCCATTCTTTGCTGACAGACAGAAATATCACCATAGGTACGAAACTACCCTTTTATTTCTTATTTATTAAGATGGTGAGTTAGTAGACCCGGGGTTTTTACCTTTTCGAACCACTCTACAAGGTTTTAAAATAAATGAGGAGGTAGTGTTGCTTTTTTTTCAAACTCAACAAATAGAGGCGCTTT
The DNA here is from genome assembly GCA_030142905.1 of Heliopora coerulea. NCBI lineage: Eukaryota > Metazoa > Cnidaria > Anthozoa > Scleralcyonacea > Helioporidae > Heliopora > Heliopora coerulea. The sequence goes on from JASJOG010000049.1 coordinate 432,771, forward strand.
GACATCTTCTCGGATAAACTGGTCGTCTAACCTGCTAGGGAAATCCGTTCACCAACGTGTGAGGAAGTCAAGTAAATTTTTAAAAAAGTCAAACATTGTACGACAACCGCAAGTAGCCAAAAATAATCAAGTGCAAGTATTTTTTTTGGACAAAGCGTCTTTCGAACAATAGTGTCACCTTGAAAGCTCAATATTCGAGTTAACTATACGAAATAATAATAGTTATGGGCCTTTGGAGTACAGTTTTACTTTTACAGGCTTTATTTTCTTCACTATGAACCACCAAACGGTTGTACGGCTCTCCTGTTTCAATCCCCCTAAGTTTCAGTTTTCTTTTCTTCCTTCAGGAAAACTTTGGCAGATACTGAACGATTTTGGAAAAGAGCTAAGCTCGCAGCATTCAAACTCATGTGGAATATTTTCTTATATTCACAAGTTACTGGAGACGGATGACAATCTCGGGGATCTTGCTCGCGTTTCAGAAGTTTGCAGCGTAGGCGAGAGAAGTTCATCCGAGTTGCCTGATGACGAGTTTCAGTCGTCTCAGACCTTTTTACTTAACTGAACTAAACCAGTTCTTTAGTGCCAGAATGAGGGAGTTGAACCAACCTATAAAGGATATTTATCTCAAAGATAGTGTCCATGTTCTCTTTCGAGAATTCTGCGCCAAGCCGTTAGGTTTTTTTTAAACTAGTCTTCAAAATTGCATCCTTAAATTAATAGAGATAATTCATAGCTCATTTTCGTACACTGACGTGCTGATCTAGTTCTCGTTGTTTGTCGTGTACCACGCGGTCTTTATTATGACATGCCAGCACTAAGCTGTGCTTCAATATTCGTGTTATGACATCATGTTGAGGCGGCTATTAACGCAAGGTTATTAACTTTCCTAAATTATATCACCATTGGATCAGTTTCTTTTTCTCTCAGGAAGTTGATATCTACTTATCAACCCCATAAACTTATTCACGAGGCTGATATCTACTTATCAACCTGATAAAATAGTTCATGAGGTTGATATCTAGTTATCAACCTGTACATCTAATAGATCGCTGAACCTGGCACTTCCTTGGAAGTATTAAAAACGACTTAAAACACAAACACATACGATCCATCAACACATGCAAACAAATCGGCAACATTTGTTCCACTAGTTGGCACCATCGCTCACAGTATTTCTTTTGGAAACTTTTAATATTCTCCATAACCATATCCAAAAAATTATCGTTCTTATCTTAGAAAATGGAAATATCTGGAAAGAACGTCATCTTAGATTAGCCAAACTTTGCTAAATCAGTTTTAGAAAACCTCACCAATAGTGATATAAAGTGGTTATGTATCTTAGACGTTGTTTAAGCTTCGTGCTCAGGTTCATATATAGCTTCAACACCTCGGTCGCGGTATGTAACCTTTACTAATGGCTCTCTCCAGGGCTGTGGAATATGTCCCCAGACTCAAACCATGCGTCACGCTCTAATTGAGGTAGTCTTCAGTCATTCCTATCCAAGACGTCTTCCCTTGACAAGTAAAATAGTCTGGCGTTGGCCAAAGTTAAATCATAAAAGTCGTATTCAGAGTTGAAGAACGGTTAGCCATCATGGCAATTTATGTTTGTAATGGTGTTAATGCACTGGGTATTTTTAAGTTAAAGTTCGAATATCTGAAAACTTATAATGGAAAGCTTGGTTTCTAGCCGTGATGTCGTTTCATCTTCAAATTGAACTTTTCCCGTAATTGATAACTTCATGTTGTTTACTCAAATTGAATTTTAAATTGCTTAAAGCTTTCTTTGTTCGCGCGTGTTATTGAGATTAACATCCTCTCATTCACCAACAAGAAAGTCAAAATTAAACATAGCACGAGGTGAATTTAACGCCATTCATGTCTCTACTCTAATACAAAATGAAAAACCTATCACCATACTCTGAGAGAAAAGTAGTTTTGATTAATCAGAGAGTGCGTGCTATGCGTGATATTTTGTAAATTCGAGTGAAACCTTAAAAATGTGTGGAGGATAGACTTTTCTACGTCGTCAGGTTGTGAACTGGTCTACACTTGATGCATTTATAAGGTTTTGAATTCATTTAATGTGAATAACAGATTGATCAATTTAATTTTAAAAAAACAGCTGGCCAATGTCTTCGTTTTTTAATTTTTCTGTTAAATGTTCAAAATTTAAAGAGAAAAACAAATATGAAATCAGAACAATTCTTTTTTATTTCAATTGAAAATCAAAAAGAAATAGTGCATTGCTTTTTAATAGTATATTTTTTTTTTTTGAAAAGTCTGAAAACTGTGTTCAGCCCCCTTAAACTAATTTAAAATTTAAAGCCCACGATCGGAAGGTGTCGGAATCAGATCGAGTTACCCACAATGCCACTCAACGCTAAAACTTCTAAGGTAATGCAAATCACCTTGGTTTGTGATCAAATCTGAATGGGTAAATAAACGATGTCTTAATTTGCAGAGTTTCTCGTGTTTTATGTCCAGAATACGGAAAAGCTTTCTCTGTAACGGTAAGATCTCCAAATCTTCAGTCTTAATACCAAATCGTTCCTTCGTGCTTTACCTAAATTACATAACCATTCGCCAGGAAGTGAAAAAAGTCGTAGGCTCTTTGTATCAGCGTAATGCTCAATTAGGAGTAATTGGGATGATGTAGCGTCGATTAAAAGAATATCTTGAGTTTTGTAGCGACTTCCATAGACAGTGTAAGACATATATTGAAATGTTGTTACATTTGGATAAAATAAACCAGTAGCTTGACTATTTGAGTGTAACTGGTAAGAACGTTTAATTTTTAAATTAATCTGTACCTGCTTCTGTCTGTGTGTATTGTTAACAAGCAGCACTTTTTTTGAAATTTTCCCGTGATCTCCAGCAGCTACAATAATTTTAGACTTTTAGGAGAGATTGTCTCCGTCTCTATTTCCTTGTAAATTACAGTATAAATGATAATCTTTGAAAACAAATTGACTTTGGGCTTCTCTGAGAAAGACTTTTTGAGAAAACAAATTGACTTAGAGCTTTCTGAGAAAGACAGAAATAAAGACAACCTGATATCAAAGAGTCAAAGCAACATTGCTCAGGACTGACCCATTGTTTCAAAGTATTGTACATTTTGTAATTACAAACAGTAGTCTGTATAAATGTCTGGAATTGTTTAAGAAAAGGTGTTTTGTTGTTCGGTGAAGTTATTTTACTTGTACCAAGAAGAAAGTGCCCTAATCTCAGCCAAAAAATGCCTCTGTCTAGACTTATTACTGTGCCCGTTTCCAGCTCTTGGGGGAAACATTGTGCAACTTTTAAAAATTCTATGAGATTACTTTGGCATTTGGTAAGAAACTGAACTGTTTTCTTAAAAATTGTTCTTAAAAAATCATTTACCAGCAATAATCTCCTCTTGTTAGATTGTCTAAGATGGCTGATGATTCACATGATGAGAAACCTGTACTTCCTCTTTATCGAAATAGTGAACATTGTGTAAAGGCCTTTCGGAGTATGAACAATCTTAGGTTGCAGAATCTCCTGTGTGATGTTGTTATAAGGACAGGTGGAGTAGAATTCCCAGCACACAAGGTTGTCCTTGCATCTTGCAGTGCATACTTCTTTGCTATGTTTACTGGGGAGCTATCTGAAAGCAAGCAAACCAATGTGACAATGAAAGATGTTGACCCCTTGGCTCTGGAAATGCTCTTGGAATTTGCTTATACTGCTGAGATACAAGTAACAGAGGAAAATGTTCAGGTAATCTCAGAAACAGACAACCCAATGTATCTTTGTCTGCTTGAAATTTTTAACTTTGAGTGAGAAAATGCTAATTTTGATGTGGTGGCATATTCTGTTGAAGCTTTGAGCAGCTAAGTGAACCACAGTGAATGGTATATGTGTGCTATTCATGTACGTTCTGAGAAAATTCTAAGAAGAATTAATGTAGATGAACAATCTTCAAGCTTGATACTCAGAAAATGACTTCTGAGCCCCAGATTGTTCATCTACCTTAATATATCAAAGCTCTCATGTTTCTCAAACATTAAACCATAAGAATTAATGTAGCTAATAAGGTTTAAATTAATGGAATTACTAGGATCAAGTGCAGTTTAAATGAACAAATTTTCTTATTTCTCTATTCAGTTAATCAAATATGACTCATCAAAACTGTGCTTGGTTAGAAAGAAAGTCTTTTTGTTGGCAGATATCCTGGTCATTATTTAATTATGGTGTAGAACCTAAATTTTACAAGCCCCATATTTTGTGACCACCACTACATTTTCCATGTACAAATGACTTTTGATTCATGTGGGCTTCCCTTGAACTACAATACTGCAGCCCTTGTTTGATGTGACCAGCAACCATTTGTTAGTGGTCAAAACAGAAAACTAGAACTGCAAACAGATGGCAAGCTGTTTGTGGGGAACAAGTTAAGGGGAAAGTTGATGTATATCAAGAAAGTTTTGTATGATTTATATGAATTACATTAACAGAATGAACATTTTTTGTTTTACATTAATTATTTATGAGCAAGATAATATTAGTTTTCAACTACTTACATTAAAATGTGAACATTTTGCTAGAGGCTTAGTTTATGGAGGGTGTGGGACCCCCAAAGTTTGTTAAGCCCTCCAAAAGTTTTGGGGAAAAAATTGACAGTAATTTGGGCAAAATTTGGTTTGGTAAGGTAGATCAAAATCCTTTTTGGTTACTGGCTTATGTAGTTTACATATTAAGGCTGAGGAGAAGAGGCTTCATCATACACGCCTTTAATGCATATCAAAATAAATTTGGGCATTTTTTGAAAGGATACAATATTCGGAAAAGTTAAACTGGACCCACCCACCCCTGAAATCAAAATGGCCTCTGCTTGGGTATAAATGAAATCTTGATTTTTGTAGTTATTGTGCATGCTTTAGTTAGTATTTTCAATGTCTGTACTTAATTGTATGTTAATTTTTTCTAAAATTATAGTGCTTTCCTTTATTTGCAAATAGTTTGCTGTTAGTTGCAAAATTGAGTTTTGTGGAACTAACTAGGAATAAAGTTTCTTTTGTAATATTTTTCAGATACTCCTTCCAGTTGCTAGCTTGCTGCAAATGACAGAAGTTCGCGTTGCCTGTTCGGATTTTCTCAAACAACAGCTTGATCCTTCAAACTGTTTAGGTATCAGGCGGTTTGCAGACGTGCACTCCTGTGCGGACTTGCTGTCAGCTGCTCATGCTTACACGGAGCAACATTTCTCGGAAATCGTTAATGGGGAGGAATTTTTCAATCTTCCAGCCATGCAAATCTGTGAATTGATCTCGAGTGATCAGCTTACTGTACCATCAGAGGAGAAGGTAATGGTAAAAAACGTATGTTAAACCTTTCACACCTTGAAATTGAAGTCGGCGTTTGTGGTACCCTAACTTATTTTAAGAGAAATCAATCCAGACTATTTCAGAATCATTCTGAGAGATACACGAACAGAAAGTTGTTCATGATAATCTGACACAGCCGACTTAGAGTTGAAGCCCTTTACATCCTTTCATGGATAAGCGTTAAGTTGTCGCGAGAATATCTCGTGCACTTAAGTTGGTTAAAAACTCGCCTCCGATCCCTGTGGACTCGATAGCTCAACAGACAATAGATCAGCGGACTGGTATCCCGATGGTGCGAGTTCAAATCGCGCTCGAGTCAACATTTTTCACTTGACTTCGACAGTGTCAGGTTATCATGAAAAAATATATTATCTCGGCTATATCTGGGCATTTGATTTGCTCATTGAGTTGTTGCATAGTGAGACTCAGGTTATTTATTTGAGAGAAGTAAGACAGAGACGTAAGAAACTGACGGAAACTGACTCAGTTATTCAAGCAGGTTAAACTCGATAGGACTGGATTTGGATGCGGCTTATGTAAAACGTAGACATGTTTTTTTTCTAATAATACAGGCCTCTGATGTCTTACCAAAAGCACGTCTGAAGTAAGGCGAATCTTATTCCATTTCGTATAGACGGTTACATTGATGAAGCGAGCAACTGCAATATCCTACTTAACGTTTTCCGTCACAAATCCAACTATTATTTTACTTTGGCTAACGCTGGACGATTTTACTTATCAAGAGGAGACCTCTCGGACTGGGACGAGTTAAGGCTATCTTAATTATGGTGTGACACATGGGTGGGAGACTGGGGACATATTCCATAGCCTTAAGTTCTTGATGATTAGCTTTAATGAGCCCCCTAGAATGATGATATACTGAGCTCTCACTGCCGTTTAGTGAATGAAAATTAAGCAAAAATACTCCACCAAATGGTATACTTGTAATTCAATTGTGGCTTAAAAGCCATTATTGGCAACACTGCTCTTCCTAGGTCTTCGAAGCCGTCGTATCATGGGTGGAACACAACGTGGAGGACAGGCAAGAAGTACTAGCTCAGTTAATGGAGCATGTTCGCCTCCCTCTGTTGTCACGGGAATACTTGGTGGAACGCGTCGAGAGCGAGTCTTTGATTAAACGTAATTTTGCCTGTAAGGACTTTTTGATTGAAGCCATGAAGTACCATTTGCTGACAAGTGAGCAGCGGTCTATACTGCAGACGCCTCGGACTAGACCCAGAACTCCAGTCGGCTTGCCGAAAATAATGTATGTTGTTGGTGGACAGGCGCCTAAAGCTATCAAAAGGTTTGAATTTATAAACTTTCGTTTAAATGTTAAGTAATGTATAGAGCCCCGTTTACACGTGTGACTTTACATGTTGCGATTTTCATCCTCGTGTATGTAATAAACTCTTTGACAGTCTACGTAGCAAGACATTCAGAGATTAAAATAATTAGCGTCACTGTGTTTGTAAATTTAATCTCTGAAGATGTTGCAAGCTTTGCGACGAAACGTTAGATCTATTAAACTATTATGAAATTTACTTGTTGTTTCTCCATTTAAAATGCCTGTCCTTCGTGTTATATGCTGGGCTCAGATATTTATTACAAGACTTTAGCTTACTTGAACATATCTGAGGAAATCGTAGTTGCTTCATTCAACTTTTATCCCCTGCTTTTCTAGCGTGGAATGTTACGACTTTAAAACCGAACAATGGTACCAGGTGGCGGAGATGAACAGTCGGCGATGTCGTGCTGGTGTTGCGGTCATGGACGGCTTCATCTACGCTGTCGGCGGCTTTAATGGCTCGCTCAGGATTAGAACTGTTGATTGTTACGATCCTCAACGTAATCAATGGCGCACAGTGGCGTCAATGGAAGCGAGAAGAAGTACCCTTGGAGCTGCAGTTTTGAACGGTTTGCTTTATGCCGTCGGCGGTTTTGATGGAACCACGGGGCTAAATACTTGTGAGGTAGGGTGAAAAAAGAAAAGGCAGGAAAGACGTTCCTTAGGTAGCCAATTTGCAACAGTTCACAGTTTAGGGAGAATGGAACTACATGTTCATCCACCCTAGGCTTCCATATCAACTCTCGTCCCCAACTTAATAATAAAAATTAAGGCCCAACAGAGAATGCGTATAACAGCCATATGTTCATGAGTTTTAAAACATATTTAATTCTAACGTTTCGTTATGGCTGTTATCCGCATTCTCTGCTGGGCCTTAACTTTTTTTTTATTAAGCTACGATTTTCGTCCCCTACTTATTCCATCATACTTCTTTTTGTCCTCGACTCAGCCCTTTTTTTCGTAAATTTCATCTCCCTTTCTCCTCTTTTGGACCTCCTTCCTCTATCCCTCCCTCTTCTCTTTTTGTTTCCCTTCTCCCATTTTTGTGTTCATTACCCCTTTTCGTCCCCCTTCCTCCTCATATCTCTTTCTCATACCATCCTTTTCACTATCTTCAAGTCCGCGTCTTTCCTTCAGGTTTATGATCCCAAAACAAACGAATGGCGTTATATCGCTCCTATGAGCACCAGACGCAGCAGCGTTGGTGTGGGCGTACTTGGTGGCCTACTGTATGCGGTTGGGGGCTACGACGGCGCATCACGCCATTGTCTCAGCTCGGTCGAATGCTATAACCCTGTCACAAAAGAATGGGGGCTGGTTTGTGAGATGAGCACGAGGCGGAGTGGTGCTGGAGTGGGGGTAAGCAAGCTTTATTATATTATTAGTAATCAGTAACTAACGTTTGATTTCCCGCAGCTGATCTTGGGTCGTAATCTTGGTATAAAAATTAATGCCCAGCAAAAGATTTTAAATAAGCCCATAATAGAAAACCCGTTGATATGTGAAGCATTTAATAATCTAACGTTTCGTTGCTATTCCTACAACATCATCCGAGAATGAAAATATGGTACAAGTTTCGAAATAAATAATATTTTTATTCTATGATGACGTTGCAGGAATAGCGACAACACTTTAGATCATTAACTGTCTCTTATCCCAACGTGTTTGTCTTTATGGGCTTATTTAAAATCTTTTGCTAGACATTAATTTTTATAACAAGATTACGCTTTCCGCGTGGTCGCTTGATTGCTACAATATTGATCTTGGATCGATCTTTAAAAATTCATGCACGTTTCCATGCATGTGAAGTTTTACCCCAGCAGGAAAACAAAGTATTAAGTTTCAATTCCGGATTAGCTTTAGTCTGTTTTGAACGGCCATGTAGTGAGTAAAATCAGCCTTGCACCTTTCCTTAGGTGGCAGACCGTCTCCTCTTCGCCATTGGAGGTCACGATGGACCCCACGTGCGAAAAAGCGTCGAATGTTACAACCCGGACTTAAACCAATGGTCTTCAGCGACAGACATGAGCATGTGTCGACGAAATGCAGGCGTGGCATCTGTAAACGGACTGTTGTTCGTCGTAGGAGGCGATGATGGCTCGTCTAATCTGTCCTCCGTAGAGGTTTATAATCCAAAGACTGACCAGTGGGGACTCCTGTCCTCATGCATGGGAATTGGAAGGAGCTACTCCGGAGTTTGTGTCATCGATAAGCGGCAACGTGAAATCAATCAGCCTTAAACCGTGATCAAACGAGCTCGCGAATCAAGGCAAGGTGCCCATTTATGGCCTTGAACGTACGGATTCTTTGCGATAAGTTTAGTTGGTTTACGCGTAAGTTGAGTTTGTTCAAGCTTTAGGACGAAGTCTCGTTGGCTTGACAGGTCGGTCATTTGAATGCTTAAAGCGCTAGTCGGTGCAATTTTTTTCGCATCTTATGGACAGCGAAAGAGAAATTTCACGAATTGGGTTCTCTAGAATCGCATTTCCTCGAAAAGCGTTGGGATATGGCATATTATCCTGAAATGACCTCAAATCAAGCATGTCCTTGAGACGTACTTAGATTCATGGGAAGAGCTGTGAAAATGTCTTTGATGTGGCAGCTCACCGTAGGAATTCCTTGAACAGAGCCAAGTCGCGATCGCCTAGTTTATCGCGAATTGTTTAGCGCAACTACTGCCATTTCTGTCACCTTCATCGTGGAAAGTGGCTTCAAGAAGTACTTTAAGTCGGCAGGTGACCTAGACAAATCGTTAAATTTAAAGGTCCCCGTGGATTGCCCCAAGAATTAGTACTTATAGAGTAAAATTTGTCTTCGAAATTTTTCTTTACGAGGTATCACGAACCATCGTGGATTCGTGCGAAGGCACGGGAAGTGGCGGAATTACTTGTTTACTCCGTCGTTTGACAGGAGTCACGACAAGAACATGACAATTTTTGTTCGATTGTTATCTAAATAAAGCCACTCATCTACAGAGTTTTTACATCTAAATGTGAAGAAGACAAGAAAGTAGACATGATGGTTACAAGTTCCATTTACCGGAAATAATAGATTGTAAATAATGTAAAAATGAATAGGTCTACTACCTTCGTTAACCTTTTTTCGAACGCATGTCCAAAATACAGTTACATTTAGAACTTTTGCGACTGATGACATACTCCACTGTTTTACTCTGGCGAACGCCAGACAATTCTACCCGTCAAAGTGAGAACCCCCATCAGGAAAGGGTTAAAGACTATCTCCTCAACACTTTCCCAACTAGCGATCGCGACATACCCCACTATTTCACCGTGGCTAACGCCAGGGAGACAGGGGAAAAAACTCCAGATGGAAAAAGATTAAAGGCGAGGTGAAAATCTGCTGGCGTTTTTTGACAGACAATAGTTTATAATAGTGTCACTCCTTTCGAATGTCCGTGTCGTCTGGTGACGAAATTTAAAACGATAGGTGATTTGGGTTTTTGAAGGTGGCTTTTTTTGGCTTGGTTTGGTTTAGTTTTGATCTGTTTTTTCTTTGTTTTACTAGCTGCTTTATTTGATTCCTTGAATGGTACTTTTTTATTCCAATCCAATTGCCTTGTTTGTTGATTTACAGCTACGCAAATCGGGATGGGAGGGATCAAAGTCTCCGACAAACAATTCTTGGTGCCTAGGTTACCGGGTAAATAGTCCCTTTGTCGGTGTAAAGAACCTGCAGATTAAATGGTCAGACCAAACACTTGTGTTGTAAGAAATAACTCGAGCAAGTCCATTTAAATCCCTTGTATCCTCTACTTCGAATTTACAAAGTTTCCACAAGGCCTGGTTATCGATTCTAGGCTTGACTGCAAAAGTATGATAGAACGTGTCGTAGGCATTTCTTTGACAGCATCATGTCTGCACAAAAAGATTCGGGTAACGTTTCTTTTGTTGTTTTTTTTTCTTTTATTTTGGATTTGCTTTTATCTCTCTCGGTCTGCTTGTCTAATCTCCCGTAAACACATGCCTTGGATATGTATATTATCTGTTTGCATAATCAACATATGTTACAACTCAGTTATCGTTATTTAGTAAATGGTACGTGCAACATAGTGGTGGTGTCCTTGCGAGTGTGACGCCCTAAATGAGTACTGTAAGCTAAGCCGTCTAAGACTAAGTCCTTGCAGAGCGACATTCAGAGCGTTCCACTGGTCGTTTTTGGTTCCGTAAAACCAAGCTTTCGGATTCCTCGAGACCGTTACTCGCTTATCAAATACGATATGTCGAGAACACCGGAACGAGTCAATAACAGTTTAGAAAAGCGAGTAAAGATTTGTAACCAAAGCCCTCTATCTGATGTCTGTGTAACTCTGGTTTCACCGTCTCACATGTCATCAAAAGTTTGGGTGTTTCATCGCTTGTAGATAGTTAAATCGTTTACCAAAGGATCTAACCTTAAAGGACGTTGTCCAATTGTCCTTTCCAACCATGCTTAGACACTCACCATCCTTCGTTTTTCTGTTCGGTGGAAAATTACGCATCCTGATTGGTTGCTGAACAATCCGAGATGTTACGATATTGGACCGATCTAAAACGCGCTGCATTCGGGGCTGGTAGGTTTTGGCGGGAAAGTCGTCGAGATAATTTTAATGAAATTTAAGGAGAATTAGGAATCTAGAATGAAAGATTTGAGAATAAGATGAGCTGGAACACTAATACTGCTTTTGTTTGAAGCTAATTGTATAAAAGTACGATAAATGAATGTTTGACTGCTGGAAACAAGAAGCAGAACAAACAAGCTACGAGGTAAGGTAGACAACAACATTAGGCAACGAAAAGCTCAAACCAAAATCCATATAAGAAATTCCTTGTTAACAGTTTGCTCGGTCCGTACTGGAAAGTAGTTGCTTTCGGTTTTTACACAGACCTCGCTCCTTTGTTTCTTGGTCTTCACGAAAACTACAGGCAAATACTCTGAGTTAATAAAGATAAGTATTTAATAATGTACACATATCAATTGCATGTCGAGATTTACCAGTAAGGCGGTACATCGTTCAAACAAACCAGGTGCACATTTAAAAATCCGGAAGGGTCACACAACTGCCCAAACTTACAAGAGGAAATATTAAAAGTCCTTCGTTGGAGTGAAACAAGAGCCTTCGCTTGAAACTTCAATATCCCCCATCGTAAGTTTCCTTATTTCCCTGAATTGCCTTTTCAGAAGTCGTTTAACATTCTACTTTTATATCAAGTACACATCTGTCAGTTGTCCATTTAGTACTCCATTTCAAGTCCTAATCGTTCAATCTTTGGAGAACGCGAAAAAATTTGAGATAAGACATCTTGGTCGTTCCTTGTACAGACCACTTTCCACTTGTGGGTCCCGACGGCTGTGAGAATGAGGATTAGGTGATGATTACGAACTATTGAGTGGTCTCGATTGGCGCAGATGTCGGTGCAAATGTTCAAATCTTTGTTGCCTGAAGAGATACTTTGTCTCTTCTGAATGTAGTTTTTTAAGTAAAAAACTTATATTTAACATTCCAAAGAGTTTCATGTCACGACCAGCATTTTTCACGAGCTTGTACATGTGGCGTGATTCATTCATAGATACGCTCGCCTATTTCTTAATATTTATCTCGTCACCATTCCAGGCATTTGACGTTGAAAGTTAAGCATCTTAACAGTGTGATATTTGGGCTTGAAAGATCTTGAAAGACAGCTCGTCCAACGTGCAATTTTGCAGATTCATAAGTTATATGATAATAAGCCTTGCAGATTGGATACACCAGTTACTGAACCAAATAAAATCACAAAAACATCCGATTGAATGTTTGACATTTTATCCTGCTACGACGTCTGGAGTAACAAAAGATTTAGACCTGCGGATTTTTTAAACGCAAAACTGAATAGAGTCGTTTATAATATTTTCAGAGCAGGAAATAGAACATTCACAGTTTATTACCATTTCAAGGCCATAGAGCTGTATATTCAGTTTTGAATAAATGTTGAAGAGTGGAGTTTGAACTGCTTGATTGACAGCATTAGCGTAGCCAAGTGGTGAGGGGGGGTAGTTTTCCCCACACTTTCCGTCCTGACTAGGTCTGTCGGTACATTGAGCTTGTCTGTCGCGGATTCCGTTTGCGTTTGAATTACAAAATAAAAAACAGTTTAAAGCTCCGGTATAGAAAGGGCGTTTAATACAAAATATTCGTAAGGACTTCTGTTCTTTTTTAACGAACAAAAATGATAGATCCGGTCAACCCTCAGGACAAAGTGGTTGTGGTAGCCGTGATGACCGAAAAAAAAATGTGTAGGTATACATCATAGCTCACGTGATGTGCGCACTTTTGCGTAAAATCATTTTCAAAATTTAATATCATACCAGGCAGAGCTGGCAAAATAGAAATAATTTATTCCTTTTTCGCAGAAAGAAGCTCCAGAAAGATGATACTGTAAACTTAGAATGTACATAATACTTGATGTGTTGTTGCTGTCGTTAATTGCTTTTAGTGTTTAATTGATGGATCAAGAGAGACTTTGTGCTTGCGTTTATTAAATTGATACATTTGTGCGACTCAAATTTTTTCTGCTTTCGATTTGGTTAACTTTGATTTTTCCTTAATTATATTTGTCGGTACATTGGTCTAAAATTTCCCCTGCCCCTCAATTTTCAAATTCCTTGCTGCACGACTGATTGACAGTCGTTAATGCAATAGCTTTCTAAACTCCTTTCATGCATGCAATTGTCATAATCGTCATACAATTGTCTATAATAAATTGCAAATGTAGAACAAATGAATGGACAAAGCAAAAACGATCAAGCATGGAAGGGTTAATTTTCAAAAACCCATGAAGGAAATACCGTAACAACGAACGTCTAGTTGAACGTTGGATGACGGTTTGTTGCACAAAAGTGACTTAAAGTTCCCTCAACTTTTCTCGTGCACAGTTGCAGAATTTCCCTCTATCTTGCAATTATAATTTTCTTAATGTTGGATCAAGCCTATTAAAACTAGTTTTAAAAAAATATGTTGTTTGTCAAATCTTTTCAAATCGAAGTCTTTGCCTCCAGGTCATTCGAGTGTAGACAAGATTGTTGAATGAGCTCTTTGCAGGGTTTTCAGTCAAAGAAAGATTTTAAGACGAAAAACTACCTCAAGCTAGCGAAAATGACGCACTGGAGAACTGGACTTAGAGAAATAAAGGAATTTCGATGCAGAAGGGAAAAGGGATTTATGTGCTGTTTTGACTAAAAACAGACAGAATGCCTTGCCTGAGAACTTGGTCGGCTGATTTAAGATACACCTAATTCCACTTGTCCAAATAGACGTTTAAAATCGTTGAATAAACTCAACGTTGTTTGAGCAGTAGCTTGGTCGATAAGATCTATTTGTCTCATAGTCCGAATTCCAAGTGTTGGAATTGGCTAATCAGACTAATAGAAAGGATAAAGTGTGCATGACATAAGAACTAATCAGTTGTCAAAATCTTAACAGCAATTTATAATCTAATCTTCGAGGAATAGAATGTGCAATCACTGGGTAAGAAATGGGTCGAACCATGTTTTGGACTATGTTTTGGGATCTGTTTGGACTCCTTTTCCGTCTTGGTTTTTTGGTACATAGGAGAATGGTATTGCTTGATTCGTTTCGACATAATACCTTCAATCTTTTTTCACAAAACAGTGCAAACACCTACACCTTCGCCTCTCATCTCACACAGGTTTTCGTTCACAACTCCTCGAGACCAGTTTTAAGCGTTTGCAGCTGGCTGACAATTTAAAACTCGTAGAAATTGTTTAGTTCACGCATTAATTAGATAAAACTGCTTGAAAGACGGGCCTTTCTTTCTTTTGGCTGTCAAAGTTCAGTTTATTTAACGCCGTGCTGTAGTAAACTAAAGCTGGCGAGTTAAATCGCCATCCGCGGTCAAGTGGACTTTCGTGTCTGCATGTTTACCTGACATGAGTTTGCCATTCGTCACATTAGTAAAGCTTTAGTGGGAATGTCGAAGTTTAGTATGGATATGTTTGAGGATGGTCGCGAGCGTGTGAACTCAGAATCGTCTTCAGAGACCCTAAAGGGCCATGAACTCGTACTTTTTTGAGCACTGTTGAGATGCTTAGGTCATTGACCTGAGCTAAGTTGCTGAGCGAAGGTTACACATTGAGCATCTTTGTCCGTGATGACGTGTCATATGGAAGTCTCGAAGTCTCCACTCAGTGGCTAATCTATCACAGGTCGAGTCTTCTGCCCAGGCAGTCCTAATGTCGCATCATCATGAAACAAAGCACATTTGTAACCTTCTCTCACTATCTGAGTGCATACATCTCAGAGGTTAGATAACCTCAACAGCGATCAGGCCAGGGTCAACCAGTACTCGCTCTCGTGTCCGATGCATTGCAGTGATGCCGCTTGGAATTTGCACTGCGAGGGTAATGAGATTACTCACACTACGCTGTATGACAGACCACTGAGACCATACCTTTCACCAGACTGTTTCTAGTCCAGTTTGGATAAATCTGAAAACAGTGGTTTTATTACCAGGCAGAGTCTGCATGCAGGCTGTAGGACTTGCGTCCACAGGCAGGTGTGGGATTTTTAGGTAAGAAGAATTCAAGGTCTCTGACCTTGATTTTCCATTTCCGGACATAAATTTTATATGTCCAGTATTCAAGTGCGTAACTGAGTGAACATTTTGAAACAGTAAAACTCTTACAACACCCCAACATTTTCTTCACAGATTTCCAACGAACAAAAAAAACCCGGTTAATTCTTTATAAATTTACATGGAGATATATACATGTATTCAGCATTATTCGTGGTATATACCTTGAAAATCAGTTATCAGCTAAGCTTTCGTGCCATGAAATCAAGAGTTCATCAAAGCCTGCTGCAGAGCATGCTCTTTAATACGTTACTGACCAGATCTCGACGCATTCGTATGGATTTTGGTTTGTTCTGAATGAGTTGAAGTCTGTCATTGAGATTCCGCCATGTCAGGCAACATTACGCGCAATAGTTGGGGCCATTTTGAATTTCATACGCGAACGAGGTGTTTCATGACAGTATTATCCCGAATTATTACTGTGAATTAAGGTTTTCGAGAGGTTAAAAAAATAATTTGGAGCCCAAAATTGGACCCCCGGGCACTCTGTGAACCAATCTAGGTCCGCCACTGGCCAAAGAAGTTGTCAATAGTCAACCATTTTATACAATACTTGTTTCAGTTTTACTCTGTTTTATTGTGTACAAAATTGTGAGTTCTATCGTGTACGATATCAGTCGTGATTAATAGATGAAGAAGTTGTCAATACTCAACCATGTTATACAATGCTTGTTTCAGTTTGCTCTGTTTTTATCGTGCACAATATCGTGATTAACAGAACTGAGATCTAACCGGTATTCGTGGTGTGCCCCCATAAATTCCTCAATCGAACATAATCTAGCTTATCTTTGATCGTGAAGATAGTCTTGAAATGAAGACAGTTAATTGAGCCATCACAGGCTATCTAACTGAAATTAAACATGATTGGGATAACTTACACAAATCTTCGGAGTACTTGTCATAATAGTGTGTAAAATAGCCGATTAAAATATCCAGCCAAATGAGTCCATAGCTTAAACGTCATTAAAAGAGTATCTATCACTGAGCGGTTTTACAGTTCTAAGTTCGGCCTCTAACAGTCGTGCTTGTTATATATTACATTGTAGCTCAGCAATTGAGCTAGAAAACTGGTTGTCTCTGAAGGCACTCCGTAAATCGAGCTATCTCAGGACGAACATCCCAGGTTTGGCGTGACCAAGCTGCTGTCGTCCTACGCATATCTTTTTGCTCCTTCTTGGAAACCTTCTGCAATTCCAGCTCCCCGGCCATTTGTAACCGAAGAGTTTTCTGACCACCAAGGCACAGGATCGCTTCACGCTTTTGCACAGGGACCTACATGGGGGAATCAGCTGTCCATACGAGGTGCAGATCGGTGCATAATAAGAACAGACCAAGTAACGAACGTCCGGCGAACACGCGGTGTTGAAGAGAGGTTCTATTTGATTGATAGTCAGTTCTGCTTCTCCTTGGGTTCTGTGATTATCAAAGTTTGGAAACATCGTCATGTTGTAATTCAGTCCTTGGCAAATTTTGATTCTTAATGGCTCGCATTTGTGTTTTTGGCATGACGCTTCTCCAAAAACCACAAAAAAGGAAACCAATAAAAGCAACTTCATCTCGTTACTGTTTGCTGTAACTTAACAATGTGCTCAAGTAACTGCGTGGAGTCGTCAGAGGTTTACTTATAAAGGGTTTTCTGCCCACGTCACCTCCTCACCGAAGCAGACAACCCACTTAACACTTTGTTGTTTGGAAGGTTATCTTAAAGATCTGATGAACGCGGCAAAATTTCATCCTTATCAAGGGTTTACAAGACAAAAAGTATGCGTTAAAAATGCATGCTACCTAAACCATTTGATTTGAAATGTCTAATATCATTGAAATGCTGCAATCCCTTCAGGAAGGGCCAGATGACTGTAAAACATTATAGATTACTTAACGATAGTTACAAGAGAATGTTGAGATAAGTCGTTTTAATTCGTCGAAAATTGTGCTCAGCGTGGGAACGATTATCATGGGAAATTTGCCAAAATGACTGGACCAGCATTTTAGTATGGAAATCTCTTGAATCATTATTTGTGTCCAAGTAAATGCTTGCGTGATGAGTGAGTTTTCCAATCTGGCGTTGTTGTTCGGTATAATTTTTTTGCATGAGTTTATGAAGATCTGCGCTTAGTCAGAGAGCTTCCTAAAGGTGAAAGGCGGAGTCACTGTTTAAATGAAAAATAAAATGGGCTAGAAGGAGATAAAAATGTGAAATAGCACGTAGCAGCACGAAAGAATAATTGAAACGAGAAATGCTGTAAAAAAGGCACAAAATAACCGAAACCTCCTGGGGAAGTCCTTCTTAAGAGTGTGTGTAAATAAAGCTGCTTAAGATTGGGAGTGAACTTTTCATTATGGTCGAGCATAAGGTTCGAATGATTCAGGAGGTAAAAGTGAAAGTTAAGAGAGAAAATGGTGAAAACAGACCTGAAGTTTTTAGTGGAAACTTATAACCAGAGTAGTAAACTTCATTGTTTCTCCAAATGTGTTTTTGTTTTTTTGCTGTTTTTTCAGAGGCGAAATTCTGGTGTCGGATCAAGGATTCAGATTTAGGAGTCCCGAAACGAAAAAAATTTATTCTCAGTAATCTTCGCCGGGATTATCGTGAAAAAAAAAATATGCAAGCACAAAAAAGAAGGTAAGAACTTGCGAAGAAGGAAAGTAGTTTTGTTTTATTCTGGGATGAGAGTGAACACTTTCAAACAACTGGATTTCCAATGACGGGAGAAGAATTAAGACGTCATTCTCTGCATGTCGCGCGCCTATTTACCAGTTTCCTAAGTTCCAGACTTGTATTCTTTTGAAAAACAAAAACGTATGTTACTTCAATGATTTGATTTGTAAGGTCAAAAGTTAACATAATGGTGCCACCGCTTCAGTCGAGATCTAATAGGTGATGCATTAAAGAATGATGAACGTAAATTAACGATAACCAGACGATAACGATATAAGTTGTTTTGAATTTGTTGAAAAATGTCCTTATAAAATGTCTACCAGTCAGACATTGCCTAGTTAGACATTGTCGTAGCAGTTAAGACGGCTTCAGTGTCCTTGGGCAGGATGAATGTTACTTCAATGGGGACCGGGTGGACCTTCTGTTACCCTGGTGATCTTTTTAGAAATCAGCCGGTAAGCGAAATTTTAAAAATTTAAAACAGCAGTAGATCCTAATTTTTAAAATTCCTGCAATTTTTTGTATCATTCCCCTCTTGAAGGAAAAAAAATGCGCATAAAAATAAGTATTTTCAATAATCTTTTGATCTGTTGGGGGTCGAAACTCTGAAATTGGCCTCCATTTGGATCGGATTGACCTCATATAAAAACGACCTATCAGTAGCCCTGAGCGTAACATATATTACAGTGTCTTAGCATTTACTCTTGATGCGTTTTGGGCAGTGTTGGTATGTTCTCACTTTTTACTCAACTCTCGTAGTTTATTATTCATTTCTGAGGTTTTTGACCAGTTCGTTTGTTACGTGACTTACATTACAACAAATGACTTTTAAACCTTTCAAGTCCGTACCCGACTTTTTAATTTTACTTCGGCTAACGCCAGACAATTTTACTCTGGCTAATGCCAAAGGATTCTACTCGTCAAAGGGAGACCTTTTGGATAGGAAAGGGTTAAACTAGAATTGCACTTCGTCTCGACACATTTACAGCGATACATTGATCACACAAAAATTCGTTGAAGGATTTTATAAAGTTGTAAAACAGCAAAGTCTTCGTCCATTTGCCGCAGATCTTCACTGCATTAAAGAACAGTTCCACTTTCTCTGACGTCGCTAGTCAATTGAATGAAAATTCAGTTTACTTAACCCTTTAAGGTTTGAATTTTAATTTGTTTTGTTTATATCTCTCTCCTTGTTTTTCCTATATTCATTTGTTTTTTTGTTCTAGAGGTGTCCTTTATATAGGGCATTGGGCATTTGAGGGTTAAGGTGCCACATCAATTTGCCGACTTTTTCACAGTCAGCCACTTTCTTACTTTGCTGTACTTTCGATGAAAGTGAATCCGAGTAATAAGGGCTTCTTGAGAAGAATATTTCGTCTACAACAGAAGCAGTCTTTAGAAAGTAAGTCGATAAGTCCATTTACGTGACAGGAATAAGATGCGCCCTACATAACGCAAGGAATTGATCTATTAATAAGAGTACAATGTCGCGTCTTTAGTTAGATACCCCTTACAAAAGTCGTGACCATTTCACAAGACTTTTTGTACCATGTATACAAGCGTTTTCGCTTATTGTAACGTGTGCGCATGTGGATTAGCAACTCTTGCGTGGTGATGATATTGCTGCAATATCAAAATGTTAACTTTGCAATTACTTTGTAATTTGTGGACGAAATACTTTCCACAAGACGCCTTCATTATCCGATCTTAGTTCATCCTAAAATTTGATTTAATCGAGAGAAGCGAGGGCTTTATTTTAATTTTATTTTAATATAATAATTTTGTTGCACTTTAAAGCGTCATGGAAAGTCTTTAAGATTCAAAGAATGAGAATTCGTTCCCTTCTCCAATTCACTTATGTCTCTGCGTCAACATCTCCCTAATGCTGTTTTCTTGCTCTTTGATGTTGCTTTCCAAGTAATGTTTGCCGTTCTAAAAATAAAAGTAAGTCATTGGTCGACTACAAAGCACAAAGAAAATTTACCGAATAAAAATCAACGAATACTTTGCCGAAATAAGAAGTTCATGTTAGTTCATTGTACCTCAATGGTCTTTAGTTTTGCTTCTGTGAGTTTTACTTTTTCTTGCAGATGTTCTTGAATAGTTTTGATTGGTTGGTACAAAAACCTAAATGGTTGTGGTATGGAAAGTGTAAGAATGGACTAAAAAAGGCTTTTAAGGGAGCCATTAGCAGATCTCAATAGGGGTTCATGAAGTCACTTCCTTCCAACTGGCAAAGTAGAGAACCAAACTGTCAAAATATTTTGAAGTTAGATTGACAATTGGCTAATTATACTGTGAGAGGGGTAGGACATTTGCCTTGGTACTGTAATAGTTTATTGTAAGTTCACTCACTCTTTAATAACTGATGACCAAAACACATAAATCATAACCAAGGCATGTTTCAATACTGTGATCAAAATGCTTGCATAATTTTATCCAATTTTTTCATTGTTTTCCCCCAGAAACAAAGGTTATATAGTTATATTATCAGATATATCAGACATTCAGGAGAGTTAGAAAGTTAAAAAAGAATATATTCATTATGTTGTTTACCCTGGGGACAAACACTATGAATAATGATTAAAAACTTGGTTCTTCCTCATTTTCATATTCTCTTATCTGTGTTTGATCTCAGATTAAACACTTCCTTGTGTTTGACATATTCCTTCTAAGCCATCAGTCCAGCATTTTTATCGCTAAACACAATGACCAAAACCTGTTTCAAGCTCACTTGTTAGTTGTCGCTGGTTTGCATTTTATAGGTGGTGCTTGTCATCAGCAGATAAATTAAATGTATCATAATCAGACTTCAGTCAGGTCATGCTCTACGTTACTTTGAGCTGTAGAAGTAAATCCAATGATTCTTACACACATTTTCCTATAAATAGAATTTTCCTTTTTTACAAGATGCAAAAAATCACTTGTGTCGACTTTTGATACGTTTTGGGGAGTTCAACATTCAAAATTTTTCAGACCCCACTACAAAAAATTGGGCCCTCAATAAATATCAGGCTTAGATCCATCAATGTAGACAGCACTTGGCAGAGTATAAATAAAAAATAATTTAAAATTCAACTACATAAGTTAATTTTTACGGGTGAAGATATCTATTTCTGTACTTGCGAATACTTCAACTTGCTGATCTGTTAAGTTGAAAATTTTATGTGTAGTTCTTCACAAAAGTAACACTCACATCCTTCCAACCGATTCATAAGTCCTGGTCTCCGGCGGTAAACTCTCGAGTTCTTTCTCAGTTAGCCGAGCTCGGGTAATGGTGTTTTTCAATTGCTCAATCTGAAGTTCAGATATCTTTATTTTCTGTGTAGAGTCAATCACTAACGCTTGAAGCTCTTGAAAAGCCTAGAATAGATTAATAAGCCCGCAGAATTTATATTATTAAAAACTTCTTTGAACGGATTTACTTATAGGCATTTTATTTTCATCTGGCAGATTCAAAACTGCAACGTTTGGCTTACTTTTCTTAAATCCTGATCAAGCGTTGGGTCCGCCATTTTGCTTCGACTGGGATAGTTGTTCCCCAGGCTACTCGCGTCCAACATGGCAGCAGCTTTGATCAAAAGTCGTAATGTCACAAGGTTGTTTTCTTCAAGAAATACTTTACGTTGTTTACTCCACTTGGATTCATTCCACGTCAGACGTAGCCGTAGAGGCTACTCAACTCATCTTCTCTGGTCCAGTAAAGTGGAATGCTTTGGAAAGCTGCGCATTTGCAGCGAAGTTGGCTTGCATGTTAAGCCAGCGAATGCTTTGGAAGGTCGGCAAGACATAGTTTCTGTTTACTTGACGATGAATTCACCGAATTTTCCACGAGGAATTGAAGATGAATTCAAGAAAGTACTAGAATGTGCGGTTTCTGATAGTAACGACGAGGCAGAATATTCACTTGTTACGGTAAATATAAATATGTTTGTTTGGTTATTTATTTATTCATTCATCCATCCATCCATCCATCCATTCTTTCGTTCATTCTTCCATTTATTTATTTATTTATTTGTTTATTTATTTATTTATTTATTTTTTATTATTACTAATTATTGTGTTATTAATTGCTATTATTTGAAAACCCCTTTTAGAATAAGATGCAAAATCCATCCTTGCAACAAGTAGTAATAGAAGAATGTGTTTGCTGACATTTTTGAGCAGATGTGATGCAAACTTTCAAAAGGTCTAAAAATACCTTTGAAGGTCTTAAAACCCTCTGAAGGTTTGAACATTTCCCACACTTAGCAAATTGCAAAAAAAGTTCTGCAAAATGCTGAACAGAATTAAAGAACAAAAAAATGTTTTGTGGTTTTTGTTCCCCTTTAAGATCAGTCTTTACATTCTGGGCTTCAAGTAAGAAGACTTGATGTACATCTTCTGTACTATAAGCCACGACAGTACCAAACACTTCAATATACTTTTCTATTTAGCTGTAAAGTAATTTGTTGTTCTAGTTTCCTTTAAATTTATTGTTAAGGAGACTCATAAGATTTCCTAGTATGTTGATTTCATATTTTCAAGTAAAATATCAATTTCGTATTTTTTCTCAATAAATCTTGTAAACATCACCAGATCAATGTTGATGCAGACAACCTCCTTAGCAAGAATGGACCATCAACTCTAGATACCAGCAAGCTTCTAATTGAAGTTCCACATTTTTATGATCTTGATGTAAACTCTTCTTCCTTATCAAATCTAACAGTGGAAAAGCTTGAAGGAAATGTTCAAGTACAAGCCGTGGGTGACTGCTTTCTTTCTAAATTAAAAAGCCATTTAATAACTGTGAATACCACTCAAGGTAGCATTACTAGCACATCATCTTTGATTGGGGATATCATTTTTACAACTGGCAATGAAGGACACATCACTCTCAACAAACTTCAAGGAAATAATATCAAAATGAACTGTGAACATGGTAAACTTAGAATTGAAAGCCTTTATGGAGGAAATACGGTGTTAGAGACTGGATCAGGGGATATACATATTGGCAATGCTCATGGTAGAGTATGGTCATGTTCATTATTTGATTGTCTATCCATTTTGTGTTCATCCATACATGCCTTTCTTATTACAATCTTCTGTCTGGTTGTATCCTGGGTGGTGGGAGCATTTTACTATCGTTACAAACTAAAACCTTGTGGGAAGTCCCATAAAACAAATCCTGTGGCCAGTGGAGCTAGGGAGAGTGCACAGGAAGTTCATCTTACAACTTTGCTTTGTCAGAGTCTGTTTAGAACTTTGACCAAAAACCACAACCAGTCGACAACTTGAAAGAGTATAAAACAAAGCATGCTCTGAACAATATTGACATCTTGAAATTCAAGATCTGAGTTAATGACAAGATGAGACTATCATGAGATTTTAATATTCCAAGTTTATTACAAAGTCATCTTCAAACAATGAAGGTGAAGTGTCTGAAGATGACTTTAACTTGTAAAGTCAAAATTTTACAGTCTCACCATTGTCTCATCTTGTTATTAAGCCAAATCTTGAGTTTCAAGATGTCAATATTATTTGGAGCATGCTTTGTTTTACACAGAGTTCCTGTGGTGGGCATCTTTTTTTCATGTGCTACTGTAAGAGTACTTTTTAAGGAGTAAGAAATTCAGTTTGTTTCTTCCATGGATTATTGCACACTCCCATGTCAGTGAATTAGTTTAATTGTTTCTACTTTCCAGAAAAGTTTTCTAAAGTTCTATTTTGTATACAAAGGGTTGTGACATTACAGAGTTAGCAGATTATTGTTGAACATTGGAGAAATTAGTGGTGCGACCAAGGTCACACTAGTCGCACCTGTTCTGTTGCCAATGCAAAATCATACTTTCTCACATTACATTTTTTTATTTTCTATTTTTTTTATTTATTTATTTATTTATTATTTTTTTTCGTATTGCAAATTTTTAGGAAACGTCTGGTTAAGTTCATTTGGCGGCGATGTAGTACTTGGCTCGATATGTGGTCAGCTGACGGCAGACTTAAATCACGGTAGCATTGAAGCCAAGGTTACGACGGGTGGCAATGTAGACGCCACCACTTCCAAAGGTGGGTCAATCTTTAAGATACACCAGTTTACTTTAACTGTGGACTTGGGCACTTACAAGAACCATACATGTCAAGCGATAACCCATCCAACTTTTCTCCTCTTCTCTTTAAAATTCCCGCAGGTAACGCGACGCTAAAAATTGACAAAGAGTTGCTCTACCATCTTAATTTACGTGCTAAAACAGTCGATATTTCCCCAAATTGTAAGATTTCTGAGAAGCGAGAACAGTTTTGCGATGATCTGGTTTCTGTAAAGGCAAAGACAGAAGGACTTGGTGAGCAGCGTGTCAACGTGCACTGTCCAAAAGGACATTTGGAAGTACTTGAAGAAAGTTGGTTTGTGTTGCCTGATATTTAGTTATTTTTATTGCATGGGAAGTATCATAGTACATTCGAAATAAAGCCTCGAAATTGCTTGAAAATATTACATTTATCGTACTGTCTAGATCTCTGCTGATGGAAGTTTCAATGGAATGGTTAATCCTCAAGAATAAGGGATACATGATTTCTTGTACCCAGAGATAAATGAACCGCGGAGGATTATCTCTCGAGATCTGTGATTCCCGGACACGTTCATATTTTACAGACCGACGATCATAGTAAAAATTATGGCAAGGAATCTAATAATCTATAAGGAGTTATAATCTATCTTTCTGGATCATGTCTTTTTAAGTTTAAGTGCTATTCAGTTCTTCCCCCTTGAACTAAGATCATGCCTTTTTTTACTGCTTTTTCTCCGTAGCCGCTTTTTTGACTCAAGATTGACAAGAAATCGATGTTAATGTTGGCGGGTCTCAGCGATTGACATTACGCCACGAATGCTAAACGGAAGTTAAGACTAGCCTAATATTTGTAAGGGATTTTGTGGCGAAATTCTGGGGCGTCATACTCAGTTTTTATCCCACAAGGTTGACAAATGTATTCGTCATTGTCGGTCGTGTCAGTAACTTCGTGCAGAGATCTGAAGTGCAAACGATGACGATGTCAAACAGTGGTATTCGGTTGGCCGTTGCTGACGACAGCCTTCTGGCGATTCGAATGATCCAAACTTACCAAACAACTGGCCTAGTGTAAGAAGCCTAGAATGCTTGGATGTCACCGTTACTTGGAGTCTTCATTATAAGCTTGGTCGGGTCTTTGCTCTACAAGAAGTTCGAGGAAAACCCGGAACCAAAGGCCAGTTGGTTCGATGCTTTTGAATCAATGTCCGCGACCACTGATCGAAGCCAATCTCTGGACGAAGGTTTAAATGAGCATGGACATCTCAAAAGCTTTTCCCACAAAATAGATGAAAATAAAGAGGAAAGCTTGGGAAATAATTTAAAAGATATCAGTGATTTAGATGCTTGCGTGTTTTCGGTAAGTTGGAGTCGATGAACGAGCCGACCACCTCCTTACGACTTAGTTTGACAGCAATTTAACTAAGGGCTAATTTACGCCATGTCCTGTTATGTGGAGTTTGCCTTTTTACATTCCTCACCTTAGGAAAATTTAATTCTTCATATGAAAACGGGACATTTTCACGTATGAAATAAATAATTGACATGTGAAATAATCTCGTTCAAAATTTCACATGTGAAATCGTGATGCACGAAATACGTATTTCACTTAAGAAAATTAAATTCACATTTGCAATTTTCAATTCAAATATTACTTTCATATGTGAAATTGCATGCGAAATTTTTGTTAGGGACGAGACCAGTTTGTAAACAATTTAGCCAACAATCTAATCGAAAATAACTGCAAAGCTAATCGTAAACAGCAGTCATCTTTGGCAAAAATTATTTCAGCTTAATTGATGTTCGATTTGCGTGGAATTTTAAAAACAAGCAGGTCCTTGTAAGCTGGAAGCCGTAAAACCAAGATAATTTTTAAAGCTTAGTTTTGAATAAGTTATGGCTAAAAAGAATTTAAAGCAAAGCTGTTGATTTCGTACAGCTGGCTCGCAAACAAGACTATATATTGGGTTGATCATTTGGAATTTTGAACTGTCATCATAGTACTGCTTTATTACTAGGTCGTTGCTCGAAACCAACAGTATTGCATGGAAAAAAGCGAAGAGAATTTAAGCCGATTGGCAATTCAGCTTCTGCACTGCCAGGTAAAACCCGAAGGTACTCGACTACAAAATTGCCCGCCTGAAAAGGTAAGTAGTTTATTTACGTTGCAGAATACCTTTGTATTTGTTTTAAGAGTGGCGACTACAACAATGACAACAGCAATCACCGCAACAACAAAAGAAACAACAGCAGCCACAATAACAAGTGCAACAACAATAACAACAACAACAAGTACAACAACAACAGTAACAACAAGTACAAAACAACAACAACAACAACAACAAGCGCAAAAACAAGTGCAACAACGACAACAACAACAGTAACAAGTACAACAACAACAAAACAACAACAAGTACAACAACAACAACAACAAGTACAAAACAACAATAACAACAAGCGCAAAAACAAGTGCAACTACAATAACAACAACAACAACATGTTCAACATTGGGCTATTAAACTACGATTTCCGCCTGGTTTATCAGCAGCCGATGCTCAACACTAACATCTTTTATACACCTCTAAACTTTTTTTTTAGCCTCTCTCTGAATGTAGTTCTGAAATGGACGTGGCGGACTGGATGACCTTCGAAATTCTGAAGAAACGTGCCCTAGCGGTATGCCAGGAAGTGCGCCAGCAGTTGTTTGTTCTCAACAGTCAGCGTCGTGTGCAGGCCTTGATGGAAACGGCTCAACTTCACACGACGTTCTTGATGTCCTTCAAGGTAAGACTGGTTTATTCCCCTTCATGTGACCCTAAGCGATATTTTGATTGGCTGGATTTACAACAAAACGACTAGTGAATGAACAAATGTCCAGCGCTGACTAGTGAATAATCAGACATATTTTGACTTTACTGTGGCTTGAAAAGTTTACAGTGCTACAGTTCATGACCCATCGTTTCCACACCCCAGTTTGGCATCTTTAGAAAGGCTAGAAAATTTAACTACTTTCCTGGTAGATTTAACTTATATAATTTTTCAACTAACCAATCGGAATACGTTTCTTTCTCTGACGCCTTTGCTCGAAACGTTGGGTATCTTTGAGATAGGTCACGGTAGTTGCCAACATTTAAACTTTTTACCTTTTCCAACTAATCTTCTTTTTTGGCTGGTGTAACTTATATTTAGAGAACTTAACTAGTTTTTTGGTAGGGCATTATTGAAAATCTTTTGTCAAACGTAGTTCATCTGGTTTGCTCGTCTTCAAATCAACTCGGAAATTCTCCCTCCAAAACTTACCAGTCTGTACGAAATACTTATTGCACGGCTAGGCAGCCAATCAGCGTGCGTCTTTTTGCGTACAGACCGGATAGCGAGCTCAGCCATATAATAAAGTTCCATACTTCATTTTCGTGTGGTTTCTTTCTCCTCTTAGGATAATCAAAACCTGTTAGCAAATATAACATTGAGGACCATTGCCCGAATTCACGCTCAACGTCGTCAGTTCCTCAAAGACATGAGACAATTTCAAAAACGTTTCATCGACAACGAGACCATGTTCGCCAGGGTTGCAAAAATGCACGTTACACATTTGGCAGCTCAAAGAGAAATAATCGATGGAATAGAAAGAGACATTAACGTTCTGACAGAAGAATTTCTTCAAAGTTTAGGTGACCATTGGAATATATTATCGTTGTTTAGTTTTACCAGACCGCCAAAATTTCACTCACTACCATGAAAGAGGTAAAAGAAAACCATGACCAACAGACTACTGCATAAAGGGTATAAGATTAAACCTATTCCGAAAAATAACGTCATCTTGAAAACTTAAGAGGAATCAATAACAAGACGCAACTTTGGTTGCAACTGTGATATTTTGACTTTATTTTATACTCATTCTGTCTGGGGATGACTTTAAAAGAAAGTCGAGATATCACTGTTTCAACCAAAGTTTCGTCTTGTAACTGTGATATTTTGACTTTATTTTATACTCATTCTGTCTGAGGACGACGTTGAAAGAAAGTCAGAATATCACAGTTTCAACCAAAGTTTCGTCTTGTTATTGACTCATATCTTCAGTCATAAAGGTGACGTTATTCTTCGGAATTTGTTTTATCTTAAACAGAGCTAGCACTGCAGCTGTCAGGATTTCACTATGTTATCACTGTTTTTGTGTGAAGTTGTCTTTTTTAACTGTGAACTCAGAAACTGTGATATGATACAAAACAGTGCCGGCTTTCGAAGCTCCTTTGAAAAGTTTTATCGTAACTGCTTCTCAGCGCACTGGTAACGTATACTTCTTTCATTAGCAGTGCGACCCGATTCCTTTAGGGACCCGAAGAAACGCTAATGTACAGAGATGAAAAAGCTTCCTCTTTAATTGGTGCACGAATGTGCGCCCAAGAAATTTAGCCAAATGAAATTATGAAATTTCGAAAGCGTTTTTAAAACACTGTGATGTCCGCGTTTTGTTGACCGGTTGACCAGTTGAGAGTCTTTCAACCCCGCTCACATTTAGGATTTAGTAGTTATACCAGCATCAAATATGCGTTTTTCAGTCATGCAGTGTGTTGTTTCAAATAATTAGTATATTTATCGTTTCTAATGACAAAAATGAACAGAACCAGACCTCCAAAAAGGATTGTTATAATATGTATGTGTCTTGGGACAAAAGTCGAAAACATAATAAATGATACCTAGATGAATGTATAAATTGTCTTTGCAGAATCCATGCGAATTAACTTCACTGAGTTCAGCACAAAGATCTTTCAAAAACATGGTGAAATAATGCACAACTTGGATTCTATCAAAGCAACAACAGACAAGATCTTAACTCAATTAGGCAAGTATTAGTACCTTCATAAAGAATAATGATCATCACCTTTACTTCTATACATAGTAATGAGTAATGGACCCCTTCTCAACACCTGGGGCGTCGGTTCTCAGTTGAGCACCGTGACATTCTGCGCCCCACCAGAGGTCAAGAGGTCAAACCCTCCTCGTGTACTTGGTATCGGACGTTTGGTCCTATAGGGGAAGAGATTGTCAACTCTCTAACTGAAATACGTGAATTTCATGCGGGTTCTCCCAGGGAGGGATGACAGGGTGGGTAAGTGGTGATAGTTTGAGAGATGATTATGAGATGATCAAGACACTGAGCTCAAATAGATTAGCCTAGTGTTTTACCAATAGTCAGTTTGACTGAGTAGGAACTGAGAGTTTGAGAAGAGCCAGGTGTTATCGGAATCAGATTGTGTTAAGCAGCAAAGACCTTACTCTCGTTGCAATTGACATACCAGGCGGGAAACGAAGTCTGCTTATAAATATTATAGCCCAGCAAATAATTCTGATGAACGCCATCGTTGAGGCAGTTCGAACAACTTAAACATGAGATATTTTATGAACTGATGTTTCGTTTCTTATCACGTAACATCTTCAGACTAATGAGACTAGTTCACATTGTTGAGTTTAAATTATCCTATACGATTACAAAAATAGAATATGATTAATTACGATTAAATAGTCTCATTACTCAGAAGATGTTACATGATAAGCACTGACACGTCAGTTAATAAAAATACCTCATGTTTAAGTTGTTCGAATTGATTCAATGATGGTGTTCATCAGAATTATTTGCTGGGCTATAATATTTATGACCAGACCTCACGCTGTTGATATAATCGTGCTTGATGGTGGGCGAGCTCAAAACGCTTACACTAAATGATCGAGCACTTTGTGTTTTAGCTTTACCGTACACCCTAAAGAAACGTTCTTTTACTTCTTGCAGAATTACTTGAAGAGTATGACCATCAAGCAGTGATGAAGGATGTAAGTTGCATGAAATAGGATAAGTTTAAAAATAGTGATTTATTAAATTTAATACTGTGAGATACATTCTATTTAGTTTTTACTTATATTGAATTTATCAGGGTAATTATCTACCCAGATATTATCAATGTCTAGGGGTAATTCATCCATAGAGATGAGCCACTGGAGTCATACAAGAGGTCACCTCATTCCTGGGGACATTTATCAGCCTCAAACCAACAGAAGGTCATTCCAAACAAAACCCCAGCTTTCGGGCTGATGTGTAGTTTTCTGTATATTCTCTTTATGAGACCATCTGGAATAACTGGAATACTAACTTCAGTCAAGTAATGGCCCAAATGTGAAGTCAAAACGCCTGGCATGGGCACCTCTGTGAACGTCAATTTCAGTCTCCTACGCGGCCACTTCTGACTAATCAACGTCAAACTGGCGACCAAATAATGGTCAGGCAGTCCACCTTCGAGTTAAGTTTCAAGTTATAGGTTGTTTGCACTCTCAAGATTATTAATCTACGGGTATGAGTGATCCCTACAGGTAATTCCTTTATCTTGACAATGTGTAATCAACATTAATCCTTCCCAATTCCATGCGTGAAGATGTTTATCACATGTTGAATGACATATGAAAAGTTTGTTAGAGGTTTGGAGCTGACTTCATTCTCGGCCGGTAAGAAGACTGGTTATTGCGATCAATTTATCTCGGAGCATCGCGTAATCTGGACAAAAGACCGGCGCGCTTCATGTATGCAAGAAAAATCATACCACCTATTTTAGATGAACCACGAGATGTTGCACTACGGCGGGCGTCTGTCTACCGCAGAAACTCCAGAATGACAAACTTTTCTTTCCTGTAGGTTTTCAGTTGGCTCATGGATACAATACAGGCTTGGTCGACTAAACTTGACTGGTGGCCGGTCTGCCAGTTCTTTGTTATACTAATTCTGACTCATTACTTGGAGATGTCTTGGTCCTTGCAATTGGCAGTCCTTATGTTTGTGACTGTAGGAATGGTAGTGGGATGCAGTCCCCATCCGCTTTTCATTGCTTCGTCCGTGTTACTCGGTAAGTACAAGTCAACTGATGATTAATAATCATTTTCGTGAGAGCGTTTCGTCTACATTTGTCAATACGATCCACCCCGTTTTGTCCACAGTCCACATGTGTGCTGGTATATGTGCATGTGTATGTCCACGTGCATGTGATTGTCCGTCGCCATGGGCGTGGACATAGGTGTTATTACGTGCGTGTGCATTTGCATGGGCACCGATATCTGCATGGTCACGTGCATGGGGGCATGTGTGCGCGTGTCCATGTACATGGACTTGTGTTTGCGCATGGGCACAGGCATGTGCATGCTCGTGCGCGAGTGTACGTTTACATGTATTTTTACATTTACACGTTTTGTATGCCTATCCATGCTCTAATATAACAAGCTTCATTTTCTTATAGTACACAGACATGGCTAACGTCATTTTCGTTTTGTATTAGAGTAGAGAGACATGGTGAACATCTCAGGATTAGGAAAAAAAGCTTGATAATTTCATAATAGAAATTTAGAAAGTAGCTTTCGTGTCACTGAACTACAGTACCTAGTGTGTACCATGTATAGTACCTTTCGTGTCTCTGTTGCACATGTTTCTGTCACAGTAGATACATCTACAACGCCGTTTCAACGGGGAAAAAAACCCCCTGAAAACACTGAGCTATGCATCGTGTTTCCACTAGAAATTTCTGCGTTTGAAATGATGCCATTCGTGTTTCTATCACAGCACGCGTGCAGATGAACGCAAGCAATTTTCTTTTCGATAAGTATATATAAATATGCGCAACAAGACTTACATGTCTAGTTCGTTCAATTCCGAAAGAAATTCATTGTAACAAAGCCATCCAGCAAACCGTTCATTTGCTCTTCTGCCTATAGTTCATACTCAAGAAATAAACATCGGTGAACTGATATTTTTCTCATGTGCACTGATTGTTACTGCAGTATTAAAATGCTATATTTCGTTTTGGTTACTCGATTTCCGAAGGACCGTTAAATCGTCTGTATACCTTGCTGTTGGAAAAATACTCTTCAAAAACTGAACCAAATCGGAGTGAGTCGGTTGAATCTTCGTCAACCCAGCTGACAGGTATGGCATACGAGTAGAGACAAGTAAAGTTCAATGGAGGTATACATACTGAGCAAAGAACATAAACACATGGAAACCGATTAACAGATGCACAGACAGACAGAAAAGCAAGTGGGCAGTAATTCAGGCCGTTGGTAAATGGACAAAAAGCAAGGAAGGAAGGAAGCAGGAAAGAAAGAATAAAAGAAAGGATGAAAGAAAGAAAGTAAGAAAGAAAGAAAGTTAGAAAGAAGGAAAGAATAAATGAATGGATGAAAGAAAAAAAGACAGAAAGGAAGGAAGGAAGGAAGGAAGGGAGGGAGGGAGGGAGGGAGGGAGGGAGGAAGGGAAGAGGAGGGGAGGGAAGGAAGGAAGGAAAGAAAGAAAGAAAAAAGGAAGGAAGAAAGGAAGGAGGAAAACGAGAAAGGCAGGTTGAGGGACAGACAGACAGACAGACAAATGCTTTATTTAATAATAAAACGGTATTTCATTTGATTAAAAGAATTGTTTTTCGCGAAAGCCATACATACCTGTAAGAAGCATTTACGAATGACAAATGTAAAGAAAACCCAGCTGTTGAAGATAGCTAATCAATTAATAACTTGATAGAAATGTTAGTCAGACTACTTTTAAAGGTGCATGCAGTGGTACAATTCTTTGATTTTACTGACAAAGTATTGCATAATTTAGGTCCTACGATGTTGAACTTTCTCCTCAGTTATTCAGTTTTTGTAAAGGGGTTAAAACTTCAGACAAACAGAGAGGCAGACAGAATGACGGGCAATTGCACAGGCTGGCACAGACAAACAAACAGAAATACAGATGCCGACTCAAAAGCAATAACAAAACCAGAACTAAGGTAGATGAACGATCTTCAAGCTCGATACTCAGAAAATGATTTCTGAGCCCCAGACGGGGATCGAACCCGCAACCTTCTGATGACCGGTTAGACGCTCTAACCATTGAGCTACCGAGACTCAGATGATTAACTAAGGTGCAAATTCGATATATATGTGCGACCTAAGCGGAAGCCACTATATATTAATAATGGTTAGAGCGTCTAACCGGTCATCAGAAGGTTGCGGGTTCGATCCCCGTCTGGGGCTCAGAAATCATTTGCTGAGTATCGAGCTTGAAGATCGTTCATCTACCTTAATATATCCAAGCTCTCACGTTTCTCCAACATCAAAAACCAGAACTAGACAAAAATTTGAGACGCACACACTATGTAGACATTCGTAAACGTAGACATTCATAAACTCACACATCTTTCCTTCTTACTCTCATTGCCGTATCACAATACAATAACTCTCAATAATTTCGATTACTTAATTTTCGAAGGGTCGTTTGATCACTTGCCCACTTCTTTGGCGGAATCTATCAGGAGTAACCTTGAATCTGTTGAATCGTCATCAACCAGCTTGAAAGGTATGAGGTTAGAATAAACGTACACTTATTGTGATAAAGGCACAGATACACAAAATAACCTAGATTATAGAATAAGTTTCCTATTACACACACAATGATTGGTCAGTTACCGTGTTTATATCAAGCTATGCAAACACGGTTATGGCATCATTGGCGCCGCTTGACGCCAGAATTTGTTCATGGCGTGATTGGGAAGCTCTGATTGGTTTACTGAGGCCGGACTTTGTTCTTGGCGCGAATGGGAAGTTCTAATTGGTATACGAACTAATAAGGAGAACTTATCATTTGATATTGAAAATAAAGTTCGTACGTTATTCACAATTGTTATTGCTTAGTTTAGTTCTTTGCATATTTTATAAAAGAAATGAAAACTAATTTGTTGTGTTTATATAGCCTGATGCAAACACTCGGAGAGGTTGGGGGAAAATTTCAAGTGGCTGTGTAAACCTTCGAGTTTCGGTCCCAACGTACACGGCAGCTTTCGAGTTCTCCCAACATTCTACTTGTGTTTGCATCAGGTTATTAAACACGGCAAAACAGTTTCTATTTCTCTACAAAAACACAAAGGCAGACACAGATACATACCCAAGAACAGACAGGGGAAGATACAGGACCACACTGACACAGAGACAGATGATCAGTAACATACAGACAGACACACAAAACACCCGCGTTATCCCAGGCTATTACGCAGGCGCAGAAAAAATCACAAGCTCAGGCGCTTGCAAGATCAAAGAATTTGGAATAGAGAGAATCTTTCCTTTCATATGTGAAATACATGTTTCGAACACCAATATTTCCCATGTGAAATTTTGAGCTAAGTCATTTCACAAGCGTGGATGACTTATTTCATACGTGAAAACGTTACTATTTCATAATGGAATAAAAATTTCATTTTCAGTGAAAATATTTCATTTCCGTACGTTTTCCACATGTGAATTGACATGTGAAATTTTCGTGGAGTATGCTCGACAAAGTCCGTGTAAAACTTGGATACACTGAAAGACCCGTCCTCTTTCATTTACAGAAAACCGTAGTTCAACAATTATATCACATGTGGAGAGTGGTGGCGTCAGAAACATAACTGTTCCTCGTAGTTCGCGTGAATGTGGTTTCAAAACCTTACAAGGCACTCCTTGCCGTCGACGTAGCAGAGCCGAATCCTCAAATTCTCGTTGTTATTTGCACCAAGAATAGAGCGGTGTGTTTTTCAGGTATGAATATTGGCATCGAGCGATCACAAATTACCGACTGTGGATCTTTTCAATGACCCGCTATTTTCTGAAAACGTCTCTTTGCTGTTCTTCGTAGCATTTCTAAGTTGGACAATTGAAAATACGCGTCGCTATCTATCCGCATCAAATCCTAACATTTCTCTTTGCGGCAGCAACGCTGAAGGCGTAGACTTTGACATGGATCCTCTCAAGTTCAGCTGGTCGTACAGAGGCCATCAACCCCTGCTGATGATGTTATCATTGTAGCATCTCTGTAATTTCAAAGGGAAAATATTGTCAATATTTTATGGTAATTTTGTCGGTTTTGATATTGTTACCGAATTCGAAAATTTTGCGTTGATCGTTACAAGCAATTCAGCCTGTCCTAGGACTGAATTAGGATATTTGTGTATAGACTATTATATTAATTAAACTGTTTCAAATACAATTTATAATTGATACGTGCATGCAACAGCGTGTTTCGAAGGAGCGTCAAAATGTACGACTCAAAAGGGGAAACACAATTCGACGTGTTTTTGAGCTCGTTTACGGGACTAATGATATTTCTCGATTCTGATTAGCTGAGAGCAGTGCAATTTCAAGGTAACGCAGTGCAGAAAAAAGGTGATACTGTAATTAGCACTGAATGGTACCGTTTTTTGGCACTGCGTTACTTTTTTCATGTATATTATTAATTGGTAATAGCATGATTTTTCGTGCAATTTGGAAAAACACGCACTCGTAAGTTTTTCAAAGACCTCAAATTGCATTTGTCTTTCAGACTCGTGTACAGAATATTTTTTTTAGAATATTTTATTGAACATTCCACATTGGGGCTTTTCCGTCTTTGAAAAAAGTCACTCCCGCGTGTTTTTTCCAAATTGCACTCGAAAAGATGCTATTACCAATACAAACAAAAGTTAGCAAACAAAGTTTGGTAAACCCAAGTTTGCGTCCCTGCACGTTGCAACAACAGTTGGCAAACATGTTGGCAAATTCGTGTTTGCCAACTTTTGTCGTGCGAAGCTGCCTTTAATTGATACGTACGGTTGGTTGTCCTGGTGAATCTGATGTTGTTTCTAGAACGCTACCCCTGCTTTCCATTCACACGAAAATGTAACCATCATTGACCTATATATAACTGGACTGATGGATGACCACTGAAAAGTGTCCCCAAAATGACGGTGCGATTTGTTAGTTCTCGTGTTCATGATACCGACCACTGACCGAAATTCCTGGCTCGGTTTATTATCAACGCCCCATCAAAGTCGTATAATTTTCTCCAGAAAGGTTCGTTTCACGGATAGAAGCGATGATAGGGTTATACGTCGACACTTGCAAAACCAAACATGCGTTTTGACATTTCATGATGTATTTGGGCAAGGCAATGAATTTAAAAATCATTGTCTTTCCACCGATATTTTAAGTGAATACGTTTTAAACCCTTGTTTCCATAATTAGCGATGATCAACGGTGTAAAGAAAGGTAAACACTCTGTACATTGATGTTGATAAAACGATTACCTAAAGAACTCATAAATCACCGCCAATGCTGTCAAAAACACAGGCATGCGGTCGCTACCATTACCAGAACGACGCGTTAATTCTTAATACACCACTCAATCTCTTCATTACGGACACCACAGTCGCGACAGCTCGCATAAAATACAATTTCTTGTTTGTGAAAGGCAAAGTTGTCGTTCGCAAAGAATGTGAGAGATTTAATTTGCTGCGAGCTTTAAAAATGCATGAAATTCCTGGGCATTAAAATTAGCTTCGACAGCGAAGAGGTTATCTTTAGTCATTTGTGGCTTAGATTAAACTTACGCTTGATACTGGAACTCTTAAAATGACTTCATTCTGTGATCTCTATAACACTGACCCTCTCTTGTGCGGGCACGTCGCTTCGTCGATTCGATGTCCATATTAAAGAGGTATGACTGTAGTGATCACGGAGATCGATTCAGTCCTGATCGATCATGTTCGATTTCAAAAGACTACGCAGTTAAAGATTCATATACAGTTGACTTACCAGCCCAGTGCCTGGTGGGGGTGTTTGTGACAAAGGGGCCATGCCCCCCAGAAATTTGCGGGAAGGTAGCACGAAAAGTGACGGGAAAAGATTGAGGAGATAAACTGCATACATGGGATCGACAGCTAATATCCGGAGCTAGTTGGAAACAAGTCTGAGAGCACATAGCCTGTTCCCCTTATTGCTTCATCTGAATACAACTACCAGAACACTTTGCGGTTTTTTCATTTTGAATGGAAACGTTGAATGGAAAGAAAATTGCTCCAATTGACATTACAAACAAGATTTCGATAGGCATTCCGGTAGTTGTATTCAGCAGATGTATAAGCCTATTAGGGCAACCGGCCGTCACAATTTTGTCTGTTATCTCATCAAGACAATGCAAGCTTATCTTGGCAACTGTTAAGTTGAGCCACGCAAGCAATATTGAACCTCTTGGAAAGTCATTCATAAACAAGACGTACTTGGATACTATGGTCTGACGCGCACGCTCCTGTTCTGACGCATCATTGAAAACATACGTCACACTAATGCTATTTTAAGTCAAAGGAGTCTAAAATTTGATCTTGTCATCTAACCGGATTTTCAAGCACTTGCAACTGTCAATACTCCATGGTTATCGAAATTTCTTGTCAACAACTCGACAAATACATAAATTCTCACCGCGTATTCCATTCGGAACAAAATTATTGCAAGTCTGAGCAAATTTTGACACAATGATGTCAATGTATTAATCCACTACACTAGCAGCGACTAGATTCGAACCAGCCTAAGAGCCAGGGCGACAAGTGTCACAAAAATATTTCGTCAGCCTTCAAACACTATCTAAATTAACCTTTGGCTTTTCCTGCAGCCAATGAAACCAGCTTTGCTTTTCTGTTCCATTTTGAGTGTATTCTGCTGCCAAGGTAAGATTTTTATGAAACGAGTCAACTCAGCTACCTGCGGAACAACCTCGGCTCTCGTAAAATGCCTCTGAGATCTCTATAAAGGAATATTTAGCTTAGCTGCCATTAAATATGAAAGAGGCCTATTAATAAAGAACGTAACTGCCGATTGTATATTGGCACACTTTTTTATACTGAAACGGCGAAAGTCAACTTCACTGAAAAGTTGGGTTGAGTTGAGCGGGGGATGTGAGCTCGCATTTTCGGGTTATCAGTTGAGCAATGGAGTTAAGGGGAACAGTGTGCTCGCTTAATCATATGGAGGCTCATTGGAGAGTCTCTCGACAACTTGACGCCTATTCGTGACAATTTACAGTGTTTCGATTCTGTTTCAGAATCAGTCGGGAGGGTGACATGAAGAGCAAATTTCATGATTAACTTACACTGCTAAAGTCAACTTGAAAAACTGAGTTGGCTTGAGCAGAATTCAATCAGAATTCTATCAGTGGAGCTATTGAAGTCAATGGGAACAGTTTACTCTTGTAATCCAATTTTAGCGCACGAGAGGTACTTCTGCCAACTTAACACTTATCCATGAAAGAAAAAAGGATTACTGAAATACTATTGTTTAATTGTTCTGTAATGCAAATGTTTTGTCTGGAGATTTGTTTCACTTTTGCAAGAAATAGATCCGAGAGATAATGCGGTAGATAATTCAAAGTACTAATACAATTGGACAGACGGAACCGGACCTACCTTGAAAACCACCCGCAGCGAACAAACATTTTTGGTGGCGTTATTGTCTGCGTGGAAAGCTCCAAGCTGGATAATGTGAGTATAAACCGTGTCTGTGTTGTTCTTACTAACTTTTAGTACTACATTTTGATGCCGTAACTATGGTATTGATTAACATCTGGGCTTCGTAAGTACGAAAACAAATTAGTAGTTAAAAAGAGGCAGCTTCATTTCCATTTTCAATAGTCGTTCATTAAATGCTAATATGGCATAGCACCCTTTTGCATCATCATGAGAGGGAACACCGGGCGGAATAAGCGTCAAGCTTCGCGTTGGATGTTCAGGCGAACCGAAATAGTGTATAATCATGATGTTTTGGTGGTTAAATGCAAGGAGGATTTTCAAGAGGTCTACCTGGGTTGAAATTTCGATATTGTAATTGTAAGATGAAAGAGAGTTTTTAAAGGGAATACTTCATTTGTTCAAAGTGAAATTTTAGCTCCTTAGTTTGACGTGAAAATTTCTGAAATTTTCACTGTCCTCCCAAGTGACAATTTTCGTTTGGGGTTTGACGTTGAACGTTTGACGTATACAGATATTACAAAACTATTTTCTTGAGGGCTGAACATTTTTAACAGTCAACTTTTCAACTTTACGTTCCATTGC
The DNA here is from genome assembly GCA_030142905.1 of Heliopora coerulea. Taxonomy (NCBI): domain Eukaryota; kingdom Metazoa; phylum Cnidaria; class Anthozoa; order Scleralcyonacea; family Helioporidae; genus Heliopora; species Heliopora coerulea. The sequence goes on from JASJOG010000049.1 coordinate 471,706, forward strand.
CGCCTCCAAGGATTTTAATATCGCGGCCAAATACCACTTATTCACTGTACCTGATTCCACCACTCTGATTTAATTTAAATTTCTAGTTTTCAAGATACACTATAATTGATATTGATAATTTTCAAGATACACTATAATACACTATTAGGGACATTATACTCAGAGGTCGATATATCGTATGAACCTTAAGGCAATGTCTATGCTATGCCAGATAGCCCTTGCGCCGGCACGGAAACCATGTCGTATAAGGCGTTTGTTCGCACATAAAATGCTGATTTCGGCACAGTTTTTGTGCCAGAGCGATGTTGTGCCGCTTCGATCTTGAAAGTGAATCGCTATGTATCGGATAGGCTTTCGTGCCACTCTTGGACGCAGTGTAAACAAACATCGAAACGGCGCAGCATCGCTTCGGCATATGAACTGCGCCGAAATCAGCGTTTAATGTATGAACAAACGCCTTATCTGGTATGGTTTTCGTTGCCGGCGCGAGAGATGTCCGATATAGTGTGAACGCCTTGTTCCAATTCTGGGCCATTTCTGTTCATGCCAAGCCGCAAGGTTTTTCATGTTGACACGATGAGCTATTCGGTACAGTGTAACCATAGCTTAAGCCTGGTTCGCACGAACGAACCTACTGCAAGCACAAGAACGAAACAAAGGATGGAACAAAGAAAGTATTTCTATGGGCAACACAAACACACGAAATAAACACAAGCACTAAGGCAAGCTTAAGAGGTAGACTAAAGACGAAAAAAAGCTTCTTTTGTCTTGTGCTTACTCTTGCGTTTGTTTTAACTCCGTTCACACGTAAATTTTGTTTGTGCTTGTGTTTGTATTTGCGTCACTCGCGTGAACCAGGCTTTCAGGTTGGGACACGATGCGTCGAGTCGCAGTGACATATCGCGGGGAAATTTTTCTTTTTTCTAGACACACGAGGAGGTTTGCCGTGGGGACTTGTTCTACTTGACTGACTAGCTTTAATCAGTAACTATCAGTAGGAGGAGGGAAAGGTGAGTGGTGGTATCCTTAGGAATTAAATGACACTCAGTGTTTGGGTGCCGTAAGACGTTATCGATGAAAGGTGTCACATGAACTGTTCACACGAAGGGACGTATCGCGGGGACACACTTCTGTCCCTGCGACTTCAATTTCAAATCAATTTGAATTCATGCAACGAGTCTTCCGGACAAAATGTAGTCCCCGTTTTTCCACGAGTTGACGTCCTTCCTAAAGACGTAATAATAGTCTGGGTATTCGTCACAACGGTGACGAGTTTAAGAATACTGTGAATGAAGAATGCCTTTGTTTAAAGAACGTTGTCATCCAAGTTGACGTCGGAGATCTTAATGCCCCTATTATTTATGTACGCAATGTGCGAGACTTTTGCTCTGCTGGATACCTCGTACCTTGATCAAACTTGACTTATCGTGATGGAAATAGAAATCATAATGATCAATTATGTGGAAGTAACCCCAGAAATGCCATTGCACTTCCACTATCAAAAGCTCCTATCTCGGAATTTACTTCTCGAAGTTCGTATCCAAGATGCGAGCAAAGCTGCTGGTGATTGGTAAGCGACTGGCAGGAGTTTCACAGGTCCTTTAGAAGCTGAAGCTGGATAGCAGTGGGGTTTGGCAATTTCTGTTGACGTCATTAAGATTTTAGTGCACGTAATCACTCGTATTTCCGCAATCACTCGTATTTCCGCCATAAGTATTTAAAAACAGAGTTCCCAGTAAACGCAGGCCAGAAAAGGCGTCATTTGTTCAAGGATTTGAGTAGATTAGTGTACTCCTAGTGAATGTAATAGGCGTTTACCGATCTTGCAGAAATCAGCAAACCGAATTTGGCCTCCTACGCGTTTGAAAGAGTCAGTGAATGTAAGTAAACGTTTCTGTATTGTACTCGTGTTTAGTCACCCTCGTCTGTTTGTAATAAACAAGTTTCGAGCGTGGACTAGATGAACGCATTATAATTTCAAAGTTGTTATGGTCATGGTCAACGTTAGTAAACCTGTTTATCGATTCCAAAGACCGTCCTAGCTTTCAGGAAACCATTTAGAGCGTTTCTTAGAAAATGTTCACCTAACCAGTTATTCCATTTCGTGCACTTAAATTGGAAAAAACTCGCCTCCAATAAACGTATGTTACACCCTTCACACCTTGAAATTGGAGTCGGCGCTGTGGTTTAAGGCTTTCCACCTTGACTTATTTTAAGAGAAATTAATCCAGACTATTTTAGAATCATCCTCAGAGATACATGAAAAGAAAGCTTTTCACGATAATCTGACACAGCCGACTTAGAGTTGAAGCACTTTACATCCTTTCATGGATAAGCGTCAAGTTGTCGCGAGAATATCTCGTGCACTTAAGTTGGACAAAAACTCGCCTCCAATCCCTGTGGACTCGATAGCTCAACAGGTAGAGCGGCGGACCGGTATCCCGAAGGTGCGAGTTCAAATCGCGCTCGAGTCAACAGTGTCAGATTGTCATGAAAAGTTTATGCAGTTATTCCGCCCTACCAAGTTAGCGACATTCCAGCATCATGATGACTGTCATTCAAATTACCTGTCGCTGTTTGATGCATTCCTCACCTTTGTTGAGTTTCTTGATTTGGTGTAGTCCAACTTTACTGATCGTGCTCATCGACAACTATAAGTCGATGGAATAACTTTAGATACTGGAAGACGTTTTCAGTGTTTTTTTCATCAGGTCGCTCAAACTGCAGTATTTCGATTTTTCTGAGAGAATTTCTGGTCTTCAACTCAAACCGGTAGTGTAGATGTATCATGAAAAGAGGATTTCATAACCACGGAAGTTTCAATGCAGTCTTAAAAACATGAAAATATCCAAACGCTCGCTTTTGAAACGAGATCATATCATTGTTTGCATTTTGTGATCACATTTGTGATCAATTAGTAAGACAGCATTAAAATAACCACTGAGTTTCTCTTATCGCTCTATTTTTTCTCTTTTGAATTCGAGTTTTGAGCTAAAAAAGAACTAATAATCGAACTAATCGAAATAAATAATAAAGAACTAATCGAACTATTAACAGTTTACATCTAGTGCAAATTTGCCCTTGAAATTGGACAAGCTTAGCCGTACTACATGAACCACATCCACAATAACACTGCAGAGATCAAGGGATTGATTAATACAAGAAAGACTTTCAGCCTGTGCTGAGATATTCGTTCGGTAAGCTCAAATAACTTTTCAAAGAGATTCCTCTTGAGTCCGAGCTGAGATTCCCACCCCGAAACGTAAATGAAGAATAGTTCGGCCCTCAAAACGTCATTCCACGACCGTACAGAAGTATACACAAGTTATGATGTCTATCTCGCGTGTTGTGGAAAGAAGTCTTCCGAATTTTTTAGTTGCGGCTGGCACATGCTAAAACCTGGGCTATGGACTATGGACTATGGACGATGGACGATGAACGGTATGATCAGTAAGGAAATAAAATAAATGATATAAATAATAGAGATTATTTTCATTTGGGTACATTGTTTGGTTTCAGAGTTGGTAATTGGAACCACACTGCTGCTACAGTTATGTAAACGTGATTGTTTAACGACTAAGAGTGAAAATGGTACATAATAGAACGCGCTGTCAGCCTTGGACTATAACGCACGCGGGATGGCTATATGCCGTGTAAAATTCAATAAGTATAAATTTTTGCTCTCAGAGTAGAAAGTGAGGCCCACATTGGTGTTGTAAAAGTGTAATTAGAGGCCTTAAGTATCCGACGTTCCTGAGTCACGTATGACAACCGGAAGACCTCATAAACAACAGTTTTGTGAATTCTGGGCACTATATTCTTTCAATAAAATTATTCATCCAAAGAAAGATGATGAATAGGTTAAAAATCCCAGGAGAGATCATAGCAGCTCTAACCAGCGAGTCAGCGACAAAATTGACTGACAAATGTTGACGTTCTGGAAGTAGACGACGTCTTCCGAACGTGGAAGCGCTTTTAGTGGCGTCTTTCTAGAACGAAAACGGCGTTTTAGAGGTTCGACGAGGCCCTTGGGATGAGAAATTATTCATTGTCTTTGTTTTGCATGAAAAATTCTTTTGAAAGAAAACGCCGTCCGTGGATCAAAAACCTCTTGTGCTTAAGCTCTCTATTGTAAATGCCAAACGAACAGGATGAGGGAACTATAAAGCGAGCACTTGGCTAAAGGTTTCACCACGTATTAGATGGCTACGCAGTTGGACATGCAGTGTAGAATCGAACAAAGAAGTAGGCATAAATCAAGAGAAAGGAAATAAAAGATATTAACATTGTCTTGTGCATGAGTACCTTGCATGAGAAGGCCCAGATATTACGCATCTTTTAATTCTTTTCTCTCGATTTATGCTTGCTTACTTACTTAATTCTACAGTGCCTGTCCAACTGTGTAGCCGACTAACGATTGGTAAAACCCCAGACCTAGTGTTTGGTTTGTAATTCCCTGATCCAGCTCGGTTGGCATTCACAGCTTTACCTATACAACACTAATGTGGATCCCTGTATCTACTCTTGGACCAAAAATTCAAACTTATTCATTGAATTTTACACGGCATATAGCCATACCGCGTGCGTTATAGTCCAAGGCTAAAAGCGCGTTCTATTATTTACCATTTTCACTGTTAGTCGTTAAACAATCACGTTTACATAACTATAACAGCAGTGTCTTGTGGTTCCAATTACCTATTCTAAAACCAAAAAATGTACCCAAATGCAAATAATCTTTATTATTTATATCACTAATTTTATTTCCTTACTGATATATCGTCTAACCTCTATAGTCTATAGTCCATGGTCCAGGTTTTAGCATATGCTGTTTTTCCAACCCAAGTCAGCTTTGCCCAACCCGGGTTGACCCGAATCACTTCTGATAGACGCCGTAAACATGTCGTTCTTTCGGCCTCAATTCTTGTCATTTGTTTGACACTTTTTAACATTCATCCAAGTGTAATACGGACTAAAAAGGACATTCATGGTAAAGAAATTATAAGTTTTAAACCAGTAAACAAGTCAGAGGTCCAGAGGACATTGGAGTCGCTTAACACGAGAAAAGCAACTGGACATGACTGTATCCTAGCCAAAGTAATGAAGCTTGGTGCAAGAGAGCTGACAACACCATTAACAAATCTGTATAATTTTTGTATCAGTCACGGAACTTGGCCGTGCAATTGGAAAAAAGGGGAATGGGTTCCTGTTTTTAAAAGGGATGACCCCCAAGATAGAGATAATTACAGGCCAGTCACTATCTTTCCAGCAGAGGATAAAGTATTCGAATAGATACTTGATAAACAACTTACAGATCAATTTGACCATCGTCTTGAACAATCTGTTACTGCTTATCGCAAACTCCACAGTTGTGAGACTACCCTCCTTAACCTTATTGACAAATGGAAGCTAGCGAATGACAGGGATTTATCGATTGATATGAGTAAAGCTTTCGACTCCCTTCATCCACCACTATTGTTGATCTGAGAGCCTAAGGCTTTGATGAAAACTCTCTAGATCTGCTACGTTCTTACTTGAATGATCGTCCAAATAGAGTGAGAATGGGCCAAGCAACAAGTGCATGGAGACTAGTCAGTAGAGGGTGTCCCCAGGGGTCAGCCCTCGGACCACTATTATGGAACATCTTCCAGAATGATCTGGTTGAATCCAACCTGAGTATGTGGGCTGATGATCATCAGATATATGAAATACACGAAAATCTACAAGAGATGAAAGAGAAACTCACTGCTAATGCAGAAAAAGCTTCTGAATGGTATAGAAATAATTTGCTCAAAGGAAACTTTGGTAAATATAATACTATGACCATGTACTGTAACCACAATCACCAAGATAAAGATGACATCCGCTTAAGAATTCAAGGAACTGAGATTGACTCTGTGGATAGCCTTAGGCTCTTAGGCGTTACTACTGATAAAAGAATGGTATTTAATAAGCACATCAACAATATATGTAAGAAAGCAGGTCAAAGAGTTGGTGTTATTATGAGACTCAAAAATCTAATTCCTACCAATGCCAAGCTACAATTATTTAAATCCTCCATATTGCCAAATTTAACGTACTGCCACCTCACTTGGCACTTTTGTAAGACCAGTGACACGAAAAGGTTAGAGCGAATTCAGGAACGGAGTTTGACAGCAATCTTCAAGGATACTCTATCAACCTATCAGGAGTTGGTAGACAGAGCTAAATTGCCAATTCTGCTAAATAGACGACTACAGGACATTGCCATTCTTATGTTTAAAGTTAAACATAGATTATGTCCGCAAAGTATTTATGGTATTTTTAATTTAAATAGCTCATCTTATAATTTTAGATCATCAGAATTTACTATATCTCGATTTAACACTGTTACATATGGTAAACACTCAATGAGATATCTTGGACCATAATTGTGGAACAAGCTATCTGCTGAAATGAGAAACCTGTCATCATTGAGCCAATTTAAGAAGCATATCCGTAATTGTGATGTTCAGTCGTTGCTTGATGAAAATACTTGTAAGGGCTGCACTCTTTGTAGCACGTGAGAAACGTTTTTAAGGTTTTTAATATCTTTAGTATTGTTAATACTTTTGATATTTAAATATTGTTTATTGTTAGTATAGGTGTCCCCAATTAGTACAGGAATTTTTTCCTCGGCTATATATAATTTGACACGTAAATAAAGTTTCTATTCTATTCTATTCCATTCCATTCTATTCTATTCTATTCTATTCCATTCTATTCTATTCTATTCCATTCCATTCTATTCTATTCTATTCCATTCTATTCTATTCTATTCTATTCTATTCCATTCCATTCTATTCTATTCCATTCTATTCTATTCCATTCTATTCTATTCTATTCTATTCCATTCCATTCTATTCTATTCTATTCTATTCCATTCTATTCTATTCCATTCTATTCTATTCCATTCTATTCTATTCTATTCTATGCTGCTAAAGGATTGTTTACGTGTTTGAAATCTAGATTCTTTGTTTTTCTTCACTAATGTCAATGTGCATGTCATGTGTGAAATTTGAAGCTTTTTGGTTTTGTTTTGTTTTTTCAGGCAGAATGCCGAAATACAAGGTGAAGAATGAAGAATTTCTTAACATCAAGAAGATTGTAGAAGGGAGGAGTAGAAGTTGAGGGAATTGAGATACGGGTGGCAAAGAGGAAGATGAGGAAAGACAGACGGGCGGACTGATAGGGGATCAGGTGGACAGAGACAGATGGAAAGGCGTACAGGCAGAAAGACAGACGGTCTGGTGGGCATATAGACAGACGGGAAGACAGACAAACTGACGGACCGACAAAAGGACGTACAGAAAGACAGACAAACCGACAGAACAAAAGGCGGACCAACAGAAAGACGGACTGGTAGGCATACAGACAGGTAGGCATGTAGGCAGACAGACAGACAAACAGACTGGCAGGTATACAGTCAGGCAGATAGGCACGTAGACAGGCAGACAGACAGATGGTCTAGTAGGCATACAGTCAGGTGGGAAGACAGACAAACTGACGGACAGAGAGGGACATTCGGAAAGGCAGACCAACAGGAAGACAGACAGGTAGACATATAGGTACACTGGTAGACAGACAGGCAGGCAGGCAGGCCATCTAACAGACGAGCAGGCTGATAGACAGACAGGCAAGCTGACTGTCACGCTGTCGACAGACATACAAGTAGGCAGGCAGGTAGGTACGCTGGCAAGCAGACAAAGAGAAATACGGACAGACGGACCAGCAGGTGGAAAGACAGACGCGCAAACAGGGGGACATGCAAACGGACGTAAGGACAGATGGGCAAGCGTAGCAGAAATACAGAACAGCTGATAGGCTCGGTTATTAAAGACATTTTGTATTCTTGATTCTCGCGTGAGTGAATCACATATACCGAGATGATTAACTAGCTCGATGTATCGAAATTCTTGTCACTCTTTTAAGGACACAATTTTTGTCAAGCTGGATTTTGTCAATACACGTACCAACAATATCACATCTGACTTTTATCATCAAAAACAAGCTGTTTGTCTTGCGATAGGAAACTTAGAAAGTTTACGTGAAACCCGTTGAACCAATCTTGGACTACACTGATATAATGATGAGAATACTGTACGTCACATTTATACACTGATATAGTATTCACTGATGTATCCATGGTTCAACCTTATCTATACACAACTTTTATTTATGAAAGGTTAAGGAAGAAGAAGTTCAAGTGCTGAGGGTCACAGTTCTTGAAGGTCGTGGTATTTCAGTAGGAAAGCTCTCCGATAAAGGTATAACGATATAATAAGCAATGATGTTAGTGATAAGGTAAACCTCAAATGCGCATGCTCCTCATTCTCTAAACTCAAAAGTTTCTAAGCCCTTTGCTTTATTTACTATACCATGCCATGTCATGCTATACTACACTACACTACACTACACTACACTACACTACACTACACTACACTACACTACACTACACTACACTATTATACTATACTATACTATACTATACTATACTATACTATACTATATCATACTATACTATACTATACTACACTACACTATACTATACTATACTATACTATACTATACTACGCCATGCGATGTTATACTAAACTATACTACAGTCATAAGGTGTAAAAGAAAATGAGATGAAATTATAAAAACACTATATATTGAAATAATACAGTCAATCTTGATCCTAGTTGACACTCCTGATCCCTATGTCAAGCTGAGAGTTGCCACTTGTCCGAATTCACTGCAAAGGACCAAATGCATTCCGGACGAGAAGAATCCAAAATGGAACAACGAATTCAAATTTTTTCTAGACCCTGATTCAAAAGAGGAAAAAGAACTTGGTAAGAATAGTAAACGGCTAATTTTGTTGTTGCTTTCATTTGAGGTAGCTTATCATATTAAACATTTCATGCAGAAACCTTTTCTGATGTCGTCGATTCAAAACTGTAGTAACATGTAACAGCGTCCGCTCATTTCTTGGTCATTTCCAAAACCCCATTGACATTTAATATATTCGGAATATTTCCATCTCAATTTTGTTTTGTGTTTTTACTCATATTTTGGGTACCAAGATGCTTCTATTCGGAATCTGTTTTCTATTTTATACTTTGTAAAGTTTTGGGCCGTTACTGAAAGTAACCAAGATCGAGGTATTAATAATTTTAGCAAACACTTAGTAAATTAAGCTTCCCAGCCAGTTCACTGTCTAGCCTGAACCCAGTGCAGTATCAATTGAGCTAAAAAACTACAAGACCATTAAATTAGCAAAGGTGCAGGTGACGAACTGACGCTTTGTTTAGCGAGTAACATGCAAAGCTTTTGCATGAAAAACACTTCAATGTTTTTGTTTTGTTCATTTTTTTTTACTTCCAATAGAGATAACTGTTATGGATGAAGACTTTGGATTCGATGACACCATTGGAAAGCAGACGTATGACTTCAGCCAGCTGAAAGTTGGTGAACCTGTCCATCATACCTTTCAGTTTGGAGAGGTAATGAAAGACAGTTGGTTACTTTGGTTCTTTTGTCCTTCTTTTTTTTTAATAGTTTAAGCCATTCCAAATGGCATGTCTCCCCTTGACCAGCAATATCACTTGGTTTTAATCGCCGTAAAGAAAGGTTGTCACCTTCTTCAAAGGATTAATTGATGAATGATAGAAATCAGGAGTGCTCGTGCACTTTTTAATGCACAATGTATACCTGTTTCTTAAATATTTTGGGCGAAACAGTTTACGCATCTTTGCTCCTTAAATAAGTGAGCTTTTATTAGACAAATACATGCTGTTTTCCTCTGCTTAAAACAAAACAAGATTTTCGATGAAGTTTGATATGCAGGCGACGATGAACCACCAAAAGTGCTCGGCAAGCAGAGACGTTAGAACCCAAGGAATTAAAAACCATGAAATGAAATCCTATTTAACCCGTAGTTTTTTTTTCCACTGTTACAAAGTATTTGTCCAAGGTCTGTTGCCGGTTTTTGTTTTATTATGCACGAAAACGTTCGCCAACTACTTTATGCTCTCATGAGAAAAGTGTACGTGGATTCTGACCGTAGTCGTTCGTTTTGTCCGAAAAAGGATTTCTTCTTTAACTTCCAAAAATAATTTTCTTTCAGAATACGTTTGTTGATGTCAAATTGCTCCTTCAGATTGAGTAAGTTGCGGCAATCGAATTGTTATATAATTTAGAAACGAAATTCAATGCCAAAATAAAGCTACATAAGTGAGTTATATCGCTTAAGCAATAAATCAAGGTATATTTATGGACGGTTTCATTCCTCTTCAGTCTTTATCTTGAACAAAGCTCAAGCAATCATATCTTGCTACTGTTTAGGCAGTAAAAAATATGTTTTATTGAGTAAATGAGCTTGACGAACGTTGGTGTAACAATGTTGATCAACTGAGTGCTTGTAGTTGAAGGTGACATGAAAAAGTGGGTGAGCTGTCGTTTGAGGCGTGAGGTTTTGGCGCTGGTGAGTTTTGGGGTAACGTGTTCCACCACAATTGTTTCCGTAAATTTGGAGAAAGGAATCATGATATTTATTTATTTACGGATACTTTAATTCTCACCTCGTAGTGTTTCCAAGGAACTGAGGTACAGCTACGATCTTTGCGATGAAGAGAAGAACTTCCTTAAGGACAGACGGCCAAAAATCTTGAAAGGGATGAAGAAATTCCTGACAGAGGAAAAAGGACCAAAAAATGTGAATGAGGTAAACATCGTCAAAAAAGCCTAAAGTGTTGTCCAGCAGGGCACCGAGATAAAACGGTTCATAGTATTAGAAATTGTGCTGAACCAGATAGGCTTAAGCAATTGTCTGGCTAAATTTTTAGCGATTATAGGGCTAAATTCGGGCATGCTGGTAAGACAAAGAATCTGATGGCGTGTAATTGCTTCGTATAAGAGAGAGCCTGGTTAACCGTGTAATATTCGCATTGCAGTAATTTTTCCTTATCACATTTAACATTAAGAATAAAACATAATCCGAAAAACGTCACCTTGTTCGCTTGATATTCAAGTTATGAACAAGACAAGACAGAGGCAAAGTTGATATTTCGACACTCTACTACAAAGTCACTGTCACACCAACTGGTAAGCAGCATGCACATGTATGTATATATATATATATATATTCTGCTTACCAGTTGGTTTGGTTACCAGCTGGTTTGACAATGACTTTGTAATAGAGTCGAAGTATCAGTGCACCTTTGTCTCTCACTTATCTTCATAACTTGAATATCAAGTTAACAAGATGACGTTTTTCGAATTATGTTTTATTCTTTAGTTCTGAAAATTGTCGAAAAATTGTCGAAAATTAGGCTACTTGAAATATTGGCTCAGGTCAGGTTATCCCGATGTCAAGATACACCCACCTGTCTGCCGAAATGCTCGTGCTGAAGATGCCAATGCGGTATCTAAGTTCTTTTAAAATAGATCCTGGAGTTGACTCCGTTCAGGAGACCAAATCTGAATTAAACTAACAAATGTTGTTTGTCCAATAGGTGCCAGTCGTTGCTGTAATGGGCTCTGGTGGTGGTTTTCGTGCCATGTGTGGTTTATCAGGAGTATTCTCTGCCCTACAAGAGACTGGCATCCTTGATTGTGTCACCTATGTATCTGGCTTGTCGGGATCTTCATGGTAAGTATTAAGAAGTGGGAAGGTGGATCATGTAGTCAGGCAGTGGCCTAGCCAAGGAAGGGGGGGTCGGGGGTTAACCTTCCTAGCTACAACGAACTTGAGTTTCCTGTTCAATAAGGAGTTCATGGACGTCACAAAACAATATCACAAACTGGTCAGCTTTGATTTGCGACCTTGAAACCACTTTTGATGTCGCCACAAATTGTTGATACGTATGACCTGAAGTACTGAAGTGAGGACGAGAATTTATGGGTAGCTGGTTATGGAGCAGGTGTTAATCACTGACGAATATCGATTGTCTGACTAAGCGCACTTTGCAGGCCATTGCGTATAGTGTGAGCCAGAACTAGCCGACTGTCTGGAACTAGCCGACTGACAATTTAGTGAATGTTACTGCTGATATTTTTGAGCACAAAAACGTCCCCAAAACTACTATTCTTTTTCTGCAGCAAAGAATGCGCTCTGATGGTGTTTGTCTGGCGTTACCGTCAATTGTCTTTACCCGTGAATGTCCCCAAGAGACTCATATGTCCAGCTCTTCTTGAACCAGGCCTAAACTTGGCATTTTTAAATTACATGAACGTTTCAAGCCATATATTTTCATGCTTGTAGTCGATTAACTCATTAAGGGACAGGACTCGTTGCCACGAAAATTGCTTATTGACTTTTACTTACTTTATGCAATTTTCGTGGCTTAAAGCAATGAAACGTTAGCAACTAATTATTCTAACCTTTGATTAGTCGTTATGTCATGCCTTAAAGTAATTTTCTGGGCACTAATATTCATCTATAAAGTACGTTATCTGCCTGGTGTATCTATTTACCACAGTCAAACTCAACTTTATTTTAACACCAGTGTTTTAAGCACAAGTATAAAGTATTCTTAATTTTACGAGAGTTTTACGCAAGCGAGTTGCAAGATAACTTGAACACGGTTAGACGAGGCAGTCCAACTTTACTTCTTGGACAACTAAATGCTTCTTTTGTGTTCTGAAATGCCCACTGATAGGTACATATCCACACTTTATTCCAACGCATCTTGGCCACTTGGCTCCTGTGAAGAAGTTGCTAAAGAAATTGAAGACCGAATCGATGCGAGTGTCATTCATCTCCTCACTCCAGCAAACATCCTCAAGTATTATCGATACATTAACAAAAAGAGATGTCTTGGATATCCCGTCAGTTTTACCGACTTCTTTGGTTACCTCATCGGAGACACCCTCCTTCAGGTGATGCTTTCCTACGTTTTATGAGGAAAAAATTGCAACCAAGTTACGAATTGAAATTAACAACACTTGACGTGTAGTTTCAAAGTTAAGATAGGTAGGATCCGAAATGATGGCACTTTTTAACTGATGGAGCTACCCAGTAAAATATGTGTTTTTTGCTACTACTGTTGCTATTGATATTGCTATTGCTATTATTATTGCTATAACTATTATAATTACTATTGCAATTGTTATTAAGATTACTATTACAATTATTATCACAGATACTATCACAATTACTATTACTTTTATTCTTACTATTACTATTACTATTATTCCTATTGCTATTGCTTTTATTATCGTTGTTTTTGTCATTGTCATTGTTATTGTTATAGTTATAGTTATTGTTATAGTTATTGTTATTGTTATAGTTATTGTTATAGTTATTGTTATAGTTGTTATTGCTATTGCTATTGTTGTTGTTATTGTTATTGCTATTGTTATTGCTATTGTTATTGCTATTGTTGTAATTGTTTTTGTTTTTGTTTTGTTTTTTTGTTGTTGTTGTTGTTGTTGTTATTGTTGTTATTGTTATTGCAGCTATTACTGCAATGTAGTAAAACATGGCAGGGCACGGAAGGGCAAATCATAGTATAGCCGGATGCTTGAAATTTTAAGTGGGACGCGGCACATTTGAAACAGAGTCTAAGTGGAAGTGTGGAACACGGATTATGCATAACAAATGCCCCAAAATCTCAATTTTTTTTGACCTTATTCAAGGACAGACAACTCAATACATGATACGTAACCAAAGGCCGCCAAACAATGTTTGACTTTCTGCCATCTGGTGCCTTCACTCAAAATATTTAGCTATTCCCGAGGACCTTTGTTGAACTAGTATAAAATGCTTCTTCTTCGTAGAATACTCAATTCAAGTTGACCTACGTCAGAAACAAAGTCAATCACGGAGACGCTCCCCTGCCACTGTGTGCAGCTGTTTACGTGGACAAGGATACCTCGGCTCAAGTATTCAGTGGTTGGTTAAGGATTGAATCTTGCTATTTAAGAATACATGCGTATTGTTGAATGATCTAGAAATACTCGATCCGAGTTTTTTCCATCTTTTTATTCTTAATTTCACTATTTCAGAATGGGTTGAATTTTCTCCATACGAAGTCGGAGTGTACAAGTACGGTGTGTTTCTGAAAACGGAATATTTCGGCGGGAAGTTTTACAAAGGAAGATTGATCCGAAGTTGCACAGAGCAACCGTTGCATTACTTACAAGGTACGTTGTTTCAAGGGCGTAGGAACTGTAGCGGCTGTAGCGGTTTTAGCCGCTACACTTTTTCACACGGTTATCCATCACCTTACCTTAAGAATTTGAATTTGTAAAATTATTGAGCAATTGCTAACATTATATGGAGCTCGAAACCAGCAAGTTTTAAGCCAGTTATTTAAATGCCATTAATATAAACTCATACTATTGGCTCATATTTTCGTTGAAAACATGGGGTCCTTTTCTTCATCAGTCATTCAGTCATGGCTCAGTGCTCCTGGAAATCGATTGTACAACCGGGAAAACCTCACCAACCAAAACCATCCACACAGTTTCCACTATCCAAAGAAAGAATTCGGAAAGAAAGTAGCCGTGTCCCGCTGTTTTCATCCTCCTCGGCCTACTCACTTATAAATTGCTTATTTGAATGAGTGCAATATTGGTGGCACACACCGTAAATTTAAAACTGTACAGCTAAATCTCAATGCACATGCAGTTTTAAATCATCAGTATATTTTGCTTGAAGCACTGACCTTTCCCTCTCACGCACGTCCTAAATCTACCACTGGAATATCTCCTTGTTTAGGAATGTGGGGAAGTGCTTTTACGATCCTTTTCCAGCGGCTTCTCAAAGAAAACGAAGGCGCGAAATCATCTGACAGCCCAAAAGATGATGGACGAGCAGAGCTAAGTAAATATTTTAAACGACGTAACTTGCATTTGCGCAAGTAAAATATTTGTAGTACACCACGTAATGTGTATTTGCGCAAGTATAATATTACTGGTACGCCACGTAAATATTTTTATATAATATATAACTAAATTTCATACTTAAATATTTAAAATAACGAGCATAAAATCTAGTCTGCTTTATTGTTTATGAAGCAGAGTAGATTTTATGCCTGCTACTTTTTAAACTCGCGAAACGAAAATATTGCTTTGACAGTAATTATGGTTGCTATAGTTGCTCCTGTCCCTGACTCGTCTGCTTTTATTACTGCTACTTTAATTGGAAATTACAGTTTTTGATGTACTTACATCGACCTTACCTAATCTTGTTTTAACTTAACCTCACTTCACCCCACTGCGACTCGCCTTCCTTCACTTCGCCTCACTTCACTTCTCGTCCTCTTGGTTCACCTCATGTCACCTCAACATATCCCAACTCACCCTACCTTATCTCTTAATACCTCTCCTTATCTCACTTCACTTTAGCTTAGCTTAGCTTAGCTTACCTCTCTTCTCACTTTACTGCATACATTTGATTTAAAGAGAAATTTGTCGCATCCGATGAAATTAAACACATAAACGAAGACTCCGACAGCGATGACGAAATGGAGACGGATGACGAAGGTGGCGACGAAGGAGATGGAAAAGGGACTGCTACTGAGAACGAAAATCCTGGCGTTTTGCACCGACTAGGACAGACTCTTGCATCTCCTTTTGTTCGGCTATACCGAGGTGAGACAAACTAAATATATTTCATTAACCCAATACCAGTCAACTCCAAAAAGACTGGAACGATACCTGCAAACTGTATTTTGAATCCAACATGGAGGCTGACATGTTGGTCAATTTGCAGGTCACCCCAGTCCCCTACGCGATAAAACACGCAACCTTCTTAACCTAAATGTCGGATTTTTTGACAGTTTTCTTTTTTATCCTTAATAAGTAGAGGACAATGTCGGTAGGACTGCATATTTGTCAGAATTAACAGTCAGTGAAAAGTAAAGGTTCAATACAACTTTCCCCCACGCGTATTTCTGACCTGCATGGCTGCCCCCATGTCGGCTTCATTTAATCGTGAGGCGTGGTACTACGAGCTATCGTTCCAGTCTTTGTAGAGTTCAATGCTCAATACCCAGTTCCCCTCATTACGTCAGCTGAATACAACTACCAGAACACTTTGCGGTTGTTTCATTTTCATGCAAACATTGAATTCCCAAAGCGAATGGAAAAAGAATTGCTCCTGTTAACATGGCAAACAAGATTTCGAAAGGCATTCTGGTGGTTGTATTCAGCACATGTAGAAAGGGGACCAGCCATTCGTTTTGCAGCGATATCCAATATTGAAAGATGCCTGCACTTTTTAATGTTAATGTCCCACTTTTATATAGGCTCTAAAAGAGAGATAATTGAGGACTCTTGCTCTATCTTTGTGCTTGTGTTTTAGCGACTACGGGAAATAAGGAAGAGCAGAAGAAGAGAAAACCGATTAAGCATAAAACAAAAGAGAGAGACGAACCCTTTTGGAAGGACTGGATTAATGGAATCATAAATTCTAATTCGACTTTGAGAACAAGAGAAGGTCGAGCGGCGGAGATTCACAACATCTTCAGAGGACTGAAGTTGGAATCAGAGGAAGGTAGTTAGGGAGATCTTTGCAACGAAGTGCCTGTGTCTACATATTGGTTTTCAGCGATCGAAGTTCCATGCTGAAATCTTATGCGTAATATGAACAGCGGAGCCCAGCAAAAAATAGGAATTAAAGGCATATTTAAAATGTCAAAAACAATGAAAGCTTTTATTAAAAAAAATAAAAATTAGAAATAAAGTTAACAACTTTCGAAACGATAAAAGCTTTTTAAATATGCATTTAATTGGTTTACTTATCACGGACGTATTGAAGGTTTTGAATGTTCCCAGAATTTCCTCAGGACAACTCACTTTAATGTCCAGGTCCTTTCATATTTTTAAAACAGGCCTCTCTTTTCAATTATAAAATAGTGTCCTTCAGTGTACCAAACAGAGCCTATTCCCGTGTCCATTTCCTCGTTTGGTTGATTTCAAACCCTTGCAAAAATTTCACATGCAATTTCACATATGAAAATAGTATTTCATATGTGAATTGTTTCATTCCCATTTGCGAAATGAAAATTTCATTTGTGAAATTAATTTTCATACGTGAATCTTCTGTTTAATATGGGAAAGACATGTTTCCTACATGAAGATTTCAAATGTGAAATTTTGAACCCGTTCATTTCACACGCGAATTAGGTATTTCATTCATGAAAACGTTCCAACTTCATATGTAAAAAAGAAAATTTCATATGTGAAAATGTTTCAATTCCATACGTTTTTCACATGTGAATTGACATGTGAAATTTTTGTTTGGGAACTGATGGCTTATCTTTCTATTTTCATTAGCTAAAGGCGACCAGAAGATTGTTTCTACCAAAGTGAAGAACACTTTCTTGGTAGACGCTGGCCTGGACTTTAATTCACCATATCCCTTGCTGCTTAGACCTGAAAGGAAAGTCAATCTTATTTTGTCTTTCGACTTCAGTCAACGTAAAGGGGACAACACTCCACCATTTGAAGTAAGTATGACAAACGGGCCATTTGCGAAAGAGAAAAACACGCGCTACACATAAGACTTTAAATAACCACGAAGGAAGGTCTGGGGATAGACTTAGCTTACGTAAGACTTTTTGGTCAGGTTTAATGTCAAGCTTTTGATCTTTCTAAAGGATTTCGGTCAAAATCTCGATCCTGGGACTTAAAATATGAGTCATACCAGATCAGATCCTCCGACTAATTTTACCAAATCAGAGATTTCAGTACTCCTATACTGTCGGTCGAAAAAATGTTTAATAATAAGTTTAATAATGTTCTAATTCAAAGTGATTGGTGGCCAGTTATAAATATCTTATTTTTACAAATTCAAACCATAAATTTCGTTTTTTTCCACGAAAGTGACTGCTTAGTGGCATGGTGTTTGTAAATTATAACTACGCGTACTTCTCAAGCTGTATACTCGAATTGGGCGTGTGACGCCACGCCGTAACCGTACGTCGTAACTAATAGAAAATTGCTTGAGTGTCTCTGTACTGTGATGGAAGTATGAATGACGTCATTTCATCCTGAAAAATGCCTTGTGAGCCAAGTGTTTTCTGGTATTTTTCCGGTTGAAATGGCGTCATTCATCTTTCTATCACAGTACAGAGACACGAAAGCTATTTTTCTATTTGTTTTATAAAATAACCAAAGTTTTTCCGGGTTTTCTTCACATCATCCATGTCTCAGTACTCTAATACAAAATGAAAACGACATCAGCCGTGTCTGTTCCCTGAGAGAAAATGAGGCTCGTCCAATCGGAGCGGAGCGTGCGTAGGACGCGCGTTATTCCATAATAATGCTATCGTTCACATTGAACACGTCCCCGTTGCAGCGTTGTCGTAACGCGTTCGTTGTGAAAGAAATCATTAAAATGATAATTATGAAGCCAATTTTCAAGCGTTACTGGCGTCACCATACGCATAAGATTTGTACGAGCCTTCAAAGTGAACATTTTGACGTTTGCCATCAGGGCCTGAAATCTTTTCTGTTTTTCTCGATGATTTATTTGATGCTCGGAGAAAGCTCGGACAGCCGTATCACCTAAATGTTACATAAAACTAAAGGATAACAATTTTCTGCGAGAAAACTTACAAGTGCCACGACTCGCGATTGGTGTAGTCATAAAAACGTCAGTTCAAATCATTTTGATGCATCTAAATAGCACTGGGCAGAATTTCAGAGGTTATTCAATTTGGAAAGTCTTTTAAAGGTTTGCAAAGTAGAATTTTTCCGATAGATGTAATTTTATTTGCGATATAAGAATAGAATACCGCGTAGACAGTGATAAATAAGGTAAAAAGTTCAAAGGTTGATATTTTCCGTGACTGATCTCAAAAAATTCCAACGTTTGGGGCAAAGGCCCTTCGTCGGAGAAGGGGCTTTGACGAAGGACCTTTGCTTAAAGCGTTAGAACTCTTTGAGATCAGTCACGGCAATTATCAACCTTTTTACCCAGTATTTTTTGTGTTTATTTTCAATGTATAGGAGCTTCTACTGGCGGAAGAACGGGCCAGGGAAGAAAATGTTCCATTCCCGCAAGTGGCAAATGATCCAAGAATAAAGGACCCTGACATCAAAGAACTTTACATCTTCCAAGATGACGATGATGTCAACTGTCCAGTTGTGATGCATTTCGTGTTGATAAACAAAACCTTCAGGGATTTTAAGGAACCAGGTATGACCAGGGGTTGTACCCTCAGTGAATTTTTCGTTTCAGATCGGATCATATGATACGACCTGAAACGTTTAAAAGTCGTCTATACCCTAGCTCATGGGGAATTTACCCAATCCTTTCATACTCCTGTTTGCTCTATTCTTCGTTTACCGAATTAGGCAAATTTTGAGTGACTGTGAATGATGTACCACATTCAAAGTTCCTTCCGCGAAACATTACGTTACAATTCATGGGCAAACTGTAGTACAGAACACTGAACGGGACTAAGTGTAGCGGTACTCTGTACATGCACTACAGTGCAGCGTAGTACAGTACAGTACAGTACAGTACAGCACAGCGAAGTGCATGTTGTGTAGCGCAGTGTAGTACAGTACAGCACAGCGAAGTGCATGCAGCACAGCGAAGTGTAGTACAGTGCAGTGCAGCACAGCGCAGTGTAGTACAGTGCAGTGCAGCACAGCGCAGTGTAGTACAGTGCAGTCCAGCACAGCGAAGTGCATGCAGTGCAACGCAGCATAGCATAGTACAGTACAGTACAGTACAGCACAGTACAGTACAGCACAGTACAGCACAGCACAGTACAGCACAGCACAGTACAGCACAGCACAGCACAGTGCAGTACAGCACAGCACAGTACAGCACAGCACAGTACAGTACAGCACAGTACAGTACAGCACAGCAAAGCACAGCACAGCACAGTACAGCACAGCACAGCACAGAACAGCACGGTACAGTACAGCACAGTACAGTACAGCACAGCGAAGTACATCCAGTGCAGCGTAGCGAAGTGTAATGCAGTGTGGTACAATACAGTACAGAATGGTGTACACCGTGGTGCAACACACTACATCATACTACCCTGTACTGCACAACACAGCACCACACTGCACCCCAATACACCACAGAAAAGCTCGCCAACACACACACGCGGCACACTAGCTCACCACTCAAGACACACCACACTAAACATACCCCACCTCACACCAACTTATTACTCTTATGACTGTACAACCAATTGTGAGTGTTCACCTGCAAGTGCTCTTATTGACAAACCAGAATAATGTAACTTGACAATTCTTTCGTTGTTTGCCAGGGGTACCTCGCGTGACAGAGGAAGAAAAAGAATTTGGAAAGTTTGACATTTTCGATGACGAAAATGAGCCCTATTCGTCATTCAAGTTTGATTACACTCATCGAGTCTACGAACGCCTCTACCGCCTCATGAAATTCAACACACTTCTCAACATCGATGTCATCAAAGAGAAAATGATTGCCTGTGTTCAGGCCCGACGAAATAACCCATCTCTTTGAGTACAAAGCTTATTAGTTGCAGAAGTGAAGTATAAGGTAGCAACTGGTTATGCTATGCAAATTTATCATCGCCTAAGCATAAAACGGGCTATGCTATGCAAATTTAAATGCTCCACAATATTCAGGTATCAAGCCAAATACATCCACCAGAGCGATGGTTTCTATTCTTTCAGTGCTATGCATGACTAGAAGTTGCTACAAAAATACCTGTGCGTTTGATATCTTATATTTGATGTCTAAATATCGTATATAATTTTACATTTGCATAGCACGAGCTGTTGCTAAGCTTAGCTTTGCCACTGATTAGTACCTTTAATCGTCTTTGTGTTTTGGTTTGTTTCTTTTCTTTTTAGATCCGAGAACATTATAAGTCCATCACTCTCGGTTTATCTTTTGTTGATAGACATGATTCAACGTGATGTATTGTGTAATGTTCAATTGTAAAAAAGGTGGGAAAAGATATCAGCCAATGTTCAACAAAATGATAATGTGCTTTATCTTTTCAGCCAGTTTGCAACTTATTGAACACTATCGATTCAGTTGAATGTTGTTATAGCTAGAGCGCAACATGCTGCAACATTTGGTAGGAAATAATGGTTGAACAATCTTAACTAGTACGTGATGAGCTTTAGAAAGCTACAAGACTCGTTAGAATATACTTGAAATTGGAGTTTTTGTAAGTTGATCTTGTATCAAGATTTCTATTAATTATCTCTTGCTACAGGACAGCTTCGGTTTAGTTAATGCTCTTAGAGTTTTTTAATCAAATTTCAACTGTTTGGATACCTAATAGAGCATTCTTTCCAACTAGATATTACATTACAAACGAATCTGTGTTTAAAAAGAATCAGGCTGAAAGTTTTTGAAATGTTTTACCAAGTAAAATCAGAAAGCCAAGCGATGTCTCGTTACTGATTTCAATCGCCTGTTGCTTATGATTTATTAACTATTTGATTGCCGGAGCTTTCCCCTTGAGGAGTAAAATCCTCTGGTGTTACCGAGACTAAAATAGTACAAGTCTTTTTCCGACGGGAAAAAGTTAATGCATTTTTGAAGTGCATTGATACCAACTCCAAATGATCCTATCAATAGACTTAATTGAGATAGTTATAAACCTAGTTGTTCTGGGGGAAAGTTAGTGTCCAAACAAAATCTTCTTGATGAAACCACTAACAAATTATCGTTCAGAACGAACCCTTGTTCTCGATAAATGTGTCCTATATAATCTATAGATATTTCTCTAAAAACTGGTAAGTTTTCATGAGGAAATGTCCTGAAACCACAACGAAATCATCTTTCAAACCTACCGTTACTTCTGATGAAAGTGTTAAAGTATAACTTTTGGGGTGAAAATTATTCACGTTGTATTTGATAACCGCTTATCTTATTGAACAGAAATTTCAGAGTGTTCATCTACCGGTATTTCTCAACAAACTGGTACGTTTTCATGAAGAAATTCTTTGAAACCGTGAAGAAACGATCTTTCAAACCTACCTTTATTTTGAATGAAGGTGCATGGTAAGGGTAAGTTTTCGGGTAAAAATCAATCAAGTTGCTTTTCATAACCTCTTATCTAGTTGAATGCAAGTTTTAGGGGAATAAAATATTGACATTTCTCTACCAACTGGTAAGTTTTCATAATGAAGTTGTGCGAAACTACAAAGAAACCATTTTTCAAACCCACTGTTAATTTTGATAAAGAGGTCAAAGGATATATTTTCACCTTATTTGGAAAGTTGAAAATTGGTCGAAAAATCGTCAAAAACCAAAGGTTAACCCCTTTACTTTTTCTTTCAATTTTTCCACCTCAAATTTTCAACGTAATTTCGCTCATAAACCACTCAAATCACTGCAAAACTACCTTCTATTCAATAAACTTTCATATTTTCACCTTATTTCGAAAGTTGCAAATTGGTCGAAAAATCGTCAAAAACCAAAGGTTAACCCCTTTACTTTTTCGTCCAATTTTTCCACCTCAAATTTTCAACGTAATTTCGCTCATAAACCACTCAAATCACTGCAAAACTACCTTCTATTTAATAAACTTTCATATTTTCACCTTATTTCTAAAGTTGGAAATTGGTCGAAAAATCGTCAAAAACCAAAGGTTAACCCCTTTATTTTTCGTCCAATTTTTCCACCTCAAATTTTCAACGTAATTTCGCTCATAAATCACTGAAATCACTGCAACACTACTTTCTATTCAATAAACTTTCATATTTTCACCTTATTTCGAAAGTTGCAAATTGGTCGAAAAATTGTCAAAAACCAAAGGTTAACCCCTTTACTTTTTCGTCCAATTTTTCCACCTCAAATTTTCAACGTAATTTCGCTCATAAACCACTCAAATCACTGCAAAACTACTTTCTATTCAATAAACTTTCATATTTTCACCTTATTTCGAAAGTTGCAAATTGGTCGAAAAATCGTCAAAAACCAAAGGTTAACCCCTTTACTTTTCGTCCAATTTTTCCACCTCAATTTTTCAACGTAATTTCGCTCATAAACCACTCAAATCACTGCAAAACTACCTTCTATTCAATAAACTTTCATATTTTCACCTTATTTCGAAAGTTGCAAATTGGTCGAAAAATCGTCAAAAACCAAAGGTTAACCCCTTTACTTTTTCGTCCAATTTTTCCACCTCAAATTTTCAACGTAATTTCGCTCATAAATCACTCAAATCACTGCAAAACTACCTTCTATTCAATAAACTTTCATATTTTCACCTTATTTCGAAAGTTGCAAATTGGTCGAAAAATCGTCAAAAACCAAAGGTTAACCCCTTTACTTTTTCGTCCAATTTTTCCACCTCAAATTTTCAACGTAATTTCGCTCATAAACCACTCAAATCACTGCAAAACTACCTTCTATGCAATAAACATTCATATTTTCACCTTATTTCGAAAGTTGCAAATTGGTCGAAAAATTCTCAAAAACCAAAGGTTAACCCCTTTACTTTTCGTCCAATTTTTCCACCTCAATTTTTCAACGTAATTTCTCTCATAAACCACTCAAATCACTGCAAAACTACCTTCTATGCAATAAACTTTCATATTTTCACCTTATTTCGAAAGTTGCAAATTGGTCGAAAAATCGTCAAAAACCAAAGGTTAACCCCTTTACTTTTTCGTCCAAATTTTCCACCTCAAATTTTCAACGTAATTTCGCTCAAAACCACTTAAATCACTGCAAAACTACCTTCTACGCAATAAACTTTCATATTTTCACCTTATTTCTAAAGTTGCAAATTGGTCGAAAAATCGTCAAAAACCAAAGGTTAACCCCTTTACTTTTCGTCCAATTATTCCACGTCAATTTTTCAACGTAATTTCGCTCATAAATCACTCAAATCACTGCAAAACTACTTTCTATTCAATAAACTTTCATATTTTCACCTTATTTCTAAAGTTGCAAATTGGTCGAAAAATCGTCAAAAACGAAAGGTTAACCCCTTTACTTTTTCCTCCAATTTTTCCACCTCAAATTTTCAACGTAATTTCGCTCATAAACCACTCAAATCACTGCAAAACTACTTTCTATTCAATAAACTTTCATATTTTCACCTTATTTCGAAAGTTGCAAATTGGTCGAAAAATTGTCAAAAACCAAAGGTTAACCCCTTTACTTTTTCCTCCAATTTTTCCACCTCAAATTTTCAACGTAATTTCGCTCATAAACTACTCAAATCACTGCAAAACTACCTTCTATTCAATAAACTTTCATAATTTCACCTTATTTCGAAAGTTGCAAATTGGTCGAAAAATTCTAAAAAACCAAAGGTTAACCCCTTTACTTTTTCGTCCAATTTTTCAACCTCAATTTTTCAACGTAATTTCGCTCATAAATCACTCAAATCACTGCAAAACTACCTTCTATTCAATAAACTTTCATATTTTCACCTTATTTCTAAAGTTGGAAATTGGTCGAAAAATCGTCAAAAACAAAAGGTTAACCCCTTTACTTTTTCCTCCAATTTTTCCAACTCAAATTTTCAACGTAATTTCGCTCATAAACCACTGAAATCACTGCAAAACTACTTTCTATTCAATAAACTTTCATATTTTCACCTTATTTCTAAAGTTGCAAATTGGTCGAAAAATTGTCAAAAACCAAAGGTTAACCCCTTTACTTTTTCGTCCAATTTTTCCACCTCAATTTTTCAACGTAATTTCTCTCATAAACCACTCAAATCACTGCAAAACTACCTTCTATTTAATAAACTTTCATATTTTCACCTTATTTCTAAAGTTGGAAATTGGTCGAAAAATCGTCAAAAACCAAAGGTTAACCCCTTTATTTTTCGTCCAATTTTTCCACCTCAAATTTTCAACGTAATTTCGCTCATAAATCACTGAAATCACTGCAAAACTACTTTCTATTCAATAAACTTTCATATTTTCACCTTATTTCGAAAGTTGCAAATTGGTCGAAAAATTGTCAAAAACCAAAGGTTAACCCCTTTACTTTTTCCTCCATTTTTTTCACCTCAAATTTTCAACGTAATTTCGCTCATAAACCACTCAAATCACTGCAAAACTACTTTCTATTCAATAAACTTTCATATTTTCACCTTATTTCTAAAGTTGGAAATTGGTCGAAAAATTGTCAAAAACCAAAGGTTAACCCCTTTACTTTTCGTCCAATTTTTCCACCTCAATTTTTCAACGTAATTTCGCTCATAAACCACTCAAATCACTGCAAAACTACTTTCTATTCAATAAACTTTCATATTTTCACCTTATTTCGAAAGTTGCAAATTGGTCGAAAAATCGTCAAAAACCAAAGGTTAACCCCTTTACTTTTTCGTCCAATTTTTCCACCTCAAATTTTCAACGTAATTTCGCTCATAAATCACTCAAATCACTGCAAAACTACCTTCTATTCAATAAACTTTCATATTTTCACCTTATTTCGAAAGTTGGAAATTGGTCGAAAAATCGTCAAAAACCAAAGGTTAACCCCTTTACTTTTTCGTCCAATTTTTCCACCTCAAATTTTCAACGTAATTTCGCTCATAAACCACTCAAATCACTGCAAAACTACCTTCTATGCAATAAACATTCATATTTTCACCTTATTTCGAAAGTTGCAAATTGGTCGAAAAATTCTCAAAAACCAAAGGTTAACCCCTTTACTTTTCGTCCAATTTTTCCACCTCAATTTTTCAACGTAATTTCTCTCATAAACCACTCAAATCACTGCAAAACTACCTTCTATGCAATAAACTTTCATATTTTCACCTTATTTCGAAAGTTGCAAATTGGTCGAAAAATCGTCAAAAACCAAAGGTTAACCCCTTTACTTTTTCGTCCAAATTTTCCACCTCAAATTTTCAACGTAATTTCGCTCAAAACCACTTAAATCACTGCAAAACTACCTTCTACGCAATAAACTTTCATATTTTCACCTTATTTCTAAAGTTGGAAATTGGTCGAAAAATCGTCAAAAACCAAAGGTTAACCCCTTTACTTTTCGTCCAATTATTCCACGTCAATTTTTCAACGTAATTTCGCTCATAAATCACTCAAATCACTGCAAAACTACTTTCTATTCAATAAACTTTCATATTTTCACCTTATTTCTAAAGTTGCAAATTGGTCGAAAAATCGTCAAAAACGAAAGGTTAACCCCTTTACTTTTTCCTCCAATTTTTCCACCTCAAATTTTCAACGTAATTTCGCTCATAAACCACTCAAATCACTGCAAAACTACTTTCTATTCAATAAACTTTCATATTTTCACCTTATTTCGAAAGTTGCAAATTGGTCGAAAAATTGTCAAAAACCAAAGGTTAACCCCTTTACTTTTTCCTCCAATTTTTCCACCTCAAATTTTCAACGTAATTTCGCTCATAAACTACTCAAATCACTGCAAAACTACCTTCTATTCAATAAACTTTCATAATTTCACCTTATTTCGAAAGTTGCAAATTGGTCGAAAAATTCTAAAAAACCAAAGGTTAACCCCTTTACTTTTCGTCCAATTTTTCAACCTCAATTTTTCAACGTAATTTCGCTCATAAATCACTCAAATCACTGCAAAACTACCTTCTATTCAATAAACTTTCATATTTTCACCTTATTTCTAAAGTTGGAAATTGGTCGAAAAATCGTCAAAAACAAAAGGTTAACCCCTTTACTTTTTCCTCCAATTTTTCCAACTCAAATTTTCAACGTAATTTCGCTCATAAACCACTGAAATCACTGCAAAACTACTTTCTATTCAATAAACTTTCATATTTTCACCTTATTTCTAAAGTTGCAAATTGGTCGAAAAATTGTCAAAAACCAAAGGTTAACCCCTTTACTTTTTCGTCCAATTTTTCCACCTCAATTTTTCAACGTAATTTCTCTCATAAACCACTCAAATCACTGCAAAACTACCTTCTATTTAATAAACTTTCATATTTTCACCTTATTTCTAAAGTTGGAAATTGGTCGAAAAATCGTCAAAAACCAAAGGTTAACCCCTTTATTTTTCGTCCAATTTTTCCACCTCAAATTTTCAACGTAATTTCGCTCATAAATCACTGAAATCACTGCAAAACTACTTTCTATTCAATAAACTTTCATATTTTCACCTTATTTCGAAAGTTGCAAATTGGTCGAAAAATCGTCAAAAACCAAAGGTTAACCCCTTTACTTTTTCGTCCAATTTTTCCACCTCAAATTTTCAACGTAATTTCGCTCATAAATCACTCAAATCACTGCAAAACTACCTTCTATTCAATAAACTTTCATATTTTCACCTTATTTCGAAAGTTGGAAATTGGTCGAAAAATCGTCAAAAACCAAAGGTTAACCCCTTTACTTTTTCGTCCAATTTTTCCACCTCAAATTTTCAACGTAATTTCGCTCATAAACCACTCAAATCACTGCAAAACTACCTTCTATGCAATAAACATTCATATTTTCACCTTATTTCGAAAGTTGCAAATTGGTCGAAAAATTCTCAAAAACCAAAGGTTAACCCCTTTACTTTTCGTCCAATTTTTCCACCTCAATTTTTCAACGTAATTTCTCTCATAAACCACTCAAATCACTGCAAAACTACCTTCTATGCAATAAACTTTCATATTTTCACCTTATTTCGAAAGTTGCAAATTGGTCGAAAAATCGTCAAAAACCAAAGGTTAACCCCTTTACTTTTTCGTCCAAATTTTCCACCTCAAATTTTCAACGTAATTTCGCTCAAAACCACTTAAATCACTGCAAAACTACCTTCTACGCAATAAACTTTCATATTTTCACCTTATTTCTAAAGTTGGAAATTGGTCGAAAAATCGTCAAAAACCAAAGGTTAACCCCTTTACTTTTCGTCCAATTATTCCACGTCAATTTTTCAACGTAATTTCGCTCATAAATCACTCAAATCACTGCAAAACTACTTTCTATTCAATAAACTTTCATATTTTCACCTTATTTCTAAAGTTGCAAATTGGTCGAAAAATCGTCAAAAACGAAAGGTTAACCCCTTTACTTTTTCCTCCAATTTTTCCACCTCAAATTTTCAACGTAATTTCGCTCATAAACCACTCAAATCACTGCAAAACTACTTTCTATTCAATAAACTTTCATATTTTCACCTTATTTCGAAAGTTGCAAATTGGTCGAAAAATTGTCAAAAACCAAAGGTTAACCCCTTTACTTTTTCCTCCAATTTTTCCACCTCAAATTTTCAACGTAATTTCGCTCATAAACTACTCAAATCACTGCAAAACTACCTTCTATTCAATAAACTTTCATAATTTCACCTTATTTCGAAAGTTGCAAATTGGTCGAAAAATTCTAAAAAACCAAAGGTTAACCCCTTAACTTTTCGTTCAATTTTTCAACCTCAATTTTTCAACGTAATTTCGCTCATAAATCACTCAAATCACTGCAAAACTACCTTCTATTCAATAAACTTTCATATTTTCACCTTATTTCTAAAGTTGGAAATTGGTCGAAAAATCGTCAAAAACAAAAGGTTAACCCCTTTACTTTTTCCTCCAATTTTTCCAACTCAAATTTTCAACGTAATTTCGCTCATAAACCACTGAAATCACTGCAAAACTACTTTCTATTCAATAAACTTTCATATTTTCACCTTATTTCTAAAGTTGCAAATTGGTCGAAAAATTGTCAAAAACCAAAGGTTAACCCCTTTACTTTTTCGTCCAATTTTTCCACCTCAATTTTTCAACGTAATTTCTCTCATAAACCACTCAAATCACTGCAAAACTACCTTCTATTTAATAAACTTTCATATTTTCACCTTATTTCTAAAGTTGGAAATTGGTCGAAAAATCGTCAAAAACCAAAGGTTAACCCCTTTATTTTTCGTCCAATTTTTCCACCTCAAATTTTCAACGTAATTTCGCTCATAAATCACTGAAATCACTGCAAAACTACTTTCTATTCAATAAACTTTCATATTTTCACCTTATTTCGAAAGTTGCAAATTGGTCGAAAAATTGTCAAAAACCAAAGGTTAACCCCTTTACTTTTTCCTCCATTTTTTTCACCTCAAATTTTCAACGTAATTTCGCTCATAAACCACTCAAATCACTGCAAAACTACTTTCTATTCAATAAACTTTCATATTTTCACCTTATTTCTAAAGTTGGAAATTGGTCGAAAAATTGTCAAAAAC
Source organism: Heliopora coerulea (assembly GCA_030142905.1). Lineage (NCBI taxonomy): Eukaryota > Metazoa > Cnidaria > Anthozoa > Scleralcyonacea > Helioporidae > Heliopora > Heliopora coerulea. Next base: position 500,804 of record JASJOG010000049.1, read on the forward strand.
CAAAGGTTAACCCCTTTACTTTTCGTCCAATTTTTCCACCTCAATTTTTCAACGTAATTTCGCTCATAAACCACTCAAATCACTGCAAAACTACTTTCTATTCAATAAACTTTCATATTTTCACCTTATTTCGAAAGTTGCAAATTGGTCGAAAAATCGTCAAAAACCAAAGGTTAACCCCTTTACTTTTTCGTCCAATTTTTCCACCTCAAATTTTCAACGTAATTTCGCTCATAAATCACTCAAATCACTGCAAAACTACCTTCTATTCAATAAACTTTCATATTTTCACCTTATTTCGAAAGTTGGAAATTGGTCGAAAAATCGTCAAAAACCAAAGGTTAACCCCTTTACTTTTTCGTCCAATTTTTCCACCTCAAATTTTCAACGTAATTTCGCTCATAAACCACTCAAATCACTGCAAAACTACCTTCTATGCAATAAACATTCATATTTTCACCTTATTTCGAAAGTTGCAAATTGGTCGAAAAATTCTCAAAAACCAAAGGTTAACCCCTTTACTTTTCGTCCAATTTTTCCACCTCAATTTTTCAACGTAATTTCTCTCATAAACCACTCAAATCACTGCAAAACTACCTTCTATGCAATAAACTTTCATATTTTCACCTTATTTCGAAAGTTGCAAATTGGTCGAAAAATCGTCAAAAACCAAAGGTTAACCCCTTTACTTTTTCGTCCAAATTTTCCACCTCAAATTTTCAACGTAATTTCGCTCAAAACCACTTAAATCACTGCAAAACTACCTTCTACGCAATAAACTTTCATATTTTCACCTTATTTCTAAAGTTGGAAATTGGTCGAAAAATCGTCAAAAACCAAAGGTTAACCCCTTTACTTTTCGTCCAATTATTCCACGTCAATTTTTCAACGTAATTTCGCTCATAAATCACTCAAATCACTGCAAAACTACTTTCTATTCAATAAACTTTCATATTTTCACCTTATTTCTAAAGTTGCAAATTGGTCGAAAAATCGTCAAAAACGAAAGGTTAACCCCTTTACTTTTTCCTCCAATTTTTCCACCTCAAATTTTCAACGTAATTTCGCTCATAAACCACTCAAATCACTGCAAAACTACTTTCTATTCAATAAACTTTCATATTTTCACCTTATTTCGAAAGTTGCAAATTGGTCGAAAAATTGTCAAAAACCAAAGGTTAACCCCTTTACTTTTTCCTCCAATTTTTCCACCTCAAATTTTCAACGTAATTTCGCTCATAAACTACTCAAATCACTGCAAAACTACCTTCTATTCAATAAACTTTCATAATTTCACCTTATTTCGAAAGTTGCAAATTGGTCGAAAAATTCTAAAAAACCAAAGGTTAACCCCTTAACTTTTCGTTCAATTTTTCAACCTCAATTTTTCAACGTAATTTCGCTCATAAATCACTCAAATCACTGCAAAACTACCTTCTATTCAATAAACTTTCATATTTTCACCTTATTTCTAAAGTTGGAAATTGGTCGAAAAATCGTCAAAAACAAAAGGTTAACCCCTTTACTTTTTCCTCCAATTTTTCCAACTCAAATTTTCAACGTAATTTCGCTCATAAACCACTGAAATCACTGCAAAACTACTTTCTATTCAATAAACTTTCATATTTTCACCTTATTTCTAAAGTTGCAAATTGGTCGAAAAATTGTCAAAAACCAAAGGTTAACCCCTTTACTTTTTCGTCCAATTTTTCCACCTCAATTTTTCAACGTAATTTCTCTCATAAACCACTCAAATCACTGCAAAACTACCTTCTATTTAATAAACTTTCATATTTTCACCTTATTTCTAAAGTTGGAAATTGGTCGAAAAATCGTCAAAAACCAAAGGTTAACCCCTTTATTTTTCGTCCAATTTTTCCACCTCAAATTTTCAACGTAATTTCGCTCATAAATCACTGAAATCACTGCAAAACTACTTTCTATTCAATAAACTTTCATATTTTCACCTTATTTCGAAAGTTGCAAATTGGTCGAAAAATTGTCAAAAACCAAAGGTTAACCCCTTTACTTTTTCCTCCATTTTTTTCACCTCAAATTTTCAACGTAATTTCGCTCATAAACCACTCAAATCACTGCAAAACTACTTTCTATTCAATAAACTTTCATATTTTCACCTTATTTCTAAAGTTGGAAATTGGTCGAAAAATTGTCAAAAACCAAAGGTTAACCCCTTTACTTTTCGTCCAATTTTTCCACCTCAATTTTTCAACGTAATTTCGCTCATAAACCACTCAAATCACTGCAAAACTACTTTCTATTCAATAAACTTTCATATTTTCACCTTATTTCGAAAGTTGCAAATTGGTCGAAAAATCGTCAAAAACCAAAGGTTAACCCCTTTACTTTTTCGTCCAATTTTTCCACCTCAAATTTTCAACGTAATTTCGCTCATAAATCACTCAAATCACTGCAAAACTACCTTCTATTCAATAAACTTTCATATTTTCACCTTATTTCGAAAGTTGGAAATTGGTCGAAAAATCGTCAAAAACCAAAGGTTAACCCCTTTACTTTTTCGTCCAATTTTTCCACCTCAAATTTTCAACGTAATTTCGCTCATAAACCACTCAAATCACTGCAAAACTACCTTCTATGCAATAAACATTCATATTTTCACCTTATTTCGAAAGTTGCAAATTGGTCGAAAAATTCTCAAAAACCAAAGGTTAACCCCTTTACTTTTCGTCCAATTTTTCCACCTCAATTTTTCAACGTAATTTCTCTCATAAACCACTCAAATCACTGCAAAACTACCTTCTATGCAATAAACTTTCATATTTTCACCTTATTTCGAAAGTTGCAAATTGGTCGAAAAATCGTCAAAAACCAAAGGTTAACCCCTTTACTTTTTCGTCCAAATTTTCCACCTCAAATTTTCAACGTAATTTCGCTCAAAACCACTTAAATCACTGCAAAACTACCTTCTACGCAATAAACTTTCATATTTTCACCTTATTTCTAAAGTTGCAAATTGGTCGAAAAATCGTCAAAAACCAAAGGTTAACCCCTTTACTTTTCGTCCAATTATTCCACGTCAATTTTTCAACGTAATTTCGCTCATAAATCACTCAAATCACTGCAAAACTACTTTCTATTCAATAAACTTTCATATTTTCACCTTATTTCTAAAGTTGCAAATTGGTCGAAAAATCGTCAAAAACGAAAGGTTAACCCCTTTACTTTTTCCTCCAATTTTTCCACCTCAAATTTTCAACGTAATTTCGCTCATAAACCGCTCAAATCACTGCAAAACTACTTTCTATTCAATAAACTTTCATATTTTCACCTTATTTCGAAAGTTGCAAATTGGTCGAAAAATTGTCAAAAACCAAAGGTTAACCCCTTTACTTTTTCCTCCATTTTTTTCACCTCAAATTTTCAACGTAATTTCGCTCATAAACCACTCAAATCACTGCAAAACTACTTTCTATTCAATAAACTTTCATATTTTCACCTTATTTCGAAAGTTGCAAATTGGTCGAAAAATTGTCAAAAACCAAAGGTTAACCCCTTTACTTTTCGTCCAATTTTTCCACCTGAAATTTTCAACGTAATTTCGCTCATAAACCACTCAAATCACTGAAAAACTATTTTCTATTCAATAAACTTTCATATTTTCACCTTATTTCGAAAGTTGCAAATTGGTCGAAAAATTCTCAAAAACCAAAGGTTAACCCCATTCCTTTTCGTCCAATTTTTCCACCTCAATTTTTCAACGTAATTTCTCTCATAAACCACTCAAATCACTGCAAAACTACCTTCTATGCAATAAACTTTCATATTTTCACCTTATTTCGAAAGTTGCAAATTGGTCGAAAAATCGTCAAAAACCAAAGGTTAACCCCTTTACTTTTTCGTCCAAATTTTCCACCTCAAATTTTCAACGTAATTTCGCTAAAAACCACTTAAATAACTGCAAAACTACCTTCTACGCAATAAACTTTCATATTTTCACCTTATTTCTAAAGTTGCAAATTGGTCGAAAAATCGTCAAAAACCAAAGGTTAACCCCTTTACTTTTCGTCCAATTATTCCACGTCAATTTTTCAACGTAATTTCGCTCATAAATCACTCAAATCACTGCAAAACTACCTTCTATTCAATAAACTTTCATATTTTCACCTTATTTCGAAAGTTGGAAATTGGTCGAAAAATCGTCAAAAACCAAAGGTTAACCCCTTTGCTTTTCGTCCAATTATTCCACCTCAAATTTTCAACGTAATTTCGCTCATAAATCACTCAAATCACTGCAAAACTACTTTCTATTCAATAAACTTTCATATTTTCACCTTATTTCTAAAGTTGGAAATTGGTCGAAAAATCGTCAAAAACCAAAGGTTAACAACTTTACTTTTTCGTCCAATTTTTCCACCTCAAATTTTCAACGTAATTTCGCTCATAAACCACTCAAATCACTGCAAAACTACCTTCTATTCAATAAACTTTCATATTTTCACCTTATTTCTAAAGTTGGAAATTGGTCGAAAAATTGTCAAAAACGAAAGGTTAACCCCTTTACATTTTCCTCCAATTTTTCCACCTCAAATTTTCAACGTAATTTCGCTAATAAACCACTCAAATCACTGCAAAACTACTTTCTATTCAATAAACTTTCATATTTTCACCTTATTTCTAAAGTTGGAAATTGGTCGAAAAATTGTCAAAAACCAAAGGTTAACCCCTTTACTTTTTCCTCCATTTTTTTCACCTCAAATTTTCAACGTAATTTCGCTCATAAACATCTCAAATCACTGCAAAACAACTTTCTATTCAATAAACTTTCATATTTTCACCTTATTTCGAAAGTTGGAAATTGGTCGAAAAATCGTCAAAAACCAAAGGTTAACCCCTTTACTTTTTCCTCTATTTTTTTCACCTCAAATTTTCAACGTAATTTCGCTCATAAACCACTCAAATCACTGCAAAACTACCTTCTATGCAATAAACTTTCATATTTTCACCTTATTTCTAAAGTTGGAAATTGGTCGAAAAATTGTCAAAAACAAAGGTTAACCCCTTTACATTTTCCTCCAATTTTTCCACCTCAAATTTTCAACGTAATTTCGCTAATAAACCACTCAAATCACTGCAAAACTACTTTCTATTCAATAAACTTTCATATTTTCACCTTATTTCGAAAGTTGGAAATTGGTCGAAAAATTGTCAAAAACCAAAGGTTAACCCCTTTACTTTTTCCTCCATTTTTTTCACCTCAAATTTTCAACGTAATTTCGCTCATAAACATCTCAAATCACTGCAAAACTACTTTCTATTCAATAAACTTTCATATTTTCACCTTATTTCGAAAGTTGGAAATTGGTCGAAAAATCGTCAAAAACCAAAGGTTAACCCCTTTGCTTTTCGTCCAATTTTTCCACCTCAAATTTTCAACGTAATTTCGCTCATAAACCACTCAAATCACTGCAAAACTACCTTCTATGCAATAAACATTCATATTTTCACCTTATTTCGAAAGTTGCAAATTGGTCGAAAAATTCTCAAAAACCAAAGGTTAACCCCTTTACTTTTCGTCCAATTTTTCCACCTCAATTTTTCAACGTAATTTCTCTCATAAACCACTCAAATCACTGCAAAACTACCTTCTATGCAATAAACTTTCATATTTTCACCTTATTTCGAAAGTTGCAAATTGGTCGAAAAATCGTCAAAAACCAAAGGTTAACCCCTTTACTTTTTCGTCCAAATTTTCCACCTCAAATTTTCAACGTAATTTCGCTCAAAACCACTTAAATCACTGCAAAACTACCTTCTACGCAATAAACTTTCATATTTTCACCTTATTTCTAAAGTTGCAAATTGGTCGAAAAATCGTCAAAAACCAAAGGTTAACCCCTTTACTTTTCGTCCAATTATTCCACGTCAATTTTTCAACGTAATTTCGCTCATAAATCACTCAAATCACTGCAAAACTACTTTCTATTCAATAAACTTTCATATTTTCACCTTATTTCTAAAGTTGCAAATTGGTCGAAAAATCGTCAAAAACGAAAGGTTAACCCCTTTACTTTTTCCTCCAATTTTTCCACCTCAAATTTTCAACGTAATTTCGCTCATAAACCACTCAAATCACTGCAAAACTACTTTCTATTCAATAAACTTTCATATTTTCACCTTATTTCGAAAGTTGCAAATTGGTCGAAAAATTGTCAAAAACCAAAGGTTAACCCCTTTACTTTTTCCTCCATTTTTTTCACCTCAAATTTTCAACGTAATTTCGCTCATAAACCACTCAAATCACTGCAAAACTACTTTCTATTCAATAAACTTTCATATTTTCACCTTATTTCGAAAGTTGCAAATTGGTCGAAAAATTGTCAAAAACCAAAGGTTAACCCCTTTACTTTTCGTCCAATTTTTCCACCTCAATTTTTCAACGTAATTTCTCTCATAAACCACTCAAATCACTGCAAAACTACCTTCTATTCAATAAACTTTCATATTTTCACCTTATTTCGAAAGTTGCAAATTTGTCGAAAAATTGTCAAAAACCTAAGGTTAACCCCTTTACTTTTTCCTCCATTTTTTTCACCTCAAATTTTCAACGTAATTTCGCTCATAAACCACTCAAATCACTGCAAAACTATTTTCTATACAATAAACTTTCATATTTTCACCTTATTTCGAAAGTTGCAAATTGGTCGAAAAATTCTCAAAAACCAAAGGTTAACCCCATTCCTTTTCGTCCAATTTTTCCACCTCAATTTTTCAACGTAATTTCTCTCATAAACCACTCAAATCACTGCAAAACTACCTTCTATGCAATAAACTTTCATATTTTCACCTTATTTCGAAAGTTGGAAATTGGTCGAAAAATCGTCAAAAACCAAAGGTTAACCCCTTTACTTTTTCGTCCAAATTTTCCACCTCAAATTTTCAACGTAATTTCGCTCAAAACCACTTAAATCACTGCAAAACTACCTTCTACGCAATAAACTTTCATATTTTCACCTTATTTCTAAAGTTGCAAATTGGTCGAAAAATCGTCAAAAACCAAAGGTTAACCCCTTTACTTTTCGTCCAATTATTCCACGTCAATTTTTCAACGTAATTTCGCTCATAAATCACTCAAATCACTGCAAAACTACCTTCTATTCAATAAACTTTCATATTTTCACCTTATTTCGAAAGTTGGAAATTGGTCGAAAAATCGTCAAAAACCAAAGGTTAACCCCTTTGCTTTTCGTCCAATTTTTCCACCTCAAATTTTCAACGTAATTTCGCTAATAAACCACTCAAATCACTGCAAAACTACTTTCTATTCAATAAACATTCATATTTTCACCTTATTTCGAAAGTTGCAAATTGGTCGAAAAATCGTCAAAAACAAAAGGTTAACCCCTTTACTTTTTCGTCCAATTTTTCCACCTCAAATTTTCAACGTAATTTCGCTCATAAACTACTCAAATCACTGCAAAACTACCTTCTATTCAATAAACTTTCATAATTTCACCTTATTTCGAAAGTTGCAAATTGGTCGAAAAATTCTAAAAAACCAAAGGTTAACCCCTTTACTTTTCGTCCAATTTTTCCACCTCAATTTTTCAACGTAATTTCGCTCATAAATCACTCAAATCACTGCAAAACTACCTTCTATTCAATAAACTTTCATATTTTCACCTTATTTCTAAAGTTGGAAATTGGTCGAAAAATCGTCAAAAACAAAAGGTTAACCCCTTTACTTTTTCCTCCAATTTTTCCAACTCAAATTTTCAACGTAATTTCTCTCATAAACCACTCAAATCACTGCAAAACTACTTTCTATTCAATAAACTTTCATATTTTCACCTTATTTCTAAAGTTGCAAATTGGTCGAAAAATTGTCAAAAACCAAAGGTTAACCCCTTTACTTTTTCGTCCAATTTTTCCACCTCAATTTTTCAACGTAATTTCTCTCATAAACCACTCAAATCACTGCAAAACTACCTTCTATTTAATAAACTTTCATATTTTCAACTTATTTCTAAAGTTGGAAATTGGTCGAAAAATCGTCAAGAACCAAAGGTTAACCCCTTTATTTTTCGTCCAATTTTTCCACCTCAAATTTTCAACGTAATTTCGCTCATAAATCACTGAAATCACTGCAAAACTACTTTCTATTCAATAAACTTTCATATTTTCACCTTATTTCGAAAGTTGCAAATTGGTCGAAAAATTGTCAAAAACCAAAGGTTAACCCCTTTACTTTTTCCTCCATTTTTTTCACCTCAAATTTTCAACGTAATTTCGCTCATAAACCACTCAAATCACTGCAAAACTACTTTCTATTCAATAAACTTTCATATTTTCACCTTATTTCTAAAGTTGGAAATTGGTCGAAAAATTGTCAAAAACCAAAGGTTAACCCCTTTACTTTTCGTCCAATTTTTCCACCTCAATTTTTCAACGTAATTTCGCTCATAAACCACTCAAATCACTGCAAAACTACTTTCTATTCAATAAACTTTCATATTTTCACCTTATTTCGAAAGTTGCAAATTGGTCGAAAAATCGTCAAAAACCAAAGGTTAACCCCTTTACTTTTTCGTCCAATTTTTCCACCACAAATTTTCAACGTAATTTCGCTCATAAATCACTCAAATCACTGCAAAACTACCTTCTATTCAATAAACTTTCATATTTTCACCTTATTTCGAAAGTTGGAAATTGGTCGAAAAATCGTCAAAAACCAAAGGTTAACCCCTTTACTTTTTCGTCCAATTTTTCCACCTCAAATTTTCAACGTAATTTCGCTCATAAACCACTCAAATCACTGCAAAACTACCTTCTATGCAATAAACATTCATATTTTCACCTTATTTCGAAAGTTGCAAATTGGTCGAAAAATTCTCAAAAACCAAAGGTTAACCCCTTTACTTTTCGTCCAATTTTTCCACCTCAATTTTTCAACGTAATTTCTCTCATAAACCACTCAAATCACTGCAAAACTACCTTCTATGCAATAAACTTTCATATTTTCACCTTATTTCGAAAGTTGCAAATTGGTCGAAAAATCGTCAAAAACCAAAGGTTAACCCCTTTACTTTTTCGTCCAAATTTTCCACCTCAAATTTTCAACGTAATTTCGCTCAAAACCACTTAAATCACTGCAAAACTACCTTCTACGCAATAAACTTTCATATTTTCACCTTATTTCTAAAGTTGCAAATTGGTCGAAAAATCGTCAAAAACCAAAGGTTAACCCCTTTACTTTTCGTCCAATTATTCCACGTCAATTTTTCAACGTAATTTCGCTCATAAATCACTCAAATCACTGCAAAACTACTTTCTATTCAATAAACTTTCATATTTTCACCTTATTTCTAAAGTTGCAAATTGGTCGAAAAATCGTCAAAAACGAAAGGTTAACCCCTTTACTTTTTCCTCCAATTTTTCCACCTCAAATTTTCAACGTAATTTCGCTCATAAACCACTCAAATCACTGCAAAACTACTTTCTATTCAATAAACTTTCATATTTTCACCTTATTTCGAAAGTTGCAAATTGGTCGAAAAATTGTCAAAAACCAAAGGTTAACCCCTTTACTTTTCGTCCAATTTTTCCACCTCAATTTTTCAACGTAATTTCTCTCATAAACCACTCAAATCACTGCAAAACGACCTTCTATTCAATAAACTTTCATATTTTCACCTTATTTCGAAAGTTCCAAATTTGTCGAAAAATTGTCAAAAACCAAAGGTTAACCCCTTTACTTTTTCCTCCATTTTTTTCACCTCAAATTTTCAACGTAATTTCGTTCATAAACCACTCAAATCACTGCAAAACTATTTTCTATTCAATAAACTTTCATATTTTCACCTTATTTCGAAAGTTGCAAATTGGTCGAAAAATTCTCAAAAACCAAAGGTTAACCCCATTCCTTTTCGTCCAATTTTTCCACCTCAATTTTTCAACGTAATTTCTCTCATAAACCACTCAAATCACTGCAAAACTACCTTCTATGCAATAAACTTTCATATTTTCACCTTATTTCTAAAGTTGCAAATTGGTCAAAAAATCGTCAAAAACCAAAGGTTAACCCCTTTACTTTTTCGTCCAAATTTTCCACCTCAAATTTTCAACGTAATTTCGCTCAAAACCACTTAAATCACTGCAAAACTACCTTCTACGCAATAAACTTTCATATTTTCACCTTATTTCTAAAGTTGGAAATTGGTCGAAAAATCGTCAAAAACCAAAGGTTAACCCCTTTACTTTTCGTCCAATTATTCCACGTCAATTTTTCAACGTAATTTCGCTCATAAATCACTCAAATCACTGCAAAACTACCTTCTATTCAATAAATTTTCATATTTTCACCTTATTTCGAAAGTTGGAAATTGGTCGAAAAATCGTCAAAAACCAAAGGTTAACAACTTTACTTTTTCGTCCAATTTTTCCACCTCAAATTTTCAACGTAATTTCGCTCATAAACCACTCAAATCACTGCAAAACTACCTTCTATTCAATAAACTTTCATATTTTCACCTTATTTCTAAAGTTGGAAATTGGTCGAAAAATTGTCAAAAACGAAAGGTTAACCCCTTTACATTTTCCTCCAATTTTTCCACCTCAAATTTTCAACGTAATTTCGCTAATAAACCACTCAAATCACTGCAAAACTACTTTCTATTCAATAAACTTTCATATTTTCACCTTATTTCTAAAGTTGGAAATTGGTCGAAAAATTGTCAAAAACCAAAGGTTAACCCCTTTACTTTTTCCTCCATTTTTTTCACCTCAAATTTTCAACGTAATTTCGCTCATAAACATCTCAAATCACTGCAAAACTACTTTCTATTCAATAAACTTTCATATTTTCACCTTATTTCGAAAGTTGGAAATTGGTCGAAAAATCGTCAAAAACCAAAGGTTAACCCCTTTGCTTTTCGTCCAATTTTTCCACCTCAAATTTTCAACGTAATTTCGCTCATAAATCACTCAAATCACTGCAAAACTACCTTCTATGCAATAAACATTCATATTTTCACCTTATTTCGAAAGTTGCAAATTGGTCGAAAAATTCTCAAAAACCAAAGGTTAACCCCATTCCTTTTCGTCCAATTTTTCCACCTCAATTTTTCAACGTAATTTCTCTCATAAACCACTCAAATCACTGCAAAACTACCTTCTATGCAATAAACTTTCATATTTTCACCTTATTTCGAAAGTTGCAAATTGGTCGAAAAATCGTCAAAAACCAAAGGTTAACCCCTTTACTTTTTCGTCCAAATTTTCCACCTCAAATTTTCAACGTAATTTCGCTCAAAACCACTTAAATCACTGCAAAACTACCTTCTACGCAATAAACTTTCATATTTTCACCTTATTTCTAAAGTTGCAAATTGGTCGAAAAATCGTCAAAAACCAAAGGTTAACCCCTTTACTTTTCGTCCAATTATTCCACGTCAATTTTTCAACTTAATTTCGCTCATAAATCACTCAAATCACTGCAAAACTACTTTCTATTCAATAAACTTTCATATTTTCACCTTATTTCGAAAGTTGCAAATTGGTCGAAAAATTGTCAAAAACCAAAGGTTAACCCCTTTACTTTTCGTCCAATTTTTCCACCTCAATTTTTCAACGTAATTTCTCTCATAAACCACTCAAATCACTGCAAAACGACCTTCTATTCAATAAACTTTCATATTTTCACCTTATTTCGAAAGTTCCAAATTGGTCGAAAAATTGTCAAAAACCAAAGGTTAACCCCTTTACTTTTTCCTCCATTTTTTTCACCTCAAATTTTCAACGTAATTTCGTTCATAAACCACTCAAATCACTGCAAAACTATTTTCTATTCAATAAACTTTCATATTTTCACCTTATTTCGAAAGTTGCAAATTGGTCGAAAAATTCTCAAAAACCAAAGGTTAACCCCATTCCTTTTCGTCCAATTTTTCCACCTCAATTTTTCAACGTAATTTCTCTCATAAACCACTCAAATCACTGCAAAACTACCTTCTATGCAATAAACTTTCATATTTTCACCTTATTTCTAAAGTTGCAAATTGGTCAAAAAATCGTCAAAAACCAAAGGTTAACCCCTTTACTTTTTCGTCCAAATTTTCCACCTCAAATTTTCAACGTAATTTCGCTCAAAACCACTTAAATCACTGCAAAACTACCTTCTACGCAATAAACTTTCATATTTTCACCTTATTTCTAAAGTTGCAAATTGGTCGAAAAATCGTCAAAAACCAAAGGTTAACCCCTTTACTTTTCGTCCAATTATTCCACGTCAATTTTTCAACGTAATTTCGCTCATAAATCACTCAAATCACTGCAAAACTACCTTCTATTCAATAAATTTTCATATTTTCACCTTATTTCGAAAGTTGGAAATTGGTCGAAAAATCGTCAAAAACCAAAGGTTAACCCCTTTGCTTTTCGTCCAATTTTTCCACCTCAAATTTTCAACGTAATTTCGCTCATAAATCACTCAAATCACTGCAAAACTACTTTCTATTCAATAAACTTTCATATTTTCACCTTATTTCTAAAGTTGGAAATTGGTCGAAAAATCGTCAAAAACCAAAGGTTAACCCCTTTACTTTTTGGTCCAATTTTTCCACCTCAAATTTTCAACGTAATTTCGCTCATAAACCACTCAAATCACTGCAAAACTACCTTCTATGCAATAAACTTTCATATTTTCACCTTATTTCTAAAGTTGGAAATTGGTCGAAAAATTGTCAAAAACGAAAGGTTAACCCCTTTACTTTTTCCTCCATTTTTTTCACCTCAAATTTTCAACGTAATTTCGCTAATAAACCACTCAAATCACTGCAAAACTACTTTCTATTCAATAAACTTTCATATTTTCACCTTATTTCTAAAGTTGGAAATTGGTCGAAAAATTGTCAAAAACCAAAGGTTAACCCCTTTACTTTTTCCTCCATTTTTTTCACCTCAAATTTTCAACGTAATTTCGCTCATAAACATCTCAAATCACTGCAAAACTACTTTCTATTCAATAAACTTTCATATTTTCACCTTATTTCGAAAGTTGGAAATTGGTCGAAAAATCGTCAAAAACCAAAGGTTAACCCCTTTGCTTTTCGTCCAATTTTTCCACCTCAAATTTTCAACGTAATTTCGCTCATAAACCACTCAAATCACTGCAAAACTACCTTCTATGCAATAAACATTCATATTTTCACCTTATTTCGAAAGTTGCAAATTGGTCGAAAAATTCTCAAAAACCAAAGGTTAACCCCTTTACTTTTCGTCCAATTTTTCCACCTCAATTTTTCAACGTAATTTCTCTCATAAACCACTCAAATCACTGCAAAACTACCTTCTATGCAATAAACTTTCATATTTTCACCTTATTTCGAAAGTTGCAAATTGGTCGAAAAATCGTCAAAAACCAAATGTTAACCCCTTTACTTTTTCGTCCAAATTTTCCACCTCAAATTTTCAACGTAATTTCGCTCAAAACCACTTAAATCACTGCAAAACTACCTTCTACGCAATAAACTTTCATATTTTCACCTTATTTCTAAAGTTGCAAATTGGTCGAAAAATCGTCAAAAACCAAAGGTTAACCCCTTTACTTTTCGTCCAATTATTCCACGTCAATTTTTCAACTTAATTTCGCTCATAAATCACTCAAATCACTGCAAAACTACTTTCTATTCAATAAACTTTCATATTTTCACCTTATTTCGAAAGTTGCAAATTGGTCGAAAAATCGTCAAAAACGAAAGGTTAACCCCTTTACTTTTTCCTCCAATTTTTCCACCTCAAATTTTCAACGTAATTTCGCTCATAAACCACTCAAATCACTGCAAAACTACTTTCTATTCAATAAACTTTCATATTTTCACCTTATTTCGAAAGTTGCAAATTGGTCGAAAAATTGTCAAAAACCAAAGGTTAACCCCTTTACTTTTTTTTCCATTTTTTTCACCTCAAATTTTCAACGTAATTTCGCTCATAAACCACTCAAAGCACTGCAAAACTACTTTCTATTCAATAAACTTTCATATTTTCACCTTATTTCGAAAGTTGCAAATTGGTCGAAAAATTGTCAAAAACCAAAGGTTAACCCCTTTACTTTTCGTCCAATTTTTCCACCTCAATTTTTCAACGTAATTTCTCTCATAAACCACTCAAATCACTGCAAAACTACCTTCTATTCAATAAACTTTCATATTTTCACCTTATTTCGAAAGTTGCAAATTTGTCGAAAAATTGTCAAAAACCAAAGGTTAACCCCATTCCTTTTCGTCCAATTTTTCCACCTCAATTTTTCAACGTAATTTCTCTCATAAACCACTCAAATCACTGCAAAACTACCTTCTATGCAATAAACTTTCATATTTTCACCTTATTTCGAAAGTTGCAAATTGGTCGAAAAATCGTCAAAAACCAAAGGTTAACCCCTTTACTTTTTCGTCCAAATTTTCCACCTCAAATTTTCAACGTAATTTCGCTCAAAACCACTTAAATCACTGCAAAACTACCTTCTACGGAATAAACTTTCATATTTTCACCTTATTTCTAAAGTTGCAAATTGGTCGAAAAATCGTCAAAAACCAAAGGTTAACCCCTTTACTTTTCGTCCAATTATTCCACGTCAATTTTTCAACGTAATTTCGCTCATAAATCACTCAAATCACTGCAAAACTACCTTCTATTCAATAAACTTTCATATTTTCACCTTATTTCGAAAGTTGGAAATTGGTCGAAAAATCGTCAAAAACCAAAGGTTAACCCCTTTGCTTTTCGTCCAATTTTTCCACCTCAAATTTTCAACGTAATTTCGCTAATAAACCACTCAAATCACTGCAAAACTACTTTCTATTCAATAAACTTTCATATTTTCACCTTATTTCGAAAGTTGCAAATTGGTCGAAAAATCGTCAAAAACGAAAGGTTAACCCCTTTACTTTTTCCTCCAATTTTTCCACCTCAAATTTTCAACGTAATTTCGCTCATAAACCACTCAAATCACTGCAAAACTACTTTCTATTCAATAAACTTTCATATTTTCACCTTATTTCGAAAGTTGCAAATTGGTCGAAAAATTGTCAAAAACCAAAGGTTAACCCCTTTACTTTTTCCTCCATTTTTTTCACCTCAAATTTTCAACGTAATTTCGCTCATAAACCACTCAAAGCACTGCAAAACTACTTTCTATTCAATAAACTTTCATATTTTCACCTTATTTCGAAAGTTGCAAATTGGTCGAAAAATTGTCAAAAACCAAAGGTTAACCCCTTTACTTTTCGTCCAATTTTTCCACCTCAATTTTTCAACGTAATTTCTCTCATAAACCACTCAAATCACTGCAAAACTACCTTCTATTCAATAAACTTTCATATTTTCACCTTATTTCGAAAGTTGCAAATTTGTCGAAAAATTGTCAAAAACCAAAGGTTAACCCCATTCCTTTTCGTCCAATTTTTCCACCTCAATTTTTCAACGTAATTTCTCTCATAAACCACTCAAATCACTGCAAAACTACCTTCTATGCAATAAACTTTCATATTTTCACCTTATTTCGAAAGTTGCAAATTGGTCGAAAAATCGTCAAAAACCAAAGGTTAACCCCTTTACTTTTTCGTCCAAATTTTCCACCTCAAATTTTCAACGTAATTTCGCTCAAAACCACTTAAATCACTGCAAAACTACCTTCTACGCAATAAACTTTCATATTTTCACCTTATTTCTAAAGTTGCAAATTGGTCGAAAAATCGTCAAAAACCAAAGGTTAACCCCTTTACTTTTCGTCCAATTATTCCACGTCAATTTTTCAACGTAATTTCGCTCATAAATCACTCAAATCACTGCAAAACTACCTTCTATTCAATAAACTTTCATATTTTCACCTTATTTCTAAAGTTGGAAATTGGTCGAAAAATCGTCAAAAACCAAAGGTTAACCCCTTTGCTTTTCGTCCAATTTTTCCACCTCAAATTTTCAACGTAATTTCGCTCATAAATCACTCAAATCACTGCAAAACTACTTTCTATTCAATAAACTTTCATATTTTCACCTTATTTCTAAAGTTGCAAATTGGTCGAAAAATCGTCAAAAACCAAAGGTTAACCCCTTTACTTTTTCGTCCAATTTTTCCACCTCAAATTTTCAACGTAATTTCGCTCATAAACCACTCAAATCACTGCAAAACTACCTTCTATTCAATAAACTTTCATATTTTCACCTTATTTCTAAAGTTGGAAATTGGTCGAAAAATTGTCAAAAACGAAAGGTTAACCCCTTTACATTTTCCTCCAATTTTTCCACCTCAAATTTTCAACGTAATTTCGCTAATAAACCACTCAAATCACTGCAAAACTACTTTCTATTCAATAAACTTTCATATTTTCACCTTATTTCTAAAGTTGGAAATTGGTCGAAAAATTGTCAAAAACCAAAGGTTAACCTCTTTACTTTTTCCTCCATTTTTTTCACCTCAAATTTTCAACGTAATTTCGCTCATAAACATCTCAAATCACTGCAAAACTACTTTCTATTCAATAAACTTTCATATTTTCACCTTATTTCGAAAGTTGGAAATTGGTCGAAAAATCGTCAAAAACCAAAGGTTAACCCCTTTGCTTTTCGTCCAATTTTTCCACCTCAAATTTTCAACGTAATTTCGCTCATAAATCACTCAAATCACTGCAAAACTACTTTCTATTCAATAAACTTTCATATTTTCACCTTATTTCTAAAGTTGCAAATTGGTCGAAAAATCGTCAAAAACCAAAGGTTAACCCCTTTACTTTTTCGTCCAAATTTTCCACCTCAAATTTTCAACGTAATTTCGCTCAAAACCACTTAAATCACTGCAAAACTACCTTCTACGCAATAAACTTTCATATTTTCACCTTATTTCTAAAGTTGCAAATTGGTCATAAAATCGTCAAAAACGAAAGGTTAACCCCTTTACTTTTTCCTCCAATTTTTCCACCTCAAATTTTCAACGTAATTTCGCTCATAAACCACTCAAATCACTGCAAAACGACCTTCTATTCAATAAACTTTCATATTTTCACCTTATTTCTAAAGTTGCAAATTTGTCGAAAAATTGTCAAAAACCAAAGGTTAACCCCTTTACTTTTCGTCCAATTTTTCCACCTCAATTTTTCAACGTAATTTCTCTCATAAACCACTCAAATCACTGCAAAACTACCTTCTATTCAATAAACTTTCATATTTTCACCTTATTTCGAAAGTTGCAAATTTGTCGAAAAATTGTCAAAAACCTAAGGTTAACCCCTTTACTTTTTCCTCCATTTTTTTCACCTCAAATTTTCAACGTAATTTCGCTCATAAACCACTCAAATCACTGCAAAACTATTTTCTATACAATAAACTTTCATATTTTCACCTTATTTCGAAAGTTGCAAATTGGTCGAAAAATTCTCAAAAACCAAAGGTTAACCCCATTCCTTTTCGTCCAATTTTTCCACCTCAATTTTTCAACGTAATTTCTCTCATAAACCACTCAAATCACTGCAAAACTACCTTCTATGCAATAAACTTTCATATTTTCACCTTATTTCGAAAGTTGGAAATTGGTCGAAAAATCGTCAAAAACCAAAGGTTAACCCCTTTACTTTTTCGTCCAAATTTTCCACCTCAAATTTTCAACGTAATTTCGCTCAAAACCACTTAAATCACTGCAAAACTACCTTCTACGGAATAAACTTTCATATTTTCACCTTATTTCTAAAGTTGCAAATTGGTCGAAAAATCGTCAAAAACCAAAGGTTAACCCCTTTACTTTTCGTCCAATTATTCCACGTCAATTTTTCAACGTAATTTCGCTCATAAATCACTCAAATCACTGCAAAACTACCTTCTATTCAATAAACTTTCATATTTTCACCTTATTTCGAAAGTTGGAAATTGGTCGAAAAATCGTCAAAAACCAAAGGTTAACCCCTTTGCTTTTCGTCCAATTTTTCCACCTCAAATTTTCAACGTAATTTCGCTAATAAACCACTCAAATCACTGCAAAACTACTTTCTATTCAATAAACATTCATATTTTCACCTTATTTCGAAAGTTGCAAATTGGTCGAAAAATCGTCAAAAACAAAAGGTTAACCCCTTTACTTTTTCGTCCAATTTTTCCACCTCAAATTTTCAACGTAATTTCGCTCATAAACTACTCAAATCACTGCAAAACTACCTTCTATTCAATAAACTTTCATATTTTCACCTTATTTCTAAAGTTGGAAATTGGTCGAAAAATCGTCAAAAACAAAAGGTTAACCCCTTTACTTTTTCCTCCAATTTTTCCAACTCAAATTTTCAACGTAATTTCTCTCATAAACCACTCAAATCACTGCAAAACTACTTTCTATTCAATAAACTTTCATATTTTCACCTTATTTCTAAAGTTGCAAATTGGTCGAAAAATTGTCAAAAACCAAAGGTTAACCCCTTTACTTTTTCGTCCAATTTTTCCACCTCAATTTTTCAACGTAATTTCTCTCATAAACCACTCAAATCACTGCAAAACTACCTTCTATTTAATAAACTTTCATATTTTCACCTTATTTCTAAAGTTGGAAATTGGTCGAAAAATCGTCAAGAACCAAAGGTTAACCCCTTTATTTTTCGTCCAATTTTTCCACCTCAAATTTTCAACGTAATTTCGCTCATAAATCACTGAAATCACTGCAAAACTACTTTCTATTCAATAAACTTTCATATTTTCACCTTATTTCGAAAGTTGCAAATTGGTCGAAAAATTGTCAAAAACCAAAGGTTAACCCCTTTACTTTTTCCTCCATTTTTTTCACCTCAAATTTTCAACGTAATTTCGCTCATAAACCACTCAAATCACTGCAAAACTACTTTCTATTCAATAAACTTTCATATTTTCACCTTATTTCTAAAGTTGGAAATTGGTCGAAAAATTGTCAAAAACCAAAGGTTAACCCCTTTACTTTTCGTCCAATTTTTCCACCTCAATTTTTCAACGTAATTTCGCTCATAAACCACTCAAATCACTGCAAAACTACTTTCTATTCAATAAACTTTCATATTTTCACCTTATTTCGAAAGTTGCAAATTGGTCGAAAAATCGTCAAAAACCAAAGGTTAACCCCTTTACTTTTTCGTCCAATTTTTCCACCACAAATTTTCAACGTAATTTCGCTCATAAATCACTCAAATCACTGCAAAACTACCTTCTATTCAATAAACTTTCATATTTTCACCTTATTTCGAAAGTTGGAAATTGGTCGAAAAATCGTCAAAAACCAAAGGTTAACCCCTTTACTTTTTCGTCCAATTTTTCCACCTCAAATTTTCAACGTAATTTCGCTCATAAACCACTCAAATCACTGCAAAACTACCTTCTATGCAATAAACATTCATATTTTCACCTTATTTCGAAAGTTGCAAATTGGTCGAAAAATTCTCAAAAACCAAAGGTTAACCCCTTTACTTTTCGTCCAATTTTTCCACCTCAATTTTTCAACGTAATTTCTCTCATAAACCACTCAAATCACTGCAAAACTACCTTCTATGCAATAAACTTTCATATTTTCACCTTATTTCGAAAGTTGCAAATTGGTCGAAAAATCGTCAAAAACCAAAGGTTAACCCCTTTACTTTTTCGTCCAAATTTTCCACCTCAAATTTTCAACGTAATTTCGCTCAAAACCACTTAAATCACTGCAAAACTACCTTCTACGCAATAAACTTTCATATTTTCACCTTATTTCTAAAGTTGCAAATTGGTCGAAAAATCGTCAAAAACCAAAGGTTAACCCCTTTACTTTTCGTCCAATTATTCCACGTCAATTTTTCAACGTAATTTCGCTCATAAATCACTCAAATCACTGCAAAACTACCTTCTATTCAATAAACTTTCATATTTTCACCTTATTTCTAAAGTTGGAAATTGGTCGAAAAATCGTCAAAAACCAAAGGTTAACCCCTTTGCTTTTCGTCCAATTTTTCCACCTCAAATTTTCAACGTAATTTCGCTCATAAATCACTCAAATCACTGCAAAACTACTTTCTATTCAATAAACTTTCATATTTTCACCTTATTTCTAAAGTTGCAAATTGGTCGAAAAATCGTCAAAAACCAAAGGTTAACCCCTTTACTTTTTCGTCCAATTTTTCCACCTCAAATTTTCAACGTAATTTCGCTCATAAACCACTCAAATCACTGCAAAACTACCTTCTATTCAATAAACTTTCATATTTTCACCTTATTTCTAAAGTTGGAAATTGGTCGAAAAATTGTCAAAAACGAAAGGTTAACCCCTTTACATTTTCCTCCAATTTTTCCACCTCAAATTTTCAACGTAATTTCGCTAATAAACCACTCAAATCACTGCAAAACTACTTTCTATTCAATAAACTTTCATATTTTCACCTTATTTCTAAAGTTGGAAATTGGTCGAAAAATTGTCAAAAACCAAAGGTTAACCTCTTTACTTTTTCCTCCATTTTTTTCACCTCAAATTTTCAACGTAATTTCGCTCATAAACATCTCAAATCACTGCAAAACTACTTTCTATTCAATAAACTTTCATATTTTCACCTTATTTCGAAAGTTGGAAATTGGTCGAAAAATCGTCAAAAACCAAAGGTTAACCCCTTTGCTTTTCGTCCAATTTTTCCACCTCAAATTTTCAACGTAATTTCGCTCATAAATCACTCAAATCACTGCAAAACTACTTTCTATTCAATAAACTTTCATATTTTCACCTTATTTCTAAAGTTGCAAATTGGTCGAAAAATCGTCAAAAACCAAAGGTTAACCCCTTTACTTTTTCGTCCAAATTTTCCACCTCAAATTTTCAACGTAATTTCGCTCAAAACCACTTAAATCACTGCAAAACTACCTTCTACGCAATAAACTTTCATATTTTCACCTTATTTCTAAAGTTGCAAATTGGTCATAAAATCGTCAAAAACCAAAGGTTAACCCCTTTACTTTTTCGTCCAAATTTTCCACCTCAAATTTTCAACGTAATTTCGCTCAAAACCACTTAAATCACTGCAAAACTACCTTCTACGCAATAAACTTTCATATTTTCACCTTATTTCTAAAGTTGCAAATTGGTCGAAAAATCGTCAAAAACCAAAGGTTAACCCCTTTACTTTTTCGTCCAAATTTTCCACCTCAAATTTTCAACGTAATTTCTCTCATAAACCACTCAAATCACTGCAAAACGACCTTCTATTCAATAAACTTTCATATTTTCACCTTATTTCTAAAGTTGCAAATTTGTCGAAAAATTGTCAAAAACCAAAGGTTAACCCCTTTACTTTTCGTCCAATTTTTCCACCTCAATTTTTCAACGTAATTTCTCTCATAAACCACTCAAATCACTGCAAAACTACCTTCTATTCAATAAACTTTCATATTTTCACCTTATTTCGAAAGTTGCAAATTTGTCGAAAAATTGTCAAAAACCTAAGGTTAACCCCTTTACTTTTTCCTCCATTTTTTTCACCTCAAATTTTCAACGTAATTTCGCTCATAAACCACTCAAATCACTGCAAAACTATTTTCTATACAATAAACTTTCATATTTTCACCTTATTTCGAAAGTTGCAAATTGGTCGAAAAATTCTCAAAAACCAAAGGTTAACCCCATTCCTTTTCGTCCAATTTTTCCACCTCAATTTTTCAACGTAATTTCTCTCATAAACCACTCAAATCACTGCAAAACTACCTTCTATGCAATAAACTTTCATATTTTCACCTTATTTCGAAAGTTGGAAATTGGTCGAAAAATCGTCAAAAACCAAAGGTTAACCCCTTTACTTTTTCGTCCAAATTTTCCACCTCAAATTTTCAACGTAATTTCGCTCAAAACCACTTAAATCACTGCAAAACTACCTTCTACGCAATAAACTTTCATATTTTCACCTTATTTCTAAAGTTGCAAATTGGTCGAAAAATCGTCAAAAACCAAAGGTTAACCCCTTTACTTTTCGTCCAATTATTCCACGTCAATTTTTCAACGTAATTTCGCTCATAAATCACTCAAATCACTGCAAAACTACCTTCTATTCAATAAACTTTCATATTTTCACCTTATTTCGAAAGTTGGAAATTGGTCGAAAAATCGTCAAAAACCAAAGGTTAACCCCTTTGCTTTTCGTCCAATTTTTCCACCTCAAATTTTCAACGTAATTTCGCTAATAAACCACTCAAATCACTGCAAAACTACTTTCTATTCAATAAACATTCATATTTTCACCTTATTTCGAAAGTTGCAAATTGGTCGAAAAATCGTCAAAAACAAAAGGTTAACCCCTTTACTTTTTCGTCCAATTTTTCCACCTCAAATTTTCAACGTAATTTCGCTCATAAACTACTCAAATCACTGCAAAACTACCTTCTATTCAATAAACTTTCATATTTTCACCTTATTTCTAAAGTTGGAAATTGGTCGAAAAATCGTCAAAAACAAAAGGTTAACCCCTTTACTTTTTCCTCCAATTTTTCCAACTCAAATTTTCAACGTAATTTCTCTCATAAACCACTCAAATCACTGCAAAACTACTTTCTATTCAATAAACTTTCATATTTTCACCTTATTTCTAAAGTTGCAAATTGGTCGAAAAATTGTCAAAAACCAAAGGTTAACCCCTTTACTTTTTCGTCCAATTTTTCCACCTCAATTTTTCAACGTAATTTCTCTCATAAACCACTCAAATCACTGCAAAACTACCTTCTATTTAATAAACTTTCATATTTTCACCTTATTTCTAAAGTTGGAAATTGGTCGAAAAATCGTCAAGAACCAAAGGTTAACCCCTTTATTTTTCGTCCAATTTTTCCACCTCAAATTTTCAACGTAATTTCGCTCATAAATCACTGAAATCACTGCAAAACTACTTTCTATTCAATAAACTTTCATATTTTCACCTTATTTCGAAAGTTGCAAATTGGTCGAAAAATTGTCAAAAACCAAAGGTTAACCCCTTTACTTTTTCCTCCATTTTTTTCACCTCAAATTTTCAACGTAATTTCGCTCATAAACCACTCAAATCACTGCAAAACTACTTTCTATTCAATAAACTTTCATATTTTCACCTTATTTCTAAAGTTGGAAATTGGTCGAAAAATTGTCAAAAACCAAAGGTTAACCCCTTTACTTTTCGTCCAATTTTTCCACCTCAATTTTTCAACGTAATTTCGCTCATAAACCACTCAAATCACTGCAAAACTACTTTCTATTCAATAAACTTTCATATTTTCACCTTATTTCGAAAGTTGCAAATTGGTCGAAAAATCGTCAAAAACCAAAGGTTAACCCCTTTACTTTTTCGTCCAATTTTTCCACCACAAATTTTCAACGTAATTTCGCTCATAAATCACTCAAATCACTGCAAAACTACCTTCTATTCAATAAACTTTCATATTTTCACCTTATTTCGAAAGTTGGAAATTGGTCGAAAAATCGTCAAAAACCAAAGGTTAACCCCTTTACTTTTTCGTCCAATTTTTCCACCTCAAATTTTCAACGTAATTTCGCTCATAAACCACTCAAATCACTGCAAAACTACCTTCTATGCAATAAACATTCATATTTTCACCTTATTTCGAAAGTTGCAAATTGGTCGAAAAATTCTCAAAAACCAAAGGTTAACCCCTTTACTTTTCGTCCAATTTTTCCACCTCAATTTTTCAACGTAATTTCTCTCATAAACCACTCAAATCACTGCAAAACTACCTTCTATGCAATAAACTTTCATATTTTCACCTTATTTCGAAAGTTGCAAATTGGTCGAAAAATCGTCAAAAACCAAAGGTTAACCCCTTTACTTTTTCGTCCAAATTTTCCACCTCAAATTTTCAACGTAATTTCGCTCAAAACCACTTAAATCACTGCAAAACTACCTTCTACGCAATAAACTTTCATATTTTCACCTTATTTCTAAAGTTGCAAATTGGTCGAAAAATCGTCAAAAACCAAAGGTTAACCCCTTTACTTTTCGTCCAATTATTCCACGTCAATTTTTCAACGTAATTTCGCTCATAAATCACTCAAATCACTGCAAAACTACTTTCTATTCAATAAACTTTCATATTTTCACCTTATTTCTAAAGTTGCAAATTGGTCGAAAAATCGTCAAAAACGAAAGGTTAACCCCTTTACTTTTTCCTCCAATTTTTCCACCTCAAATTTTCAACGTAATTTCGCTCATAAACCACTCAAATCACTGCAAAACTACTTTCTATTCAATAAACTTTCATATTTTCACCTTATTTCGAAAGTTGCAAATTGGTCGAAAAATTGTCAAAAACCAAAGGTTAACCCCTTTACTTTTCGTCCAATTTTTCCACCTCAATTTTTCAACGTAATTTCTCTCATAAACCACTCAAATCACTGCAAAACGACCTTCTATTCAATAAACTTTCATATTTTCACCTTATTTCGAAAGTTCCAAATTTGTCGAAAAATTGTCAAAAACCAAAGGTTAACCCCTTTACTTTTTCCTCCATTTTTTTCACCTCAAATTTTCAACGTAATTTCGTTCATAAACCACTCAAATCACTGCAAAACTATTTTCTATTCAATAAACTTTCATATTTTCACCTTATTTCGAAAGTTGCAAATTGGTCGAAAAATTCTCAAAAACCAAAGGTTAACCCCATTCCTTTTCGTCCAATTTTTCCACCTCAATTTTTCAACGTAATTTCTCTCATAAACCACTCAAATCACTGCAAAACTACCTTCTATGCAATAAACTTTCATATTTTTACCTTATTTCTAAAGTTGCAAATTGGTCAAAAAATCGTCAAAAACCAAAGGTTAACCCCTTTACTTTTTCGTCCAAATTTTCCACCTCAAATTTTCAACGTAATTTCGCTCAAAACCACTTAAATCACTGCAAAACTACCTTCTACGCAATAAACTTTCATATTTTCACCTTATTTCTAAAGTTGCAAATTGGTCGAAAAATCGTCAAAAACCAAAGGTTAACCCCTTTACTTTTCGTCCAATTATTCCACGTCAATTTTTCAACGTAATTTCGCTCATAAATCACTCAAATCACTGCAAAACTACCTTCTATTCAATAAATTTTCATATTTTCACCTTATTTCGAAAGTTGGAAATTGGTCGAAAAATCGTCAAAAACCAAAGGTTAACCCCTTTGCTTTTCGTCCAATTTTTCCACCTCAAATTTTCAACGTAATTTCGCTCATAAATCACTCAAATCACTGCAAAACTACCTTCTATTCAATAAACTTTCATATTTTCACCTTATTTCTAAAGTTGGAAATTGGTCGAAAAATCGTCAAAAACAAAAGGTTAACCCCTTTACTTTTTCGTCCAATTTTTCCAACTCAAATTTTCAACGTAATTTCGCTCATAAACCACTCAAATCACTGCAAAACTACTTTCTATTCAATAAACTTTCATATTTTCACCTTATTTCTAAAGTTGGAAATTGGTCGAAAAATTGTCAAAAACCAAAGGTTAACCCCTTTACTTTTCGTCCAATTTTTCCACCTCAATTTTTCAA
Organism: Heliopora coerulea; assembly: GCA_030142905.1. Lineage (NCBI taxonomy): Eukaryota > Metazoa > Cnidaria > Anthozoa > Scleralcyonacea > Helioporidae > Heliopora > Heliopora coerulea. Next base: position 526,303 of record JASJOG010000049.1, read on the forward strand.
CGTAATTTCGCTCATAAACCACTCAAATCACTGCAAAACTACTTTCTATTCAATAAACTTTCATATTTTCACCTTATTTCGAAAGTTGCAAATTGGTCGAAAAATCGTCAAAAACCAAAGGTTAACCCCTTTACTTTTTCGTCCAATTTTTCCACCACAAATTTTCAACGTAATTTCGCTCATAAATCACTCAAATCACTGCAAAACTACCTTCTATTCAATAAACTTTCATATTTTCACCTTATTTCGAAAGTTGGAAATTGGTCGAAAAATCGTCAAAAACCAAAGGTTAACCCCTTTACTTTTTCGTCCAATTTTTCCACCTCAAATTTTCAACGTAATTTCGCTCATAAACCACTCAAATCACTGCAAAACTACCTTCTATGCAATAAACATTCATATTTTCACCTTATTTCGAAAGTTGCAAATTGGTCGAAAAATTCTCAAAAACCAAAGGTTAACCCCTTTACTTTTCGTCCAATTTTTCCACCTCAATTTTTCAACGTAATTTCTCTCATAAACCACTCAAATCACTGCAAAACTACCTTCTATGCAATAAACTTTCATATTTTCACCTTATTTCGAAAGTTGCAAATTGGTCGAAAAATCGTCAAAAACCAAAGGTTAACCCCTTTACTTTTTCGTCCAAATTTTCCACCTCAAATTTTCAACGTAATTTCGCTCAAAACCACTTAAATCACTGCAAAACTACCTTCTACGCAATAAACTTTCATATTTTCACCTTATTTCTAAAGTTGCAAATTGGTCGAAAAATCGTCAAAAACCAAAGGTTAACCCCTTTACTTTTCGTCCAATTATTCCACGTCAATTTTTCAACGTAATTTCGCTCATAAATCACTCAAATCACTGCAAAACTACTTTCTATTCAATAAACTTTCATATTTTCACCTTATTTCTAAAGTTGCAAATTGGTCGAAAAATCGTCAAAAACGAAAGGTTAACCCCTTTACTTTTTCCTCCAATTTTTCCACCTCAAATTTTCAACGTAATTTCGCTCATAAACCACTCAAATCACTGCAAAACTACTTTCTATTCAATAAACTTTCATATTTTCACCTTATTTCGAAAGTTGCAAATTGGTCGAAAAATTGTCAAAAACCAAAGGTTAACCCCTTTACTTTTCGTCCAATTTTTCCACCTCAATTTTTCAACGTAATTTCTCTCATAAACCACTCAAATCACTGCAAAACGACCTTCTATTCAATAAACTTTCATATTTTCACCTTATTTCGAAAGTTCCAAATTTGTCGAAAAATTGTCAAAAACCAAAGGTTAACCCCTTTACTTTTTCCTCCATTTTTTTCACCTCAAATTTTCAACGTAATTTCGTTCATAAACCACTCAAATCACTGCAAAACTATTTTCTATTCAATAAACTTTCATATTTTCACCTTATTTCGAAAGTTGCAAATTGGTCGAAAAATTCTCAAAAACCAAAGGTTAACCCCATTCCTTTTCGTCCAATTTTTCCACCTCAATTTTTCAACGTAATTTCTCTCATAAACCACTCAAATCACTGCAAAACTACCTTCTATGCAATAAACTTTCATATTTTTACCTTATTTCTAAAGTTGCAAATTGGTCAAAAAATCGTCAAAAACCAAAGGTTAACCCCTTTACTTTTTCGTCCAAATTTTCCACCTCAAATTTTCAACGTAATTTCGCTCAAAACCACTTAAATCACTGCAAAACTACCTTCTACGCAATAAACTTTCATATTTTCACCTTATTTCTAAAGTTGCAAATTGGTCGAAAAATCGTCAAAAACCAAAGGTTAACCCCTTTACTTTTCGTCCAATTATTCCACGTCAATTTTTCAACGTAATTTCGCTCATAAATCACTCAAATCACTGCAAAACTACCTTCTATTCAATAAACTTTCATATTTTCACCTTATTTCGAAAGTTGGAAATTGGTCGAAAAATCGTCAAAAACCAAAGGTTAACCCCTTTGCTTTTCGTCCAATTTTTCCACCTCAAATTTTCAACGTAATTTCGCTAATAAACCACTCAAATCACTGCAAAACTACTTTCTATTCAATAAACATTCATATTTTCACCTTATTTCGAAAGTTGCAAATTGGTCGAAAAATCGTCAAAAACAAAAGGTTAACCCCTTTACTTTTTCGTCCAATTTTTCCACCTCAAATTTTCAACGTAATTTCGCTCATAAACTACTCAAATCACTGCAAAACTACCTTCTATTCAATAAACTTTCATATTTTCACCTTATTTCTAAAGTTGGAAATTGGTCGAAAAATCGTCAAAAACAAAAGGTTAACCCCTTTACTTTTTCCTCCAATTTTTCCACCTCAAATTTTCAACGTAATTTCTCTCATAAACCACTCAAATCACTGCAAAACTACTTTCTATTCAATAAACTTTCATATTTTCACCTTATTTCTAAAGTTGCAAATTGGTCGAAAAATTGTCAAAAACCAAAGGTTAACCCCTTTACTTTTTCGTCCAATTTTTCCACCTCAATTTTTCAACGTAATTTCTCTCATAAACCACTCAAATCACTGCAAAACTACCTTCTATTTAATAAACTTTCATATTTTCACCTTATTTCTAAAGTTGGAAATTGGTCGAAAAATCGTCAAGAACCAAAGGTTAACCCCTTTATTTTTCGTCCAATTTTTCCACCTCAAATTTTCAACGTAATTTCGCTCATAAATCACTGAAATCACTGCAAAACTACTTTCTATTCAATAAACTTTCATATTTTCACCTTATTTCGAAAGTTGCAAATTGGTCGAAAAATTGTCAAAAACCAAAGGTTAACCCCTTTACTTTTTCCTCCATTTTTTTCACCTCAAATTTTCAACGTAATTTCGCTCATAAACCACTCAAATCACTGCAAAACTACTTTCTATTCAATAAACTTTCATATTTTCACCTTATTTCTAAAGTTGGAAATTGGTCGAAAAATTGTCAAAAACCAAAGGTTAACCCCTTTACTTTTCGTCCAATTTTTCCACCTCAATTTTTCAACGTAATTTCGCTCATAAACCACTCAAATCACTGCAAAACTACTTTCTATTCAATAAACTTTCATATTTTCACCTTATTTCGAAAGTTGCAAATTGGTCGAAAAATCGTCAAAAACCAAAGGTTAACCCCTTTACTTTTTCGTCCAATTTTTCCACCACAAATTTTCAACGTAATTTCGCTCATAAATCACTCAAATCACTGCAAAACTACCTTCTATTCAATAAACTTTCATATTTTCACCTTATTTCGAAAGTTGGAAATTGGTCGAAAAATCGTCAAAAACCAAAGGTTAACCCCTTTACTTTTTCGTCCAATTTTTCCACCTCAAATTTTCAACGTAATTTCGCTCATAAACCACTCAAATCACTGCAAAACTACCTTCTATGCAATAAACATTCATATTTTCACCTTATTTCGAAAGTTGCAAATTGGTCGAAAAATTCTCAAAAACCAAAGGTTAACCCCTTTACTTTTCGTCCAATTTTTCCACCTCAATTTTTCAACGTAATTTCTCTCATAAACCACTCAAATCACTGCAAAACTACCTTCTATGCAATAAACTTTCATATTTTCACCTTATTTCGAAAGTTGCAAATTGGTCGAAAAATCGTCAAAAACCAAAGGTTAACCCCTTTACTTTTTCGTCCAAATTTTCCACCTCAAATTTTCAACGTAATTTCGCTCAAAACCACTTAAATCACTGCAAAACTACCTTCTACGCAATAAACTTTCATATTTTCACCTTATTTCTAAAGTTGCAAATTGGTCGAAAAATTGTCAAAAACCAAAGGTTAACCCCTTTACTTTTTCCTCCATTTTTTTCACCTCAAATTTTCAACGTAATTTCGCTCATAAACCACTCAAAGCACTGCAAAACTACTTTCTATTCAATAAACTTTCATATTTTCACCTTATTTCGAAAGTTGCAAATTGGTCGAAAAATTGTCAAAAACCAAAGGTTAACCCCTTTACTTTTCGTCCAATTTTTCCACCTCAATTTTTCAACGTAATTTCTCTCATAAACCACTCAAATCACTGCAAAACTACCTTCTATTCAATAAACTTTCATATTTTCACCTTATTTCGAAAGTTGCAAATTTGTCGAAAAATTGTCAAAAACCAAAGGTTAACCCCATTCCTTTTCGTCCAATTTTTCCACCTCAATTTTTCAACGTAATTTCTCTCATAAACCACTCAAATCACTGCAAAACTACCTTCTATGCAATAAACTTTCATATTTTCACCTTATTTCGAAAGTTGCAAATTGGTCGAAAAATCGTCAAAAACCAAAGGTTAACCCCTTTACTTTTTCGTCCAAATTTTCCACCTCAAATTTTCAACGTAATTTCGCTCAAAACCACTTAAATCACTGCAAAACTACCTTCTACGCAATAAACTTTCATATTTTCACCTTATTTCTAAAGTTGCAAATTGGTCGAAAAATCGTCAAAAACCAAAGGTTAACCCCTTTACTTTTCGTCCAATTATTCCACGTCAATTTTTCAACGTAATTTCGCTCATAAATCACTCAAATCACTGCAAAACTACCTTCTATTCAATAAACTTTCATATTTTCACCTTATTTCGAAAGTTGGAAATTGGTCGAAAAATCGTCAAAAACCAAAGGTTAACCCCTTTGCTTTTCGTCCAATTTTTCCACCTCAAATTTTCAACGTAATTTCGCTCATAAATCACTCAAATCACTGCAAAACTACTTTCTATTCAATAAACTTTCATATTTTCACCTTATTTCTAAAGTTGCAAATTGGTCGAAAAATCGTCAAAAACCAAAGGTTAACCCCTTTACTTTTTCGTCCAATTTTTCCACCTCAAATTTTCAACGTAATTTCGCTCATAAACCACTCAAATCACTGCAAAACTACCTTCTATTCAATAAACTTTCATATTTTCACCTTATTTCTAAAGTTGGAAATTGGTCGAAAAATTGTCAAAAACGAAAGGTTAACCCCTTTACATTTTCCTCCAATTTTTCCACCTCAAATTTTCAACGTAATTTCGCTAATAAACCACTCAAATCACTGCAAAACTACTTTCTATTCAATAAACTTTCATATTTTCACCTTATTTCTAAAGTTGGAAATTGGTCGAAAAATTGTCAAAAACCAAAGGTTAACCTCTTTACTTTTTCCTCCATTTTTTTCACCTCAAATTTTCAACGTAATTTCGCTCATAAACATCTCAAATCACTGCAAAACTACTTTCTATTCAATAAACTTTCATATTTTCACCTTATTTCGAAAGTTGGAAATTGGTCGAAAAATCGTCAAAAACCAAAGGTTAACCCCTTTGCTTTTCGTCCAATTTTTCCACCTCAAATTTTCAACGTAATTTCGCTCATAAATCACTCAAATCACTGCAAAACTACTTTCTATTCAATAAACTTTCATATTTTCACCTTATTTCTAAAGTTGCAAATTGGTCGAAAAATCGTCAAAAACCAAAGGTTAACCCCTTTACTTTTTCGTCCAAATTTTCCACCTCAAATTTTCAACGTAATTTCGCTCAAAACCACTTAAATCACTGCAAAACTACCTTCTACGCAATAAACTTTCATATTTTCACCTTATTTCTAAAGTTGCAAATTGGTCATAAAATCGTCAAAAACCAAAGGTTAACCCCTTTACTTTTTCGTCCAAATTTTCCACCTCAAATTTTCAACGTAATTTCGCTCAAAACCACTTAAATCACTGCAAAACTACCTTCTACGCAATAAACTTTCATATTTTCACCTTATTTCTAAAGTTGCAAATTGGTCGAAAAATCGTCAAAAACCAAAGGTTAACCCCTTTACTTTTTCGTCCAAATTTTCCACCTCAAATTTTCAACGTAATTTCGCTCATAAACCACTCAAATCACTGCAAAACTATTTTCTATACAATAAACTTTCATATTTTCACCTTATTTCTAAAGTTGCAAATTGGTCGAAAAATTGTCAAAAACCAAAGGTTAACCCCATTCCTTTTCGTCCAATTTTTCCACCTCAATTTTTCAACGTAATTTCTCTCATAAACCACTCAAATCACTGCAAAACTACCTTCTATGCAATAAACTTTCATATTTTCACCTTATTTCGAAAGTTGCAAATTGGTCGAAAAATCGTCAAAAACCAAAGGTTAACCCCTTTACTTTTTCGTCCAAATTTTCCACCTCAAATTTTCAACGTAATTTCGCTCAAAACCACTTAAATCACTGCAAAACTACCTTCTACGCAATAAACTTTCATATTTTCACCTTATTTCTAAAGTTGCAAATTGGTCGAAAAATCGTCAAAAACCAAAGGTTAACCCCTTTACTTTTCGTCCAATTATTCCACGTCAATTTTTCAACGTAATTTCGCTCATAAATCACTCAAATCACTGCAAAACTACCTTCTATTCAATAAACTTTCATATTTTCACCTTATTTCGAAAGTTGGAAATTGGTCGAAAAATCGTCAAAAACCAAAGGTTAACCCCTTTGCTTTTCGTCCAATTTTTCCACCTCAAATTTTCAACGTAATTTCGCTCATAAATCACTCAAATCACTGCAAAACTACTTTCTATTCAATAAACTTTCATATTTTCACCTTATTTCTAAAGTTGCAAATTGGTCGAAAAATCGTCAAAAACCAAAGGTTAACCCCTTTACTTTTTCGTCCAATTTTTCCACCTCAAATTTTCAACGTAATTTCGCTCATAAACCACTCAAATCACTGCAAAACTACCTTCTATTCAATAAACTTTCATATTTTCACCTTATTTCTAAAGTTGGAAATTGGTCGAAAAATTGTCAAAAACGAAAGGTTAACCCCTTTACATTTTCCTCCAATTTTTCCACCTCAAATTTTCAACGTAATTTCGCTAATAAACCACTCAAATCACTGCAAAACTACTTTCTATTCAATAAACTTTCATATTTTCACCTTATTTCTAAAGTTGGAAATTGGTCGAAAAATTGTCAAAAACCAAAGGTTAACCTCTTTACTTTTTCCTCCATTTTTTTCACCTCAAATTTTCAACGTAATTTCGCTCATAAACATCTCAAATCACTGCAAAACTACTTTCTATTCAATAAACTTTCATATTTTCACCTTATTTCGAAAGTTGGAAATTGGTCGAAAAATCGTCAAAAACCAAAGGTTAACCCCTTTGCTTTTCGTCCAATTTTTCCACCTCAAATTTTCAACGTAATTTCGCTCATAAATCACTCAAATCACTGCAAAACTACTTTCTATTCAATAAACTTTCATATTTTCACCTTATTTCTAAAGTTGCAAATTGGTCGAAAAATCGTCAAAAACCAAAGGTTAACCCCTTTACTTTTTCGTCCAAATTTTCCACCTCAAATTTTCAACGTAATTTCGCTCAAAACCACTTAAATCACTGCAAAACTACCTTCTACGCAATAAACTTTCATATTTTCACCTTATTTCTAAAGTTGCAAATTGGTCATAAAATCGTCAAAAACCAAAGGTTAACCCCTTTACTTTTTCGTCCAAATTTTCCACCTCAAATTTTCAACGTAATTTCGCTCAAAACCACTTAAATCACTGCAAAACTACCTTCTACGCAATAAACTTTCATATTTTCACCTTATTTCTAAAGTTGCAAATTGGTCGAAAAATCGTCAAAAACCAAAGGTTAACCCCTTTACTTTTTCGTCCAAATTTTCCACCTCAAATTTTCAACGTAATTTCGCTCATAAACCACTCAAATCACTGCAAAACTACCTTTTACGCAATAAACTTTCATATTTTCACCTTATTTCTAAAGTTGCAAATTGGTCGAAAAATCGTCAAAAACCAAAGGTTAACCCCTTTACTTTTTCGTCCAAATTTTCCACCTCAAATTTTCAACGTAATTTCTCTCAAAACCACTTAAATCACTGCAAAACTACCTTCTACGCAATAAACTTTCATATTTTCACCTTATTTCTAAAGTTGCAAATTGGTCGAAAAATCGTCAAAAACCAAAGGTTAACCCCTTTACTTTTTCGTCCAAATTTTCCACCTCAAATTTTCAACGTAATTTCGCTCATAAACCACTCAAATCACTGCAAAACTACCTTCTACGCAATAAACTTTCATATTTTCACCTTATTTCTAAAGTTGCAAATTGGTCGAAAAATCGTCAAAAACCAAAGGTTAACCCCTTTACTTTTTCGTCCAAATTTTCCACCTCAAATTTTCAACGTAATTTCGCTCAAAACCACTTAAATCACTGCAAAACTACCTTCTACGCAATAAACTTTCATATTTTCACCTTATTTCTAAAGTTGCAAATTGGTCGAAAAATCGTCAAAAACCAAAGGTTAACCCCTTTACTTTTCGTCCAATTATTCCACGTCAATTTTTCAACGTAATTTCGCTCATAAATCACTCAAATCACTGCAAAACTACTTTCTATTCAATAAACTTTCATATTTTCACCTTATTTCTAAAGTTGCAAATTGGTCGAAAAATCGTCAAAAACGAAAGGTTAACCCTTTTACTTTTTCCTCCAATTTTTCCACCTCAAATTTTCAACGTAATTTCGCTCATAAACCACTCAAATCACTGCAAAACTACTTTCTATTCAATAAACTTTCATATTTTCACCTTATTTCGAAAGTTGCAAATTGGTCGAAAAATTGTCAATTACCAAAGGTTAACCCCTTTACTTTTTCCTCCATTTTTTTCACCTCAAATTTTCAACGTAATTTCGCTCATAAACCACTCAAATCACTGCAAAACTACTTTCTATTCAATAAACTTTCATATTTTCACCTTATTTCGAAAGTTGCAAATTGGTCGAAAAATCGTCAAAAACCAAAGGTTAACCCCTTTACTTTTCGTCCAATTTTTCCACCTCAAATTTTCAACGTAATTTCGCTCATAAATCACTCAAATCACTGCAAAACTACTTTCTATTCAATAAACTTTCATATTTTCACCTTATTTCTAAAGTTGCAAATTGGTCGAAAAATCGTCAAAAACCAAAGGTTAACCCCTTTACTTTTTCGTCCAAATTTTCCACCTCAAATTTTCAACGTAATTTCGCTCAAAACCACTTAAATCACTGCAAAACTACCTTCTACGCAATAAACTTTCATATTTTCACCTTATTTCTAAAGTTGCAAATTGGTCATAAAATCGTCAAAAACCAAAGGTTAACCCCTTTACTTTTTCGTCCAAATTTTCCACCTCAAATTTTCAACGTAATTTCGCTCAAAACCACTTAAATCACTGCAAAACTACCTTCTACGCAATAAACTTTCATATTTTCACCTTATTTCTAAAGTTGCAAATTGGTCGAAAAATCGTCAAAAACCAAAGGTTAACCCCTTTACTTTTTCGTCCAAATTTTCCACCTCAAATTTTCAACGTAATTTCTCTCATAAACCACTCAAATCACTGCAAAACGACCTTCTATTCAATAAACTTTCATATTTTCACCTTATTTCTAAAGTTGCAAATTTGTCGAAAAATTGTCAAAAACCAAAGGTTAACCCCTTTACTTTTCGTCCAATTTTTCCACCTCAATTTTTCAACGTAATTTCTCTCATAAACCACTCAAATCACTGCAAAACTACCTTCTATTCAATAAACTTTCATATTTTCACCTTATTTCGAAAGTTGCAAATTTGTCGAAAAATTGTCAAAAACCTAAGGTTAACCCCTTTACTTTTTCCTCCATTTTTTTCACCTCAAATTTTCAACGTAATTTCGCTCATAAACCACTCAAATCACTGCAAAACTATTTTCTATACAATAAACTTTCATATTTTCACCTTATTTCGAAAGTTGCAAATTGGTCGAAAAATTCTCAAAAACCAAAGGTTAACCCCATTCCTTTTCGTCCAATTTTTCCACCTCAATTTTTCAACGTAATTTCTCTCATAAACCACTCAAATCACTGCAAAACTACCTTCTATGCAATAAACTTTCATATTTTCACCTTATTTCGAAAGTTGGAAATTGGTCGAAAAATCGTCAAAAACCAAAGGTTAACCCCTTTACTTTTTCGTCCAAATTTTCCACCTCAAATTTTCAACGTAATTTCGCTCAAAACCACTTAAATCACTGCAAAACTACCTTCTACGCAATAAACTTTCATATTTTCACCTTATTTCTAAAGTTGCAAATTGGTCGAAAAATCGTCAAAAACCAAAGGTTAACCCCTTTACTTTTCGTCCAATTATTCCACGTCAATTTTTCAACGTAATTTCGCTCATAAATCACTCAAATCACTGCAAAACTACCTTCTATTCAATAAACTTTCATATTTTCACCTTATTTCTAAAGTTGGAAATTGGTCGAAAAATCGTCAAAAACCAAAGGTTAACCCCTTTGCTTTTCGTCCAATTTTTCCACCTCAAATTTTCAACGTAATTTCGCTAATAAACCACTCAAATCACTGCAAAACTACTTTCTATTCAATAAACTTTCATATTTTCACCTTATTTCGAAAGTTGCAAATTGGTCGAAAAATCGTCAAAAACAAAAGGTTAACCCCTTTACTTTTTCGTCCAATTTTTCCACCTCAAATTTTCAACGTAATTTCGCTCATAAATCACTCAAATCACTGCAAAACTACCTTCTATTCAATAAACTTTCATATTTTCACCTTATTTCTAAAGTTGGAAATTGGTCGAAAAATCGTCAAAAACCAAAGGTTAACCCCTTTACTTTTTCCTCCAATTTTTCCAACTCAAATTTTCAACGTAATTTCGCTCATAAACCACTCAAATCACTGCAAAACTACTTTCTATTCAATAAACTTTCATATTTTCACCTTATTTCTAAAGTTGCAAATTGGTCGAAAAATTGTCAAAAACCAAAGGTTAACCCCTTTACTTTTCGTCCAATTTTTCCACCTCAATTTTTCAACGTAATTTCTCTCATAAACCACTCAAATCACTGCAAAACTACCTTCTATTCAATAAACTTTCATATTTTCACCTTATTTCTAAAGTTGGAAATTGGTCGAAAAATCGTCAAGAACCAAAGGTTAACCCCTTTATTTTTCGTCCAATTTTTCCACCTCAAATTTTCAACGTAATTTCGCTCATAAATCACTGAAATCACTGCAAAACTACTTTCTATTCAATAAACTTTCATATTTTCACCTTATTTCGAAAGTTGCAAATTGGTCGAAAAATTGTCAAAAACCAAAGGTTAACCCCTTTACTTTTTCCTCCATTTTTTTCACCTCAAATTTTCAACGTAATTTCGCTCATAAACCACTCAAATCACTGCAAAACTACTTTCTATTCAATAAACTTTCATATTTTCACCTTATTTCTAAAGTTGGAAATTGGTCGAAAAATTGTCAAAAACCAAAGGTTAACCCCTTTACTTTTCGTCCAATTTTTCCACCTCAATTTTTCAACGTAATTTCGCTCATAAACCACTCAAATCACTGCAAAACTACTTTCTATTCAATAAACTTTCATATTTTCACCTTATTTCGAAAGTTGCAAATTGGTCGAAAAATCGTCAAAAACCAAAGGTTAACCCCTTTACTTTTTCGTCCAATTTTTCCACCACAAATTTTCAACGTAATTTCGCTCATAAATCACTCAAATCACTGCAAAACTACCTTCTATTCAATAAACTTTCATATTTTCACCTTATTTCGAAAGTTGGAAATTGGTCGAAAAATCGTCAAAAACCAAAGGTTAACCCCTTTACTTTTTCGTCCAATTTTTCCACCTCAAATTTTCAACGTAATTTCGCTCATAAACCACTCAAATCACTGCAAAACTACCTTCTATGCAATAAACATTCATATTTTCACCTTATTTCGAAAGTTGCAAATTGGTCGAAAAATTCTCAAAAACCAAAGGTTAACCCCTTTACTTTTCGTCCAATTTTTCCACCTCAATTTTTCAACGTAATTTCTCTCATAAACCACTCAAATCACTGCAAAACTACCTTCTATGCAATAAACTTTCATATTTTCACCTTATTTCGAAAGTTGCAAATTGGTCGAAAAATCGTCAAAAACCAAAGGTTAACCCCTTTACTTTTTCGTCCAAATTTTCCACCTCAAATTTTCAACGTAATTTCGCTCAAAACCACTTAAATCACTGCAAAACTACCTTCTACGCAATAAACTTTCATATTTTCACCTTATTTCTAAAGTTGCAAATTGGTCGAAAAATCGTCAAAAACCAAAGGTTAACCCCTTTACTTTTCGTCCAATTATTCCACGTCAATTTTTCAACGTAATTTCGCTCATAAATCACTCAAATCACTGCAAAACTACTTTCTATTCAATAAACTTTCATATTTTCACCTTATTTCTAAAGTTGCAAATTGGTCGAAAAATCGTCAAAAACGAAAGGTTAACCCCTTTACTTTTTCCTCCAATTTTTCCACCTCAAATTTTCAACGTAATTTCGCTCATAAACCACTCAAATCACTGCAAAACTACTTTCTATTCAATAAACTTTCATATTTTCACCTTATTTCGAAAGTTGCAAATTGGTCGAAAAATTGTCAAAAACCAAAGGTTAACCCCTTTACTTTTCGTCCAATTTTTCCACCTCAATTTTTCAACGTAATTTCTCTCATAAACCACTCAAATCACTGCAAAACGACCTTCTATTCAATAAACTTTCATATTTTCACCTTATTTCGAAAGTTCCAAATTTGTCGAAAAATTGTCAAAAACCAAAGGTTAACCCCTTTACTTTTTCCTCCATTTTTTTCACCTCAAATTTTCAACGTAATTTCGTTCATAAACCACTCAAATCACTGCAAAACTATTTTCTATTCAATAAACTTTCATATTTTCACCTTATTTCGAAAGTTGCAAATTGGTCGAAAAATTCTCAAAAACCAAAGGTTAACCCCATTCCTTTTCGTCCAATTTTTCCACCTCAATTTTTCAACGTAATTTCTCTCATAAACCACTCAAATCACTGCAAAACTACCTTCTATGCAATAAACTTTCATATTTTTACCTTATTTCTAAAGTTGCAAATTGGTCAAAAAATCGTCAAAAACCAAAGGTTAACCCCTTTACTTTTTCGTCCAAATTTTCCACCTCAAATTTTCAACGTAATTTCGCTCAAAACCACTTAAATCACTGCAAAACTACCTTCTACGCAATAAACTTTCATATTTTCACCTTATTTCTAAAGTTGCAAATTGGTCGAAAAATCGTCAAAAACCAAAGGTTAACCCCTTTACTTTTCGTCCAATTATTCCACGTCAATTTTTCAACGTAATTTCGCTCATAAATCACTCAAATCACTGCAAAACTACCTTCTATTCAATAAATTTTCATATTTTCACCTTATTTCGAAAGTTGGAAATTGGTCGAAAAATCGTCAAAAACCAAAGGTTAACCCCTTTGCTTTTCGTCCAATTTTTCCACCTCAAATTTTCAACGTAATTTCGCTCATAAATCACTCAAATCACTGCAAAACTACCTTCTATTCAATAAACTTTCATATTTTCACCTTATTTCTAAAGTTGGAAATTGGTCGAAAAATCGTCAAAAACAAAAGGTTAACCCCTTTACTTTTTCGTCCAATTTTTCCACCTCAAATTTTCAACGTAATTTCGCTCATAAACCACTCAAATCACTGCAAAACTACTTTCTATTCAATAAACTTTCATATTTTCACCTTATTTCTAAAGTTGGAAATTGGTCGAAAAATTGTCAAAAACCAAAGGTTAACCCCTTTACTTTTCGTCCAATTTTTCCACCTCAATTTTTCAACGTAATTTCGCTCATAAACCACTCAAATCACTGCAAAACTACTTTCTATTCAATAAACTTTCATATTTTCACCTTATTTCGAAAGTTGCAAATTGGTCGAAAAATCGTCAAAAACCAAAGGTTAACCCCTTTACTTTTTCGTCCAATTTTTCCACCACAAATTTTCAACGTAATTTCGCTCATAAATCACTCAAATCACTGCAAAACTACCTTCTATTCAATAAACTTTCATATTTTCACCTTATTTCGAAAGTTGGAAATTGGTCGAAAAATCGTCAAAAACCAAAGGTTAACCCCTTTACTTTTTCGTCCAATTTTTCCACCTCAAATTTTCAACGTAATTTCGCTCATAAACCACTCAAATCACTGCAAAACTACCTTCTATGCAATAAACATTCATATTTTCACCTTATTTCGAAAGTTGCAAATTGGTCGAAAAATTCTCAAAAACCAAAGGTTAACCCCTTTACTTTTCGTCCAATTTTTCCACCTCAATTTTTCAACGTAATTTCTCTCATAAACCACTCAAATCACTGCAAAACTACCTTCTATGCAATAAACTTTCATATTTTCACCTTATTTCGAAAGTTGCAAATTGGTCGAAAAATCGTCAAAAACCAAAGGTTAACCCCTTTACTTTTTCGTCCAAATTTTCCACCTCAAATTTTCAACGTAATTTCGCTCAAAACCACTTAAATCACTGCAAAACTACCTTCTACGCAATAAACTTTCATATTTTCACCTTATTTCTAAAGTTGCAAATTGGTCGAAAAATCGTCAAAAACCAAAGGTTAACCCCTTTACTTTTCGTCCAATTATTCCACGTCAATTTTTCAACGTAATTTCGCTCATAAATCACTCAAATCACTGCAAAACTACTTTCTATTCAATAAACTTTCATATTTTCACCTTATTTCTAAAGTTGCAAATTGGTCGAAAAATCGTCAAAAACGAAAGGTTAACCCCTTTACTTTTTCCTCCAATTTTTCCACCTCAAATTTTCAACGTAATTTCGCTCATAAACCACTCAAATCACTGCAAAACTACTTTCTATTCAATAAACTTTCATATTTTCACCTTATTTCGAAAGTTGCAAATTGGTCGAAAAATTGTCAAAAACCAAAGGTTAACCCCTTTACTTTTCGTCCAATTTTTCCACCTCAATTTTTCAACGTAATTTCTCTCATAAACCACTCAAATCACTGCAAAACGACCTTCTATTCAATAAACTTTCATATTTTCACCTTATTTCGAAAGTTCCAAATTTGTCGAAAAATTGTCAAAAACCAAAGGTTAACCCCTTTACTTTTTCCTCCATTTTTTTCACCTCAAATTTTCAACGTAATTTCGTTCATAAACCACTCAAATCACTGCAAAACTATTTTCTATTCAATAAACTTTCATATTTTCACCTTATTTCGAAAGTTGCAAATTGGTCGAAAAATTCTCAAAAACCAAAGGTTAACCCCATTCCTTTTCGTCCAATTTTTCCACCTCAATTTTTCAACGTAATTTCTCTCATAAACCACTCAAATCACTGCAAAACTACCTTCTATGCAATAAACTTTCATATTTTTACCTTATTTCTAAAGTTGCAAATTGGTCAAAAAATCGTCAAAAACCAAAGGTTAACCCCTTTACTTTTTCGTCCAAATTTTCCACCTCAAATTTTCAACGTAATTTCGCTCAAAACCACTTAAATCACTGCAAAACTACCTTCTACGCAATAAACTTTCATATTTTCACCTTATTTCTAAAGTTGCAAATTGGTCGAAAAATCGTCAAAAACCAAAGGTTAACCCCTTTACTTTTCGTCCAATTATTCCACGTCAATTTTTCAACGTAATTTCGCTCATAAATCACTCAAATCACTGCAAAACTACCTTCTATTCAATAAACTTTCATATTTTCACCTTATTTCGAAAGTTGGAAATTGGTCGAAAAATCGTCAAAAACCAAAGGTTAACCCCTTTGCTTTTCGTCCAATTTTTCCACCTCAAATTTTCAACGTAATTTCGCTAATAAACCACTCAAATCACTGCAAAACTACTTTCTATTCAATAAACATTCATATTTTCACCTTATTTCGAAAGTTGCAAATTGGTCGAAAAATCGTCAAAAACAAAAG
Organism: Heliopora coerulea; assembly: GCA_030142905.1. NCBI lineage: Eukaryota > Metazoa > Cnidaria > Anthozoa > Scleralcyonacea > Helioporidae > Heliopora > Heliopora coerulea. The sequence continues at coordinate 542,157 of JASJOG010000049.1, forward strand.
GTTAACCCCTTTACTTTTTCGTCCAATTTTTCCACCTCAAATTTTCAACGTAATTTCGCTCATAAACTACTCAAATCACTGCAAAACTACCTTCTATTCAATAAACTTTCATATTTTCACCTTATTTCTAAAGTTGGAAATTGGTCGAAAAATCGTCAAAAACAAAAGGTTAACCCCTTTACTTTTTCCTCCAATTTTTCCACCTCAAATTTTCAACGTAATTTCTCTCATAAACCACTCAAATCACTGCAAAACTACTTTCTATTCAATAAACTTTCATATTTTCACCTTATTTCTAAAGTTGCAAATTGGTCGAAAAATTGTCAAAAACCAAAGGTTAACCCCTTTACTTTTTCGTCCAATTTTTCCACCTCAATTTTTCAACGTAATTTCGCTCATAAACCACTCAAATCACTGCAAAACTACCTTCTATTTAATAAACTTTCATATTTTCACCTTATTTCTAAAGTTGGAAATTGGTCGAAAAATCGTCAAGAACCAAAGGTTAACCCCTTTATTTTTCGTCCAATTTTTCCACCTCAAATTTTCAACGTAATTTCGCTCATAAATCACTGAAATCACTGCAAAACTACTTTCTATTCAATAAACTTTCATATTTTCACCTTATTTCGAAAGTTGCAAATTGGTCGAAAAATTGTCAAAAACCAAAGGTTAACCCCTTTACTTTTTCCTCCATTTTTTTCACCTCAAATTTTCAACGTAATTTCGCTCATAAACCACTCAAATCACTGCAAAACTACTTTCTATTCAATAAACTTTCATATTTTCACCTTATTTCTAAAGTTGGAAATTGGTCGAAAAATTGTCAAAAACCAAAGGTTAACCCCTTTACTTTTCGTCCAATTTTTCCACCTCAATTTTTCAACGTAATTTCGCTCATAAACCACTCAAATCACTGCAAAACTACTTTCTATTCAATAAACTTTCATATTTTCACCTTATTTCTAAAGTTGCAAATTGGTCGAAAAATCGTCAAAAACCAAAGGTTAACCCCTTTACTTTTTCGTCCAATTTTTCCACCACAAATTTTCAACGTAATTTCGCTCATAAATCACTCAAATCACTGCAAAACTACCTTCTATTCAATAAACTTTCATATTTTCACCTTATTTCGAAAGTTGGAAATTGGTCGAAAAATCGTCAAAAACCAAAGGTTAACCCCTTTACTTTTTCGTCCAATTTTTCCACCTCAAATTTTCAACGTAATTTCGCTCATAAACCACTCAAATCACTGCAAAACTACCTTCTATGCAATAAACATTCATATTTTCACCTTATTTCGAAAGTTGCAAATTGGTCGAAAAATTCTCAAAAACCAAAGGTTAACCCCTTTACTTTTCGTCCAATTTTTCCACCTCAATTTTTCAACGTAATTTCTCTCATAAACCACTCAAATCACTGCAAAACTACCTTCTATGCAATAAACTTTCATATTTTCACCTTATTTCGAAAGTTGCAAATTGGTCGAAAAATCGTCAAAAACCAAAGGTTAACCCCTTTACTTTTTCGTCCAAATTTTCCACCTCAAATTTTCAACGTAATTTCGCTCAAAACCACTTAAATCACTGCAAAACTACCTTCTACGCAATAAACTTTCATATTTTCACCTTATTTCTAAAGTTGCAAATTGGTCGAAAAATCGTCAAAAACCAAAGGTTAACCCCTTTACTTTTCGTCCAATTATTCCACGTCAATTTTTCAACGTAATTTCGCTCATAAATCACTCAAATCACTGCAAAACTACTTTCTATTCAATAAACTTTCATATTTTCACCTTATTTCTAAAGTTGCAAATTGGTCGAAAAATCGTCAAAAACGAAAGGTTAACCCCTTTACTTTTTCCTCCAATTTTTCCACCTCAAATTTTCAACGTAATTTCGCTCATAAACCACTCAAATCACTGCAAAACTACTTTCTATTCAATAAACTTTCATATTTTCACCTTATTTCGAAAGTTGCAAATTGGTCGAAAAATTGTCAAAAACCAAAGGTTAACCCCTTTACTTTTCGTCCAATTTTTCCACCTCAATTTTTCAACGTAATTTCTCTCATAAACCACTCAAATCACTGCAAAACGACCTTCTATTCAATAAACTTTCATATTTTCACCTTATTTCGAAAGTTCCAAATTTGTCGAAAAATTGTCAAAAACCAAAGGTTAACCCCTTTACTTTTTCCTCCATTTTTTTCACCTCAAATTTTCAACGTAATTTCGTTCATAAACCACTCAAATCACTGCAAAACTATTTTCTATTCAATAAACTTTCATATTTTCACCTTATTTCGAAAGTTGCAAATTGGTCGAAAAATTCTCAAAAACCAAAGGTTAACCCCATTCCTTTTCGTCCAATTTTTCCACCTCAATTTTTCAACGTAATTTCTCTCATAAACCACTCAAATCACTGCAAAACTACCTTCTATGCAATAAACTTTCATATTTTCACCTTATTTCTAAAGTTGCAAATTGGTCAAAAAATCGTCAAAAACCAAAGGTTAACCCCTTTACTTTTTCGTCCAAATTTTCCACCTCAAATTTTCAACGTAATTTCGCTCAAAACCACTTAAATCACTGCAAAACTACCTTCTACGCAATAAACTTTCATATTTTCACCTTATTTCTAAAGTTGCAAATTGGTCGAAAAATCGTCAAAAACCAAAGGTTAACCCCTTTACTTTTCGTCCAATTATTCCACGTCAATTTTTCAACGTAATTTCGCTCATAAATCACTCAAATCACTGCAAAACTACCTTCTATTCAATAAACTTTCATATTTTCACCTTATTTCGAAAGTTGGAAATTGGTCGAAAAATCGTCAAAAACCAAAGGTTAACCCCTTTGCTTTTCGTCCAATTTTTCCACCTCAAATTTTCAACGTAATTTCGCTCATAAATCACTCAAATCACTGCAAAACTACTTTCTATTCAATAAACTTTCATATTTTCACCTTATTTCTAAAGTTGCAAATTGGTCGAAAAATCGTCAAAAACCAAAGGTTAACCCCTTTACTTTTTCGTCCAATTTTTCCACCTCAAATTTTCAACGTAATTTCGCTCATAAACCACTCAAATCACTGCAAAACTACTTTCTATTCAATAAACTTTCATATTTTCACCTTATTTCTAAAGTTGGAAATTGGTCGAAAAATTGTCAAAAACCAAAGGTTAACCCCTTTACTTTTCGTCCAATTTTTCCACCTCAATTTTTCAACGTAATTTCGCTCATAAACCACTCAAATCACTGCAAAACTACTTTCTATTCAATAAACTTTCATATTTTCACCTTATTTCGAAAGTTGCAAATTGGTCGAAAAATCGTCAAAAACCAAAGGTTAACCCCTTTACTTTTTCGTCCAATTTTTCCACCACAAATTTTCAACGTAATTTCGCTCATAAATCACTCAAATCACTGCAAAACTACCTTCTATTCAATAAACTTTCATATTTTCACCTTATTTCGAAAGTTGGAAATTGGTCGAAAAATCGTCAAAAACCAAAGGTTAACCCCTTTACTTTTTCGTCCAATTTTTCCACCTCAAATTTTCAACGTAATTTCGCTCATAAACCACTCAAATCACTGCAAAACTACCTTCTATGCAATAAACTTTCATATTTTCACCTTATTTCGAAAGTTGCAAATTGGTCGAAAAATTCTCAAAAACCAAAGGTTAACCCCTTTACTTTTCGTCCAATTTTTCCACCTCAATTTTTCAACGTAATTTCTCTCATAAACCACTCAAATCACTGCAAAACTACCTTCTATGCAATAAACTTTCATATTTTCACCTTATTTCGAAAGTTGCAAATTGGTCGAAAAATCGTCAAAAACCAAAGGTTAACCCCTTTACTTTTTCGTCCAAATTTTCCACCTCAAATTTTCAACGTAATTTCGCTCAAAACCACTTAAATCACTGCAAAACTACCTTCTACGCAATAAACTTTCATATTTTCACCTTATTTCTAAAGTTGCAAATTGGTCGAAAAATCGTCAAAAACCAAAGGTTAACCCCTTTACTTTTCGTCCAATTATTCCACGTCAATTTTTCAACGTAATTTCGCTCATAAATCACTCAAATCACTGCAAAACTACCTTCTATTCAATAAACTTTCATATTTTCACCTTATTTCGAAAGTTGCAAATTGGTCGAAAAATCGTCAAAAACCAAAGGTTAACCCCTTTACTTTTTCGTCCAATTTTTCCACCTCAAATTTTCAACGTAATTTCGCTCATAAACCACTCAAATCACTGCAAAACTACTTTCTATTCAATAAACTTTCATATTTTCACCTTATTTCGAAAGTTGCAAATTGGTCGAAAAATTGTCAAAAACCAAAGGTTAACCCCTTTACTTTTCGTCCAATTTTTCCACCTCAAATTTTCAACGTAATTTCGCTCAAAACCACTTAAATCACTGCAAAACTACCTTCTACGCAATAAACTTTCATATTTTCACCTTATTTCTAAAGTTGCAAATTGGTCGAAAAATCGTCAAAAACCAAAGGTTAACCCCTTTACTTTTCGTCCAATTATTCCACGTCAATTTTTCAACGTAATTTCGCTCATAAATCACTCAAATCACTGCAAAACTACCTTCTATTCAATAAACTTTCATATTTTCACCTTATTTCGAAAGTTGGAAATTGGTCGAAAAATCGTCAAAAACCAAAGGTTAACCCCTTTGCTTTTCGTCCAATTTTTCCACCTCAAATTTTCAACGTAATTTCGCTCATAAATCACTCAAATCACTGCAAAACTACCTTCTATTCAATAAACTTTCATATTTTCACCTTATTTCTAAAGTTGCAAATTGGTCGAAAAATCGTCAAAATCCAAAGGTTAACCCCTTTACTTTTTCGTCCAATTTTTCCACCTCAAATTTTCAACGTAATTTCGCTCATAAACCACTCAAATCACTGCAAAACTACCTTCTATTCAATAAACTTTCATATTTTCACCTTATTTCGAAAGTTGCAAATTGGTCGAAAAATTGTCAAAAACCAAAGGTTAACCCCTTTACTTTTTCGTCCAATTTTTCCACCTCAAATTTTCAACGTAATTTCGCTCATAATCCACTCAAATCACTGCAAAACTACCTTCTATGCGATAAACTTTCATATTTTCACCTTATTTCGAAAGTTGCAAATTGGTCGAAAAATTGTCAAAAACCAAAGGTTAACCCCTTTACTTTTTCCTCCATTTTTTTCACCTCAAATTTTCAACGTAATTTCGCTCATAAACCACTCAAATCACTGCAAAACTACCTTCTATGCGATAAACTTTCATATTTTCACCTTATTTCGAAAGTTGGAAATTGGTCGAAAAATTGTCAAAAACCAAAGGTTAACCCCTTTACTTTTTCCTCCATTTTTTTCACCTCAAATTTTCAACGTAATTTCGCTCATAAATCACTCAAATCACTGCAAAACTACCTTCTATTCAATAAACTTTCATATTTTCACCTTATTTCGAAAGTTGCAAATTGGTCGAAAAATCGTCAAAAACCAAAGGTTAACCCCTTTACTTTTTCGTCCAATTTTTCCACCTCAAATTTTCAACGTAATTTCGCTCATAAACCACTCAAAGCACGGCAAAACTACCTTCTATTCAATAAACTTTCATATTTTCACCTTATTTCGAAAGTTGCAAATTGGTCGAAAAATTCTCAAAAACAAAAGGTTAACCCCTTTACTTTTCGTCCAATTTTTCCACCTCAAATTTTCAACGTAATTTCTCTCATAAACCACTCAAATCACTGCAAAACTACCTTCTATGCGATAAACTTTCATATTTTCACCTTATTTCGAAAGTTGGAAATTGGTCGAAAAATTGTCAAAAACCAAAGGTTAACCCCTTTACTTTTTCCTCCATTTTTTTCACCTCAAATTTTCAACGTAATTTCGCTCATAAATCACTCAAATCACTGCAAAACTACCTTCTATTCAATAAACTTTCATATTTTCACCTTATTTCTAAAGTTGGAAATTGGTCGAAAAATCGTCAAAAACCAAAGGTTAACCCCTTTACTTTTTCGTCCATTTTTTTCACCTCAAATTTTCAACGTAATTTCGCTCATAAATCACTCAAATCACTGCAAAACTACCTTCTATTCAATAAACTTTCATATTTTCACCTTATTTCGAAAGTTGCAAATTGGTCGAAAAATTGTCAAAAACCAAAGGTTAACCCCTTTACTTTTTCGTCCAATTTTTCCACCTCAAATTTTCAACGTAATTTCGCTCATAAACCACTCAAATCACTGCAAAACTACCTTCTATGCGATAAACTTTCATATTTTCACCTTATTTCGAAAGTTGGAAATTGGTCGAAAAATTGTCAAAAACCAAAGGTTAACCCCTTTACTTTTTCCTCCATTTTTTTCACCTCAAATTTTCAACGTAATTTCGCTCATAAATCACTCAAATCACTGCAAAACTACCTTCTATTCAATAAACTTTCATATTTTCACCTTATTTCTAAAGTTGGAAATTGGTCGAAAAATCGTCAAAAACCAAAGGTTAACCCCTTTACTTTTTCGTCCATTTTTTTCACCTCAAATTTTCAACGTAATTTCGCTCATAAATCACTCAAATCACTGCAAAACTACCTTCTATTCAATAAACTTTCATATTTTCACCTTATTTCGAAAGTTGCAAATTGGTCGAAAAATTGTCAAAAACCAAAGGTTAACCCCTTTACTTTTTCCTCCATTTTTTTCACCTCAAATTTTCAACGTAATTTCGCTCATAAATCACTCAAATCACTGCAAAACTACCTTCTATTCAATAAACTTTCATATTTTCACCTTATTTCGAAAGTTGCAAATTGGTCGAAAAATTGTCAAAAACCAAAGGTTAACCCCTTTACTTTTTCGTCCAATTTTTCCACCTCAAATTTTCAACGTAATTTCGCTCATAAATCACTCAAATCACTGCAAAACTACCTTCTATTCAATAAACTTTCATATTTTCAACTTATTTCGAAAGTTGCAAATTGGTCGAAAAATCGTCAAAAACCAAAGGTTAACCCCTTTACTTTTTCGTCCAATTTTTCCACCTCAAATTTTCAACGTAATTTCGCTCATAAACCACTCAAAGCACGGCAAAACTACCTTCTATTCAATAAACTTTCATATTTTCACCTTATTTCGAAAGTTGCAAATTGGTCGAAAAATTGTCAAAAACCAAAGGTTAACCCCTTTACTTTTCGTCCAATTATTCCACCTCAAATTTTCAACGTAATTTCTCTCATAAACCACTCAAATCACTGCAAAACTACCTTCTATGCGATAAACTTTCATATTTTCACCTTATTTCGAAAGTTGGAAATTGGTCGAAAAATCGTCAAAAACCAAAGGTTAACCCCTTTACTTTTTCGTTTAAATTTTCCACCTCAAATTTTCAACGTAATTTCGCTCAAAACCACTTAAATCACTGCAAAACTACTTTCTACGCAATAAACTTTCATATTTTCACCTTATTTCTAAAGTTGGAAATTGGTCGAAAAATCGTCAAAAACCAAAGGTTAACCCATTTACTTTTCGTCCAATTTTTCCACGTCAATTTTTCAAAGTAATTTCGCTCATAAATCACTCAAATCACTGCAAAACTACCTTCTACGCAATAAACTTTCATATTTTCACCTTATTTCGAAAGTTGGAAATTGGTCGAAAAATCGTCAAAAACCATAGGTTAACCCCTTTACTTTTTCGTCCAATTTTTCCACCTCAAATTTTCAACGTAATTTCGCTCATAAACCACTCAAATCACTGCAAAACTACCTTCTATTCAATAAACTTTCATATTTTCACCTTATTTCTAAAGTTGGAAATTGGTCGAAAAATCGTCAAAAACCAAAGTTTAACCCCTTTGCTTTTTCGTCCAATTTTTCCACCTCAAATTTTCAACGTAATTTCGCTCATAAATCACTCAAATCACTGCAAAACTACTTTCTATTCAATAAACTTTCATATTTTCACTTTATTTCGAAAGTTGCAAATTGGTCGAAAAATCGTCAAAAACCAAAGGTTAACCCCTTTACTTTTTCGTCCAATTTTTCCACCTCAAATTTTCAACGTAATTTCGCTCATAAACCACTCAAATCACTGCAAAACTACCTTCTATTCAATAAACTTTCATATTTTCACCTTATTTCGAAAGTTGGAAATATGTCGAAAAATCGTCAAAAACCAAAGGTTAACCCCTTTACTTTTTCGTCCAATTTTTCCACCTCAAATTTTCAACGTAATTTCGCTCATAAATCACTCAAATCACTGCAAAACTACCTTCTATTCAATAAACTTTCATATTTTCACCTTATTTCGAAAGTTGGAAATTGGTCGAAAAATCGTCAAAAACCAAAGGTTAACCCCTTTACTTTTTCGTCCAATTTTTCCACCTCAAATTTTCAACGTAATTTCGCTCATAAACCACTCAAATCACTGCAAAACTACCTTCTACGCAATAAACTTTCATATTTTCACCTTATTTCGAAAGTTGCAAATTGGTCGAAAAATTCTCAAAAACCAAAGGTTAACCCCTTTACTTTTCGTCCAATTTTTCCACCTCAAATTTTCAACGTAATTTCTCTCATAAACCACTCAAATCACTGCAAAACTACCTTCTATTCAATAAACTTTCATATTTTCACCTTATTTCGAAAGTTGCAAATTGGTCGAAAAATTGTCAAAAACGAAAGGTTAACCCCTTTACTTTTTAGTCCAATTTTTCCACCTCAAATTTTCAACGTAATTTCGCTCATAAACCACTCAAATCACTGCAAAACTACCTTCTATGCGATAAAGTTACATATTTTCACCTTATTTCTAAAGTTGCAAATTGGTCGAAAAATTGTCAAAAACCAAAGGTTAACCCCTTTACTTTTCCCTCCATTTTTTTCACCTCAAATTTTCAACGTAATTTCGCTCATAAACCACTCAAATCACTGCAAAACTACTTTCTATTCAATAAACTTTCATATTTTCACCTTATTTCTAAAGCTGGAAAATGGTCGAAAAATCGTCAAAAACTAAAGGTTAACCCCTTTACTTTTCGTCCAATTTTTCCACGTCAATTTTTCAACGTAATTTCGCTCATAAATCACTCAAATCACTGCAAAACTACCTTCTATTCAATAAACTTTCATATTTTCACCTTATTTCTAAAGTTGCAAATTGGTCGAAAAATTGTCAAAAACCAAAGGTTAACCCCTTTACTTTTTCGTCCAATTTTTCCACGTCAATTTTTCAAAGTAATTTCGCTCATAAATTACTCAAATCACTGCAAAACTACCTTCTATTCAATAAACTTTCATATTTTCACCTTATTTCTAAAGGTGGAAATTGGTCGAAAAATCGTCAAAAACCAAAGGTTAACCCCTTTACTTTTTCGTCCAATTTTTCCACCTCAAATTTTCAACGTAATTTCGCTCATAAACCACTCAAATCACTGCAAAACTACCTTCTATTCAATAAACTTTCATATTTTCACCTTCTTTCTAAAGTTGAAATTGGTCGAAAAATCGTCAAAAACCAAAGGTTAACCCCTTTACTTTTTCGTCCAAATTTTCCACCTCAAATTTACAACGTAATTTCGCTAAAAACCACTTAAATCACTGCAAAACTACCTTCTACGCAATAAACTTTCATATTTTCACCTTATTTCTAAAGTTGGAAATTGGTCGAAAAATCGTCAAAAACCAAAGGTTAACCCCTTTACTTTTCGTCCAATTTTTCCACGTCAATTTTTCAACGTAATTTCGCTCATAAATCACTCAAATCACTGCAAAACTACCTTCTATTCAATAAACTTTCATATTTTCACCTTATTTCGAAAGTTGGAAATTGGTCGAAAAATCGTCAAAAACCAAATGTTAACCCCTTTACTTTTTCGTCCAATTTTTCCACCTCAAATTTTCAACGTAATTTCGCTCATAAACCACTAAAATCACTGCAAAACTACCTTCTATGCGATAAACTTTCATATTTTCACCTTATTTCGAAAGTTGGAAATTGGTCGAAAAATCGTCAAAAACCAAAGGTTAACCCCTTTACTTTTCGTCCAATTTTTCCACCTCAATTTTTCAACGTAATTTCGCTCATAACCACTTAAATCACTGCAAAACTACCTTCTACGCAATAAACTTTCATATTTTCACCTTATTTCTAAAGTTGCAAATTGATCGAAAAATTGTCAAAAACCAAAGGTTAACCCCTTTACTTTTCGTCCAATTATTCCACGTCAATTTTTCAACGTAATTTCGCTCATAAATCACTCAAATCACTGCAAAACTACCTTCTATTCAATAAACTTTCATATTTTCACCTTATTTCGAAAGTTGGAAATTGGTCGAAAAATCGTCAAAAACCAAAGGTTAACCCCTTTGCTTTTCGTCCAATTTTTCCACCTCAAATTTTCAACGTAATTTCGCTCATAAATCACTCAAATCACTGCAAAACTACTTTCTATTCAATAAACTTTCATATTTTCACCTTATTTCTAAAGTTGCAAATTGGTCGAAAAATCGTCAAAATCCAAAGGTTAACCCCTTTACTTTTTCGTCCAATTTTTCCACCTCAAATTTTCAACGTAATTTCGCTCATAAACCACTCAAATCACTGCAAAACTACCTTCTATTCAATAAACTTTCATATTTTCACCTTATTTCGAAAGTTGCAAATTGGTCGAAAAATTGTCAAAAACCAAAGGTTAACCCCTTTACTTTTTCGTCCAATTTTTCCACCTCAAATTTTCAACGTAATTTCGCTCATAAACCACTCAAATCACTGCAAAACTACCTTCTATGCGATAAACTTTCATATTTTCACCTTATTTCGAAAGTTGGAAATTGGTCGAAAAATTGTCAAAAACCAAAGGTTAACCCCTTTACTTTTTCCTCCAATTTTTTCACCTCAAATTTTCAACGTAATTTCGCTCATAAACCACTCAAATCACTGCAAAACTACCTTCTATGCGATAAACTTTCATATTTTCACCTTATTTCGAAAGTTGGAAATTGGTCGAAAAATTGTCAAAAACCAAAGGTTAACCCCTTTACTTTTTCCTCCATTTTTTTCACCTCAAATTTTCAACGTAATTTCGCTCATAAATCACTCAAATCACTGCAAAACTACCTTCTATTCAATAAACTTTCATATTTTCACCTTATTTCGAAAGTTGCAAATTGGTCGAAAAATCGTCAAAAACCAAAGGTTAACCCCTTTACTTTTTCGTCCAATTTTTCCACCTCAAATTTTCAACGTAATTTCGCTCATAAACCACTCAAATCACTGCAAAACTACCTTCTATTCAATAAACTTTCATATTTTCACCTTATTTCGAAAGTTGCAAATTGGTCGAAAAATCGTCAAAAACCAAAGGTTAACCCCTTTACTTTTCGTCCAATTTTTCCACCTCAAATTTTCAACGTAATTTCGCTCATAAACCACTCAAATCACTGCAAAACTACCTTCTATGCGATAAACTTTCATATTTTCACCTTATTTCGAAAGTTGGAAATTGGTCGAAAAATCGTCAAAAACCAAAGGTTAACCCCTTTACTTTTTCGTCCAAATTTTCCACCTCAAATTTTCAACGTAATTTCGCTCAAAACCACTTAAAGCACTGCAAAACTACTTTTTACGCAATAAACTTTCATATTTTCACCTTATTTCTAAAGTTGGAAATTGGTCGAAAAATCGTCAAAAACCAAAGGTTAACCACTTTACTTTTCGTCCAATTTTTCCACGTCAATTTTTCAACGTAATTTCGCTCATAAATCACTCAAATCACTGCAAAACTACCTTCTACGCAATAAACTTTCATATTTTCACCTTATTTCGAAAGTTGGAAATTGGTCGAAAAATCGTCAAAAACCAAAGGTTAACCCCTTTACTTTTTCGTCCAATTTTTCCACCTCAAATTTTCAACGTAATTTCGCTCATAAACCACTCAAATCACTGCAAAACTACCTTCTATTCAATAAACTTTCATATTTTCACCTTATTTCTAAAGTTGGAAATTGTCGAAAAATCGTCAAAAACCAAAGGTTAACCCCTTTGCTTTTTCGTCCAATTTTTCCACCTCAAATTTTCAACGTAATTTCGCTCATAAATCACTCAAATCACTGCAAAACTACTTTCTATTCAATAAACTTTCATATTTTCACCTTATTTCGAAAGTTGCAAATTGGTCGAAAAATCGTCAAAAACCAAAGGTTAACCCCTTTACTTTTTCGTCCAATTTTTCCACCTCAAATTTTCAACGTAATTTCGCTCATAAACCACTCAAATCACTGCAAAACTACCTTCTATTCAATAAACTTTCATATTTTCACCTTATTTCGAAAGTTGGAAATATGTCGAAAAATCGTCAAAAACCAAAGGTTAACCCCTTTACTTTTTCGTCCAATTTTTCCACCTCAAATTTTCAACGTAATTTCGCTCATAAATCACTCAAATCACTGCAAAACTACCTTCTATTCAATAAACTTTCATATTTTCACCTTATTTCGAAAGTTGCAAATTGGTCGAAAAATCGTCAAAAACCAAAGGTTAACCCCTTTACTTTTTCGTCCAATTTTTCCACCTCAAATTTTCAACGTAATTTCGCTCATAAACCACTCAAATCACTGCAAAACTACCTTCTATTCAATAAACTTTCATATTTTCACCTTATTTCGAAAGTTGCAAATTGGTCGAAAAATTCTCAAAAACCAAAGGTTAACCCCTTTACTTTTCGTCCAATTTTTCCACCTCAATTTTTCAACGTAATTTCTCTTATAAACCACTCAAATCACTGCCAAACTACCTTCTATTCAATAAACTTTCATATTTTCACCTTATTTCTAAAGTTGGAAATTGGTCGAAAAATCGTCAAAAACCAAAGGTTAACCCCTTTACTTTTTCGTCCAAATTTTCCACCTCAAATTTTCAACGTAATTTCGCTCAAAACCACTTAAATCACTGCAAAACTACCTTCTACGCAATAAACTTTCATATTTTCACCTTATTTCGAAAGTTGGAAATTGGTCGAAAAATCGTCAAAAACCAAAGGTTAACCCCTTTACTTTTCGTCCAATTTTTCCACGTCAATTTTTCAACGTAATTTCGCTCATAAATCACTCAAATCACTGCAAAACTACCTTCTATTCAATAAACTTTCATATTTTCACCTTATTTCGAAAGTTGCAAATTGGTCGAAAAATTGTCAAAAACCAAAGGTTAACCCCTTTACTTTTTCCTCCAATTTTTCCACCTCAAATTTTCAACGTAATTTCGCTCATAAACCACTCAAATCACTGCAAAACTACCTTCTATTCAATAAACTTTCATATTTTCACCTTATTTCGAAAGTTGCAAATTGGTCGAAAAATCGTCAAAAACCAAAGGTTAACCCCTTTACTTTTTCGTCCAATTTTTCACCTCAAATTTTCAACGTAATTTCGCTCATAAACCACTCAAATCACTGCAAAACTACCTTCTATGCGATAAACTTTCATATTTTCACCTTATTTCGAAAGTTGGAAATTGGTCGAAAAATTGTCAAAAACCAAAGGTTAACCCCTTTACTTTTTCCTCCATTTTTTTCACCTCAAATTTTCAACGTAATTTCGCTCATAAATCACTCAAATCACTGCAAAACTACCTTCTATTCAATAAACTTTCATATTTTCACCTTATTTCTAAAGTTGGAAATTGGTCGAAAAATCGTCAAAAACCAAAGGTTAACCCCTTTACTTTTTCCTCTATTTTTTTCACCTCAAATTTTCAACGTAATTTCGCTCATAAATCACTCAAATCACTGCAAAACTACCTTCTATTCAATAAACTTTCATATTTTCACCTTATTTCGAAAGTTGCAAATTGGTCGAAAAATTGTCAAAAACCAAAGGTTAACCCCTTTACTTTTTCCTCCATTTTTTTCACCTCAAATTTTCAACGTAATTTCGCTCATAAACCACTCAAATCACTGCAAAACTACTTTCTATTCAATAAACTTTCATATTTTCACCTTATTTCGAAAGTTGCAAATTGGTCGAAAAATTGTCAAAAACCAAAGGTTAACCCCTTTACTTTTTCGTCCAATTTTTCCACGTCAATTTTTCAACGTAATTTCGCTCATAAATTACTCAAATCACTGCAAAACTACCTTCTATTCAATAAACTTTCATATTTTCACCTTATTTCGAAAGTTGCAAATTGGTCGAAAAATCGTCAAAAACCAAAGGTTAACCCCTTTGCTTTTTCGTCCAATTTTTCCACCTCAAATTTTCAACGTAATTTCGCTCATAAATCACTCAAATCACTGCAAAACTACCTTCTATTCAATAAACTTTCATATTTTCACCTTATTTCGAAAGTTGCAAATTGGTCGAAAAATCGTCAAAAACCAAAGGTTAACCCCTTTACTTTTTCGTCCAATTTTTCCACCTCAAATTTTCAACGTAATTTCGCTCATAAACCACTCAAATCACTGCAAAACTACCTTCTATTCAATAAACTTTCATATTTTCACCTTATTTCGAAAGTTGCAAATTGGTCGAAAAATTGTCAAAAACCAAAGGTTAACCCCTTTACTTTTTCGTCTAATTTTTCCACCTCAAATTTTCAACGTAATTTCGCTCATAAATCACTCAAATCACTGCAAAACTACCTTCTATTCAATAAACTTTCATATTTTCACCTTATTTCGAAAGTTGCAAATTGGTCGAAAAATCGTCAAAAACCAAAGGTTAACCCCTTTACTTTTTCGTCCAATTTTTCCACCTCAAATTTTCAACGTAATTTCGCTCATAAACCACTCAAAGCACGGCAAAACTATCTTCTATGCAATAAACTTTCATATTTTCACCTTATTTCGAAAGTTGCAAATTGGTCGAAAAATTCACAAAAACAAAAGGTTAACCCCTTTACTTTTCGTCCAATTTTTCCACCTCAATTTTTCAACGTAATTTCTCTCATAAACCACTCAAATCACTGCAAAACTACCTTCTATGCAATAAACTTTCATATTTTCACCTTATTTCTAAAGTTGCAAATTGGTCGAAAAATCGTCAAAAACCAAAGGTTAACCCCTTTACTTTTTCGTCCAATTTTTCCACCTCAAATTTTCAACGTAATTTCGCTCAAAACCACTTAAATCACTGCAAAACTACTTTCTACGCAATAAACTTTCATATTTTCACCTTATTTCTAAAGTTGGAAATTGGTCGAAAAATCGTCAAAAACCAAAGGTTAACCCCTTTACTTTTCGTCCAATTTTTCCACCTCAAATTTTCAACGTAATTTCGCTCATAAATCACTCAAATCACTGCAAAACTACCTTCTATTCAATAAACTTTCATATTTTCACCTTATTTCGAAAGTTGCAAATTGGTCGAAAAATCGTCAAAAACCAAAGGTTAACCCCTTTACTTTTTCGTCCAATTTTTCCACCTCAAATTTTCAACGTAATTTCGCTCATAAACCACTCAAATCACTGCAAAACTACCTTCTATTCAATAAACTTTCATATTTTCACCTTATTTCTGAAGTTGCAAATTGGTCGAAAAATCGTCAAAAACCAAAGGTTAACCCCTTTGCTTTTTCGTCCAATTTTTCCACCTCAAATTTTCAACGTAATTTCGCTCATAAATCACTCAAATCACTGCAAAACTACCTTTCTATTCAATAAACTTTCATATTTTCACCTTATTTCGAAAGTTGCAAATTGGTCGAAAAATCGTCAAAAACCAAAGGTTAACCCCTTTACTTTTTCGTCCAATTTTTCCACCTCAAATTTTCAACGTAATTTCGCTCATAAACCACTCAAATCACTGCAAAACTACCTTCTATTCAATAAACTTTCATATTTTCACCTTATTTCGAAAGTTGCAAATTGGTCGAAAAATCGTCAAAAACCAAAGGTTAACCCCTTTACTTTTTCGTCCAATTTTTCCACCTCAAATTTTCAACGTAATTTCGCTCATAAACCACTCAAATCACTGCAAAACTACCTTCTATTCAATAAACTTTCATATTTTCACCTTATTTCGAAAGTTGCAAATTGGTCGAAAAATCGTCAAAAACCAAAGGTTAACCCCTTTACTTTTTCGTCCAATTTTTCCACCTCAAATTTTCAACGTAATTTCGCTCATAAACCACTCAAATCACTGCAAAACTACCTTCTATTCAATAAACTTTCATATTTTCACCTTATTTCGAAAGTTGCAAATTGGTCGAAAAATCGTCAAAAACCAAAGGTTAACCCCTTTACTTTTCGTCCAATTTTTCCACCTCAATTTTTCAACGTAATTTCGCTCATAAACCACTCAAATCACTGCAAAACTACCTTCTATTCAATAAACTTTCATATTTTCACCTTATTTCGAAAGTTGCAAATTGGTCGAAAAATCGTCAAAAACCAAAGGTTAACCCCTTTACTTTTTCGTCCAATTTTTCCACCTCAAATTTTCAACGTAATTTCGCTCAAAACCACTTAAATCACTGCAAAACTACCTTCTACGCAATAAACTTTCATATTTTCACCTTATTTCGAAAGTTGGAAATTGGTCGAAAAATCGTCAAAAACCAAAGGTTAACCCCTTTACTTTTCGTCCAATTTTTCCACCTCAAATTTTCAACGTAATTTCGCTCATAAATCACTCAAATCACTGCAAAACTACCTTCTATTCAATAAACTTTCATATTTTCACCTTATTTCGAAAGTTGCAAATTGGTCGAAAAATCGTCAAAAACCAAAGGTTAACCCCTTTACTTTTTCGTCCAATTTTTCCACCTCAAATTTTCAACGTAATTTCGCTCATAAACCACTCAAATCACTGCAAAACTACCTTCTATGCGATAAACTTTCATATTTTCACCTTATTTCGAAAGTTGGAAATTGGTCGAAAAATTGTCAAAAACGAAAGGTTAACCCCTTTACTTTTTCCTCCAATTTTTCCACCTCAAATTTTCAACGTAATTTCGCTCATAAACCACTCAAATCACTGCAAAACTACCTTCTATTCAATAAACTTTCATATTTTCACCTTATTTCGAAAGTTGGAAATTGGTCGAAAAATCGTCAAAAACCAAAGGTTAACCCCTTTACTTTTTCGTCCAATTTTTTTCACCTCAAATTTTCAACGTAATTTCGCTCATAAATCACTCAAATCACTGCAAAACTACTTTCTATTCAATAAACTTTCATATTTTCACCTTATTTCGAAAGTTGCAAATTGGTCGAAAAATCGTCAAAAACCAAAGGTTAACCCCTTTACTTTTTCGTCCAATTTTTCCACCTCAATTTTTCAACGTAATTTCGCTCATAAATCACTCAAATCACTGCAAAACTACCTTCTATTCAATAAACTTTCATATTTTCACCTTATTTCGAAAGTTGCAAATTGGTCGAAAAATCGTCAAAAACCAAAGGTTAACCCCTTTACTTTTTCGTCCAATTTTTTTCACCTCAAATTTTCAACGTAATTTCGCTCATAAATCACTCAAATCACTGCAAAACTACCTTCTATTCAATAAACTTTCATATTTTCACCTTATTTCGAAAGTTGCAAATTGGTCGAAAAATCGTCAAAAACCAAAGGTTAACCCCTTTACTTTTTCGTCCAATTTTTCCACCTCAAATTTTCAACGTAATTTCGCTCATAAACCACTCAAATCACTGCAAAACTACCTTCTATTCAATAAACTTTCATATTTTCACCTTATTTCGAAAGTTGCAAATTGGTCGAAAAATCGTCAAAAACCAAAGGTTAACCCCTTTACTTTTCGTCCAATTTTTCCACGTCAATTTTTCAATGTAATTTCTCTCATAAACCACTCAAATCAATGCAAAACTACCTTCTATTCAATAAACTTTCATATTTTCACCTTATTTCGAAAGTTGCAAATTGGTTGAAAAATCGTCAAAAACCAAAGGTTAACCCCTTTACTTTTTCGTCCAATTTTTTTCACCTCAAATTTTCAACGTAATTTCGCTCATAAATCACTCAAATCACTGCAAAACTACTTTCTATTCAATAAACTTTCATATTTTCACCTTATTTCGAAAGTTGCAAATTGGTCGAAAAATCGTCAAAAACCAAAGGTTAACCCCTTTACTTTTTCGTCCAATTTTTCCACCTCAATTTTTCAACGTAATTTCGCTCATAAATCACTCAAATCACTGCAAAACTACCTTCTATTCAATAAACTTTCATATTTTCACCTTATTTCGAAAGTTGCAAATTGGTCGAAAAATCGTCAAAAACCAAAGGTTAACCCCTTTACTTTTTCGTCCAATTTTTTTCACCTCAAATTTTCAACGTAATTTCGCTCATAAATCACTCAAATCACTGCAAAACTACTTTCTATTCAATAAACTTTCATATTTTCACCTTATTTCGAAAGTTGCAAATTGGTCGAAAAATCGTCAAAAACCAAAGGTTGACCCCTTTACTTTTTCATCCAATTTTTCCACCTCAAATTTTCAACGTAATTTCGCTCATAAACCACTCAAATCACTGCAAAACTACCTTCTATTCAATAAACTTTCATATTTTCACCTTATTTCGAAAGTTGCAAATTGGTCGAAAAATTCTCAAAAACCAAAGGTTAACCCCTTTACTTTTCGTCCAATTTTTCCACGTCAATTTTTCAATGTAATTTCTCTCATAAACCACTCAAATCACTGCAAAACTACCTTCTATTCAATAAACTTTCATATTTTCACCTTATTTCGAAAGTTGCAAATTGGTTGAAAAATCGTCAAAAACCAAAGGTTAACCCCTTTACTTTTTCGCTCAAATTTTCAACGTAATTTCGCTCATAAACCACTCAAATCACTGCAAAACTACCTTCTATTCAATAAACTTTCATATTTTCACCTTATTTCGAAAGTTGCAAATTGGTCGAAAAATCGTCAAAAACCAAAGGTTAACCCCTTTACTTTTTCGTCCAATTTTTCCACCTCAAATTTTCAACGTAATTTCGCTCATAAACCACTCAAATCACTGCAAAACTACCTTCTATGCGATAAACTTTCATATTTTCACCTTATTTCGAAAGTTGCAAATTGGTCGAAAAATCGTCAAAAACCAAAGGTTAACCCCTTTACTTTTTCGTCCAATTTTTCCACCTCAAATTTTCAACGTAATTTCTCTCATAAACCACTCAAATCACTGCAAAACTATCTTCTATGCGATAAACTTTCATATTTTCACCTAATTTGGAAAGTTACAAATTCGTCGAAAAATCGTCAAAAACCTCTTTACCTTTTGGTCAAATTTTTCCATCGTAAATATTCCATGTAATTTCACCCGAAAACTACTCAATTCACTTGAAAACTAGCTTCAATTTAATAAACTTTCATATTTTGAGGTTTTTTAGAAAGTTGGAAATTAGTCGAAATATCGTCAAAAATTACGTTAACTCTTTTACCTTTTGATCTAATTCTTATCTCTCAAATATTTTATTTTTCCAGCTCAAAACGTTCTTGTGAAAGTTTACCAATTTTTAGATAAACGTGTGTGGATTAAATGTTACGAAATTTTTAACCGTTCTATAAGTGGTTATACAAAACAACTTGATTGATCTTTACCCGGAAATCGAAGCTTGGAAACCATAGATAATAAGCGTAGGTTTTACAAGATAAATTCTGCGATGTTGTGGAAGAATTTTTTCTTCATTGAAAAGCTTACCAGTTTGAAGCGGAAAGTTCCTAGTTAAACCCCTCAAGATTTCAGGTTAATCCTGTTTCTGTTTTCCCAGAATTATTTGATTCATATTCCTTCAAAAAGCTATGGGGTGCTTTGCCTTTCGGGTAAGAGTGTAGAGATATTGTTTTTGATTTCATAGTCAGTTATTCGGCGTAGCTTACTGTACATCGATAACTAGACCGCCATTGTAACTGTGTCCCATAATTTATATAAACGCCGTGTAGATTGATAAGCAGTTAAGACTTCGACTATGCGATTACTTCTGTGCTTCCTCATTCCAAAAGATGTTCTAACGTAAGAAGTACTTTTTATAATAGGGCTAAACACATTCCATAAACGATGATCATGAAAGTTACAGTAAACAAGAGAAAATACACCTACTTTGTTTTAACTTGAGTCTCAATCCTCATTATATTTTCGGCTGTTTTGTTGTCCAAATACGAGTTAAACTAACGGCTTATTAGACCTGTCCTTTGCAAAGGACAGCGACTTTTGATGATACTCTTCTATTCGTGACTAATTTTGGTTTTGGTAAAAATTCTATAGTGATTGGATTAAATACAATTCTTAATTACTTATTTTCGTGAAAGCCAATGTAGTGTAGGGGTTTAGACCAGTGACTTTGCTGCAGAGCATCCAGGTTCGATTCCAGACGGTTGGCCGTCAGTTATTTCAATTCAAAATTCTGAAAATTATTCATGAGCTATAAGACCAGTAAAAGAAGATATACAAGCCAAAATGATCACGTAAGGTATAAGAGCAGATTGGAAGACAAGAAACCATGAGAAATGAGGGTAAAGAAATACGAAGTAGGAATTAGGAAATACAAGTAGCAAGAAAGGAAGGGAAGGGAGGTTAGAAGGTAGGAGAGGAAAAACTTTTAAAAATTGCACTATCTCTTTTAATGACTTGCTCAGCATTTTTTTTTAAGCGACACTTAGTATATTTTGGCAGAAATGGACACTTTTTTTAATATTCTTCAAGGTCGACACTTAGTTTTTCTTTTGTTTTTTTTTTTTCTTCACTCAGAATTTTTTACAGGTCTTGATAATGGAATACTGCTTAAAGATATTGATACTTAGAATATTTTCCACAAGTTGACAGTTGGAATATTCTTACATAGGCTGACACTTAGAATATTTTTACATAGGTTGACAATTAGAACATTCTTACATAGGTTGACACTTAAAATATTTTTACAGAAGTTGACACAGAATATGTTAATATGTAGAGGATATTCGTACATCGATTACCGCTAAAAGCATCTTCACAAACTTTGGCACTTCAAACATCCCAGTAATTCTCGCCAGCAAAGTCACTACAAAAAAAAACAAAATGAAATTATAGTTTAAAATGGTTCACTGCGAAAAATATGCGCTAAATATTAAAGGGTTAACCCTTTCTGGTCCGTACTCAACTTTTTAATTTTACTCTTGCAAACGTCAGACGGTTCCACTCGTCAAGGGGAGACGTCTCGGACAAAAAAGGGTTAATATCTTTCATGAAAATCTTAAAGATATGATATTTCGTTCAATAACGTCTAAATTTCGTAGATTAAAGTCACTAGGAAGTCAACCACCTAAGCTCCCTGTCTGCCATCTTCGACCAACCTTTTGTCACTTCCGTCACAAGCAGGAAAAACTGACATCCTTTTGACTTTGTTGACTGCTTGTCATGTACTGCAACAGTGCTATAGACAGCTGAGAAGGACTGTTCAGAGCAAAAATGTTTACTGGCAAACATTTGTGAGTGAACATTTCCTGACAGAATTTTGAGCCAGGAGAAATATTATGCGTTTCAATCAAACAAATAAACAAAATATTAGATACAAATTACTCACTTATTGCTTGGCGTATGGTACACTTCGCATTGCATCGGATTTGTGTTCCCTGCAGGAGGTAAACTTGATTATCCCTCTGAAAAGAATAAGAGTTTGGCCACTGAGTATTAAATGTTGTACAATGTTGCTTCATTAGATCGTGGAGTTTGCTTATACCTTAAAAATAATTGGCACGATATGTTAGACTGAAGCTAAGTCATCTAGGTCAGCGGTCCCCAACCTTTTTTGCGCCACGGACCGGTTTAATATTAGACAATATTTTCACGGACCGGCCTTCAAGGTGTGGCGGATAAATACAACAAAATAAAATGATACGACGGCATAAAAACTGTGGTATATTGTAAATATAATAATAAACGTGAATCCACTGTGTACTCATATGCAACTTTATTAGCAGTGTCTTTGTAACATCGCGCCAACAACATAACACGAATAACATCTCTCTCCCCTAATGCTCGCTTAAGTTCATTGAGCAGGTTGAATATGTCGCACAAGTAAGCGAGTTTTGTGACCCATTCCTCGTCACTGAAATGTGCTGCCAGCGGCGACTTCTTTTCTGAGAGAAATCTCTGCAGCGGCTCTCGTAATTCAAACACCCTGGCCAGCGATCTCCCTCGGGATAACCATCTTATTTCTGTGTATAAGAGAAGGCGTCTGTGCTCCGCGTCCATCTCCTCACAAAGCTGCTCAAACAGGCGCGAGTTAAGGGCGTGTGCTTTGATGTGGTTAATAACTTTAACGACATCGTTCAAGACGCTGTTAAGTTCCGGTGGCATTTTTCGGCTAGCCAGCATTTCCCTGTGAATGACACAATGTGTAGATTCACATTCAGGTGCAACCTCCTTAATCCGAGCAGCTAAACCAGACAGCCGTCCGGTCATGGCAGCAGCTCCGTCTGTGCATATGCCGACACAAAAGGACCATTTCAGGTTTGCTGATATATAATCATCAGGCGACTTGAATAGTTCTGCGGCTGTGGTGTTGGTTGGTAACGATAGAGCACACAGCATATCCTCATGCACACCATCCTGATAAAGATATCGCACATAAACAAGTAATATTGCCTTGTTGTCAACATCTGTAGACTCGTCAACCTGGAGTGCGTACCACGGTGATGTATTAATCCTCTCCAACAATTGTGTCTCAATGTCCTCTGCTATTTCCTCAATGCGGCGAGAGACGGTGCTAGCCGACAGAGGCACCTGTGCTATCTTTTTAACCGCAGCCTCTCCTAGAAGTTCACGGCAAATGTCTTTAGTGGCGGGCAGGATCAATTCTTCACCAATAGTGAATGGCTTCTTAGCCTTAGCAATACGGTTAGCCACCAAGTATGATGCTTTCAGTGCGCTCGCATTTGTTGATGTGGTGGCCCTCAGTAATTTCTTCTGTTCTTCTTGTTCCCGCTTTTTCCTTTCAAAATACTCCAAAGGCTTGTCTTTTAAAGCCGGGTGTTTGGTTTCCAAGTGGCGAAGCAGTTTTGAAGGCTTCATTGCCTCATTAGAGAGCCGGTCGCCGCATATTATGCAGAGCGGGCTTGGTGCATGGGAATCACCTGTCGCGATGAATCCATATTTCAAGTAGGACTCCTGGTACAGTCTGTTGAATGCAGCTTTCTTTTTCTTGGAGGTTGACGGCTCTTCTTCTGTCTCCTCACTGGGCCTTTTCCCCTTCCCAAAGAAGCTTTCAAGAGACGTCTGTTTTTTGTTCATTTTGCTAGCTTGTGGGTTTAATTCTAGCATTAACGTATCACGTGACCGAGATAAGCGTCTTGACATGCGTCAAGAGTCATTTTTCAAAATAAAACATTGTTCAGACTCAGATAATAAATAAAACGGAAATAACGTAAGTTATTTATTCTTTCTGTGCGGCCCGGTACCAAATGACCCACGGACCGGTACCGGGCCGCGGCCCGGGGGTTGGGGACCGCTGATCTAGGTAACTGTCAACACGCCTAATTCGACAAAATCTCAAGCCTTGTCAAGAATATTACTGCCCAGCATATTAATTAAAATTGATATTAATTAATATTGATATACTAAAATTACATATCATAATTGTAAAATAAGTGAGAAGGATGTTAACCCACAGACTCCCAGAAGTCTAGCCTCCACTAAATATAACTGTGTGGTACAAACTAGAAAAAAATTCCACAAATAAGAGGTACTTCAGGGCGTAAAACAGACAGGTTTTAACTCATTCAGTCAAGGTCTCAGCAATGGAGATACCAGGTCAGAAACAAAATCTTGTTATAAAATTTTTGCCCAGCAAATAATTCTTAAGAAGGTCACACTGAATGGAATTACTGTACATCAAGAAAGTAGATATTAGTCTTACAGCATATTAAAGAATTTATATCCACTTTGTTGATGTAAAGGTAATTGCATTCAATATGGCCTTCTTAAGAATTATTTGCTGGGCAATAATTATTATAACAAGGTTTTACTGTAACTCATTAGCTCCTACACCATATGTCTCTATCTGCTGAACAAAATAGAAAAGTAAATGACATATTCAAACAGGAAAGATTTAGGATAGTTTTCTATCCTAGAATATTGTCTAGCTCTTTCTTTTTTATGTACATCTCCCCTTGACAAGTAAAATCATCTGAATTGGTGCAACAGACTAACCAGGATGTAATCATAACCAAAGTAAAAGACAATTTGTATCTGGTATTTGCCACAGTAAAACAATGGTGGGTATTTGAACAGAAAGACGTTATACTTGGCACAGTATCGTGTCAAAGAAGGGACACGTGTGGAAAATGTGTATGAGTGAACCTGCTAAATTAAATCTAAAATGCTAATTTTTACTTTGAAATTTGAAAATTGAAATTAAGATAGATGAATGATCTTCAAGCTTGGTACCTTCAGAAGGTTGCGGGTTTGATCCCCGTCTGGGGCTCAGAAATCATTTTCTGAGTACAGAGCTTGAAGATCATTCATCTATCCTTAACATATATCCAAGCTCTCACGTTTCTAAAATCATAAAATTGAAATTTTAGGAAATCGGTAGGAGCACAACCAAAACAAGTAGATCTCGATCAAAAATTAAAGAAAACAGAAACACAGCAATATGGCAAGAGTAGAGAAATTTAGGGTGACATCCTGTGAAGTCTGAAAGTTTATCCACTTTCAGTTTACAGGGTATTGACATAGAAACTCAAGCAAAAAAAAAGACTATTATATTGCAGGTCTTAGGTTAAAATTCTGTCATCATCTTATCCGGTTGACTGGTAAAATTGAAAATAGCTGGATTGGGAGCTAATGGTTTACAGACAAAGTACTGTACTTTTCAGGTCATACTGTACTAGGCTGACAAATTTAGTCACACAAGGATTTCCAAAAATATTATTGGGATAATACAGTATGACCTTGAAATTTGTTCGACAGTTGGTGGAGAAGTGTTAAGACAAAGTTTGCACATTTGTAACTATACAGAAAATTTCATTCAGTATACAGCACAGGCGACAGTTTGAAAAAATACAAAACAAAACATAATCTGAAGATCAGCATCTTGAGAAATCCAAGATATGGATTGAAACAAGACAAGAAATGCGTTTGTGATATTTCGATTTTATTACAAAATCATGTAATAAAACGATGATTTTGTAATAAAATCGAAATGTCACAAACTCATTTCTTGTCTTGTTTCAATCCATATCTTGGATTTCTCAAGACGCTGATCTTCAGATTATGTTTTGTTTTATACAGCACAGGGATATTTATATAATGAATGAAACTGTAGGAGAAGAGTGAAAATTTTTTGCTGGCTATTAGACAAACTTAAACATCAGCACATAACTTTCACTATTCTCCTAAGGTTTTATTCATTATGTAAATACCTAACTGGCAGTTTATGCAGGGATATGGTTGCAGGTTAATCATACTGTTTCATTTAGCAAAATGAGATGACTGCAGATTAACCACAAGGGATTAGTTGTTTAAAGTATGATTAATGCTAATCCAGAATTATCAGTTAACCTGTTGTTTTGGTTTTGTTAATTTTGGTTGAACAATCTAGTCCAGACTTCACAGCTTAAAACCCTTTTGTATACACTCAAGATCTGTTGAAGAAAATTCCAACTTTTCTCAGCAACCTAATCAGACAGGTGTCCACAACATTTTCTCTAATCCTAGATTAAGCTAATCACCTTATGAACAACCTGGCCAAGATGATTAGTATGGTCTCCCTTTTACAACTAGATCTGGTGTAGTTCAAGCAACAAAATTAAAAAAAATACTCGAGCACTTCATGTATAGTGTAATTTCACAACAGTCCAGCAAATTTACACAAAACCAACATTGCCTTCAAGTTCATAGCATCCTAGCCTGTCTATGTAATTCTTGAACTGTTTGGCCATAAACCATGTACAGACAAGATGTATTCACAAATGTTATGCAAGTGAATGAGCATAGTGGATAATGATGCCCACTAAGAAAACACAACATACAGTACTAAAACATTACAAAGCCCTTTACGACCTCTGCTTGCTGGTTAAACTGTGGGAAGTTTAAAACCTATCTTCATCATTTTATAATAATTTAAGTGACCCCTAAGGTGAGACTTTGGAATTTACAAAGCAGCAACTGCAAAGTAACGTAGTGGTCAACTATTCCTGCTTGTGATAAAGCTTCTGTACGATAATAGTTTTAGTCAATCCCAGTAAACTTTTGAGGGTTGCTGTGTCCTGCTGACTGCCTGTCAATGATCCCCAACAGCATTACTGTACTGCATGTGGTCATTTCAGTGTTTATGATTTGAAGAAAGTTCCCCTTTTTAAAACCTGGGGGAATGCTGGCAATCTTATCATGCATAATGTAATTACAGTGAAATGCCTTTCAATTTATTCTGGTTAAAGTGAGATATCATTGAGTAAAGAACGTCTGGAGTTTGAAGCGCTAACAGACATAAGCTGCAATTAATGGTACTGTGCTCAGTTAAAAATAATGAAAAAAGTCTAAATTGATACCTTCAAGGTTTCAATGCTGAACCCATCATCCACATGACTTTGGCAGTACAACAGAAGTAAACACCATCTCTGATGAAGGACTGATTCAATATTACTCAGTAATGTCTTTCCCAGAGACACAGTACACAAGATGATCCTTGGAAAGAAAAGATAAGCCAGGCTAACTCTGCAAATGATTTCAATCATATAATTTTGCACTCAACCAAAAATATAAAACAAAACATTTTTACTAAATAGAAAAATAAACTTATTACAGGAAAGTATCTGCCTGGCTTTTTTGTAATAACTGAAAAATAAAGAAGTGAAATTTGTACAGAAAATCACAAAAACAAAGGCAAACACTTTCCTGCAAAGTTTGATTATTATGTAGCTTTTGGTTAGTTTTCTTCCTCAAGTTTTTGGCAACATAACGTTTTCATTTTGCTTCTTACTTCCACTAGTTAAAAAGTTATCACACCTTCATACAACTAGCTTTAACCAAAAGTTGCACTATTGACTAGTGTTCTAGAGCTTGTAATTCAGAATTTTTCAAAGCATAGTAGATGCTTTACCTCCTTCACATTCATTAAAATCAGCTTGTAGATTTTCCAGCCTAAACTTTCTGGTCTGGCATAAAAAGCATAATTATTCATCAGGCAATCTAACATCTTATTCTGACTTAAAATCACGGACTATTTTTAATGTTGCACGTGGACTAAAAATTGAACTCAGCCACACACATGTAATAATAAAAAGTATCATTCACACTGTTTTGTTCTGAAGAAGGAAAATTCTAAAGGTTAACCAGTTGATCTCAAGGTCAGGCCAAAGGTATTCCTTTGAGAAGTAAAATAGTCCATTATTAGACAACTGAAAGTTAATTACCAAAAAGCCACTTCATGTATTGGCCTGGTTAAAACTTACCTTCAAGTTGATTAATCTCTTCAGCTGACATTTAACATTTAGAATTTAAAGGCTCCACTTCCAGCAGTCATATTTTAGAATTTTATTCTGACTAATATCAGTACCAGACAATTTTATTCAGCAGAGTGAGGTGCTTTCCCCTTAATGGACAAAAATAGAAAAATAAATTTGAAATAATCCTCAAAGCATACTGCTGAATACATCACCCTCAGACATATACAGCAAATAAAGGTCATGTTTGAAGGTGTAATATCTCATCCTATCACTATTTCCTGAGTTGATTGCTTGAAGGTGGTCCCAAAAAGTTAGTCATCCCAAAAGGTCAGTCCCAAAAAGTTTATCATCTTAATGCTTAGAGAACAGTGTAACTACAAATATTAGTTCAGATATATCTCACTCTTTTGGAACCTGTTGGCCCGGTTCAATACATGATAGTCAAATTAAATCATGTTAACTATAGAAGATGTACAGTTTAAATCATTTGGACTGTGGTGTACAGTGTACAGTACTGTGTTAGACTAGGCAAAAAAGTTCCAAAAAGTTGTTTTTCATGAATTTTTTTTTATAAAAGAGTTGGGACCCATTTTCTGGGACTGTCTGTGCAAATATTAGAATCAATTGCTAATTTTTGTGGCAATAAGTTCACAGTATTAAAAGTTATATTTTACATCAACATCTATGACCTGACATGATAAATAAAGCTTAAATACAGTAGTTTGCTTATCAAGAGTTTGGAGAGGAATGTACAAGGTGTAATGTTCACTTCTTCCACCTATCACATAGAATGCCCAGGATATAAAATGGTAGTCACCTTTCTCAATTCTTTCCAATTGTATTTTTTTTTCAATATTCACATATTCCAAATTTTTTGGATTAAGATTAAGCTCAGAACGACAGTGAAATACATGAAAAACACCTTATTTGAAAACGATTCATCGTTAAGTGAATAATCCATTGTATGAAGGAAAGAATTAGGGCTATAATGGCAGTAGAACAGTAGCAGTTGAGTTTACCTCGAGTACTCTACAGTACAAGACCTCCAAAATTATTTACAATTTACAGTTCTCTACCACTGTTTTGCACCCTTGAAGTATAAGTGAGTTACTAACTTGACGATAAATCTATCTACCTATGTCTTTTTAAACGTAAAAAACAGGAACCCCTAAAGTAAAATAGGTATGCCATAAGATTTACTAGACTCCAGATGTCCGCTGTAAATTACAGTCGTAAAAGTCATTCAAACCAAAACCACTTTCATTAATCACAAAAACTTTAAAAATTAATCCACTTACTCTCCTTGTTCCTCCATATCAAACTAATCAGCCATTCCTGTTTTTTTTGAGTATACAAAATAACCATGAAATAACCACTGATATCTGTAGACTTACGGGTTTATACACTGATTAGAGGAATTAACCAACAACTCATGAGGTCGCCATCTTGGATTCACCAACATATACGGCACGAAAAATATTTCTGGAAAAAAAATTCTATATACATGACACATCGATACTGATTGGGTCGTCAACCGCGGGATCTTTTCCCGGTGGGCGGGTTACGAAAGAGACACTTGTCAAGGGGTTGAAAAGGCTTTCGCTTGAAACTTCAGCACCTTGTACTGTTCTCTAGTTTGTTGGTTTTTTTGACCGACTGCTTGGTTTAATTTTTTTTATTCTTCTTAGCTGTAATCTTCGAATAGATTGTGTAGTGAAGACTCCACATATCGTAAATTTCTGCTTTAGCGGCGTTTAACACAAGAACTATAAACTGCAATACAGTCTGAAAGTTTAAAATCGCAGGCCAGGTATGAAAATCGGAGTAAACATGACTCGCTTTTATAAATCAAAATATGTTTAGTCTGGCTACAAAGCTATATCAAGAACCATGCCAGAAATATGGAGATTTGTTGAAGAAATGTAAAGCTTGTGAACATGATTGTTCGTCTACAATCCTGCAGTTGCAATATATCTATATTTTCAGTCAAGGGTTTCGATCTTGCAAAGTTACAAACGATTAGCCCCAATGTTTGTGGTAGAAGAAATATTGCAGAGCATTTGAACAAAATTAGAGCAAAGATTAGAAGTTATGTCCAGAAGAACTGACATTCAACCCCTCCAAAATTGCGTACACCGAACATTGGTTGTTCTTGCTGCAGGTTTTTTGGCATCCCAGCCGGGTATGATTCAGAGAGAGACATCAACGGCTCGCCAAATGACGGAAGCATTTTAAGTCATAGGGCGTTTTTGCCCAATCATGAGAGATTTAAACAAGGTATACGGAAGACATTTTGAAGTTGCTAGCAAGCAAACCAAGAAAAAAAATCTTTTAAAGATATTTGTGAATGTCCTCTAACTCAAGAGCTTTCAATGAACTATAGCTTGCCGTGAGTGATAAATAATTCATCACAGGCCGAAAACTATTGTTCTGATAGCAAAAAGCTCATACTTAAATATTTAGTCAGAGACCGTCTCTCAAATATCCTCAACAAATATCTTAATGATTTATCTAATGTCGCTTCACGAACAAATCTTTTGCTAAAGTTTAGTTCACGGAGCATGATGGTGTATGGTATCAAGTGAAAATGCATGCTCTATACAGTGCATGTGCAGCAAAGGACACGAGGAATTGCTGATACGTATTTGCTTTTCCCATTTTGACAATTTACCAATTTTATTTTTTGCACTCATTGACACATTGGACATTGATGTTGAAATTTACTGTGGGAGTTCCTTTCCTCTTCCGAAAACACATCAAAGTAATGGCACCAAAAGAGTCGAAGTTAAACTGTGAACCTTGGATATGTAGAAAGCAATTAGTAGTGTGACACAACTAATTGCTTTCTACGCATTTAAAGTTAACCGTGCGAGTTCTTAACTCTTTTTGGTGCGAATCAGACTTTAATTATTTGCTTTGGCTGACGTCGGACAATTTTACTCGTCGAGGGAAGAAGTCTTCGACAGGAATAAAAAAATGTTGTAGAATCTTCGCTAACGTTAAAAAAAATGAAAACAATAATTAGAAAAAAAAAACTCAGATTATAACTATCTGTTTAACTCGAAAACTTCCTATCACCATTTAAATGCTCTTACTAAATTTAATTTCCATAGTGATCTACATACATCAAGCCAATTCATGCCATATGTCTATAACTAATAGTTAAAGTTTTAAATTTATTCTTTGTTTTTATCCGGTGTTCATGGATCTTCTGCAGAATATTTGTCCAGGCCATAGTTTCTAAACTGCATGATTTGATCGTATTTTAACTAAAAATAACCTCAACTTTTAACCGAATAACTTTTATTGATTTAGATTAGCATCACCATGCAAAAGGTAATGGCCGGATTAATTCATCACAGCTCATAACAGTCAGAAACAAAGACATCGAAACCGAAAACTTGTGACTTTGAAGATATTAAACTACTTGATTTTCTGGAAGATAATCCTGAGGAAGCAGACGCAAAACGGCTTTCTAGATTTTAAAGATTCTATTTTCAATCCTCTTATTTTATCTTTCGTTACCTTACTTTAACAGATGGTATTTTTAATCTTTAAAAGAAGCAAATTTTTTCTTTAACGTAAGGTTGTTTATCTTCTTGTGACAAATCGTAACCATAAAAGGTCGAGCGGGTTTTTGAAATGTTAAAAACCGAAGATCAGTATAGATTTTAGGCAAATATTCGAAGTTGAAATTTTTGACTTAATTTCTTAGACTAAGGACTAGTCTTCTTTTGTTCATTTTAGCGTTACTTAAAAATTTATGTGTATGTAAAATAACTGTTAAGTTCAATGAAAATTGTTGACTAAAAATGTAATTAAACATATTGAATGAAAATGAAAGTCACAAACTCAGAGATAAAGCAAAAATGTTAAGTAGTCACGAATCCAAAGAGTTATTTTTCTATTTGGCCTTGTTCTTCTTAATATCAAGGGTAATTAAAGCATCTAAACCAGCTGTAGGAAACTTTCAAAATTTGCAGTATACATGATTATACTCCTCTTCAACTCTTTTCTAAAAACCACAACCGTCCGACAGTTTAAGGAAAGACAAAATAAAAGAGATTCCAAAAAGTGTCCTTCTTAACTTATGACTCGAGTAAAAAAGAAGAGGAAAAAAGATATACGATAATGTTTCGACTCTATTTCTCAGGGTCATTACTTACCAATAAATTAAAGCAAAATAGAAATAGAAATAGGAAAACAACCGAAATATTGCCGTATATCTTTTTGTCCACTTTTCTTTTACTTGAATCACGAATTAAGAATTACATTCTTTCCGAATCTGTTATATTTTTTTCACTCCTTTCTTGTTAATAGTTTTTCCATTGATAAGTAAAATTGTCTGGCATCAACCGCGGTAAAAAACTAAGGCTGACAGGACGTCACAGTCTGGGAAGAGGTAAGCACAAGGTTATGATGGGAGTAGGCTAATGACAAAAAATTGCTCAGAATACCGACATGTTTAGTCCTGGCGCACTTGTAATAGCAAACATTTTTTCGGTTTTTCCAAGTGGCTCAACATTTTGTTTAGCATGCATGCCATTGTGCTGGTAACAAGCATCAAGTTAGGACACGTCCGACAATATAGAATAAACATATTTAATTGATTCTCAAGATTTTTCTAATTTTGACAAAAAGTACATTCATCCCAAAAGTCAGTTAATGGATCTTGTTCTTCCTCTTTCATATTTTGACAGAGTAATGTTCGCAATAAACCATTAACATATACTACCGTAGGAGGAGTCTATTTCTGCTCTACTTCAATAAGCATAAGAGACCGTTTAACAGATGATTATTAAGTAAAGTAGTCTTGCAAAAACATTTACTATACTCTTTTGTGACCAGAGCATTTGCCCAACTAAACAATCTATGGAAGATTTTTATTTTCAATCGTTCAGTTCAGCATAGCAGATAAAGTGTTTCCAAGGTTTATTCTTATATGTATTATTTATATATGGAATGAATACGTATGCATGCATCTACGCATAATTTCATAAAATGAGTGTACTTGGTATGAATGGAATATAGCGGGACGAGTGCACTTGGTAAATGGAATATTAGAATAAAATGTTTCCCCTCCATTTGGAGGTGAAAAACTGGAGATCTCTCGGCTCTTTATTGATATTTCCGACTTCGTTTCAGTCAGTCTTGTTTTGCACATCACTTAGGCCGCAACTCAATTTTGTTAGTCTTATGTAAAATAACAAAAATGCCACCCGCAACATTTTTCACACCTGTTGTTTAAAGGTGTAAAACTGATAAACAGACGCTCCTTCGTAACCATCCTTATCCATAATGACATGAAGCTTTCTGTGCAACAGTTTAGAGAACATTCTTGCTCGAGATCAAGTCGAAAGTGGGAAACGAAAAGGTCTCTGATATTTTCTGAATCAAGCAGATGGAGCCCATCATGACAGAGCATGCAAAATTCTTTAACCTACTGATAAGATCTGCTAACTTGGAAACCGAATTCAAAATTTCATTTCCAGTTTCTGTTTGCTTATATTCTGGTCTTCATCTTTTTACGCATTCCTTTTGTTTACGTTCATTTATAGCTTTATGTTAATCCTCCTCAAATGAACGCAGAGGACGCCAGGAATAAAATACAACCATATTGCAGTAATAAGGCAACATAAAACTGCCATGACACGACAACCACACTTCATAACACAGTGATTCATTCGTCTGAATACAGTTGGGAAAAACTCAGCCTCTTCGAAAGACAAAAACAAAGCTTAAATGCTTAAAAACACAGCTTTTGAGTGTTCAAAAAAATGTACAACAAAACATTTTAGATTTGTTTTCAACTTTCTGGTATCTTGCTAAAATCTTGAAAAACTATTACATCTCACCTTGTATACATCTGGCGCCATCATTTTCTTAAACGTTTCAAAAAGTTGATTAGGCAAAAAATTAAATTTTGAAAATCAAGATGTTCATCGAAAGTCATTTAAGTTGCATAACAATCATGTTTGAGGACATATAAATTGAGTGGTTCATAAACGTTTATCATTTGTTTGTCGTTCGTCAACTGTATCAAAACAGTAAATACAGGTTGTCGGAAAGTTGAGCAATGTTGACGTTAGTCACAGTTTTGATGATGGTGCTTGCACTATCCGTGTGTCACTCTAGTCTTGATGGTTCTTCGTCCGAAGAACAGGTTATCGACATGGAAAACACATACCAGGACCCCGATTGGCACAACCAACTCCGAGACGCCGAACACCTCTCCCTGTGGGATCGATTTGAGGATCTTTCCATGGAAAACGTGCGAACGAGTTCAGACAGAGACGACATAAACCACAAAAAGATACAGAACCTATACCCAATAAAGGGCAAGAGACGAGAAAAGCCACAGAATCCATACGTACAGGATGAGAAGGACGGAAAGCGACAGAATCTTTACCAATACGGTAAGAGAGGAGAAAGGAAACAGAATCCATACCCCCTGGGCAAGAGAGAGGAAAACCGACTGAATCTGTATGCACATGATAAGAAAGCAGAAAAACGACAGAATCCATACCTAAAGAGTAAGAAGACAGGAAAGCGACAGAATCCATATAGAGCGAATATAAGAGAAGAATTACGACAGAATCCGTACACACTGCGGAAGAGAGAGGAAAAAAGACAGAATCCATACCGAAAGAAAAAGAGATGGGGTAAGCAAAGTTCTGAGAGTGTCGCTTCTTGGAATAAGTCGGCAGAACACATCAAGATGATTAATGACAACGAACACAAAAGACAGAATCCATACCAAGCAAAAGAGGGAAATTGGCGATACAACTGAAGACTTTTTGACTTTAAAATTCCATAGCATTAGCGATACATAGAACGGTCATATTTTCTTTCTAGCCATAAAAAATTATAGTATTGTAGATCTATCTTGCGTTTGCTCCTGAAATTAGTTGTTCAATCCAGCTGAAAATAAAATCTTAACCTCAGCTTCAGTTTGTTGGATTCATGGCTTTATTCCGTGGTTTCCGCTAGCACTTTTATAAAACTATATGCATTCTAAGTTTACGATTCTTTTCCCCCCTTGTTTCTTGCTTCAAACGGCATCAGCTTTACTGCAGATCTCTTTTTAGAGGCGGAGTTTTAACCCAAAGCATCGATACTGCTTTTTCTTATGCATTTCTGCAAGCCCCTTCTTCTGTGGATGGTTGAACGTGGATTAAATTAATAACAAATATGATCCCTCACCTCACCATTCCAACAAGATACCACGAAAGGTGGTCAGACTCTATACCCTTCTTCATATTCACTAATCTCTCGGGTTATGACTACATATAAACTCAACGAACTAATCACAGAGAGGAATAAAATCGAAATAAAGCTATGCAGGATTAGTTTCCAGTAGTTTTAAAGTTCAAATATTGAGCTTACAAGATGTTGTTCGTCAGAATGTCTCTTGGTCGATTTCTTAAACGTGACGGCCGGTTGTAGATTTTATAACTACATTACAAAGTCCCCAGTATGTAGGTAAAGGTTATATATCGTGACCAAGGTGTTTAAGCCATATATTATCAACCTAAGGGCGAAGTCCGATGTTTTGAAATATTGCTTAAACATCCAGGTCAAGGTATAAAAGCAACTCATACATCGTTGGTGAAGTTTCAAAAAGTATTTAACATGCCTATTTCGAAATCTCGGTAGAAAATGTATGAATATCTTACCGAGGATTGGTAATTCAGTTATCAACCTCCGGAGAACAAAAAGTACCTAGCAATGATGATATAAGTCCACGCTCTATTCCAAACGTTAATTAAATTTTTCTGAAAATGAGGCTTGCTTTAGCTGAGTTTGCGAATTATTCCGAGAAATGCGCCAAATTCGCCAATATGATCGCGGGCAGAAACAACGTCAACAGAAAATAACAGCACAAAAGTGGCTGGAAAAAAATTAATGGATCCGATATTGATATGTGTCCAAGCCGAGTACCTGTACTTACTTACATATTCATACTCTGCAACGTTCATGTGAGCATTTACGAAGTGCTTGTTGCTCCCAATATTGACGATCGTCCTCATCACGATATTGTTATGAAGCACACATTTCAATAGCTTTGCTGGTCTGCAATTTGTGTTGTTGTGAACTGAAATGGAATTTACGTCAACATGGTTTGTTCTGAAAACAGTTCCTAAGCCACAGTTGGATGATCATGTCATGAAAGTCGTGATGTTTGTTTGAGTTTTGTCTGGTTTTGGACATGTGGAGTTATTATCTCATTTTTGTGACCACAGCACCATAACCAATCCTCCTGAAAATTTTATGAACAATGTTACCGATCTGGTTTAAAAGGTTTTTGTTTGTATTGTCAGATTTACAGTCAAGATACAAGTTGATGTTGTTTAGTCCTTGCTCTGGTGTGTATTAGTCTTGCATATATGCTGATTAGGTACTTAACTGAATTCCAGGTATGATGTAATTACTATTCTGACTAGATTTGAGCTCGAAATACAATAGGAAACTGTGAAATAACATAACTAGGATAAGAAGCGTTACATTCTGACTTTACTATCTTAATTTTGCAAAGAACTATATTCCTTCAGCATAGAAAAATCTTTTTCAAACATCCTTGTTGATTATGTCACATTCCAAACAACGTATTCACCTGGCAGAGCGAATGACTTGGTCAGAATGTATCTGATTGGTCAACTTCTACTGTCAATCAATGTCAACTAAAATTGCCCACCAAAAGTATAAAAAGGAGACGCTCCTTTCCCAACAACAGAGGAGTCAACAAAGAGGAGCCAAAGAGAGCAGACGAGCAGAGAAAACGAAGCTATTCGCCAAGAAGAGAACCTAGAGTCAGAAGAACTTCTTGCTACAGCTGAACATTCGTAAACCTTAGTTTCTGCGGCTGATTTTGTTTTGGTGATACCAATAAAGATCCCGCACCTTGCCTAAAGCGTGACTCTACTGAGCTGACAACCCTTAATTTAACAATATAATCAATTATAGTCAGACCACGAAGCGTACCTGCACCAGATCATTCAAGCGCCTTAACCGACTAGTCTTTTTGAAAACAAGACCAAATTGTTGTTCTTATATCTTCTCTTCAGTGGTCTTTAATGTTCATATTATTGACTACAACATGATATACACAGGTAGGGTGCCCTCAGAAGCAACTTGCCAACACTCTGAGTGTTTCCAATATACACGCATCTGTTTAAATACAAGTTATATTATACAACAGTTCAGGGAGAGAATATAAGAAAGCGACAAGTTGAACGGTCTTTTCACGAATGGCTTCGTCGCTTTTTACATCTTGGGATTATTTTATTTCGAGCTGTTTATCGATGCCGAATATTTATAAAGCAATGGTTCTTGGAAAAATAGTTCACTTCAAATGAGAAAGTTTTTATTGATGGGAGGAATCATGGGATCAGATGTACATCAGTTCGAAGTGGTACCAACAGACGGACATCTTAGTAGATTTAAAGTTGGTTAAACAATTTAGAACGCCGTGTTTACTTGTCCTTTGGTTATGCGATACGGGTTACCCGTGTCGTAAATCGCTGGCTTCTTTGCTTTCCTTCTCAGATCTTTTTCAAATGGTCGCTTGACGATCTCAGCAGCAATAAATATTACGATCCAAAGACCGACATATCCGAGCCACAAAGCCCACACTATAGTCGGAGCGACAGCCAAAAATAGACCCAACGTGATATTGATAACGCTTGCCAAAATAGTGAGCCGACCAGACATTTTGTGCCATATTTCCCAACATGAACGAGCACAGCTGTAACCCTGCTCAGCAGGCTGAGGACGCCTAGAAAGGCCAAGTGAAAATAGTCTCTTTAAGATATCAGCGATAGAGTCAGCAGGCGGGAATCGTAGTCGTGTAATAAATATCAAAGCCCAGCATATAACACGAAGGATAGGCATTTTAAATTGAGAAACAATAAGTAAATTTCATAATAGTTTCATAGCTCTAACGTTTCGTAGTAAAGCTTGCAACATCTTGTTTGTAACTTTAATCTCTGAAGATGAAGCAAGCTTTGCGACGAGACGTCTTAAAAGGACCACATGTCTTAAACGTGTGAAATTAAATTATATGTGAAACTTAAACAAGTGAAAAGCATAAAAATGTGAAAGAACCACTTTTAAAACAGAAATCTATTCTAGGACTTACAGCATTGCATTGAAAGGTTGTTGGACGACGAAGATGAATATGAGATATCCAAAAATACTGTGTGCGAATTTAAAGTGCTGGTGAGACGGGACAGACACGATACCACAGATAGTACCACAAACGACGAAGAGAACGCCAAGGATCTAAATAAAAGGCAAGAGCATCAATATAAAACGATCCACCATTGTTTTAAAACTGGTTTTGCAATAAATTGGCCATAGCAGAATATTAGACTGCTCTTATGTCATACATGTCAATTAGCTATTGATGTTAATTCAAGAAATCATGCGAAACTTGACTCAAATCTCTAAAAAAACCACGATCAGCAAATTGAAACTGGACGATATCATGACACAAGCTGAGAACAGAATGGACTGTTTCATTAAAAACGTTAAATAAGTAAAGACCTGATATGGAACTTGCACTACGGAATTACCTATTTTATTTTACTATGTCTAACGTCAGACGATTTTACTTGTGACGTGGATGCCTCCCGGAAAATTGTCACTTAAACGGTTGAGATGATATTTTAAAGTAGTTCCACCCAGCTTCTTAAAAAGAGGAAGGATCGCATACATTTTTCCCACTTAAAAAATCGTTAATTAATATTTTTGAGAATTTTTGAGTGAAAGGAAACGGATGGCAATAAGCAGACAGATCTTTTTGGGATTAAAAAACCGTTACTAAGAAAAGCAAGTTGAAAGGTAATTAGGGCCATTTGAAAAGTCTCTGTTCCCAAAGCAACCTGTGAAACACTTGTCTTGCTAATATTTGTTGAGGCAAAAACTTTTTTACCGACCTATAACAATGTATTTTATTCTCCTAAAAATATTTATTTACAACATTTTTGGGTCTCAGACTTGGATTCTTTCACCTTTCAACAAACTGTAAGAACCTTGGCATGATGTCGATTGACGACCATATATTATAGGCCCATGTTCTGTATATATCGGCCTATGGGTAGAGGTTATTACCACATGACGCATGGACTCACCTGGAAGACCATATGAATTCTGTACCACAGCGGCTGCAAAAACCGAAAGTATCGAGCTGCAAAGACTCCCATTATCATGAAAACCGACCAACCAACAAACATGAAGATTCCATGGAGCATAATCAGGTTAAAGTACTGACGCCCGCAGTCACGACCATCTGGGCTCAGGTCAGCGTCCTGGCTTGAGCCTTTGAGTAGCCAAAGGTCGGAGAGAAAGGTATCATCGCTAAAATGGAATGAAGGTGAAGTTCTTACAGCTCATAATTAAATTCATAAGGAACTTTGTATTGAAGAATAAAACCACGCAGCATAAAAAGCTAGTCACGTCCAACAGAAAATGATATTATTAAAAGCAGCTGTTTATTCCAAGTCAACTTACAAAGCTAAATGTGTGAAAGTGATATGTCGACCATAAAATTCTATGGGTGAGGATAAAAGCTTTGCAGGCAGTACTTAATTGGCAGAAACCTTATAAACTTGGCTGTCCATTAGAGCTGCTGTCCGGTCACTTTACACATGCAATTAGCTGCAACTGCTTTCTGGTCTCTTTCTTTGCGGCAGGAGGAGACCAGAAAAGTTGTTTCTCCTGTTCGGAGCAGAAGGCGAGAAAAGATATGTCGTTGTGACTTCATAATTTGAATAAGAGCGTTTGGTGCTGATGTAAGTCTGTACGTTTTCCATTTAGCGCCACAAATATTAGAAACTATCATTTGCGTCATTTTTACCACAACAAACATTGCGTTTTACGCCACACCACGCGAACGAAGTTCCTTTGTGAAAATAAATCCAGTTGAGTAGAACCCGACTCAATAAATCTCAACTACAGTAACTAATGCCGAGTGAATGTCGAGTTCCGCCATTAACTCTAACTAATGTAACGAGCACAAAGTTTAAGCCTTTCAGGTCCATAAACGGCCTCAGTATTTTACTCGTTAAGGGGAGACCTCTTGGACAGGAAAGCGTTAAACATAACCTCGTATTACTCCGTCACATGCAGTGAAGATTGTCTTTTTCGTTCGCCGTGAAGCTCCGACTGATGTTTCAATAATACGTTCTAATGGCTTTTCAGAAAGCAGCAGGAGTCAGGAAAGCTAACCAAAACGGTTGATTTACACACCTTAGCTTTTGACCTCCAAACATAATGACACCACGATTCGTCGCCACCATAACATGACCTTCACGTCGCGGTGGAAACTTGTTATTTACAGCCTGCAAAATATCTGGATGTGAAAAAGGTGTTGGAGGTTGCGACGTGAAGAAATTACTGTATGGTTCAATTAAAGCATAGTCGTTCTTTTGCTAAAATAACTTAAAGGTGATGCAATTGTTGAAAAGTTAGACATAACAAAATTCTCTAAAGTCGCTTTTATAGCAAGAATACTTGTGTTATGTTTGACAATTAGATTATGAGCTCGAGATTTCTATGAGGTGGTAGTTGATGAGGGCGAAGCCCGAGTCAACTATCATCTCATAGAAATCGAGAGCGAATAATCTAATTGTTTTAGTAGAAACACACTTTGCAAAGAACATTTTTCGTCTTCTCTGGGATTGCACTTTCAAGTAAGCATTCTATTTCGTCTTCAGAAACTTCACAAAAACGAGAGGCGGAAGCCATTTTCGCTACTCGCTATCTATCGACGAATGGATAGCGAGTAGCGTAGCCAATCAGAATGCAGCATTTGCAATAGTACTCGACTAAGTTTCTACTAATATACAATATGGGACAAAACGAAACACACGGAAACATAAGTTCTAAAAAGGAACTCTTATAACCTTTTATTTCGAAAACGTGGCATGATTATTCCCATCTTATATTAAATATATAGGCATCTTTGCTGATTAAAATTTCCACTGGTCCTCATTAATGCGTTAATTGACATGGATTCAGACAGTCTTTCAACAGTGTAATTCTTCCTCCATCCTCGGAAATAGACCCCCAAGCTTTATATAACAATTCATTCCTTTACGTCCTACCTTTGCTTTCTTAATCAACCATTCGTTCTTTCCTGGATTAAAAATAGCGACCTCATCTTCATTATCGCTATCAGGCTGAAAATCAAAAACATTTATCCTCTTGAAAATTTCTATGTAGGCAATGAATCCTCGTTGGATAATCATAGAATTGCTTATGAATACACAAAAATTTACTAAAAATTTACTGAAATTTCCCTATCTTTCGTTGAATTTGTTTTCAGTATTCTTAATGAGCGAGCTGCAGTACTTCATCAAGTTAAAAAAAAATAAATGTAAAAATTTCTCAAGCTAACACCAAGTTGAATTAAAGTTGAATTAAAGCTGAATTACTCTTTTTTCACGCGGTTTTATTTCTGACATGCATATTATAGATTGGTAATAGCATTAACTTTGTGCAGTTTGGCGGAAAAACACGCAACTTGTGATTATTTCAAAGACGTCACTTTGAAAAACTCGCTCGTGAATTTTTTATTTCTAAATTACACTGGAAACCATGCTACTACTTATACTGGAAGACACATCACCACCGTTATGTTCTTCTGTCTAATTCTCATCAATTATTATTGACATTTTTGAACGTTGCTTTCGGTGGTTGACTTCTAGAAAATTTATGATATCGAAACATACCACCAA
This sequence comes from Heliopora coerulea, assembly GCA_030142905.1. Taxonomy (NCBI): domain Eukaryota; kingdom Metazoa; phylum Cnidaria; class Anthozoa; order Scleralcyonacea; family Helioporidae; genus Heliopora; species Heliopora coerulea. The sequence continues at coordinate 583,313 of JASJOG010000049.1, forward strand.
AGTAGTTCTGGTCTCGGACCTGCCACCCCAAAGAACCACTCTTTCTTCAGTCGTGTTTATTCTCGGCAACAGAGCCATGGCTGACGAAATTTTGGGAGAGGAACATCTGTTCAGCTCCGTCCATTCCTTTGTTGCTTTGTCAAACATCCACGAGTCGTCTGATGGACATGGTCCACCTGTCCCCTGGCCACTAAAATGAAATAAAAACAAACGTTTGTCACCCAGTTACTGGCCACGGATATTCCCAGGGATTATATAACGATGAATGTGGTCGCTATCGCTTTGAATCATTGAGAAGGGCACGAAAGGCGAAATCCTTGCTTAACATGCCTGGGAAAGCCAACAAAATACTTGGTTGGCATTTTGTGACTGGGTTTGTAGTGATTTCAACTCGGACACAACGGTATCGCACCTCTCTTCTACCATCTGAGTAATCTACGAATAGTTGGGAGCAGCGCAGTCGTCCGAAATGGTTTGACGATGCTCTGGCTTGACAGGTTTGGAACGTAGCTTACGAAACTACCTTCGTCTCTAGACGTCACAAATTGGCTGGTAAAATTCTCCGGCTTTAGCCCGATTAAAGTAATTGAAGACCTTACTGAAGAACAAAGCATTAATTGAAAGGCGGTTATCAAGATGTCTCGGTTTGGCAAGTTAAATTGTCTGGCATTAGACCAAATGATCTGCGCAGACAAGACAGAGCTAAAATACAAAACGGAATACTTTGGCAGCGCTCAAAAAACCCGAGGTTCCTTAAATCGCGTCGAAATGCCAAGCTCCAGTACATAATTACATGTTGATGATGGTATAGAACAGGGGTGTTCAACTAAAATTTAGGGGGGTCCAGTTACTCAACTCTCACCCTCTGTGGGGTCCGCAACCACGAGATATTACACGTAACTATGATTCATGGAAAAAATATAGTGGCAACTTCAACATTTTATTAAACATTTTTGTGCTGTTTTGAGAGCCGCCGGTGAGCTGTCCAAGCTGTGCCTGCTGAAGATTTTCCTTAAGTGAAACTATAAATTAATATTAGTATCACAAAAATGTCTAGCCGTCCGGATAAAAGCCTCTCAGAGTCCGGATCCGAACTGGAGTCCGCCAGTTGGTGACCCCTGGTATAGAACGTCAAGGTCAGTGTAGTCTTGAGAAAGACTGTTGGCGACTGACGTTATGACTGCCTCAGCGGCGGTCATCTTCAGAGTCGAAAGTTCGACTTCTGAGCTTGACTCGGAAGATAACTCACTCACTACTCTGAAGATAACTCACTTATAACTTGACGTCAATCACCAACGGTCTTTCTCAAGACTACCGTGATCTGGCCCATCTACCATCACCAACATGTACATCAGTGCATGTCACCCGGCTTCAAACCATTTACTTTATTCTATACACAGTGTACTCAGATTCAGGTTTTAATTTCCTTACCTCAAACAACCGCCGAATAAGACCAATTTGGTTTCCGAAACCATGATACTTGAATGTTGGAACCGCGCATGCGGATATCTTGGATCGTAGTTGTTTGTCCCCGAGAACAATTCTTCCCATCCTCTTGTAGTGGCTGGTTTGTCAGTATCATACGAGAAACTGTCTGAGAATGGTTCGTCGTCACCAAAACCGTGCGAGATGAAGAACGTCGAATCAGATTCGTGGATACCTCCTGCCGCAGAATATCGATGCTTGGGCTTCAGTTTGGAAGAAAGTTCCTCCCAACTCTTGTTGCTGAATTGAAATCGCCAAATATCATCATAAAATTTTTGTTTGCTGGTAGAATCTAATCCTTGACCAGTTGCTACATACATAAAATCGCCCCGAGATCCAAACACAGTGCCGAATCTCGCCTCGACGTTCAGGTTGTTTATATTCTCCCAGGTCTGTGTTCCCAAATTGAACTTGTACATATCTTTCAGAGGTTGTTTATTTTCTGCCATACCTCCGAAGATATAGATAGTGTCCTCGGCAGCATGGTAGCCAATGGCCGAATCTCGACGTTCCCTTGGCTTGAAGGGATTTTTTGGCGTGATTTCCTCCCAGACAAGCTCTTGAGATGTAAATGTTACGAAAGTGACCAGAACGACTATCCTGAATGCTTGCATCACCAGACTGTTCCCGATTGTGGTAAAGCACATGATTGCACGTAGGCCACGCTACGTGGCTCGAACGAATTAGATTTTCGAAGTATCTGCAGCTAATGTCCGCTGGGAAAACTAGAATGATATGCAAGACAGAAGACAACTAAATGAATTATTTCCCACGCGAAATCTTTCTCATTTCTATCGCCCCCGTGGACTTTTAACAATGAGACATGCGTTCAAGCAGAACTGACAGTTCAAAGTGAAAGACAAATTCAGCTCAGCGATTGCCTGTATGCAAGACTAGTGAATGAGCCATCGTCATATAGTTCTGGCTGCTTATAGAATATACGTGGTATATACTGTATGTACCAGTTTGTGGACGGGTTATAGGTGAAATTTAGCGTTGAATCACACAGTCATCATCCAGTTACAAACATACTATTTTAATTAAGTGTGATACTCTTAGCTTGATCCCAATCGTTGGCGAAATATAGATCTTTCTGGAAGTAACTGCTGCAGCTTTTATCCAACATCATGACTTGAATTATTTTGCATGTTTATGCAGGTTGCTGATATTTTCCCTCGAAAATATACCGCAAAACACTGGAATAGTTTGAGTGAAAGAACCGAAACGGATAATTCAAGGGTAACAATTAACTAGGAATGATTTCACTGATTTGAAATGAAATAAAAGTTTACTCAACTTAAATAGTCATATATTTGTAAGTGGCAAAGAGGGGTATCAAACTAGTTTGTTTTTTTGTTTTTGTTTGAACGATTTTTCGTTGTTGTTGCTGCTAATTCACTTTTATTTCTCTCCTAAACAGAAGCTCTACAGGAGTTGAAGACGCTTGCAAAACCTAACTATAAATTATAAAGGCTCCATATCCCATGGGATAATTTTATTTACAGGCGAGGGACAAAAATTGGTAAATCATGCAAGGGGATAGCCTTGTTGAAGTCTTGTTTCCATATGGTGGCACCAATCAGACGCACTTCTGGTATAAAAACTATTGAATCTTCGATGCCAATGTACCTGAATAATGGCCATACTCCATAATAACCTGTCCATCTGTTGATTTCTTTGGTTGCAGAAACATGCAAGGAAGACGTTATTTTCAAAATATTCGAGAATTTTCTTTGGTATAGAGGAGCAAAATTGTTTCGGCGTAATACGCTTTCCATGTTGGAAGTTAGTCACTTCGGCCTCTCACTTACTAAGCCATACAGACAATGTCAAATGTTCCCCAAGATCATTTCTAGGGACGCTGAATGAATTTGAACCAACAACCATCTTTGGCCCTTGAATTACATCTGTGGTTCCTACACCATTAAGAGAACTCGCCTCAAATTTGTGATCCTTTTGAGTAAGGATCCCGCCTAACCACAAGTTTGACTAAGAAGAGGCTTTTAATGAGGACATTTTAGTGCAATCCCTTGGTTTCGTGTCATACAGAACATGTTTGATTAGGCTTCAAAACAGTTTTTCGATGTTCGATAGGTGAGTATGTACACTTGGCATGTGTACCAAGCAAAAAATGAAGTTTAGCTTCACGTTTAGACGCAGCTGACGGTATAAAAGAGTGAATATGTATGAAAGAGAGTAATGAAACCGACATTTGATCAAACAAATGCAAAAAGCAAAGCACAGCTGCTGTAACCTCATTTCTAATGATGATTCCCCCTTGAATTCGTATCAGCTAATCGATGACGCAATTTTACCGTCTATACGATGGCCCTCAACAGACCTGACTCTCCTATCTATCCCCGAAGAGCCATCCCAACCTCAGACTTGACCGACCACCTACAGACCGGGGTTTATCCGCTGGGCAACTGAACCAATAAGTAACATGGACCAAGACGACGAGCGAGAAAAACTGTAAATGCGTGCAACCTACTTTCCCCAAAGAGTTGTTAATAAAACAAAACCAGTTATTTCAAGTAATTTGAATTTACTTCCATGTACTTTTATTCCTAAAAAGCTGCTAAGCTTTTGTCCCGTTCGCCCGGGACGTCTTCATAGCATAACTTATGTTATTTGACAAAACTAGGATCAAAGAACACATGAATAACTGCTGCAGAGCGCAAGTCGAAAAATCTCCTGAAGCTAAAACAAACTTCCTCGCCGAGCTCGAGGGTTCATTGAAGTTTTTTATCACACAATACTATGACACAAGAATGCTATCCACTGAGTGAAGTTTGGACATCTGTATTTCATAAATCATAAATCTCACAAATATTTTATACAGTGGAACCTCGCCATACGGCCACCTCGTTATTACGGCCACTTTTTTTGTCCCAGCGAAACGGCCGAACATTTTCTTAAAAGAAAACCCCGTTAATGCGGCCAACGGCCACATTGTGAAACTCCGATGTATATATTTCTTTGTAAATTCACCTCGTCAATACGGCCACTCAAAACAAATGTGCATTCCAAAAGACAGATCAGTAATTAACGTAAATAAATCTTGAGAAGCAATAAAGATTTTCTTTTTTAGTTGAAAAAGTCTGACATGTCATATCGCTAACTTCTAAAACAGCCATTTCCTTTACAAAGTCAGGAATGTAATACCACCCTTATGAAATGACAAAGGAAAATAAAACTTGAGAAACACTAATATCCTTTAAATGGCAAGATAGTTAAGTCATTATACTTGCACACGAACAAGTCAAAGTCACAGATTTTTTTTAAAATTCTGTTGAAAGTTAATTTATTAATGAAAGTAACACATAAAATTGGAGAGTCTGGGGCATTTGTTTTGAAAAGGACAGTATGTATAGCAGATTGTTCCTGTTTATAAAATTCAGTCATGTTTATCTTACTGTGTAGTTCCGTTTCAATTAAATTATATCTGCATTCCGTATGCTTAAGAACAGTTGTTTAGAAGTGCAATTGTGATGTAACAGTCATGACTTCACTTGAAAGAAATCAGCCATGAAATTTGACCCTACCCCGTTAATACGGCCAGATACTTCCGACTCGTTGGTGGCCGTATTAATGGGGTTCCTCTGTATATATTCACTCGTTTTACTGAACTTCTAATGGTTTCACTGGTTAAAATGAAATTCTAATAACTTAACATCCTAGGAACAATCAATCACAGCCAATATCACGTAGTCACATAATCACCTACTACATGCGGACGAACGGGACGAAAGCTCAGCAGTTTTTTTAAAGATAAATTACATGGAAGCAAATACAAATCACTTGAAATAAATCTATTATTCCATGCAAAGTTTCAAAGAACACAAAACAAAAACATTTCAAGAAAGGGGAGTGTAAAATGTTATTTTTATCATACAGTAAATGAGAGCAGAGCCAATCGGTCAGTGGGTTAATTATTTAGTAATATACTATCAATTAGTGACAACACATCGGTTTGATGTCTTTCTAGTGCAAAGAAACAGAAAGCCAAAATTCATTATTAAATACACAAAACCCTTCAAACTGCTTATACTAAACAATATGTTTACAGTTTACGCTTTCCGGCCAGAGACGTCTCCCTCTGACGAGTGAATCGTCCGGCGATTGCCAGAGTAAAATCAAAAAGTCCGGTATGGACCAAAAAGGGTTAATTAATGTATGTTGCGAGTGAACTGCTATCAGAGAAAACCTTACAACAATGTTCTTAACAAGCCTAAGGATAATACTTGGTGATCTTTGGCAAATGGCCTAATTCGAAAGCTTCTTCCTTCTCTTGGCCTTCCTTTGTTATGGCTGAATTCGAGAATTTTTTTTATTCCTTTTTTTGGGTTTACATTTTGGAATTGAGCTCGTAGTTCCCTGATGCTGAAGGTTTGACGTTTTTTCCACGTTCACGGCGAGTTTTGTAGATTTCCATGAACACAAACAAGAAGAACCACACACCGAGGTAAGCAAACCAAACAGCGAAGACGCCAGTTGGTACAACGGCCAGGAACATACCAAGCGAAATGTTGATTTGAGCAAAAATCAAGGCGAGGCGACCCATGCGTTTGTGCACGAATTCCCATACCTGGCGAGCAATGGATTTTTCATCCTCCTTTTTATGTGGCCGTCTTGAAAAGGTAAAATAGAAAGATTAAGTCAATTTAGTGTAAGTTTAGTGTGATCCAAACCAAGGAACATGTCATAACCTTCTGCTAAAATCTGTGGTGTAATTTGTGAAAGCGCATCGCGAGATCGAGATGTAATTCTCATCTTGTCAGAGCTTTGTACTCATTTCTTGAAAAATATGTCTGCACATACGGGAACTCAAATTTAAAACTACTGTCTTTCTGTTCTGACTTTCTGTACTGTCTCTCTACACTGTCCTTCAATCCTGTCTTTTTACCCCGCTTTCTGTCCCGTCATTCTGTCCTGTCTTTGTGTCCTGTCGTTGTGTCCTGTCGTTGTGTCCTGTCGTTGTGTCCTGTCTTTGTGTCCTGTTTTTGTGTCCTGTTTTTGTGTCCTGTTTTTGTGTCCTGTTTTTGTGTGCTGTCGTAGTGTCCTGTCTTTGTGTCCTCTTTTTGTGTCATGTGTTTGTGTCACGTCTTTCTTTTCCGTCTTTCTATCCCTTTTTTCTGTCCCGTCTTTCTGTCCCGTCTTTCTGTCCCGTCTTTCTGTCCTGTCTTTCTGTCCCGTCTTTCTGTCCCGTCTTTCTGTCCCGTCTTTCTGTCCCGTCTTTCTGTCCCGTCTTTCTGTCCCATCTTTCTGTCCCGTCTTTCTGTCCCATCTTTCTGTCTCGTCTTTCTGTCCCGTCTTTCTGTCTCGTCTTTCTGCCCCCGTCTTTCTGTCCCGTCTTTCTGTCCTGTCTTTCTATCCCGTCTTCAGCCATGTGTCTTCCCGTTTCAGTCATGCTAATGTTCTCGAGTGTACTTACAATACACCGTTGAGTACTTGCAGCAAGCCAACAATAAAGACAGCCAGGCCGATACCACCATGAACAAACTCGAAGTGATCGAATGGAACAGACATAACGCCACAAACGAAACCACCGATTGTCAGAAGAAGACCTGTGACCTAAATAAATAAATCAATCCGCTAATCAGCAAAAGATACAATCAATTAACTATCTAATCAGTCAACTGTCTAGTCAATAAGTTATCCGATCAATCAGTTACCCAATATATCAACTGATCATTCAATTAATTAACCAGTCAATTATCATAGTGAATCGCTAGTGAATGAGTGAGAAAGAGGTTAGTTTGGTGGTTGGTTGTATATTTAAATATTATTTATAAAATTCATTAAAAATTCATGAGGAAAAGACAAAAGAAAATCATAAGCGTGTTGGATCTATATATGTGATAAAGATACATGTGCCGTTATATGTGAAGAAGTTCAATTTTTTAGGCTTACAAAAGATAAATTTACAAACTTTTTTCGCGAATTGGCGTATTAAGATGTGAATTTCATAAGACATTTAAAAAACTCGCAGTTCGTGCTTTATCATATCTAAAACACTCGGCTATCGCCTCGTGTTTTAAATCCCGATAAAGCACTCCTGCTGTTTTTAAATATTACATATAAATAAACAAACAACATAGTGTTTGCAATGACTCAAAGAGTGCTCAATGCCTTGTGGCAGAGCAAGAGATATTAATTACAATAAGATAAAGAAGAACTCTTCAACAAGAAGAGTTCTTTAACTTATTGTAATTAATATATATATATATATATATATATATATATATACAGTATATATATATATATATATATATTCGACCAATAAATTATCCGATCAATATTTAGATATTTAAATTAGAATTAAAACTCTCTATTTTATTTAAAACCGATTTAAAGGCGTTAAAGAGTTTTTATCCTGATGTTTCTTCATTTTAAAACTCAAGATAGGTTTGGTATGATGATTTATATATACATATATTATTTTATCGTATTTAAAACACGAAGTGATAGCCGACTTCAAAGTTACGATATATTGCTACTTCTGAACATGCACTGCATGCCCTAGGGAGTAAAAAGCTTCAAGGCTTTAATTTATGAGTAAACTTAAAAATTAAATATCAACGAAAACAGACAGCCAGACAGAGCAAAGGATAAGAAAACAAATAGACATAACCTGTAGCAAGTACACAACTAGTAGTCAAAAGGGCAGACTGATAAAGCATTAAATACTTGCAGAAAAATACAGATACAGTAGGCAGGAACACAGACTGACAGACAGACGAACAGACTGACATATGGACAAACAGTCAGAGGTACAAATGGGTAGATAGATGACCTGAATAACTACTTTAAGCAATCTCTTCGCTTACCTGACAAAATCGATGGATGTGAAACCATAAGGGATCTTTGTGGCGGAAATACCGAGCAAAGAAGACACCAGCGATAAGAAAGAGCCCCCATCCAAGGAACATGAAAAGGCCGTGGAAATGAATGAGACTCCAGTACTCGACAGAACAACCGTCTCCAATTGTCTCGATGTCGTCCACACTGTCAACGTTTCCTCTCAAAAGCCAAATATCATTTTGAACTTTACCGCTGCAAAACAACGACGATAAGGTTATTTTTATTGTGAAGTGAGCACGAAAGGAGCATTGTCTTTATTTATGTATGGGGCGTAAAAGTGGTGGATGAAAAGAGCGCAAAAAGATAAGAATCAATTTTGTCTTCTTTGGTGTTAGGATTTAGATGTGAAGCAAAATCACCCAACTGGAGTTGACAGACTGGGTATTCATCCACCTATCGCAACAGAGAAATTCATTCGATATATATATATATATATATATATATATATATATATATATATATACATAGATGTGGGAGCTTGGGTATATCTTGTATGATCGATGAACGATCATCAGGAGCTAACCTCAGAAAAACGATTTCTGAGCCCCAGGCTCCTGATGACCGGTAAGACGCTCCAACCATTGAGATACCGAGATTCAGACGGCAAACTCGAGCGCAAGTTTGACATATATGCTGGATAAGCGGCAGCCATGATGTGTTGATAACGATATTAAGTCGATATAATTAATATTATTTTAAAGAGTAACCAACACCAAATACCAGACTCATACTAAATACAGTATCTAGCAACCGGTCCGAGGTCAGTACGGGAAAGTATCTGCCCAAAGTTTTCGTACAGACCGAGCGACGAGCGAGCAAGGTCTATGCAAAAATCTCGAAGGCAAATACTTTCCAATACGGACCGAACAAACGAGGTTAGTGAGGAATTTATTATATGGCTTTTTCGTTGGTTTTTTTTCCCATTTTTAACACGGTTTTCCTCCTTGGAAGTTGTTATTTACCTTACCCTCTTAACTTGTTCGTGTTGATTCTTGTTTCCACCGCTTAAACATTCATATATCGCGCTTTTATACAATTATAGCTTTACGCCAAAGCAGCACTAGTGTTCAGTACGTTTTACTAGTCGAAAATTTTCAAATTTGGTTCTCAGTTCTTTTGAAATTTTATTTAAAACCAGTACGAACATTTTCCCGCCAAAACTTACCGATTCGGAACAAAATGCATATTGGAGCGGCCCAATATCGTAACATCCCGGACCGTTTGCCAACCAATCAGGATGCGTAATTTTGCGTACGGACTGGAAACAAGCTCAGCTATATGACAAAATTTAGTTTGCAGTCAGTTATGTAAGTGACTTACCCACCAGCTCCACCGAACATTACTATTCCTCCCATTTGCTGGACAGTCAACATGCCGTGACCAATTCTCCAACTCGGAGGACCATAAGTGCCATTTACTTTCTGTCAATAGAAACAATTTATCTCAAGATTTTATCCCACCAACGTTCCTGTCAAGACGTCTCCCCTGACGAGTAAAGTCGTCTGACATTGGCCGAGGTTAAATAAATAGATGTCTGATTTCGGCAAAGAAAGAGTTAACACATTAAATACGACGACTGCTATTCGCATAGGAAAGTAAACATCACCTGTCATATCTATTTCGGTAGGATACGCTAGAAGTTATATGGCAAATACGCGTCAATTTTCTGAATGACATGAGGGACTTTGGTGAAGGTATAAATTTGTTCGCAACATCCGATGGCCGTCCATTTAAGACACACCACTAAATTCAGGGGTTAGAATAAGTGAATTTCTGAATTTTCCGTGAAAGTGAATTTTCCGGGAATATGAATTTCTGTTTATGATACAATAATATGATTCATATTATAAAATGGTATGCTGATATAAATCTTGAATTCTGACCCTTGAAGTAAATAATTATTTGCAGTTGACGAACACCCATTTAGGTTACCTACAAATATCATGAATACAACTCGTCTGAACCGTATGTATTTTTGAACTCCTTACCGCTCTCTTTCTTTCCCATTTCATGTCTGGCTCGTCGTCATCTAGATTTGATTTCTGTAGGGTAAAAACTCCGACCTCATCCTTATCAGCTTCGTCAACCTAGAGGGCAATGAAGTCACCAGATTAGTCCTCTGGTGGTAATAGTCAGAGTTAAAGTACCAGTAAACCAATCGTCATCATCATCACCATCATCATTATCATTATCATAATCGCGATTATCATCATCATAATCGCCATTATCATCATTATCATAATCGCGATTATCATCATCATAATCGCCATTATCATCATGATCATCATCGCCACCATCATCATAGCTATCATCGCCATCATCATTAATATCATTATTATCGTCACTATTATCATCATCGCCATCATCATTAATATCATTATCATCATCATCATCATCGCCATTATCATCAATATCATTATCATCGTAATTATTATCATCATCGCCATCATCATTAATATCATTATCATCGTCACTGGTATCATAATCATCATCGTGATTACCATCAATATCATTATCACCGTCGCCATTATCATCATCATCGCCATCGCAATCATTTTCATCATCATCGTCACCATTATCATCATCATCATTGCCATCAAAAAGTGCAAGACGAACAAGGGAATAGCAAATATACAAGGAATGTTAACAACAATACTTACAACCGGAATACTGAAAAAACCAACTAATACAAAAAACAACATCAATACAGACAGTAAACGAACTATCAACAAGTATGAAACTGGCATCGACGACACCAAAATCAACAATGACAGCGTGAACAAAACTAAAAATACCTGAAACCAGAGATGACAACAACAATAACGCCGCTTTTATTGTACAACTTAACTCCAATTGTATTCAATAAATCATCTCGATTCTTACCCAAACAATGCTTTTCTCGTCTGTGTCTTCAATGGGTCTGTTTTGGCCTCCACCGTACATAACTGCGCGATACTTGAGCTGTGGGTTCTTTGTTCCCATAGGTAATGGTGCAATTGCTGGAAACATCCTTGGTGACATGCACTCGTCTAACCTCTCCCACTTCTTGTTAACTCGGCTGAATATCCAGGTATCTGAGGAAGGACATGGACCACCAGTTTTCCCGCCTCTACAACCGAAAAAAGTTTCTTTTCATCACACTACGCGAAACTAGATTAGGACAACTTTCTTTTTAGAAGCAGTGATGTTGGGTACATGCAGGCCCAGAAATATACTATCACGAAAAATATCTCGTAAAATCAGTATTCGAGTGACAATGCAATTAACACGAAATTGCAAACAATTGTGTCTGAACAGTAAAATAAAGTAGATTCGGTGCAAGTAGCAGTAAAAAGACCAAAAATGAAGAAGGGTTTCTTCATGGTGTGTAAGTAAGGTATGTCCACCGAGAGTATGGTGTGCATCGGAAGCAATGTAATATCGGAGATCAAAAAATAACCTGTTATGTTAACCTTCCCTTTTCAAAATCTCGTAATCAATCACGCGAAACGTTTTTCTTGCTACACAAATGTTCACTATAATTCTCATGCCAAAGACTTCAACCTACAAACAGAATCTGATTGCAATCTCACACGATGAAAACGCGTGTTTTCGAGCCGACCCCGCAAGGAATATTGAGGTGCGATGTCCTCACTTCGTCGATGCTTCGGATCCACTGCCCACCGCAGTCCTCAACTTCCGCCGCCCTTCTACGATGTTGAATTCATGATCTCTTCTTTTCGTCATTTCTCATAAAATTAGGAAGGTTGAGAGGAATCTTATCAACTCATGATAACTACCCTTCTTAGAATGAGTCATCTTGGTGAAGCATTAACCTTGCAAACTTTAAGTCGGATGTAAACCTTACGTCCAAACATTTATTTCAATACAAAAAGACTTACCCGAGACATCCTCCGTATATAAGTAAATGATCCGGGCTAACAGGGGATGCTCCATGAACACATCTTGCGTGGGGATACTTGGGGTTATACGAGTTGGTTCCGGTAAACTCTTCAACCCACTTTTGTCGGCCAGGCAAGAGATCGTAGGTAAACGTATTGGAATACCGTTCTGATGCAAAACCATGAGTCATCCACAGCATGCTTTGACCTGGGAAAATACCACCAGCTGCGCCGTATCGCTTTTCGGGGGGATTGGTACCTTGACCTAACTTTTCCCACTGCATAGTTTCAAACATGAACCTGCGAACAAAACAGATATGTTAAAAAGTAATGGACAGTATATACCGCCACGTTCAATAGGGGCTTTTCATGACGGTTAGGTTACTTAATGACAAGGAGTAATTTGAGTGACTCTAACTATACTACAACATTGCATTTAAATGCCTTTCACCCAACGTGACTACTTCTTTAAGCTAACGTATGCCTCATTCGCACGACACAGACATGATTAGTTGAAAGCCAAGCTTATTTAAAACGTTAAGCTGCCATTTGAAGTTACGAAGGTTTAAAACATCCCTACAGTTTACAAGATGACGACTGTCTTTTTATCGTGATAAAAACTAAATTACCGGTAAACTGCCCTGAGGTAGTCGTTTGTCAAAACAAACTTTTATGTATGTTCACTGCCGAAACGATAAGCACGAGATTTAAGTAACATTAAGTAACTTTTCAAAACAATTTGCAACAATTTCAGTTTTTTGAACAGGATATCAATAAATAATCAACTAAAGCTATTAGCAGCAGTACACAAATAACCTTGTTCATAAAGTCACATTTGTTTTAACTAAAAAGAGACAGAAAGCTAATTAAAACGGTGGCATGGGTAATTTTGTGTCTCTTTTCAATGCAACTCTGGCCTGCATAGGAACAGCACTTACTAAACTAAACGTTACTAAGACATATATTTCGAACAAAGACCTTTCTTTACTGAACAAAAAGGAATGAAGAATGCGAGGTCCAATTGTCAAAAACATTTGTTCGATAGCGATACGTAATGTATATTTACGTAATCATTTTGTTCTTGCTTTCACTGCTTCAGTAGCATTGACACAGGTTTCGAATGAAGGCACGCAGTTGTTTTTTTCAAAAAAGAAAAAAGCTTTATTTCGCATTTAAGCTTTCTTCGTATGCATCATCTGGTCATGATGTATCGGCATAGAATATGTAAACACCTGCCTCGTCATCTAAGCAAACCTATTGTTTAGAGATTTCAAGAAGCTTGCATTTAAATTTACGCGGTGTTAAGTGCCAAGAAATCATGATAAAACTGTAAATAGCCTTTGCAATGAGCCTATTTTGAATAAGACACAAAAGCCATTAGTGCGAGTTGCTAATGGCCCCATTTAGCCTCGTATGCAAATTGCTCATTTCAGAACACGTACTGTCTGTGTTTTTTATCATGCTACCAATGAATTATTTATCTGAATATCATTGATTTACAAAGAAACAATAACTCTGAAATGAAACAAGATGTAGCAAAGATAAATCGGTCTGTTTCGCTGCTTTGTGAACAAAATTCGAAGGCAATAGGTGAATTTATACAAGCCAGAGGTTATCGAACATTGTCTTATTGTTTTGCTTAAAACGGTATATTTAGCAATTCCAAAAGACCATAGAATGTAATGAAATAATCAAATACTGCAATGGCATTTCCGTAGTGGTCATCCCAGTCTTTGTCCTCAAAGTTGTTTATGAAGCGCAGCAGGGATCTCTTCTGACAGGAAACTCACTGAGCTCCTCGATTTACTTTTAATTAAGTTTAAAACATTTGCTTGAAACCGTAAAGCCCATTTACACATGACGCCACTGTTGTATAGAATTGCTCATTTTCATGTATGTGTTTGGCTCACTAGAGTCTTCAGGAAGCATTGCCACATTAGTGTGCGAATCACAAGCGGGAATTGGCCGTTGAGGCAACATTGCATACTCCAACACAAAAATCGTATACAACAATCATGCATGCCATGTTAATGGGTCCTTATTCAAGTTGGTCAATCGTGGTTGAAAAATGCATGGAATTTCTTTGACCATCTTTAAGTACAAACGCTCTGAAAGAATAACAATTGAGACACCTGGCAAAGGAGCTCCTAACCTGAAACTAAGCCATAAACTCATTCGCTTTTTAATTACTACAGTGCGGCGTTTACAACACTAGTGAATTTCAGAAAACATCGCTTCATTTCAGGCCAGAAACGTCATTTGGAACAGGGTTTCTCTTTTTGAATGGAAGGGTGTACTTTTAAGAAATACTATTTCGTTCCAAAATTAGCGTCTTCACTTAACCGAACAATACAAGATGGCGACTTGTATATTTAACAACAATCCTCTTTGAGTAGTAAGCGTTTTGCCTTTCTGATACCCAGGAACATATTGTTTCAAGAAAACGGAATTTCGTAATAAGAAAGCTCTAACCGACGAATGTAACATGCTGAATACTCTTCATCTGTTAATAATTCACGTGAAAAAATTTTCCCGATTCTGATTAGCTGTAAGCACTATAAATTCAAATTAACGAAGCGCAAAAAAGGTAGCGCTAATTGGCAATAAATTACCCTTTTCCGGTACAGAATTACCATTTTTTGGCATTGCATTAGTTTTTCATCAATATTAATTCGTATTATTTTGCTAGTCTCTGAAAAACTCACTCATAAGTACTTTTTTTCAAACTGCGCCCCAAGCCATGCTATTACCTGAACTAACAAAATACCTTGGAGTAATTTAACTTTGTAAAACAATTTGGTCAAATATAGAGCCGTCATCTTTTCCTGTAACATGCATTTCATTCAGCAATAAGTCACAGCGAAAATATGTCGCGCAATGAACTTGAATAAAACTCGATCCCTGTCCCCACCATCTTTATCGAAACCCTCAATCCATCACATACCAACCTCCATACGTCATTGTAAAAAACTTTCTCGGGTCCTTCTCCCGTAGATATATACATACTACGGTTATAAACCCCATACGCCATTGTGAACCGCCTTTCCGGCGAGTTGGTGGAATTCGTCACTTGGCTCCACTTTTTATCTTCAAAGTCGTAGTACCATGTATCGCTGAATATGGCTTTTTTGGGAATGCGTCCTCCAAATATGAACAATCGATTTCTGATATCGTCATAACCAATGGCCATGTCACGTCTGCCAGATGGAGATTCGCCCCCTAAAGAATATAAAAACGATGCTAAGATTTATGTTTATGTTGAAAAATTGGTTAAACGGTGAACACCTATTTCGTGTGTGTATCCGATGGTTCGGGGTGGCAACTTATATACAATATATGTGCATATACAGAGTCTTTCACAGCCTATCTTTCATAATTTAGGAGCTGATTTAAGAAGTAGCTTCGAATAAAAAAGACGACAACACAAGTCTTTTAACTGTTGCGGAGCAACAGCTGTCAAATCAACAATTATTCACTGACATTGACATGAATAATTGTTTTAGCATATAACTTGCCTGATTGTTTTCACATATATTTTGTTAAATATGATGGGATGATCACCCCATGGCTCGCTCTTGGCCTGGCCTTGTAGCTCAGTTGTGACAGCATCAGACTAGTAAAGCGAAGGTTGCGGGTTCGAATCCCAGCCGCGGTCAAGTAGCGTTTTTCTTTATTTGCCCGGTATGGAGTCGTTTCACTTGGAGTAGTGTTAATATCCTTGTCTTTCACCCCAAGTACATATAGTTCCTCACAGTTGATAAATATTTTCGTTTGTATTTAACCGAAGCATCGAAACGGTCGAAAACAGGACAAATATTGTTAAGGTTTTTTCATTCGAAAATCGAAATTAGGTCCTTATTTATTCCATAAAGCATGGATAGCAGTTACGAAACAGTCTACGCGTTCTTTAAATTTTCATTTCCATCTGACAAAATATCAGTTGGCGGTGTTATTTTTTGATTAGTTTAGGAGGACCTGGCACTCTGCCTGTGGACCTCCGCTACTTTGCTGAATAAAGTTGCTGGCATCACCCAGCATAAAATTTCAGAGACTCCATATTATAGAGCTCAAAGGGTTCAATCGAGATTAATCCTTTGAGACTTGGAGATCCGTCTCTGCAATTGAAGTCGTCAGGTGCTTGCCAGTAGGAAAGTGTGTGGCCCACTGGGGCTCAAACGCTTGAACAAACTAGTTTAGACATACTGGCAAATTCTTCTAAACCAACTGATCTGCCTTCGCTAGAAATTCTACTTCAAGGGCTGTTTACACTAGCGGTTTTGTGCTTCGAGAGTCGCGATTGACATCTTGGCGCGTGTATTAAACTGACGAGAGCATCGAGGACAAACTCCAGTAAATTATAAGCGGATACCTTGCTACATAGACTGTCGTGGGTTTATTGCATATACCAGGACGACAATCGCAACAATTAAAAATTGCTTAAGGAATTTTTTTTTCTGC